>SJYO01050590.1:44171989-44771989 GCA_006410555.1 Capra ibex
GAAACCGTATCAGTTATTTCGTCTTTATCTACAAAAAGACCTTGAGAGAACGAAAAAGGTACTAGGTCGCCTACAACCGTTAAACTAGAGACCAAGGAGACGGAAAAGATTTAGGTCGAACTTGTAGTCTTTCAAGTGCCAAGTGCATAACGACTTCGGACCCAACCTCTTAAAACTCGTAATGAAATGATCACACACTCTACTCACGTTAACACACCATCAAACTCGTAAGAAACCGTAACGGAAAGAAACGCTAACCTTACTTTTGACTGGAAAAGGTCAGGACACCGGTGACGACTGAAAAGGTTCAAGCGACCGTATAACTCACGTCGTGAAAGTGTCGTAGTAGAAAGTCTTAAACTTTATCGAGTTGACCTTAAGGTAGTGGAGGTGATCGAAACAAGCATCACTACGAAAGATTCCGGGTGAACTAAAGGGTCAGGTCCTACAGACCGAGATCCACTCACTATTGTGGTAGTACTAATAGACCCAGCACTTCTAGAAAAAACATGTCAAGAAGACACATAAGAACGGTGGAGAAGAATTATAGAAGACGAAGACAATCCAGGTATGGTAAAGACAGGAAATAACTCGGGTAGAAACGTACTTTATAAGGGAACCATAGAGATTAAAAGAACTTCTCTAGAGATCAGAAAGGGTAAGATAACAAAAGGAGATAAAGAAACGTAACTAGTGACTTCCGAAAGAATAGAGAAGAACGATAAAAAACCTTGAGACGTAAGTCTACGAATATAGAAAGGAAAAGAGGAAACGAAAAACGAAGAGAAGAAAAGTGTCGATAAACATTCCGGAGGGGTCTGTCGGTAAAACGAAAAAACGTAAAGAAAAGATACCCTTACCAGAGTTAGGGACAGAGGGTATGTTACAGTGTTTGGAGTAAGGTATCAAGTAGTCCGTTAGATAGATAGTCTAGATCCGGGAATTTAGACAAAGAGTGAAGGTGACATATTAGTATTCCCTAAACTAAATCCAGTATGGACTTACCAGATCGCCAAAAGGGATGAAAGAAGTTAAATTCGGACTTAAACCATTATTCCTTAAGTACTAGACTCGGTGTCAGTCGAGGACCAGAACAAAACGGATATATCCCGAAGAGGTAGAAACCGACGTTTCTTATATTAGTTAGACTAAAGTCACAACTGGTAGACCACTACAGGCACACATCTCAGAAGAGAACACAACAACCTTCTCCCACAAACGATACTGGTCACGTAAAAGAACCGTTTTGAGATAATCAGAAACGGGACGAAGTAAGGCGTAAGGTTCCGGTTTAAACGGACAATGAGGTCCACAAAGAACTGAAGGATGAAAACGTAAGGTCAGGGGATATTACTTTTCCTGTACAAAACCCCCACAATCAAGATTTTTCAGAACATCCAGAAGTATCTTGGCAAGTTGAAGTCGAAGAAGTCGCAATGACCAACCCCGTATCTGACCCTAATGGCACTATAACTTACCAAACGGAACCTCTGCTTGTCTCTAGTAAGACAGCAAAAACTCTAACGTAGGTTCATGACGTAAAGTCTGAGAAAACAACTGGTACTACCGATGAGGTAAAGAAGACTCCCTAAGGACGGGTGTCATCATCTATATTACCAGTAGACTCAATTTAAGTGGGTAAGGTCAGGTAAAATCAAGTGACTAAGGATCTTACAGTTGCAAGTGAGAACGGTAGAGAACAAACTGGTGAAAGTCAAACGGAACTAAGTTCCTGGACTGCAAGATCCAAGGATACGTTATAACGAGAAATGTCGTAGCCCGGAACGAAGATGGTGGTCAGTGTAGGTGTCGACCCATAACAAAAACGAAACCGAGGTAGGGAAGTAAGAAAGATCTCAATAAAGAGGTGACTAGAGGTCATCGTATAACTCGTGGATGACTGGACCCCTCAAGTAGAAAGTCACAGGACAGAAAAACGTAAAAGTAGGACAAGTACCCCAAGAGTGCCGTTCTTATGACTTCACCAAACGGTAAGGGAAGAGGTCACCTGGTGTAAGACAGTCTGGACAGGTGGTACTGGGTGGGCAGAACCCAACGGGGCGCCCGTACCGAATCAAAGTAACTCAATCTGTTTCGACACCAGGATCACACTAATCTAACTGATCAAAAGACACTCATACCAAAGTCACACAGACGGGAGACTACGGGAGAACGTTGTGGATGGTAGAATGAACCCAAAGAGAATGGTCTGGCAATTGAGAAGTTTTTATTCCTTTGACTCCCGGGTATTCTCCTTTGTTGATCTCGAAGTCCCACACACCGACAGAGGAACTTGTTCGGACGTGACGAGGACGGGAAGAGAGAGTGGGGTGTTGGTTCTTCCTCCACCGAGTGAACCTTGTCTCTTCCCACCCAACTTAACCCCGTCCTAGAGAGACACCCGGAGACGACGGTAGATGTCCGGGGACCGTCCTGGACAGGGTGACACGGGAGGGTGGTTTTCATAGAGGAGACCTATGGGTTCATAGGTCTTCATAGAAACCCGGACGTAGAAAATTAAAGTACCGACGTCAGTGGTAGTTGTCACTAAAACCTCGGGTTCTTTTATTTTAGACGGTGACAAAGATAAAGGGGGGTAGATAAACAGTACTTCATTACCCTGGCCTATAGTACTAGAATCAAAAAACTTACAACTCAAATTTCGGTCGAAAAATTAGTAATGATGTTTGTTCCGATCACCTCCACTACCTTACGGTCAACTCGATAAAGTTTAAGATTTTATACTACGACAAATTTCACGACGTGAGTTATACAGTCGTTTGACCTTTTTCAGTCAAAAGTAAGGTTAGGGTTTCTTTCCGTTACTGTTTCTTACAAGTTTGATGACCTGTCAACGTGAGTAAAGTGTATGATCCATCCAATACGAGTTTTAGGAAGCTCCATCCGAAGTCGTCATACACTTGACTCTTGAAGGTCTACATGTTGGACCCAAATCTTTTCCGTCTCCTTTGTCTGCAGTTTGACGGTTTAAGTAGTCTAATCTCTCTTTCGTTCCCTTAAGGTCTTTTTGTAGAAGACGAAGTAACTGATGTTTTTTAGGAAACTGACACACCTAGTGTTGTTTGACACCTTTTAAGCATTTCTCTACCCTTATGGTCTGGTGGAATGGACAGAGGACTTTTAGGACATGTACCTAGTTCTTCGTTGTTAATTTTAGAATGTACCTTGTTACCTTGTCTGACCAAGTTTTGCTCTTCACGCTGTTCCGATATATAACAGTGGGACGAATAAATTGAAGACACATCTCATGTAGTACGCTTTACAGCCCGACCTACTTGGTGTTCAACCTTAATTCTGACGGCTCTCTTTATAGTTGGTGGAGTCTATACATCTACTAAGATGAGATTACCGTCTTTCACTTCTCCTTGATTTCTCGGAGAACTACTCCCACCTTCTTCTCTCACTTTTCCGAATGAATTTTGAGTCATAAGTTTTTTGATTCTAGTACCGTAGACCAGGGTAGCGAAGTACCGTTTATCTACCCCCCTTTTATCTTTGTCACCGTCTAAAATAAAAGAACCCGAGGTTTTAGTGACGCCTACCCCTATCGTCGGTACTTTAATTTTTTACAAACGAGGAACCTTCCTTTCGATACTGTTTGGATCCGTCGTATAACTTTTCGTCTCAGTGATGAAACGACTGTTTCTAGGTATGTCAGTCTGGATACAAAAAAGGTCGTCAGTACATACCTACACTCTCAACCTGTTATTTCTTCCGAGCCCCGACTTCTTAACTACAGAAACTTGACACCACGACCTCTTTTGAGAACTCTCAGGGAACCTGTTGTTCCTCTAGTTTGATCAGTTAGGATTTCCTATAGTTGGGACTTATAAGTAACCTTCCCGACTACGACTTTAACGTTATGAAACCGGTGTACAACGTTTCTCGGTTGAGTAACCTTTTATGGGACTACGACGCTTTCGAACTTCCGTTTTCCTCTTCACTCAACGTCTTCTACTCAACCAATCTATCATAGTGGTTGAGTTACCTGTACTTAGACTCGTTTTAGTCCCTCTATCCTTCCTGTCTCTTCGGAACCCACGACGTCAGGTTCCCCAGCGTTTCACTACCTATGTTGAATCGCTGACTTGTTGTCTCTCGACTCCCACCTCCGACCGATGAACAACATCGGTTCCCGTAGAGACGTACGACGCCAGAGACCCGAGAGAATAAAAGATATTTGATCTCGATCTAATGTTAACAAGATTGTGAAAACATAAAAGTTTAATTAGAGATAATTTAAAATTAACGTATTCGTTTGAACGAACAATGTTATTTTAGCTTGGTATGTCTTTACATTTTTCATCCGTCACCGTTACGGAGAGGAAAGTCTCACAGGTACGATTTCGGTCACCCACGTGTCGTGTGTGTCGGAGGTGTACCCAAGTAGTCTCTGTGCAAAACGTTGACTGAGCCCCCTCGGTCTTACGTATCAAAAGGGAGCGACGAGTGTAAGGTCGTTCGTAGACGGTGGACGTGTAACTACCCTCCTAAGTCATAAACCCTACCGACCCAGCCCCGTCCACCCGACAACAAAATCAGGCAACACAGACTGAGAGACGCTGAGGTATCTGACATCGGACGATCCGAGGAGACAGGTACCTTAAAGGGTCCGTTCTTATGACCTCACCCAACAGTAAAGGAAGAGGTCCCCTAGAAGGGCTGAGCCCCTAACTTGGGTGTAGAGGACGTAACTGTCCGTCTCAAAAAAAAATGGAGATTCGGTGGTCCCTTCGGGTCGTCCAGTCATGTTCCATCGTTTAACACGGTGTGTCGGAAAGTACTTTTGACATACAGGTTCCCCTACCCCCGACTCTCCAAAAGCTTATTGAGAGGTACTGGTACCCCGGGTCACTCACGGACACCCCTCCTCCCCACCCGTCCACTTGGGGGAGACGGGGTTGTGTGTGTGTGTGTGTGTGTGTGTGTGTGTGTGTGTGTGTGTGTCGCACACCTGACAAGGAACCCCTCTCCTCTCCGACGTGTGTCCTTTCAAATCCTTAGTTTGTTCAAACTGAACTCCTTCCGTGACGACACGCAAGAGTACTGGGTGGAACACTGAGAAGACCCACCCCTTCCCGTCTCTCTAGGACGTTGATCTTAGAGATCCCACGTCCCCTCCCAAAAAAGATCTTCTTAGGTACCTCTACGCCGAACACTTTGATCCTCTCCGTGACGGTGACCCACCGTCACACCCGGGTCGTCTGTCCCGTCCTCCCCAGTATTAATCTACCGGTCTCCCTGAGCGTTGTGGTCCCCGTCCGTCCATGGACCCCGTTTTGTCTCCGTATGGTGAGAAGGGTCTTACGTCGCCTCCACGTGCCACGACAGTCTAAGTGTTCCCCGTTTTTCACACACAATCAGTGAGGCAACACAAGTTGAGATCGGACGGTCCGAGGAGACAGGTACTTTAAGAGATCCGTTCCTATGACCTCACCCACCGGTAAGGGAAGACGTCCCCTAGAAGGACTGGGGTCCCTGTCTTGGGTCCGTAGGACTTAACGTCTGCCTAAGAAATGGTAGACTCGGTGGTTCTTTCGGGGGAAGTGTTTCCCGTCGACCTCCCGTTTTGGGAACCTCAAATATGTGTCTTGACGTGTTAGTGCCTAAAGACATCCCCCGCGAAAGTTCCTCTGGGACCTCACGAGACCACAACTGACCGGACCTCCGTCCTTTCGAAGTGACTCCTGGACTTTCAACCTGGGACTTCCTACGGATCCTCAACCGACCAGTGTTCTCGATCTCTCCTTCACACAACCCCACCTGTCCACACCCCCATCCCCCGACCCGGACACTCTAGATCCCATATAAAATTGGAGAGACACGGAGTAAAAGTAGTGGACATTTCTCCCCTGTTATACATCATCAATCTGTTACTTTACCCCGACCTTTATCAACTCCAGTGGACCGTGTATCATTCGCAAGTCATGTCATCAGTGTTCATCTCCCATCCCCATCAGAACCCCGTCTCTCGAAGGCCAGATATGGGTCCCTCTGACTCCCAGTTTCGGCACTTCGGGGAGACAGAAGTGTCATTACACCCCATTGTGTATCAAGGATGACCTCTTTGTAGTGGAATGTGTTCCCGGGGTACGACCCGAGAAGGTCCTCGGGGTCGGTAGTTGCACCATTTACTCCAGAGGTGTGGACACGGGTAGGGTCTGTGCGTCGAAGACCGGATAAGTCCTCCCTTTTCTCGTCACTAGGGTGTTCTCTGACTGGGTCTGAGTGGGTACTCACAGGTCCTCGGAGACCACCTCCGCACCCAGTCACCACCGGACGACGTCCCAACCCCCGGGACTCACGTCGTCACGCACGTACCCTAGAAAACTTCCTCCAGTGGTAATAGAAGTAATGGAGGTGACATCAAACCAGTGTCCAGTTTATTGTTCCTCCCTTGTGTCGGGACGGGTAGTTGTCTTTTAACCTAATTTCTAAATGACTCGTACCGGGGCGGGTAGTCTTGTTCTGGGTCAAAGGGAGAGTCAGTCAGATAGGGTAGTCCTTCGAAGGTATTTGGAGAATAGGAAGAGGTAGTCTCCTGTCTAACTTACTTTTGGTGTCAGTGTCTTTTGATTAGTTAGACTAGTGTACCTGGCGTCGGAACAGATTGAGTTACTTTGATACTCGGTACGACACATCCCGGTGGGTTCTACCTACCCAGTACCACCTCTCAAGACCGTTTTGCACCAGGTGACCGCTTCCCTTACCATTTGGTGAAGTCATAAGAACTCTTGGGGTACTTGTCATACTTTTCCGTTTTTCTATCCTGTGACTTTCTATTTAACGGGTCCAGTCATCTACGGGTTATACGATGACCTCTAGTCACCTCTTTATTGAGGTCTTTCTTACTTCTCTACCTCGGTTTCTTTTTGTTGTCGGTCAGCACCTACGTTGACCACTACCTTCAGTTCAGTCGACGACATTTCTCGTTATAACGTATCCTTGGACCTTACAATCCAGGTACTTAGTTCTGTTTAACCTTCACCAGTTTGTCCTCTACCGTTCTCATTTGTAGCTGTAAAATCTTTAATCGGTTGATTTTACCTGACCTTACCCACTTAAATTGAGTCTACTGGTAATATAGATGATGACGCCCGTTCTTAGGGAATCTTCTTTACCTCATCGGGAGTATCAGTTGTTTTGTCAGGCTTTACGTCATCAACCTACGTCAGAGTTTTTACTGTCTTACTAAAGACAAGTAAAGGTTTCGTTTGGTAAGTTATAGTGTCATTAGGTTCAGATACGGGGTTGGTCATTACGACTTCTTCAACTTCAACTTGTCAAGATACTTCTGGATATTCTGGAAGATCTTGATTGTGGGTTTTTTCTACAGGAAAAGTAATATCCCCTGACCTTACGTTTTCATCTTTCAGTTATTTATGGACCTCATTACCCGTTTAAACCGGAACCTCATGTCTTACTTCGTCCCGTTTACGATTATCTCAAAACGGTTTTCTTACGTGACCAATATCGTTTGTGAGAGAAGGTTGTTGTGTTCTCTTCTTTCTGATGTGTACCTGTAGTGGTCTACCAACTATGGTTTTAGTCTAACTAATATAAGAAACGTCGATTTCTACCTCTACGAGATATGTCAGCCGTTTTTGTTCTGGTCCTCGACTGACACCGAGTCTAGTACTTGAGGAATAACAGTTTAAGTCTGAATTTAACTTCTTTCATCCCTTGTGGTGATCTAGTAAGTCATACTGGATTTAGTTTAGGGAATGCTAATATGTCCTCTTCACTGTTTATCCAAGTTTACTAATCTAGGTTATCTGTCTCACGGACTTCTTGATACCTGCCTCCAAACACTTTAACATGTTCTTCGTCTCTAGTTCTGGTAGGAGTTCGTTTTCTTTACGTTTTTCCGTTTTACCAACAGACTCCTCCGGAATGTTTATCGACACTTTTCTTCTCTTCACTTTCAGTTTCCTCCTTTCCTTTCTATATGGATAAACTTACGTCTCAAGGTTTCTTATCGTTCCTCTCTATTCTTTCGGAAGGAGTCACTAGTTGCGTTTCTTGTCTCCTTTTGTTATCTTACCCTTTCTGATCTCTAGAGAAGTACTTTTAATTCTCTATGGTTCCCTTATAAAATACGTTTCTACCCGTGTTATTTCCTGTCTTTACAATACCTGTATTACCTTCGTCTTCTATGATTCTTCTCCACCGTTCTTATGTGTCTTCTTGATATGCTTTTTCTAGAAGTACTGGACCTATTCGTGCTACCACACTAGTGAGTGGATCTCGGTCTACGTAAGGACCTTACACTTCGGTTCACCTTCACTACCTTAAGGTCAAATCGATAACGTTTATGATTTAAAGTTTATGATTTTCTACTACGACACTTTCACGACGTGAGTTATACGGTCGTTTAAACCTTTTAAGTAGTCACCGGTGTCCAGACCTTTTCAAGTCAAAAGTAAGGTTAGGGTTTCTTTTAGTTACGGTTTCGTACAAGTTTGATGGTTTGTTAGCGTAAGTAGAGTGTGCGATCGTTTCGATACGAGTTTTAAGAGGTTCGGTCCGAAGTTATCATACATTTGACACTTGAAGGACTACAAGTTCGACCTAAATCTTTTTCCGTCTCCTTGGTCTCTAGTTTAACGGTTGTAGACGACCTAGTAGTTTTTTAGCTCTCGCAAGGTTTTTTTGTAGATGAAGACGAAATAACTGATACGGTTTCGGAAACTAACACACCTAGTGTTGTTCGACACCTGTTAAGACTTTCTCTACCCTTATGGTCTGGTGGACTGGACGGAGAACTCTTTAGACATACGTTCAGTTCTTCGTTGTCAATCTTGATCTGCACCTTGTTGTGTGACCAAGGTTTAGTCCTTTCCTCATGTAGTTCAGATATATAAAAGTGGGACGAATAATTTGAACATACGTATCATGTAGTACTCTTTACGACCTGACCTACTTCGTGTTCGACTTTAGTTCTAACGGCCCTCTTTACAGTGATTGGAGTCTATGCGTCTACTGTGGTGTTCCTGATTTCTCGGAGGACTACTTTCACTTTCTCCTCTCAATTTTTCAACCGAATTTCAAGTTGTAAGTCTTTTGATTCTAGTACCGTAGACCAGGGTAGTGAAGTACCGTTTATCTACCCCCTTACTACCTTTGTCACTGTCTGTGATAACAACCCCTCGAGGTTTTAGTGCCGTCTACCACTGACGTCGGTACTTTAATTTTCTGCGAACGAGGAACCTTCTTTTCAATACTGGTTAGATCTGTCGTATAATTTTTTGTCTCTGTAGTGAAACGGTTGTTTCCAGGTAGATCGGTTTCGAAACCAAAAAGGTCACCAGTACATACCTACACTCACTTCACTTCACTTCACTTCAACGAGTCAGCACAGCCTGATAAACGCTGGGGCACCTGACATCGGATGGTCCGAAGAGGTAGGTACCCTAAGAGGTCCGTTCTTATGACCTCACCCAACTACCTACATTCTCGACCTGGTATTTTTTTCGACTCGTGGCTTCTCAACTACAAACTTGATACCACAACCTCTTCTGAGAACTCTCAGGAAACCTGTCGTTCCTCTAGGTTGGTCAGGTAGGATTTCCTTTAGTCAGTACTTATAAGTAACCTTCCTGACTACGACTTCGACTTTGAGGTTATGAAACCGGTGGACTACGTTTCTTGACTGAGTAAATTTTTTTGGGACTACGACCCGTTCTAACTTCCGTTCTCTTCTCCTGCTGTCTCCTACTCTACCAACCTACCGTAGTGGCTGAACTACCTGTACTCAAACTCGTTTAAGGCTCTCAACCACTATCTGTCCCTTCGGACAGCACGACGTCAGGTACCCAACCGTTTCTTAGTCTGTGTTGATTTACTGACTTGACTTGACTTCACCCTGATGTGACTTCAAGTTTAAGGGAAGTCCTTGAACCCAAAGTATTCTTCACTCAAAGTAGTTCAGTAAAGAGTACACTTGGTTAATAAAAACATTACAACAGGACGTAGCACCGGAAAACGAAAACCTAGGGAGTCAGAAGGTAGGGGAGGGTCCGTCCTGTTTGAGTCGGGACAGACGGGACCCCTTTCAGACCTATGATGGTAAATACGGAGACCTGTGACGGTCCTCGGACAGTAGGGACGATCCCCTGGACTTCAAATGGAAGAAAAGACCCTTGAACCTCCCATGTGTGACCCTTCCACCCTACCTGGGATGGTGACGAGGTTAAGAGAGTAGAGGACCGGGTGCCCGAAGCTCCTATACACTCGTCGGGGAAATTCCTACGAGGAGCCACTCAGGTCACTTACCCTTTTCCACCTTTCCTAGTTACCATCCCCTACAAGGGACCCCGAGTCGTTATTACCCTCTTTATGGTCGGTAACTCCTAGCGTACATGGTCCACGAGGCACATCTACCCTCTCCGACAGTGACAAGGAGGCGAGATGAAAATAGGGGATCGAAGTCAAATAGCGACCCCCAAACTTCGAGGTCCAGAGAGAGGGTATAAAAATCCCCCGGGTGGTTCGGTCTCTGTGTAGATTTGACAGGACACTCCTCTCGACCCCCGAGAAATAGGAACGGACAGAGGAGTTCAACCATCAGTAAAGGAGGGACTAACCTCCCGACCGGTCTCCGGTCGAATCCCGGCTCTGACCTACCGGGGCGTCTCACGTTTACAACCCTACCACGGAAGAAGGGGTTGAGGGTCCCCTTTGGAAGAGCGAACCTAGGATAACCGACGTCACCGGCGTCCGAACTGGAGGCACTTGGACGAACCTAGACCTATGAGGGAGACTTAGGGAAAAAAGGGGATTACAAAGAGAGGTCTGGTATTGGGTACGGTGGGCGGAGGGGTGTGTCCCAGGTCCCCAGGCTCACGTCGGGTATCCCCCGCGGACGTGTGGTCGTGTGGCGGAACCTCCTCGGTGATCGACCCGCCTGTCTGGGCACCGGCGCGGGAGCACGACGGTGGCCAGGATAGGTCTCTATTCGCCCGGACAGCGATTGCTTCACCTCACGGGGCTTCCTTTAGACTCGAGTCCATCCATTTCGTGGCCGGAGAGGGATCGGGATAAGTTGAACCAAAAGTGGCCAACCAGAGATTCAGTACGGGTTGGGGGAACCGAGTGCAGTCGGAGCTTAGGTTCGCGAGATTAACCGGGAGGGACTGGTGAGCCGGGGTGGAGGACGTGACGCTGACCAGCCGCGCGTCCCGGGGCGGGGCAAAAGGACCTTTCAAGAACCTTTAGACAGTTTCCACAAAGGAAATCGCTGGGAGTCGGGGTCTGATTCCCTCGGCCGCGGGGGTTGGGCGCGGGGAGCGGCGGTCTGGCGTGTCGGCCGCCAAGATCCTTCTGCAGCGAAGGCCCTTCCCGACCCTGTGTCTCCTGTTTTCTAATCCGACAAGCGGGGCGGGACAGGAGGTCCGGGCGGGGGGCGCGGGAGGGCCGCGCGGCCGTTGCGGTGGAGAGTCAGGGCCGGGCGGCGGGCACGTGGGGCCCTCGGACGGGACGCTCGCGCTAGGCGCGGGTGACCGAGTGAGGTGGGCGGCGGCAGTCCGGCTCGGAGTCGAGGCCTCGTTGTCGACGGCGACGGCCCTGTACCAGGAGACGCAAGTCCCCATTCACGCCGAGAGACGGGGTCGGGTCGAGGCGTGGCCCTGCGCCGCCTCTTGACCGGAGCACGATCGGTGGCCCATAATTCTCCCGAACTAACCTCTTTCTGGAGCCCTCACACTATTGCTTCTTTCCACTGTTGTAGCAGTGGTGGAGATGACAGTGACACCCATGCCTTTGACCCCCAGTCGATTGCTGTCCTCTTTGTGTCCCACTCGATTCGAACCCAAGACCGACCTTTTCCACCTGCGAAGTCCGTCGCGGAGGAGGGTCTGCACCGAGTGAACGGGTCGGCAAGACCTAGCCCTCGCGAGATGGGACCGGACGGTCGGGTTATTGGATGACACTGGTACCCGGTCGGGAACGGGGAAAGACAGGACGGTAGGTGAGAGGACGGAGGGCGAGCGTCAATCCGAGAAGAACCCTTTGGTTAGGCTCTAGGAATGGAGATAGGTCCAACCGTGGACGACTTGTTCGTCGAGAATCTTCTCTGATCCGAACTGGGTCGGGACAGACTCCGGGGGGAGTGTTACCGGAGTAGGGACGAGAGTCAGGCTATACCCTAGGGTTACACTCTTCACGGAACCGAGGACGGAGGGAAGAGGTTCAAAGGGTTTTTGAACGCCGTCGTCCCCCATCCCACCCCCCCACCGCCGCCCGAATATTCTGTCAGAACCGAAGTCGACTCGTAAGAATTGTGTAAGGAAGACTGGTCTTGGAGTCGCAGGGGAAGTTGGTTCCCAGACTACGAGAGGTTTGAGTAGACTGTCCTCGAGTCTTCGAGGTCCCACTCACTTTCCTCTACACTCACCCACGAGGTGTCGGTCTCTCTTGATCCACCGGGTCACTGACGACAATAGTTTTGACCATACCATCGTTCACTCCTTCCCACCTTCCACCCCGTTCCGACTTCACGGGGGGTCGAGACTCGTCAGGACGAAGGTCGTGGACCTCCACGATCCTTCTGACATGTACGAAGTCAAAGAGGGACTAGTAGAGGTCGCAGAGGGAAAGAGGAGGGACGTGAAACCCTGAGGACCTGTGGAAGGGGGTGAGAGGACGGAACCAAGTGTCCTGGGGTCGGTTAAGACCCCAGGGTGTGAGAGAGTGAAACGAGGTCGACTTCAGGGGGAACCTTATAGTCACGTAGTCCGGTCACCAGAACAGTCCCTCGTTCTGGTCGATCACGAGAGGACTCGGCCCCTCGTCCTTAAGGGTGGACATCCAAACCCAACAGTCGAAACGACTCCCGATGGACGAGTCCCGACTCAAACGAAGTGATCAAATACAGGGGTTCGTCTTACGCGTCCGACCCGACGCGTCGTCCGTGGGAGTGTATGACCGGTGGATGTGGACCTCGTGGTGTCGGTAGTGGCGGTGGTGCTGTGTTATTGTGTCGACACCTGTGTGGGGAGGGGTCTATATATATCAGTGAGTGGTCCTCGAACGCCACTGGTTATGTCGGCGAGTGTGTAGGTCTATAGTATAGTAGTAGGGATCTCCAGGGATGTGGGTGTATACGATTCGACAAACCTGTACCGGTGGGGGTCTCTGTTAGACCAGACTAACCGATCGGTGGAAGATATCAGGATCTTCCGAGGGACCGGACTCGACTCGAGACCCAGGGTCATCCCTCCGGGAGTCGGTCAACGAACCTAGAGTCGGAGGTCGAGAAGATCTCCCTCAGGTCTCGAGGGCGTCACGTCGGTCTCACCCTCACTTCTTCCTAGTGGTCCGATACCACACGGTCCCAGAATACCGGGGAAGAAGAGTACTCGTCAACGGCCGGGGACTAGACAATTTTAGAAGATTCTCAGTAGATATTGAATGTACCAGTCTAGACCAAGGAGAGGGACCGAGGACGGCGGCGAGGACGGATGGAGAAGGACGGCGCATTTGTTATGGACCGTCACAAAGGGCTACAGCAGTAGAGCCGGACGCCACGGAAGTGACGAAGAGGAAGGAGACCGGACTCTGAGTCGAGTCCTCGTCCGACTGGGACTGAGGGGACATTGTAGGAAACGAAAAAATACTGAAACCCAATACTCGTGAGGAAATTCCGTCCCCGGTTCCAATTCACTAGGACTACAGAACTCCGGACCGTCTCTTGGTCTGGGTCTTGACTCTAGGTTCCTAAAGAAAACACTGCTCACCCTCTCCTGACCGTCAGAGAAGGTGCCCTTGGTCCCGGTACGGCGAGTGAGGGTTCTTGGGGGTCCTAGTGACGTGACCCACCCGAAGGGAATTTCTCTTCGATGATGAGTCTGACCCCGGTCAAGTCGTTGGGTTAAGATCAGTAGACTCTTATACCACACCGGGTTGGGGAGTCACAGACCCGACCCTACTGGGGAGTGACCCCGTCGTCCCTTCACCTGGAGATCACTTCTCGTCACAAACGATTTCTAGTGCCACGGACCATCCCGTCCGAACAGTCTCACCCTAGACCTTACATCCTACTCATGGGACGGGAAACCACCCTCGAGTATAAATACCCTCCACCTTGAATCAGGGAAATCTCCGGTGACACATGGGGTTTGGGAGTCGACCCTCCTCCTCTCTTGTCCTACCCTCAGACTGGACAAACCCCTCTATTAAGATCGGAGATTCCGGACCGGTCACATCTCGTTCCAGGGAGACTGTCTGTGACAACAGGTACGCCTCCATCGTACACTGGGTAGGGAACCGAGCTGGTCCTGGTACGTAAATTAGTCGGTGGAGACGGTCCTCCCGTGGTAACACCCCGGAGAAACGTGACCTAGGACAGATAAACCACCCTTGCGGTTGACCGGTGACACTTGATCCCTACGGATGTCCCTTACTAGATACCTAAACCAACCATGTTTTGTCTTCTCTCTAATGTCTACCGAGAAACAGGGACGTCTACACTTTGGACCCCTATGTCTCCCGGGCACATAAGTAACGTGACGGGGTAAGTATGTTCCCTGAGTTCGTAGGTGTCCAAGGTAGAGGACCTTGGTAGAGGGGCACCTGTGACCGAGGTTGATATTAACGAGAAACTATTTACGTCCTCCCACCCTGTCAGAGAAAGTCTTCCCCCAAGTATACACCCCCTCCAGTAGTTCCCTCGGAAAACACGACTGTTCACCCTCCACCTTGTGATCAGAGTACTACCTCGTCTCCCCTTTACCCCCGAGTGTCACTCTTTCTGAGCGGTCTCCAGTGCATCGGTCAGACCCCGTCTCCCCTAGAGACCTTTACCTCTCTCGTGTCCCGGAGGTGAGTGACGGGTGCGTGGAGGAAGATCTGGAACAGGAAACGACCGGCACCTCGTCTAACCCGTCGCCGGGGACACCCGGGTCAGGGACCTCGACGGGGTTGGTCAATACGTCGGAAACGGACGGCCGCGGAACGACCTCCTCCGTCATCTCCTCAGGGGTCCGGTCGGTCTCTCCCTCGGGTTCCACCACCTGGGGCTCCTCCTGGACGACACGTATCGGTTCTGGAAGAGGATGGAAGCCCTTAGACCACTCAGACTCCTCCCGCCTCCTTAACAGGACCCTTCAGACTGACCCCTTCTAATCGAGACGGACAACTCAAATTAAACTCTCCGTTCGGGAACCGGTCTTCTTAGACTGGTCTCCCTTCCCGGGGTCGGGAGGGGTCCCTCTCCACTACTCTTGTTCGACTCGGGACGGTACGGGACCCAACCACGTGGGTCGATGAAAGGTGACACTGGTCAACCAAGGAGAGGACAGGTGAACGGATCCGACCATGACCCCAAGGTAATGCCGGTCACTCCGGGCCGTTGTGGAAGTCTTCTACGGTCTCCCGTGGAAGAACCATGCACTGTCGTGGGTGGGGTCGATGGACAAGTGTGACAGGCAGTTCTGGTGGGCGCCCGGGTGGTTGCACGCGTAACTCATGCGGCTGAGGTCGAAGGCGGACCTGAGGTTGACGGACAGGTCCGGCGCGTAGGACCGGAAGGGTCTACACCACTCGGACCAGGTCGTGATGCACCGGAGGACACGGTGTCTGTGGGCCTCACTGTCAGGGCTGGAACGGCGGTGGGGCCGGGACGGGTGAGGCTTCCTTCTACGCGGACCACTGGGTCGGGACGGGCGGTGCCGGCAAGTGGATTTTGACCACGTCGGGAAACACGCGTCCTCGTCGTGGGCTTCGGACGTCGTGGACACGGCGGAGCAGTAGTTGGCAGACCACCGGCTGCACCTGACGGACGGCGACGGGGCCGCGTACCGACTGATGGAGGCTGTTATGGGGAAGGTCGAGACTGGGCCGGCTCGTCGGCGGACCGGAGTGGGTCGACCTGGGACCTCCCCTGTACCCGGGGTCGACCTGAACCCGAGGGTGCTGGGGAGGAGGTCAGTAGGACCATGGGCACTCGTAGACCGTCGATCTGGTCCTTGCCAGGCGTCCTTGTTCCGACCCCCAGTCCCCGGTCCCCTTCACAGTGTCCTGAACCTCCGGTCGCGGGGGGCGAGGGTACACTGAGGTGACACCACCCGGTATACACAGTTTTCTCTCCCGTGACCGTCCTGGAACAGAGTTGGGACACCCGACCTGGGTCAGGGGGTGAGTGGACGACACCTGAGGACTTGACGCATCTGAACCGGCTGGGACCAAAGAAGTAGGTGTCCCACCCCGCCCGGGGAAGGAAGGTCGATCGGTCGAAGACAGAGCCTCCATATAGCCGGTCTCCTTGGCTCCAACTACCACTGTCAGGGGTCCGCCCCCGTGTCTGGTTTGCCCCCCTGTCGTGTCAATATATCATAAATAAATAAATAAGAGGGACCCAACCAGAGCCCCACTCGGCTTGGGAGGAGAGACGGGACTCGTGAGGTCTCCGGGGTTTGACCGGGGTCGAAGAGACCAAGGAGGGTCGGACTCTACGCGACGACCTGGGTTCCACCCGGACGTACAGGACCGTGATTGGGTAGGTGGACTCTTGGTCAGGAAGAGGAACCGGAGGTCGGGACACAACCCTCCTACCCACTTATTTGTTCTTGCACCGCGGTTGTATAATCGCGGGTCGTCTCGGACGGTGAGTGGGGGAGGTCCCGGTTCGGGACAGACGTGTCTCGACCAGAGCGGCACCGTGTCCGGGACGGGCTCCGCCCCCGGCCCAGTCCCTCGCCGTGCCAACAGCCTCCTGGTGGCGAGGTCGAGACGACCCAGACGAAGGACGGGTCCTTTCACACAAGTGTGTTCTCTCCCTTGCTTTGAGGCATAGGCTGCTCTGAAATATTCTATTAATGATGAATTTTGTCAAACCATCAGAAAAATAAAAGTGACGAAAAAGACATTACTGTTATTTTAACATGGAAAGTACATACCTCGGGAGTCTTCCCGGAAAAAACTCAGCATATGGTAAACAGGGGAAGCTAGAATGACAGTCATAGGGGGTGAAGTGTAGACCCAGTCGTCTCCGGGTCTCTGGATACGCCGACCCGGCCGGGACGATCCCGTGGGTCACTTCTCACCTCTCCCAACAGTAACAACAGGTCAGTGGCTTACCACAGGCTAAGAAGTACTGGGGTACCTGACGTCGTGTGGTCCGAAGGGACAGGGAGTGGTCCCTTCCACTCCCAGCAGAGGGTCCCAAACAGGTTCAGGTACGGGTGACTCAGCCACTACGGCAGGGTGGTAGAGTAGGAGACAGTGGGAGAAGAGGAGGACGGAAGTTAGAAAGGGTCGTAGTCCCAGAAAAGGTCACTCAGTCCCGACAAGCGTAGTACACCAGTTTCATAACCTACGAAGTCGAAGTCGTAGTCGGGAAGGTTTGTCACAAGTCTCAACTAAAGTACATTCTGACTGGCCAAACTAGGGGAACGAAAGACTCCCTGAGGGTTCTCAGAAGAGGTCGTGGTGTCAAGCTTTCGGAGTTAAGAAGACACGAAACGAAAGAAATGAGAGGTCGAGAGTGTAGGTATATACTGACTATCTTTCTGGTATCGGACCTGACATACCTGACATGCCGCTGACAGCAGTTGTACTACAGAAACGAAAAATCGTGTGACAGATCCAAACAGTATCGAAAGGACGGCTCTTCGTTAACAGAAGATTAAAGTACCGACGTCAGTGGTAGACGTCACTGAAATCTCGGGTTCTTCTCCTTTAGACAGTGACGAAGGTGGAAAAGGGGAAGATAAACGGGACTTCACTATGCTGGTCTATGGTACTACAATCAAAATATCACCTTCGCCATCCCTCTTCGGGAACAGGTGAGTAAGGGAGAAAAGGGGAACCTCCCACCCCACGTCCCAGTGATCACCCTGACGGACGTCGCAGTGACCGGTCACGGTCCACCCCCTCCAATCGTCTCCTCGTAGTCTGGACTTTCTACACACTTGTCCTCTACGGTTGATTTACATCCACCTTTTGTGATGTCCAGACCCACGACACCTGACGAGGACCCCCCGCCACAGAAAACTCTACTACTCCGAATTGTCTCTTCAGTCCGACCTAGTAGGGTTCCTCTTCCATATCCCGGACGTTTCCGTGGTCCCGTACTGGCCCCTCGAATATAAGGACTAGTGTTCCTCCGGATCCCTTCCAGTAAGACACGTCGTCCCGTCTTGTCAACTGAACCCCTATCACCGACCGGTGTCCCAGACCGGGCCCTACCCAGACTACCCCAAGACAAGACCCGACTGACCCCAAACCCCTGAAAAAGTCAGTCCCAGGACACATGGTCTTCATCCACTTTCTCGTTCACTTTACTTTTGTGAGGTAATAGACTACCAGACGGAAACCTCGTGAAGTCGTGGACCTTAAGATGACACAGGACTTTGAAAGATGTGGTAACTCAGGGAGTGTCCTTTCATGGAGACTTCGAGTGAGTACCGGAAAGTCGGGAGTAAAGTCTTTATCAAGATTGGAAAGATAAAAGAAAAAAAAAAAAAGATAAAGTTCTGTCAAATAAATAATAATAATAATAAAAAAAAAAAAAAATGAAATGTTATGACATAACCAAAACGGTATGTAACTGTACTTAGGCGGTGCCCACATGTACTCAAAGGTTAGGACTTGGGGGGAGGGTGGTGGGAGGGGTATAGTAGAGAGACCCAGTAGGGTCACGCGGTCGGGGTTCGTAGGACATAGGACATAGCTTGGATGTGACCGTTAAGTAAAGAATGTACTATCATATGTACAAAGTTACGGTAAGAGGGTTTAGTAGGGTGGGAGAGGGAGAGGGTGTCTCAGGTTTTCAGACAAGATATGTAGACACAGAGAAAACGACAGAACGTATCTCCCAATAGTAATGGTAGAAAGATTTAAGGTATATACACAATCATATGACATAACCACAAAAAGAAAGACCGAATGAAGTGAGACATATTAGTCGAGGTCAAAGTAGGTGGAGTAATCTTGACTAGGTTTACATAAGAAAAATTACCGACTCATTATGAGGTAACACATATACATGGTGTCGAAAGAATAGGTAAGCTTTTCAACGTCTAAGCTTTTCCGTTTACAGTCGTCTGACTTCTGTCCTTCCACACTCCTCACTGCAACTACTGTTCCTACTCCGTCCTGTCCTATTTTTAGTTCTTGAGACCTCCACATCTTGGGACCCCCATGTCTCTCTCCACACCGTTTCTTACCTCAACGACAACCCACTCTCACTCGTTCTTCACCCACTCCCGAAAGAAATGGTCCAGGTGTACAGGGCGGACCGTGGAAAAGGTGACGACCGACGTCCCGGGCCGTTGTGTGGAGCAGGTCCCGTGGTACCAGGACGGTCCCTACAGACACCAAAGAGTAACGAAGTCGGATCTAGAGTCGGGGAAACACTGAGGGTCTTACGGACTCTACTGGGGATACAGACGAGGTGGGGGTCTAGACTCAGTAGGTCACTCATCCGTCACCTGTGTCTCCCTGTTTCCGTCCGAGATGGAATGGACCGTGGCACAGGGTCTGTCACGACCTCACCTTCCTTCGGGAAGTGACAGGTGTCTCCCCTCTGCAGTCCCACAGGTGTCCCACGACCTTTGTCTGTTCCCGAAATGTGGAATACGCCACGAGTGACGTTGCGACTTACCCAATCTCACCCGGATTTATAATGGGACCACCGAGTCACCATGTCTTAGGCGGGCGGTTAGGTCCTTTGGATCGAAGTTAGGGACCCACCCCTTCTCGGGGACCTCTTCCTTCACCGTTGGGTGAGGTCATAAGAACGGAGCTCTTCAGGTACCTGTCTCCTCGGACCGTCCGATGTCAGGTACCCCAGCGTTTCACGACTTGTGTCGATCCGTTGATTTGTTGTTTTATAGTGGGTGTGAGGGACCTCCTCCTCTGTTCGGGTCTTCCCCGTGCCCCGTCGACTCCCGTACTCCGTGTCTCGTCTCGATTCCGACGCCCGAGGACTGGTGGGGGAACGGGCACGTCGACCCCACCCCCACCGAAAGTCCCCCCAACAAGAACTTACGACCAAAATAGGGGAACACAGGGACGAACGATTGCAGAGATCTCGATGACCGGACCGGTTGTCCCAGGCTAGGGGAAGGGGGAACGGAGTCGGGTTCAGTCCCAGACCGAGAATGGACTTTTCCCCGATGGTCGATGGAGACGGAGGACTATCAAAAGACGAAGTTAAAAAAAAAAAAAAAAATCGGTGTGATACACCGTACACCATAGAATCAAGGGGTTGGTCCCTAGCTTGTGTCGGGAACGTAACCTTCGTACTTAGAATTGGTCACCTGGAGGTCCCTTCAGGGTCAGTCGAAGTTAGAATAAGAGTGTAAAGGGATAGTTCCCTCACTCGCTACGGACGAATCTTGTCCTAGTCACCTCCCATACAGTAGCCCGGGGAGACTGAACCCAGTCTCTCGGTCAGATTGTCTACGATTTATAGGAGACCACTAACGTCAGTGGGGACCCACCAAGACCCGACCACTTTCCCCGTACGGATGGCCGTGACCAGTCCCTCCTCCTCCCCTTGACGGACCACCCGTGTGTCCTTGGGTGTGCTGTATATGCGTTATTGACTATCATTGGGAAATGGTTAAGTCAGGTAACGGTCGTGTGTACGAGAGACCCGTGGTTGACCCGACCTGGGGTAGACCCGGGACTCCTGTGTCGTCCCTTATTCTACCTGTGTGAGGGGTAGGAACACCCTAAGTGCCCGACCACCCACTCTCTGTTGTCTGTTCCCGTGTTTGCCTGTGAGCCCTGCTCAAGACCCTCGCTTTACTATCGTCTCGTCCCCCGCCCCTTCTCTCACGAGACCCCCCGCTCCCCCTGTGGCGACGTCTACTCTCCCAACTTCTCCCAAGACCTCGGTCCACCGGGACTCGGACCTGTGGCAGCTCTTTCCTGGAGGGTCCACCTTCCTCGATGTCACTCCGCCGGGACTCCGTCCTTGTTTGCACCACTCTGGCCTTCTACCGACCGAAAGGTCCTCCCGACTCCTCTGTCTCCCGTCCACCTCTCCCGTCTCCCTCGGTGCCTACCGCAAGACCACCACCTCGCGGGGAAGTCTCGAGTCGTCCCTTTACGTCGTTAGGCTACGAGCCAAGATGGGTCACTTGGACAGTCGACCCACCCCTACTGGGATACTCCGGACCCCCGGTCTCCGGTCTTTCCTCCAACTCTCCAGACCCTATGCCGACTCACCCCACACTACCTCTGGTCCCTCCACTCCACTAGGACCCGTCCTCAAGTACGGGTAATTCAAGAGGGACGTCGGGACGTGTGACTATCTCCGACAGGGGTAATATCCTTTTCTCCATACCGAGTCTCTCTCCAACGCCGAAAGAGTCCCAGTGTGTCGAACACTCCCCGTCTCCGCTCCAAGTTTGGGACTTACTTCTGGAACAAACTCATTGACGCCGAGACGCGAGGGAGGGTCCTCGACCGTACGAATTCGGAACCGTGAGTGTTCCCTGACCCCTGTCCGTGTTCTCGCCCGGCTAAGTCCTCCCGTAAAACCTCCTCCCCCCGACCCCTGACGTGGGACCTCTTAAGACAGTCCGGTCCCCTCCACCCGAGCGTCTGACTAGAATAGACCACAGGGAGGAACCTGAATGTTGTGAGACTACCTTGTTGAGACCCTGTCTCTACGGTGATCCGGTGAGTCCGAAGAGAACAGTCAGTTACTCTCCCGAAGGACTCTCTGAAGTGGGTACTAGTGACCCTCAACAATTGTGGGAACCTTAGTAATAGCCCGGGGGACGGGGACCCAAGTCGAAGATTAGACGTTTGACTCGTTTAGAACGACCTACTAATTCCGACCTGTACCTAGATTTATCCCGACCCCTGTGCCCGGTCCGATCAAGGTGAGAGTCTACCCTTTGAGGGTGGGGAGTGTCTACATACCACTTCGTCTCCCCGGTTCTCGGACTCTATTCAGGACTAGTTCCTCCGGCCTCCCAACACTTTGGAGTGTTTCCGGGAGAGGGAACTCCTCTACACCTTGAGACGTCCGGACCCGTCGAGAAAGTGTGGTTGGACAGTCTGGTCAAAATTATATGTCGTCCACCCTCGAAACGGTCTTTAAGTTGCCAGAGAGGACCCCTTCCACAGGAAGGGGGTGGGGCTGACGTCCTACCCCCCCCCAGGGGAGGGTTCGACTCCGTCCGACCCCGGGAGTGTAGACTCTGGACTCCACCTCCTCTCAGGGGTCTCCAAATGAGGACAGAGGACACAGGGGGTGTGGGACCAAAATGGGTTTGGAGAGGACGTCAGACCTAATACACGACATGTGAACTAAACCCCCCGTACAGGGAGTTGGAGTGACTTGGAGTCTTCTAAGGAGTCGAAACTTCACCCTTCTCTCCGTCATGCAGAGAGTCTCCCTTGCACCCCCCTGGGTCGCCCTAAATACTCCGTTATGACTCCTCTCCGACTCTCCCAAGTTGCACCGTCTACGACGTCCGCAGTGATATTGATAAGGTACAGGGAATAAAATTAGGGTAAACTCTCCACCCGACCCGTCCACGATGACAAGGGACGTCAGGGGTCCCCTTGCCGTCCTCTCGACCGACCTTGGGGGACCTTTATCTTCGTCGGGGAGTGACCGGGGGGTGGGGGTCGAAACCGCGACGCGACGGTCGGGTCCGGAGGTGGAAGTCCGCAGTGGACGGTTGGTTCCGGAACCCGAGGGTAGTGTCACTTGTCTGGGTGTCAGACCACAGACGTACCGAACCCCATCTCCGGTCTGGTCGGGTTGAAAGATCGTTGAAGTCTTCTTTGATCCGGTAGACGATAGGCACGGGTGTGGACCCCCTCCGCCCCACACACCCAAAGGGAGTCCAGACAATGAGCGAGTCAGGAGTCGTCATACACGGGAGTTTCCACTCAGTGTCCAGTCCCTCCACTCGACACAGCCAGGGGAAAGTTTCGGCATTCGGGCTATAGGTCTCTCCGTCCCACTGAACAGGTGCCAGTGGTCTCTTCACCGGTGCGTCCTAACCTCGGGTCCCGAAACTTAGGGTCCGGTCCCAAACCGGGGGAGTGGGATCTTGAGAACTTGTCCTCATATGGACCGTTGTACTTGTCGGACCAAGTCCTGAGGGGGACAGGTCTCGACCTGAGCGGGACCTGTTTGACAGGTCGGACAGGGGATCTGTGTGGAGGTGTTGAGGGTGTACGTGGGGGAGGGTGGACGACCAGAGGTACAGGGAGACGGGACCGAGACCAGGAGGAGTCCGACGAGAGGACACCGAGGGTACCGACGGAACGGGTGTAGGTCGGAGTAGTACCCAGTGACTGGACTACCGGAGGAGTGACCGGGGGAGTCGGGTCTCCCGGAACGTTTGGGCTATGACCGGACGGAAGGAGTGAATCACTATAAGTGTCCGAGGGGAATACGGAACGGACACGGAGTGGGATCTGAGGTTCTACATCGAAGGGTTAGGCGGTCCGGTAAGGTAAGACGAAGAGAGGTTTGTCGGGAAGGGTACCACAGTAAGTGGGGCCTTACAGGGAGAAGGAGTAAGACGGTCCCGTTTCAGAATAAGTGGGAAGGTTCAGGTTGAGTTTATGAGGAAAAGACTCTTCAGAAGGAGTCGAAGAGATCGTGACTAAGTACGGCGTAGGATCCCTTAGGGGGACCCCGGACTCAAAAGGGTCCAGAGAGGTCGGACCCCTTTTCCTTTGTATTAAAGGTGCTGATTAAGTTTTGTTGGTAAGAAACCGGTTTAAAGAGAGAGAGTGTGAGTGTGTGTGTGTGTGGTGTGTGTGTGTGTGTGTGGGGTGCGAAGGGTACTTTCAGAGGACCCCAACAGAAACTTCTCCGTTTAATCGGTTCACCTTTCTTGGGTCCGTCTCAAGTTTAGAGTCGGGGAGGTTTTAGTGGGATTCCTAGAGTCCGTTCACCAAATTAGAGAACCTCGGAGTTAAAGGGGTAGACAGACTGTCTCTATCATCTTCCCGGGACGGTGTCCCACCAACCTCGCCCCGACGCGGACCGACACGTCCCTACGTCCCACTCACCATCGACTACGAGTATACTCGTCCTCCCCTGCACTCTTCGGGTTTCGACCTCCTCGGAAAACCATACCGGTTTCGAAAGACGAGTCACCTTCCTGTCGACGAAGGTCCTGAGTTCGGACCAACTTCGTCCGTCGGGTCTCACGTTCTTCACCGGAGACTCCTGACTCCCTAGAACTCTACCGGTGCTGAGGAGGTCCATCAGGAAATCCTGACTAAGTGACGTGTCAGGAGTAATCCCACTGGGTGTGAGACTACCACACCGACCTTCCCCGCATGGTGGGTCGTTTACGAGGGGTCCATCTCGGGACAACGTCCCTGAGGGGTGTGGGTCGTGGGTACTCGGTCGGACCCTAAAGGACAGGGGTCTCGGTCCGCGGAGGAGGTCGTCTCCACTTCTAAAGTGGGTCAAACCCCACCCCGTCTCGAGACAAAATTCACAAAGAAGAGAGAGGCGGAAGGGGGTTCTTCGTGAAGAGCGGAAGGGTGGTGGTCGGGATGAAGACTTGTTGTAGTCACACACACGCACACAACTGGAAAGGTGAACCGGTTGTAAGGAAACAAAAAGAGTCGAGGAAGCCCATCTACCGGCACCATCCTCCTCGACATCCTCTCGTCCAAGAGGCCTTTGGAAAAGAGGTGTCAAGGTCTCTGTACCTCGGGTTCCTCTGTGATCTTTTACTTCCGAATAGGTCTTCCTCTACCCAAGGGTCCCGTCCGTCTCCTCACACCCCTCCTCTGTTCTCCTCGAGATCGGGGTCACACTCACGGACGGTCCCACACGGAGGTCCGTAGGAACGGTCTAGTCGTAACAGTCGGATCGTAGATCACCCGTCCGACTCGGATCCATCCGTTTCGACCCGTTGGGACTCATGTCACGAAAGAGAGAGACTCGGTTTGTACGGAGTTTCATCTGGTTTCAGGACCCAAACGACAGACACACTAGTCGTGAGTGACAGAGATGGGGTCTCCACGGGTCTGACCCAGAGACATCGGGAAAATGAGAAGTCTCGGTCGTCCACGGTTATCCTCCCCCGCACCCGAAATCCCGTCGTCGTCGTGGAACTGTCAGTGGGCGAAAGAGGAGAACCCCAGTCACCTACGTGACCCCACTCGATCCGAGGTCTTCCTAGGGACCCACAGGAGTGTCTCCCGTCTCTTCCGTCCCGTACCCGTGGGGGGTGGGGGTGGGACCCACTCCACAAAAACGATCTTAACGTCGTCGACGCCGATCTCCGGAGAAGGGTCCTTCTTTCTCGTCTCGCGGAGAAGGTTCTTGAGCCTCCTCCGGACGTCCGTCTCCTCCCCCTCGCCCCCTCAATTAAAATTTGGTTTGTCGGAAGTTGCGAAGAGTCCTTGACCAACGAGTTGCACTAGACCGTCCAGGGTCCGCCCACCCGTCCGGACAGCGGTCGAGTCTCCACCGCCCCCACCTCCTGTGCGGAGTCTTCCCCTCCGGGTCACTGGAACTCCCTTCCACCTGGGACAGGACCGGGTGTTTAACCCCCGACAGTGGAGGTTGGGGGTGGGTGGAACGACTCCCATACCCTACCCCACTGAAGGAGGTAGTATTAGACCGTTCCATTTAATATTGTGTTAATTATTGTGTCCACAGGATAGGAAGGTTCGTGACTGACCGGGTAGGGGGGAAGTGACGAGTCTTGGACTGTGAGGACACGGGACCGGGCATGGAGATCTCCAATAGACTAACTTCCGGACGAGACTCCGGTCTCCTTCCGAACACGAAACGTGAATACTCTACCTTGGGACCCTACCCCCACCCCCTCCCGTCCCTGACTCCCACCTCACATCGTTGGTGTCGGGTTCAAGTTCCGGGGTACCCACTCGGAGAACACACACGTCCCTCCGATACTCGACTTGAGGGACCCGAATCGGGCGGGGGTGTCGACTGACCTCAGTTTCACGGAAGTGTGTGTAACTGGAGGACGGGGCTGCGATCCCACCGGTGGGAGAAGCCCGACTGTCGGCTCCGGGTGGAGGGTCACAGACCTAGGATGTCTCCGGGGCGGGTCCCGTGGGGGAGGAAGTAAGGGAGGCGGTCGACGGGTTACTCTGGGGTCATCGGACCCACCCCGCTCCGGATACAAGATCCTTTCCTAGGACTCGTTCACGACGGTCCTCGGCGTCAAGAACCTTAGCCGTGACGTCTCGCTACCCTGCGAAGGTCCTTGGGCGACCGGTGAGGTCCCTCTCTCCGAATCTCCTCCCCGTCACTGGGTCCACTCCCCCTCCTCCATCGTCCGGGTGTCGACCCTTAGGTGCGGAGGTCCTTTGGGAGGGACTGACGTCCACGGAGGCATCTGAGGAGACAGAGTCGTTACTCAGACGGTCCCGTCCAGGTCCAGACCATGTTGTAGAATACCATGGGTCGTGGGTCGGGATCCTGTCTGTGTCTCACCCGTCGCCCTTCGTTATGCCCCCCTTCCCACACACGGACCCTCCTCCCCGCCACACACCCCCTCCCCGCGTCCACTTCCATCCTGAAAGTCACTACGGGCCACTGTCACAGGACCGGTCCGACCACTCGTCGGCCCGACGCTACCGGTTCCCCCGCCTCCTCCCTCTCGTTCCACCCTAGGGTCGTACACGGGACTCGTGACTCAGGGAGCGATTGCTCGTCCGTTGGAGACCGGTTCTGAGGACAGAGGAGAAGTCCGGTCAAACAAGGAGGTCCTAGACAGGGGAACGACCCCATGGCCGGGGTCGACGTCGTAAACGGTGGACCACACCAGGATCACGGGCACGGGTCTCCACGACAGGACTCGTGTGTAGACCGGGTAACCTCGGAGCCACAGGAATGAATTCTCTTACTTCTCCTGTTCGACGTCCCGGGGGTCCTTCGGTGCCTCCGACACTGGGGCAAGACCCTGACCCGACCCTGGATTAGTGTGAGACTCCTCACTGGTACTCACAAGGATAGTGCCCAGGGTCCCCGGACCTTCCCCACGACCCCCCTACAGATCTGTCCGTGTCTTTCCTTCATTCCCGGAGGGAGAGACCGACCCACTGGAACCTTGGCAGAAAATTGGTGAGTCCTGGACAAACGAAACTCTTCTTACCTCTGGGGAGGGACCAGTTCCCACCTGTCTCCACACCCGTCCCTCGACGAGAGGGGAGTTCGGGAGGTCAGTGAGGACCGAGAGTGACTCGTGTCGAGGTTTGGACGATCGGTGGAGGGGGGTGTACAGTAACGTCGGATAGTCCGAGGAGACAAGTCCCCCTAAGAAGTCCGTTCTTATGAATCTGACCCGACGGTACGGGAGGAAGTCATATCTTAGTACCACTCCTCATATATACAAACCACTAAAAAGAGGAACCCCGAAGAACGGATCAGGGTCGGGTGGGACGCCCAATTGAGAACTGGTACCCAGGTTCATCGGTCCGCGGGGTCTTTATGATAAAACACCGGTGTAGTACGGTGGACACCCTAGAATCAAGGGGTTGGTCTCTAATTCGGACGCGGGGACCATCACCCTCGTATCGTAGAATTGGTGACCTGACGGTCACTTCAGGAGTTCAAGGACTTTAAAAGTAATTAATAATGTATAAAAAATCTTTCTTTGGAAAGGTTAAGTGCAAGTTTGGGAAACACTTGAGATTCCGACTAAGTGTCGGAGGGACGTAAAGTGACCTCGAACTTACCACAGTAGTGCTTACCCAACCCAAACAGAGTGAAACACGGTCACGACTCACAGTTTAGGGGTCACTGCCACTACGGGTCACAAGTAATCAGGTAACAGACACTTAACTAATACACACACAAATACTGTATAAGATGTATTATCCGACGTCCGTCTAATCTTCTATGACCACTACCTGGTCCGTGTTTTAGGGTATTTGATATAATCTTACTAAACCCCGTCTTTACTTCAGATTACAGATGGAGTGTCTCCGTTGGTGGTACAAGATCTACCTGATTTATAAATTTGCACTTTTTACTGTGAGGTTTTCAGAAAATCTCGTGGAAGGATTCTTCAGTGTTGTCATAACTAAGACCCTTTCCTTTGAAGAAGGAAGCACACCGAGGGGACATAATAAACGTCCTGTCTAGACCTCTTTACTCTCGGTGTAGTCTTTTGGGTAATTGTGAGTAAATCACAGTAGAAGGGTCAGAACTTCCCAAAAAGGGTCTCCGTCCGAGTCCCAGTTCCTAGGTTTGTGCCCTTGAAGAGACTACCAGGTGACCGATTCTGACGTGTGAGGGTTACATCCCTCGGTCCCCAGACAGGGAACAGTCCCTTGATCTAGGGTGTACACGTTGATTTCTATGCCGTACGACGTTGTTTCTCGACTACGTCGGTTTATGTACTTATTTATTTATTATTTATAATTATTTTTCTAGGTTTGTCTTTATCAAATAAAGCCTCCACTACAGTTCTTCGCGGCTATCCCAGGATCCTCTGTCAAGACGGACCAACAGAGGGAAAGGACATGTAAACAAGTGTCTCCGTGACTGACGGGAGCAAGGTTTGTTGTGAAAGGTCCCACTAATAAGGTCACTTATCGGAATCTTCTGTCTCTATTACAGAGGGAGGTCCCTTTTTCCGTCTAAATAAAGAACGGATCATATTATTTCTATCATAGACGGAGACCCCGTTTCCAATCCGTCCAACCGAATGTCAGATAATATTTTCTAAACCCAAGGGACTAGAGTCCCAAAGAGACGACAGTTGGATGACATACATGTCGGTAGTAGACCGGGAATATGCCAGTGCGACGTCCGTGACCCAAGTCCCTTCACCAAGATCTTTTACGACTGGGAGACAGATGACAATGACACCCTTTATTTGATTGGAAACAAAGAGTTCGTCCTCATAGAAGGTTCGACATAGAAGGTGGTCGTAGGAGTCTTATACCGTCGAAACCTCGACCCACTTTAGTATCAGAAGGATCAAGGACTACCTCTACTCTCCCCTTCACTCTGTCCCTTCCCTTCCTTTCCTTCGGTCTCGTCCACACATTTACTCACACAAGGGAGACACCCGTTGACTCCAGTCAGGGGCCAACTGTCCACTACATCTTGTGAGGAACCCCAACAGGGTGGGCTCCCCCACTCCTTCGACCTTACATATGGGTGGTTAAGGGTGGGAAGCGTCCGAATCCCGACGAGGTCTCTCACTCGAGGGACCGGTAAGGTGGAGGATTCGACCGGACACGACATCCCTTTCGGAGTTCGACTCGTGACGTTCACGACTCACCCTTGGACTCGTTCCCCCCTGTACGAGGTCCTCTCGTCCCGGAATAGACTTATGGCGGGTACGGGTCCCGGACCGTGCCACGGGTCGTCTGTCGTCAGCTTGTGTGTGGTGTGCACCGTTCCTATTCCTGGACAAATGAACGGAGACAGGAGGAGAACCGGTAGTTGAGGACTACCCGTCACAGAGACAGGTAAAAAGGAAGTATGAGGTCGTGGTTCCCAGGCTGTCAGTCGTGGTTCCAGGCTGTCAGTTAGGATCCGAGGGTCAGTACCAACCTCTCCTCACTCCCCTGTCGAAGGTAATACCCCAAGTCTGGGAGTACCCCGTTTCTACCGGTCGGGGGACGGGTGAAGGACTCTGGTTCACCTTCCTTTCTCGAAACCTTTCCTCGTCTGTCGAGACCGGCCTCAGTAAGTTACTTTCTCGCTGTGGGTTGTTTTTAGATTCCCAAGAGCTGAGACAAACTGGGGGTGTGAGGTGGGGTACTTTGTGTCCGGCTCGGGAGTCACCTCCCCATCAGTTCCACACCCCCTTATTTGTTGGGTCTTACCATTTGCAACTACCATTTACCAACTCCTCAGTTAGAGTGGAGTTCATGTCACGAGGTCCAGACCCGAAACTCGTTTCCCCGTCTCAACCCCCGTTCACCACTCCGGATCGTTTCCACGGCAGAGAATATGGTCGAGATCCCGGGTGGAGTCACTGACCGTTTCAGACCTCCCGACCTGACCGGACCCACACCGAAGATGACAGAGTCGGAGTTTCCTGGGGAGTGTGGGTCGGTCGGATCCCGAGATACCCAATTAAAATATAAATCCTCCACCCACTTGTCACCCACCCTTACTCCCCCTGTCTCCGGTTCTCTCCGATCTCCATCCCCTTTCAGCGTCCCCCAGTTTCTTCCATCTCCTTCGTAAATTCGTCTTAAACCTTCAAACCTAGAATAAACTCCTTAGTCTCTGTCTCTTACTAACTCTTTCTCTCCCTTGACGTCCGTCGATCCAGTGGGTCCGTTTCTGCGTCACGTCCCTTTCAAGGGCCCTTACCGCTCCACGTCCTCCTGGGACACCAACCAGGAGTCCACCAAACGACTCTCTTAGTTGGGTCTCAAACTACGTCACACGAGTAGTCCCCACGGTTCGGGGTTTACGGTCCGGTCTTCCCAGTTCCTCCATCTGTCCACGGGTCCAGACCGACCGGGGGGAAGATCTAGAGGGGGTTGAACGACACACTAGAACCCTTTTAGTACCTGGGAAAGACCCGAAGTCGAAAGAAAAGGTGTTTTACCCCCGTGTCATGAGTTTGAGGGTACCTGAGAGCCCGGAGTCACTGTCATGAACCCGGAGGTTCTGTCCCACGATAGAGAAGGGATTACTAGTACCCGTACCTGTGTACACGGGGTCAGGGTGTGAACACGTGTACGTGCATGGATACCTGTGGACACATCGTACACGTCCAGAAATACTACCCGTACACACCACACCGGACCGACGTACTGAGGGGTGACTGGTCTCGTTCGGATTCCTGGGTCAGTGAGAATCCCCGGACACTCCTTCTCAGGTGCAGGTTTAGGTGCTCGAGGAGTTCCTGTCCCGGGGTCGACTTAGTGCGATAGACCGAATGTCAACCACGAGTCACGAACATCCACTTGTCGACCGGACCCCTAGCGTCCCTCTGTGTCCTATGATTTCTGGAGTCAGTGGCGAAGCGGTTCGAACCCTCCGTCGAAATCACGACTCGTTGAGCCCCGAGACGTGTCTGTGAGTGTCCTTTTCTCCTGAACAGGTCTACGACACAGGAGTGCACTGGCACTTAAGGTGGGGTGGGTATACCGGGGCTTCCTCCGTCTCCACGACCCGCGAACCGATACTGAGTCGCCTTCCTTCTGTCCTTCCCCCCCAACCACCGCGACTCCGAGATCCCAAAACGAAGAGTAAAGAGAGAAAGACTTCGTGTCGTTCAAGGGTCTTGACTTCCAAGTCTTTGGGGTCCGAAAGTCCCCGTGACCCAAGGGGTCAGGAGGGTGGAGACCTCTGTATTGTGTTTCGGGTCCCTTCGGGGATAAGGGACAGGGGACACATTCCGTAAGACGGGACGGGTCTTGGTCCTGACTCATGGACCTTCCGGGTGTCTTTGGTCCTCAACACCTGAGGATTCTGACAAGTCTTCATACACCGGGTCTAAGTGAACGACTCTGTCTACGACTCATTCTGCTCCGTGACCTTGGAGGTCCTGTCCACCCCCGCCTCGTCAGTCCCACCCGAAGGAGTGGTTCTTGGACTCACTCCCGTAGGAGTCTTCGGACTTAAGGAAGAAAGAGGAAGGGAAGGGAAGGAGGAAGGGAAGGGAAGGAGTAAAGGAAAGGTAAGAGAGAGGGAGCAAAAGAAAGCAAGTATAAAAGTTGATGACCTTTTTTGGGTCAAATTTTTTCTGTGTGTGTGAGTCTACCCGTGTTGTGGTTTAATACTAGACAATTCTGAGGAAGGGGACACAGGTCTCAGAACCCAGACCCGACTCGTTCTGTATTCCGAAGAGGACTCCATAGACCCTTATTTTCTCTGACGTTCCCCCGGAAGCCTTTGTGTGAGGGTAAACATGGGTGAACAGACACGTTCAGTGAACCACCCCAGTGAACCAGGACACGGTGGTTTTAGTTTATGACGTTCTTTGACTTTCGACTCCGACTGTCTTCTGACGTCGAGGGTGGGGTCGGGGGGCAAATTTGCAGTCACGAGTAGCGACAAGTGGTACTACCTGACTTACTGTTCACAACTCTTGCACTTGATTGTTTTAGGTAAATTCTGTGACGAAAACAGAAAATTTTTTATGTATCAACTCAAGGTACATTTTCGACCAGACTTTGAAGGTTTCGAGGTCCCTAGACCCGTCGTCCCGACCCGTCTTATTCTCTCCTAAAGACACGGTTGTCTTTCACCCCTCGGGACCCGTCAAGAACTCGACACCCTACTGAGGTTCTTCCCAAAATCCGGGTAGGTGGACGCAGAGGAGGGTCTTGAAGAGTCCAGACTCCTGGACTTTACGAGGGGAGACCGGACCATCCGAAATATGGTTGAATACGACTCTCTCCTGAGTGAAAGGAGTGGGTGGACAGTCGACCCTTGGTCTCAGACCCACTGACAGTCGCAGGGGGGAGGGGTCGGTGTAGGCCTCATGTAGCCAGAGGAAAGTCGTCGTCGGTGAAAGTGACGGGAGGGGAGGGGGACCCGAGGAGACGTCGCCCGACACTTTCAAACCGTGGTCCCCGTCGACCCTCCCCTCCTTCGAGTGAGGGGTAGACCACGAAAGACAAACTGAGTGGTGAAAGGAGAAGCGGGACCTTGGGGTACAGCCGGGACCCCCGTGGGGTCGACCCATGGTCCCGGGACCCGACGTCGACCGAAGACACCGGACGAGTAAGGGGAAGGTCGACCTTCCAATCTCCTGACCCAAGTTTGGGGTCGTGTCGGTGAAGGACGAACACAGTACAAGGCGTTCAATTTGGGCCTAGAGAAGTGGACAGATCACCCGGTTCCGTCCACGCGGAACACACGTCTCCTAAATACTGTTTCACAGACACCGTGGACCGTGGCAATGTGTACCTCTCCGGTCACTGACAACAACTGTCGTGAGTCTGGACCCTCCCACCAGAAGTACTGAGGTGAATTTCCCGACGAAAATCCGATATAGGGGTGTCCCAGTGTAAACCTAGAGGTCTATGGGACAGGTAAGATCAAGGGTCGGGTTCCACCGAGGTCCCGGGGGTCCAAGGTCATCTCGGAACCCGAGATGACACCGTGACCGATGGGCGGGTGGATATAGGTCCAGGAGTCGTTACCAACTCAACAAGATAAGGTCTTCCAGCTGACGAGATCGAGGATCGTCGGAGGTCTGGAACCGAGTCAACGAGGGGGTTGGGGAGACAGACCGTCGGTCTCCTATAGGAGTCACGGATAGACTGGGACATTGAGTGGGACTCTGAGAAATGGAATCCGACACCAAGGGTTTCCCGTAAGTCTCGAGGAGGTCCCCGTAGGTGGTAGTACTGGTGGAGCGGTGATGTGTACGGACGGGTACACGGAAGTCCGAGGGTCCGAAAACGGGTCTGACAGGAGTAAGGTCCGGACGAGAGGGGGACAGGAACCGGGATGGGAGAAGTTCGGACCACACTACTGGTTCTGTAGTCCGGGTCCCAATAAGTCGGACCTTCCCTTAAGGTCAAGCCGGACGTACACTCGTCCAAGGAATCGGAAAGGGTCAAAATCAAGAGGAGTGGACATTTTACCCTCCCAAGTGTTTGAAACGGAATACCCTACAGAACTCTTACTTACTCTATTAGGGTTTTCGTGAACCAAGTCCCACATGGTAAGTCAGAGGTGTAAAAGGTCCGAGAAGACTCCCCACAGTAGAGGGTCCTCTGACCGTGTAACGTCCCGAACCCTCTGACTCCGGACTTGGATACGACGTGTGTGGGGTCCTCTTCCCGGGTTCGGGAGACCTCCGAAGGGACCACCAGGTCACCAATTCTTAGGTGGAACGTTGTGTTCTCTGTGTCCAAATTAGGGACCAGACCCTTCTAGGGTGTACGGCGTCCCATTGACTCGGGTACGTGGCATTGATGGCTCGGTCGTGAGCTCAGACACGCGGTGTTCTCCTCGATGTCGTTGTTCTGGCGCATGCTGTCGATGTGGGCGAGTGGTGCTGATGTCTTTCGGACACACGTCGTTACTTCTAGGTCGTGTCAGATATTTATTTATTTTTGAATTTTTTTTTCGGGAGACCCTTGTCGGGACCATTGGGGACGAGGACGGGACATCTAGATGTCCGGAGCCACCACCTGGAGACGTGATTCGCAATGCCCCCGTCGGGTCTTGGATCGATACGACTGGAGTCAGACTGGTAAGTGTACCCGTGACCACCACTGGACGGGGAGGGAAGGTCAGGCCGTCACACTGGACTGGACAGTGATGTCGGACGACTCGGAACCAAAGGAGTAGTACCTATACTAATTTTTGGGTCAGACACCCCAACACTCCTAATTGTGGTGATTTACATTTCGTCAACGAACCCTGAGTCACGGGTCATCCTCGGAGTCTTTACTACCGTTCTTCTACCTTCTCCTCCCCCCTCCGGACCCCCCCGACGAGTCTATGGAGTGGGTCGACGTTCCAGGTTTCCTTTCTTCCGGGTCCGTCGAGATCGAGTCCCAAGGGAGACGAGTAGGTGCATCGGACCAGAGTATGACTGAGGGTCCTTACCGTCTGTCTTGATGAGGACCTTTAGTTCCGTCCAACCCCTAGACGTCCCCTACTTCCCGACCTTCGACCCTCCGTCTCTTATCGGAACCCAAACTCAGGGTCGGGACCGGATGACTCAGAATCACGAGAGTAAACATGTGTCCCTAGAAACACCCACGAAGTTCGGGGGTATTAGACGAGGAACCGGAGTCGTCCGACCTTCAGACTAGGGAGGTAAGGGGATCTTACGTGTGGGGTCCTCTCCCGATATCTGGGTCGTGTGGTCCCCGTTATACCACCGTAAGGGATGAGACTCTCAGTCACAAAGGCTTTCTCTGGAACCGGGGACCTTCCTCGGTGGTGTTCCGGACGGAAGGTGACCCGTCTCTACGAGACTCGGCGAAGGGGCAGAGAGGAGTCAGTTCCGGTCCCGGTCCACCTCCGGTCGAGTCCCGGGGTCGTTCCGACTCCCTCCGAGGGAACAGAAAGGATGAGACACTTGACATTTTGACCGGAAAGGGGTGACAAAGGGACCTCCTACTAACTCCCTTCACAGAACCTTCCCCTCATCAGGGTCTTAGACTTCGAGAAGGTATCGTCAAAAGAGTAATGCTCCAGTTTCTGTGATTTCCAAGAGACTCACCACCACTGCCTATTGGTCAGGAGAGTCTCTCCCCACGTTTCCCCTTGGGACGAGAGGAGTGTTGGTGGTCGTCCCGAAGGGTACCCTGGGCTAGACACGTGTTTGACTGCCGACGTCCACCTGATTACACAGCTTCCAAGGTCAATCGGTGAAGTCGAGTCCCATAGTACTCCGACTCTTGGAATTCGCAATTCGCTTTCAGGGAGTCAGTACAGACTGAGAAACGTTGGGGTACCTGACATATAAGAGGTCCGGTCTTATGACCTTACCCATCGGAAAGGGAAGAGGTCCCCTAGAAGAGTTGGGTCCCTCACTTGGATCCAGAGGGTGTAACTCTGGAGATCCTTACTGGGTTAAGATAGGGTCGGTGTGTCGGGCCGGGTCCGACCATCGTCCTCGACCTGGGACGAATCCCCAACTTTCCTCAGTCTGGAGGTACCGAAGGTACCTCCCTAGTCGGACCTAAGTTCCCGACAACACGAGTTAAGTGTCAGTGCCATGAACGTGTGGAACGTGAGACGAGTAAGAGTGTATGAGGACCCACGACCCGACCGGTACACTGAAACACCCTCAGTCTTGGTCCGAACCTGGGTCAGAGACTCCAGGAGAGACTCCAGGAGCCACCGGGAGTACGGTGACCTATACCCGATACCTCCGGTCGAAACGAGAGGGCTAGGGTCAGGGTAAGGGGTCGCGCGGGCCTGGGTTCCGACCGGAGAGAGTCAGGGTGGGACCCGTCGAAGATCAGGAGAGCGAGGTCGTCTCCCGGTCGAACTCCCTCGGGTTCGTCGATTCCAGAGGACCCACATTCCCAAGGGAGGGGGAAGGGGTCGGTGGAGTGACGAGTGTCCTTCGCAAGATACGTTAGATAGTACGTGGAGTTTAAGAAAGGTACAGATAAAGGTTTAAGAGTAAGGTTTCGGTGAACGTGTAAATCCATAATTCTCGTCATTGTCATTTCTTAAGTGGAGGTTGTGCCCTCTGTGTCCTCTGTTCCCGACCTAGGGACCAGTCCTTCCCGAGGACCTCCTCCTCTGCCGTTGGGTGAATGTCATGAGAACGGACCTCTTAGGCTACCTGTCTCCTCGGACCGCCCGATGTTAGGTACCCCAGTGTTTCTCAGTCTGTCCTGACTCGTTGACTTGTGAGTGAGTGAGTGGTTTTAGACACTTGTCAAAGGACAATGGCGGTGTTGTTTACTGGTACTCAAATCGCCAAAATTTGTTGTGTTTACATAGTAGAATCCAAGACCTTCAGTCTTTAGGTTTTAGTCACAGTGATCGGGGTTTAGTTCCACAACCGTTCTGTCGTCCGTAAGAAAGAACTCTGGGATCCCCTCTTAGGACCTCTTCCGTTACCGTGGGGTGAGGTCATGAGAACGTACCTTTTAGGGTACCTGCCTCCTCGGACCACCCGACGTCAGGTACCCCAGTGTTTCTCAGTCTGTACCGACTCGCTGAAGTGAAAGTGAAAAGGGAAAGTACGTAACCTCTGTCTTTACCGTTGGGTGAGGTCACAAGAACGGACCTCTTAGGGTCCCTGTCCCCTCGGACCACCCGACAGCAGATACCCCAGCGTGTCTCAGCCCTGTACTGACTTCACTGAATCGTCGTCGTCGTCGACCCCTCTTAGGTAGGGGAGCGAAAGACGTCGTAGAGCTTCGGCAGACGTGAGGTGCCGAGTCCCCGGTGAGGGGCCGTGACCGTAGTGAAACTGGAGACGACGGTAGTACCGTAGAGGAAAAGAGACTGTGAACACTAATATGACTCGGGTGGACTTATCAGGTCCTATTAGAAAGGTGAAGTTCTGGGAATTGAATTAGTTTAGACGTTTCAAGGAAAACGGTACATCGCGTTGCATAGGGGTCCAAATCCCCTGTTCCGGCACCCGTAGAAACCCCGGTAATAGGACGGATGGTGTCCTTCCCCTCCTGACGAAACGGTCGGGGTTAGGGGTGGGTACTACAGGACAGGATCCTGCCTCCGAAGTGCCTCCCACCTCTGGTCCGACGGCGAGACCGGTTGTGACCGACCCCCGACGACCCCGGGTCTCGAGGTCCTTTGGACCACGGACAGGGTGACGGCTGTTCCTGTCGGACATGAGTCGCACCGACGACACGTCTCTAGTCCACGTGAACTCGGGAGGTTGACCGATACCGAGTTGAGTTTGTCGACGGCCCTGACCCACCCTCCGGTCCGGGAGGGGTGACACTGGTCTTATGGGCTGTCGATGACAGTCGACACTACACTCGGTGTACCCTTTAAGGTCGATGTAAAGTCGTTTGCGTGTGTGACAAGCTAATGACCACCTGTAGACAACCCGAATCCCATACGGTCTGGGTGTCCCCTGGGGTCTCTCCTCTGTCCTTCCGAGGGTTTTCTTACAGTAACAATGGTCTTCACCGGATCCCCGACCACCGTTCTTGTGTCTCCAGTCCCACCCACAAAGCCTCCTCTGTCGTAAACACAACCTCGAACTTCCTCTCCTAATAGACCTGACCGTCACCACCCGTTCCCGTAAAGACTACTTGCATGTCGACCCCGTTTCCCTTCCTCCCCACAAACCCCTTACCTGTCAATGCGTCCCTTCGACCTCAGATCCCGTCTCCTTTTTTCTTAGGTCTCCACCTGTCCCTCCCTGTACGACGGACGTGTCCAATGTCAAGGGTTTGAGTCAGTCGTCGCCTTGAGACAAAGTTGCCTTCGGATGAGTCTCGTGGCTACTCCCAAACCATCCCAGGGGGTTCTGGAAGGGTATCGGTAGGAGGGGGTCGGGAAGTCTAGACCTGAACCGGTCTGTGTCTGTGGTGAGTCCAGTACCCCTTGGTCGGTTGCCAAAACCCGTCCCTAACCCGCTTCAATTGCCGGGTCCCAGGTCCTTCCCCATCCCCTCTCAACTTTCCTATGTATGGTCATTTCGTCGTTCTACCCGGGGTACCTCTCTCAGTACCCGTCGACCCTTTTCGTAGGTTGAATTCCGTTTCAGAGTCAAAAGAGGTGACAGTCTCCTCTACCTTGACAAAAGGGTCTTATGTCGGTAGTCCCTGAGGATATGGGAGAGGGTACGAATACCGAGGTCGACTTCCTCTGACGCACCTGTCGTCCGTCTAGGGAATTCTGGAGGCCCCGAACGTCTCGGACCTGAGGGGGTAATCGTGTAAGAGGACGATGGCAGAGGTCCCGAGGTACTGTGTCCGACTTCCTCCGTCGAGGTGAGACTGAGACCGGGGTCCTTCCTCCTTCCTCTGTCCCGTCCTCTTTCGCCGAAAGGGACCCGACCTCGGTGACCGAAGAGACCGCACCTGGAACCCCGTGAGTCCGGGATCACTCCTCCCGTTCCTCTGACTCCCCTCTAGACCGACGGTCCGGTGGTCGGAGAACCACAGAGGTAGAGGTCTCCCGTCTCTTTTAAGTTCTCGGGTTCTGACTTTAGGGACGGGAGGGAGGAAAGGTCTGACGGTACAGAAAGACGGATAAAGTACATCCACGGTTCGTGTCCTGTGTGTGTACGTCCATGTACCGGGAGAAATAAAGATGGGAGGGTCTTTCCGTTGCTTTCGTGAGTGTCACGGGGTACTTTTCATGTTGGGTACCAGAGAAGTTTTAGTATAATTCTATTTCGTGAACCAAGGTAAAGAATCTGAACCTTCGATTCCGACTCTCTCCCCTTCAGTGGATAGGGGAGTGTGGGATCACTGTCCGTCAACGGTCTAAGACGTGGGTCCGACCACACCGAGGTTGTGACCTGGAGTTGCGGGTTCAAAGTTAGTTCGGTCACCGACGTCCGAATTCCAGGCTCCAAGTGAACTGTGTTTGAAGAAAGGGTCCCAAGAGTCCGGAGTACCCTCCTTCGAGAGGGGTTCCCACGGAGGACGAAGTCACTGGGGTTAACGAGTATGTGAGAGTGAGCCGTAGTAAGACAGGAGAACCCTTCGGTACAGGTGTATGAACGGTTTCGGAAAGGAGCCATTACCCGGACTCCGGTCTTCCCATCCTGACAGTCCCTTCAGCCCCAACACCCTATTCCTCCGTTGTCTGACGATCCAGTCCCGTCGATGGGACTCTACAACACTTCTGTCGTTTTCGGTTTCCTGTCCCCATCCTCCTCTCCTTCCCGTTATGACGACTCCATCCGTCTCCAGACCCTCGTGTGCCCCCGAGACTTTCGGATGGAGTGGGAAGGTCCATTGAAGACCTCGTCAGAATTTCCCCTCAGAGACCGAGGAGGAGTTTCCTCCGGTACCTGTGGAGCTCCAGGTGGGTCGAATCCGACCCATTCCTCGTCCTGTCCCACGACGATCCTTGACGTCACACCGGAGACACTTCCGTTTATGGTACTGGTCGCTCCGTCAGCGAGTCCGGTCCACACTGAGGTCGTTTGTCTGAGGGGGGTTCCGTCCCTGGATTGAAGGGTAACGGTGAACCGGAGGAGGGTAGAGTCCTTGAGTCCGTCCGGTACAGAAGAGAACCCTCACCCGGGAGACTATGGTCGATATATTAAGTGGACCGGCTGTCGTTTTATTCCGACGGTGGAACGTCACCGGAACCTTGGTCTTCTCGGTCAAAGAGTGTCCCTTCCAGGGTGACGTTCTGTGTCGGGACCTTGGGTCGGAGGACCGAGGTAGTCTCCTACGACAGATGGTCTAGTGTGACGGAGACCGGTGGTGTAGTGGTCCAGTCCGGGAACTTTACTGCCCCGACCCGTCTACCCTTTCCCTCAAGTTGTCTTACTTGCTCGGATCAGACGGTACAAGGGGCTCTGGAGGAGACTACGTCCGAGTGTGGTCGTGGACGGTCGGACCTCCAAAGGACAGTGACGACTGTCTTCCCGACCCGGAAATCCGGAGGACCTTTAGTGTGCAGACGTCTGGTCTCGATCCCACCTCCAGAGTGAGACCGAGTCAAAGAGTGAGAAGGGTCGATGTTGGTCCCTACCTCCCCAAAAGTCTTTGGGGTTTCGACTCCACCTTCCTTACGAAATGGATCTTTGATACCTTTATTTTTCGTTTGTGTTCGGGACACGTGGGGAGTGACCGAGTTCGGAAGTTAATTCATTTACACCTTTACACTGGGATCTTGACGTGTCGTTCCGGGGAGCCGACACGGGGGAGGTCCTTCGTCCGCGGTAGGGGTTCGAGTTCGAGTCTACTCCAAGAACACGAGTCTCGGGTCCGGGTCAGTCACCCCGTCACCCCCACCCCCCCTCCCCGCCCCCCCACGACACCCCCACACAATTCACATGGGCTCGGTGACTTGCCGATTCGGTCGGGAGTCTTCCCTCGGTGAGTCACGGTTCGTAGGGTCGAAGTTCCGGTCTTTCTGGTTTGTGTACGGACAGAGATGTGACGGTGGGTGTTTGGGTGGTCGACCCCGGACGGTCGGTCTGGACGATCCCGTCTTCCTTCGAGAGTGGGGGTCGTCTCGGATCCCCGTTCCGTAGTCCCCTGGGTGTGTAGCGTTATTGTTTTGTAATCCGGTGGTGAACGACCAGAGAACGGTGAAATAACCGGTATAGAAGGTTGTAGGGGTCTCGTTAAGGGGATTTCTGTGTCGTTGGACGGAACCGGTGTGACTGTGCTACCTCGGTCTGACCCTTGGACCGAGACGAGTCGAGGACTCGACGTGACACCCGCGGGAACGGGAAACGACGGGGTCCTTCCTGTGAGGGTGGGAACGAGGATAAGGGGTCAGAGGATCTTTAGTGCCTCGTACCTCTTAGTGTCTCGGCACCCTTTACGGTGTTCGTAGACCCCAAGACCTGTCGTGGTAGATGGAGGGAGGTTCATCGTAAGGACCATCTTTACGGTTGGTCCGTGAGACCGTCCAACCGCGGGACCGGTCCGTAGGTGTCCCCTTGGTGTGACACCGGGTCTGGAGGACTATACATCCTTGGCGCCGGATCCCTCTGTCCCTGTTCGTCGGTCAATGATGGACCCGGGACCACTTACTCGTCCCTCACCCTTCGTGTGGGGACGGGGTGCCGGTCTCGATACTACCAGTCGCACCTTCCTGGCCGTACCGACCAGGTACCCCCAACCCCTGTCCCGACTCAGAGTGGAGGGTGTCTTCAGGGACGCGTATCGGTGTTCTAACTCCCTGTCCAGTCCGACCGAGACTTCGGTCGACGGTTGCTCGAGACCCACAACACCCAGGTGAAGGTTCTTCTACGAAGACACACTCCCTCTTTACCCAGTCGAGTCAACCCGTTCCGACCTGGACGTGAAGACCCAACGGCCTCGACCCTCCCCACTGCCGGTTTCGTCCGGGTCATGTGTAGTCGCCCCTCTTCCGACGTCTCCAGTCTGGGTCCTCTGTGGGGGAGGTATGGGTCTCAGGAAGTCCTCGACTCCTCGGTCCCGGTCCTACACCCATTACTACAGGTACGGGAGGAGTGGTGGTAGGTCCCGATGACCCAGAAGTATAGACTTCTCCTTTTGTCACCCTCCACTCCCGGACACTACTCCATAGATCTTTCATACCTCTTCGACTTGTCCCGAAGGTATCTCCCGAGATACCTTGAATATAAGACCCGAGTTTCAGACTCCAGGGTCTCTCTCCGGGGGTTTACCACCGTCGAGGTTACGAGGGGAGGTGTCCGTAGGGGGTTTACCTCGTCACGACCCGTACGAGTCGTTTAGGGTGACTGACTGACGGGAGTCCCGTTCTCCCAGAGGGGTGTTACCACAAGGATAAGAACCGGACCCCTTCGGTTCTCGACCGTGATTAGTGAGGATTCTCAGTCCTTCACCCTTCGGTCCTTCGTGGGACTGTGTGTAATAGTACCGGAGGAGGTCTCCGAGGACCCGCTTGGGACCAAGAGTCGGGTAATCTCTCGTCCTACCGAGTCACTTTTCGGACCTCATCCCAGTATCAGGGTCAAAAGGTCGATTCGGGGGCTTGTTAGAACCTGTTCAGTGGAATGCAGAGATCCGGAGTCAGAAGACCTTTTACCACGTGGGTAGGTTCGTGGAAGGTTCATAGCATTTGACAACAGACGCTAGAATCAGTAGCGGTTCAGGCGGGGGACCGGGTTGTTTCAAGGTGGTCAGTCAGGGGAAAGTCTCCGTCCTTTGGTTCCGAGTCTCTCCAAGTCACCAGAATTCACCCTTCCGTCCACGACTTGGGTTCATCCAGACACCCAAGGTCTCACTCCGAGAGAAAGTCGTGATGACGAGGAAAGTCGGGGAGTCGGAGGCGTAGGGAGGGTCACACCAGGAGGTCCCGTCTGGGTGAGGTGATCCGGAGTCCGGACCGGAGGGACCAGATGGGGTGTGGACTCCTAGAGTCCTCGGTCGAAGAGGTACAGGGCCACCTTCTGCATCCCTCCCAACGACTGCTGGTCCAGGTGTCCCGGGGTCCTATCTTCCACACGGGTCGAGAGGTGACACCAGTTTCCCTTGTGTACCGTCTCTTGTCTTCCACTTTCCATCTTCTAGGTGCGTGACACTGGGAACCCATTAGGGAGAGGGGTCCAGTGTATAGAGCCGTGATAGAGACCTGGACTATTTGATGTGAACGTCTAATCCCAGGATCCTGGGGCCGGCCGTCGGACCCACCCTTACATATACGAGACTGTACCGGACCTCACAGGGACTGAAGAGAGAAAGGACAATTTTTAGAGGGGTTATTCGTTGTGACAAATTCACGGTGAAAGTCCGTCGGTAGAGACTGGTGGACCGGTTCGTTCTCGGAGACAAGGGACGTCGGGGTGAGCAGAACGGTGTGAGACGGAGTTTTGGTTGTGTCTGACTCATATACCTCCCGTTCGGACCGGACACGGTCAACTAAAGATCACCGAGACAAATGACCGGGGTAGGACACGGTGTACGGTACGAGGTACCTCTGTCATGTACTTCGAGTTCCTAGGACACCCCTACACTGTCTTAGACTTTACTTCGGTCTTGAGGGTCCTGTGCGACATACCCGGTCCGTCTGTGAGTTCATAAAACCAGGGGTCCTAAAGAATCTCGAAGACGAATGGAGAACTGTTGTCGTTCGGGATTAATTTGAGTAAGTGATACCTGTTATGCTTTCCACTTTTTCTGGAACACCGACCAAGGAAGTACCCAGTCCAGTCGGGTCCTCCGTTTCCTCTGAACGGACAGGAGTCGTTGCCAACCAGACTCTAACACACACACCCACTCACTTACTTCCACCCTTTTTGGGAGGGACGTAGAGACATCTCACGGAGTAGGTCGGTCGTCGTGGACCTGGGTCCTAGAGGTGGGTCCCTTCTCCTCACCCTTTCCATGGACTCCAGTGTAGCTTCCCCTGCTAGACTTAGGACAGGACGTTGACTTCGGACCTCTCTGTCCTTCTCTCTCCACTCGTGCCACCCACCCTTGTCTGAGGATGGAGACCGATGTTTCAGAACCCTCTAATTTGGGAAGAACCTGGTCGTTCTTTGGACCAACAGGTGACAGGTAAACGTTGGGACACCCTGGATGTGGTCCGGTGGGAGTGACGGAGGAGGAAGAACCCACACTTCCAGTCACCCAAATTATGGACCTGTCCCCAACTCTAGTCCGGGATTTTAGACTGAGGGGATGGAACTGGGAGACGGGAGTTCGGGTGGATGGAGACTCGTAAGAGTACCCAGTCCGTCTACCGCCGAAGAGGGAATAGGTGTCGTTACTGAGCCGAGATGGCGTTCTTGTTCCCATGTACCCTCCGTCCTACAAGTCTCTCCGGTCCGAACCCCTGGTCTCGGGAGGAGGTTGGGAGATAATCTTCTCCTTTCATTACGAGTTATCGAAAAGGGAGAGACGTCGGTCTCAGACCGGTCTACCTTCCCGTACCCTGAATTCTCCGACACCGGTACACCCGGCCCCGTCCACAGAAGGAGGATGAAGGGTAATAAAAGGGGATTCACGAAGACTGTCTCTCTCCGCCCCCTCCCTAGTCGTCCTTCCCGTCGCTCACGGTCAGTCAGATGGGTACGTGTCCCCCGAGTGGACCCCTTCGGACGAGTCGTCCGACTCCCTCTACCGAGGACTAGGTGTCGGGTGGAGGTTCTACTCCCCCGACGAAAGTCGAGGGTGGTGTGCCCCAGGAACCCAGTGGAGGAGGTCGTGGGTAAGTTGGTCGAGGACGTTCCGTCTGTCTAGAGTCTCAACCACGACTAGACGGGGACACACTTACCTCCTCCCCCTACTGGTTTCGGTCTGACTTGAAGTACAGTCGACCCCGATGCCCGTCCAGTGACAGACAGATACAGAGACGAAGGGACAGACATTTATCCTCGTACGACGACGATTCAGCGAAGTCAGCACAGGCTGAGACACGTTAGGGTCTCTACCCTCGGGTGGTCCGAGGGGGCAGGGACCCTAAGAGGTCCGTTCTTGTGACCTCACCCAACGGTAAAGGAATTGTGTACTTTCACTTTCACTTCGGCGAGTTAGCACAGGCTGAGAAGCGCTGGGGTACCTGACGTCGGATGGTCCGTGGAGGCAGGTACCCTAAAAGGTCCGTTCTCATGACCTCACGCCACGGTAACGGAAGAGGTGTTATCCTCGTATCGATTCCTATTGTGTGGAGTGACCCCTGTTTACCCCTAATTTGTCTTCGTGTAAGTACTTCGTAACTAGGGTACGTACCATGTGGTATCCACAAGTCAGTCGGGGTCGATTAGGGAAAGGTCTATCGGAGAACAAAACACGAATATGGTTTCAATTCTTTGTATGAATTACCAGGGACCGGTGGGTGAGACACGGACCGGGACGAAGATCTTGTAAGGGACATAATTAGACAATTAATTTGGGATGACTCCTTTCACTCCGGGTCCCCAGTTCCAGAGTGGTCCTCCGACCGGATGTCGAGTACCACCGGTTCCCCGGTTACACAGGGGTCGAAGGAGTGTCGGAGGGGTCTCTCCGGGTTCCAGTTTCCCTGTCCCTTAAGGGAAGTCCTGCCCAACACCGTCCCCCCACTATGTCGGAATGGACTCGGGACATAGACTTCCCCTGACACCGTATGAGTCCCGTACCCTATTCACTCGTACCGTCTCATCCTCCACGGAATTGATGTGACATGGACGGAACCACCGTCCCGTTGTAAAAGTCTGTGACAGTGAGATCTTTGATGTCAAAGTTCAGAGTGAGTGGATAGACGGTGGACGTCTAACACCTACCTTTGGTTATATCGTACTTCTACTCCCACTTCCCGGCGACGACGGTTAACCGGGTTTACAAAGACTTGTCGTCATCTCACCCCCGAGTTCCTCGGTCCGTACCTTGTCCTCTTCCCGTCATGTCAGGGAAGAGTTTCCCTGGACAGGAGACCTTCTCCCGACCTCTCCCGAGGGATCCCCGACTCCTGAGGACCTTAAGGTCCGTCACAACCGAGTCCCTTACTCCCCTCCCCAGTCCTTCACCCACAAAGGGAGTATACTTTCTCTCGGTGAAGGGGACCCGAGAGAGAGGGTACTGAAAGGAGTGATACCCGGATCCAGATCCCACCCCACACGAAGAGGGCGGTCTGACTTACGAGGTACTACGTTTCGGGTCCCCAATAGGGTGGTCACACAGGGTGTGCCCGTCTCGAACCGGGTGTTTCTCTGGAGAACCGATGAGGGGTTCCCGACCCGTTCGAGAGTCACCGACGTCCTTCAATGGGAGGTTCGGAGTCTGAGGAGACAGGCAGGTTCAGAGTTACAGTCGTCAATGCGGGTTGTCCCGTCTCCCGAGGTCTAGTGAGTCTGGGTAAAAGGTAAATTCAAGAAGTCACGACTCAGGGGTCTTCATAAAGTAGGAGGGTCCGTGGAGTCGGGTCCTCGTTTCGAGTGGGCAGGGGTCCCATCGTTCAGGTTTCGTCCATTTTGAACCGGTCACCCAGGTTGGAAAGGATAAGGTTCGGGGAAGACGTGGTTTGACGATGGTTTCCCACTCTGTCGGGTAGAGGTCGGTCTTTCCCAAAGGGACGTGAACAAGGGTGGTAGGGGCATGGTCCGTGGTGACCCCTTGACCTCACGACCGTCGTTTGACCCAGGTATCGTGATCCCGGTCGTGTCTCTGTCGTCAGATCCCGACATCGGTCCTCCGACGCCAGAGTCGCCACTCTGGTTCATGACTTGTCGGTCAGCCTGTCTACTTTGAACAGTCCTCACACTTGAAGAGAACCAAAGGCCCGGTATCTGAATGGGACCGACTTCTTACTGGGGAATCAGTTGGTGTGACCGGTCGGTGGAGTGTCTCTGTGGGGCTGGAGTCTTTGTGTGTGGTGTACACACTTACCGATGGGACCCGTTCCATACTTAGACTCTCTGACCCGGTGGTCACGAGGAGGCGGAGAGAGTATGAGGTTTGATACCTCCCTACTAAAACCGACATCCTGGTGGACTCTGTGTCACCCATTCTCACCTCTAGTGAGAATTGTCCAGGTCTTTGAGAGAAAGAGTGGATCTTTTAACGGAGGAGTAGACTCTCAACCACCGAGGAACCTTCTTGACTTTTAGCTCGACGAGTGTCCGCGTCCCGTGAAAAAGGTCCACTTGTCCCTTCTTAGGTTCTTGTGTCGTCCTACCCTCGTCTCCCCTTGCACCCTTCCTCCGTTTCTCGTACGTCGACAACCGAGACGGACCTCGGTGACGGAGGTGTCCTAAGGTGTCGGAGGTGTCCTAAGGTCTCGGGAGTTCTCCAACCCAGTTCCGGAGTCGTCCTGGACCCACGGTCCTCATGGGTGTAACCGTAATGTAAGAACTACCCCGTCGGGGTCCTTCCCCCGTGACGGAGGACATTCGATTAGTGTCTGTCCCGTAACTCGGAGGGTGTGGGGTGGTCCGACCCGTCCTTGTCAAGTGCGAAGGTCGAAACCCAAAGGATGACATGTATGGTGGTCCGACCCCTGACGTCGTGGAGGGGTGGGGGTCCCTTTTGGGTTGACCAGTCCGGTGTACGGCGGATGTTGAGACGTAAAGTCTTAAGACGTGGGTAGTAGTCTTTGGTGGAAATTACCTACCTCTCTCGTGTTCGTCGTACCGGGGAGGGTACGTGAGTAAGAGGGGTGAGGAGCGGTGTCCGGTGCAGGAGAGTTCAAGAACCATTCCGTGGGGGACTACGCCGAAATGTGACCCCGTTGGACCGTTCAAGACTCTTTACACACATGTCACTCCGTTCCTGACCGGAGGGGTGGCGTCGGAGGGAGGAGAGGGGGTGGAGGGGGTGGGAACTGTCGTCTCGGTGAGAGGACCGGGTCTAGGTGGGTCCTTTCCGCCCCCCGCCCCCCCCGGTGTACCCTTGGCCTTCAGGTGTGGGTTGTGAGTCTTGGGACTTTGTACGTCAACCACGGTCCAGTCGAGACTTCCCTGAATTTTCAGTAGCCCCATCGAACGAAGGTTACGGGACTGGGACCCGTCGGAGACCCCTACCACTCACTGGAGTACCGGTCTACGACGTACGAACCTCCTCGCTGTGTAACCGGGGGAGTTTCGGACGTCCATCGTCCGGGTAGGACGAGGCCGAGACGTGGGTAGGGTCGAGTAGGTCAGGGTCTACCCCGTCGGGGACACTCCCTTCCCCGGGACTGGGTCCTCTGTCCTACAGGCTCACGACAGAGTACGGGGGACGGGTCCGTCGGGACACTGGAGTCGTTCCAGAGTCTGAGGGATAACAGGAACGGGACTGTGACCCGCCATTCCACTCCTGGACCGGAGGGTCGGTGTGCTACATCTCCCGTCACCCCAGTCTCCCAAAGAGCCGACAGCTCCTCCGATCCTTTCACTCCTCCCCGAGACCCAGGGACCGACCTCGTCCACCTACTCCAAGGGGTCTTTACCCACACGGAGAAGAGTCTTGGACCACGGGAGACCGAACGGATAGGTGGGGGTGACACGATGGGACGGTGGACAAGACGAGAGAGACCGAGGGTCGAGACGGTGGATGTTCCACTCCCCTTCGGGTTCTGGGATCTTTCGTAAAGAGGGTCCTAATTCCCCGGAGTGGATGTCTTTCGTACAACCCTGGTGTGTAAGGAGTCAGGATCATTTGACTCTTTGTGTCCGTCGCTAGGCTGATCTTTCACCTACCTTTTCCATTTTCCCAAGCTTGATAAGGGACTAGACCTTTGGGTTGGGAGAGTCATAGACCCAGGTCTCCCCCGCTCACCATTCGAGGGGCTCCAGTGTTTCGACGGGGTCCGAAGATCCACAAGTCGCCCTCGGGAGAGGTGAGGGGGTGACGGAGGACTCCTTCTTCTCCGTGAACAAAGGGTGCCCAAGCCAACCGATACCCGGGTACCCTGTCGAGGATCCCTTTACTGTCCTTATCCGACTCGTGAACCACCCGTCGTGATCAACCCGGTAGCACTCGGTGACTGTCGGTTCCCGACCCTGTCACCGGACCCTTCACTACTGTTAGTTCCTCCGGTCGTTCTCTGGAGAAAGGAAAACCAGGGTGGTTAGGTCGGTCGGTCCTTCCCGCGACAGAGATTCCCTATCGTTATTACCCCGGGGCCGCGGGGGACCACCTTCAGACCCTGTTCTGTCCGTGGCACTTGGGGAAGTGGGGTAGGACAGATCAGGTCGCCCGTGTGGATGGAGGCAAAGACCGGATCCCTACTTTTGACCCCCACGGTAGAAGTCTAACTCTGGGACTTTCAGGGTAAGTGGTTCCTACATGACGTGTCCGTAGGACGTCTCCCCCTTCTTCCACTAGTAGTCACGGTCGTTTACCTGGTTGTCCCGGGACAGAGCCAACCCTATGGTGACACCGGTTTCCACAATCCATCCCAGTGCGGAGGACACGGGACCTTGAGGATTGGTTCGGGTAGAAGAAAGATAAATGATGGAGAGAGTAGTGAGAGTAGGGTTATGGAAGGCTCAGGAACCTGTGAAAGAAGGAGGAACTGGTACTTAAACCACCCCGACCTCCTTCGACCTGAGACGAGGGGTGTGTGTCGGGAGTCCAAACCAGGTACCGTGAGTGGCAACGTTGGCCATCGATGGGTCGAGGACCTATGTGACATCGACGGTTCCCCAATCCCCAACCCAGGTTTCAGGACCGGAGTCCGAGACTTTGACTGGGTATCTCTAGTACTCACCGACCGAGGGGCTGGGTCCAAAGAAAGTAACTACTACGGTCACCCAGGTTATGACCGGTGGGACCAGTAGGGACTTCGGGACCACGGACCGTGTGTGACATTATCAAAGAACCTACCTACTGAATTCATAAACAAATTCTGTAAGGAAGTCTTTTTAGGGTGGTAAGAGTCGAGTCGTGAGAGTCACCTCACCTTTTCCGACCTATAAGGAAAGGGCCCCGGAGGGAGGAGGGTGAAGGACGGGGGGGACTGTTGTGACGTGAATTGACAAAACCGAGGTTCCTGTACTCGGTGCTACATGAGTGACCTAAGGGCCCGGAGTCCCTACGGGAAGAGGAGTTTCTGACTACAGGTCACCGACTGGTGAAGTCACCGTGAGTTGTTGGGTCGGCCTCCGACTACCCCAACGGTACTCGACTTCCGCGTCGGGGTTTACGGAAAGGAGGTGGGGTCCGTTCTCTCCTCCCGGGAGTCGTAAGACGGGACTACGAGGTGCAGAGTCCCTTTCCTAGGGAACTCATGAAGGGGCTCTACGGGTTCAGAAAGAACACTACAGTCGACGACTCTTACCACTGACCGGAGTCGACCTTCCTCTACCTCACTAGTGTCCGAGACCCAGGAGTCATACCGACCAGGAGTCTACGCCGACGGGACCTTATCCCTTCCTCTTAGTCTCGTCGTCGACTCGGAGCGTCCTGAGTGAGAAAAGACTGGGCAACGGACACTCTCCCGTATGAAACGACAAGGGATATAAGTTTTCGTCTCTGTAATGAAACGACTGATTCCAGGCAGATCAGTTCCGATACCAAAAAGGACACCAGTACATACCTACACTCTCAACCTGACACTTCTTCCGACTCGCGACTTCTTAACTACGAAAACTTGACACCACAACCTCTTCTGAGAACTCTCAGGGAACCTGACGTTCCTCGAGGTTGGTCAGGTAAGACTTCCTCTAGTCGGGACCCTAAAGAAACCGTCCTTACTACGATTTCGAGTTTGAGGTCATGAAACCGGTGGAGTACGCTTCTCAACTGAGTAACCTTTTCTGAGACTACGACCCTCCCCAACCCCCGTCCTCTTCCCCTGCTGTCTCCTACTCTCCCGACCTACCGTAGTGACTGAGCTACCTGCACTCAGACTCACTTGAGGTCCTCAACCACTACCTGTCCCTCCGGACCGCACGACGTTAAGTACCCCAACGTTTCTCAGCCTGTACTGACTCACTGACTTGACTTGACTGAGGTAAAATATGGGAGTGGGTGGATAAACTCAAAAGAACGGAACCAGTCACTATAAAAGAAGTCCAGAAACCGAGTTCACTAGACTTAGGTACCAAGTCAGGGACTATTATTTACCCGACCGTCCGAAGTCCGAACCTCTCTAGATAAACTGGGTCTCTTACACTGGAACCCTTTGAGTAATAAAGACTCGAAATCAAAGGAGGAGGTATGTCCTCTCCTTTCTTTATTGTGTTTGAGGGACTACTCGTCACGGAGTTAGTTACTTACAATTCCCGGACCCTCCGTAGAGTTGTGTGTCTCCCTCAGTTACGAGAATTGATCATAATGATCCCCTCTTCTGACGAAAACGGACCCTCAAAACGAAGGCTGTAAATCGTACATGACAGTAACTAAACGCCCGAAGGGTCCACCTCGATCACCATTTCTTGGACGGACGGTTACAACCTCTACATTCTCCGCGTCCAACCTAGGGACGCAACCCTTCTGGGGGACCTCCTCGCGTCCCGTCGGGTGAGGTCATAAGAACGGACCTCTTAGGGTACTTGTCTCCTCGGACGGTCTATTGTCAGGTGTCCCAGTGTTTCTCAACCTGTGTTTCTCTAAATCGTGTGTATGTGTAGCAACTGACCATACGACTTTTAGTAGGGAGGTGGGTTAAATTGGGTACCAGGATTTGTGGTCGTATTTGACGGTTGATTTTTAGACTGTTAAACAACCTGGAGGGACCACCAGGTCACCAAACCTTAGGCGGTCGGTCACGTCGCCTGTGTCCAAGTTAGGGACCAGTCCCTTCTAGAGAGTACGGTACCCGGTTGATTCGGTTGCTTGGTGTTGATGACTTTGGGCGTGCGGGCTCTCGGACACGAGCCGTTGTTTTCTTCGGTGGTGTTACTCTTCGAGGGGGGGAGGTGACTTTGTTTTCTTTCGGACTCATGTTTTTCCTTCTGGGTCCTGGGTTGCCTTTGTTTTTATTTCTGTGTTTATTTATTGAAAATCTACTGTTAAAAACAATTGAAATATAATTTTATATATATAATATATAGTGTTTAATATAATATATAGTGGTTGTGTAAATCGACTTCTAAAGTTTAGTCACCGAAGGAAAGGAGAATGTTTCTGGACCAAAGTTTGATCGAAAATAACTTGTTGACAATCCACGGCGAGAAATCTCTGTTCGTCGTTCCTTTTCTTCTGACGCCTGCCCTTCGTTGGACGGGTTTCGATGGGTCGATCATTGGCAAGGTCCGTTCTGTGTTTAGGAAGCCTGAGGACTCCGTCGAGACTGATGGTCTCACGCCGGGTTCCTCGTCCCCTCCGGACTTCAGTCCGCGTCGAAGAAGGGAGGGTCAAGAGTGCCTTTCTGACGGAGATTGGTTCGGACAAAGAGGTAGACATGTTGCCCCTGTGTCTGAAAGACTCCTTTCGATGGTCGTGAGACTTCTTGAGTTGCAGAGCTCCCACAACGAGTATGGAAAGATTATCCAATGAGGTGAGAGGGCGGTGGGACTTCTTTGACGGCGCCCAAGCCGAGGGCCTACACGTATTGGGCCTACACTCGCGGGAGGGCTCTCCGAGACGAAGGCCCCAACCAAGTTGACTCTTTCCCGAGCCCACCTAAGGCAGCTGGTCGAGGTCCCAAGGATCTCGGCGACCCAACGTGGAGCCTGCGGGGACGCCCGGTCACCGCCGCCCCACCCATACTTGCGGAACGTGTGATAAAGCGTCCGCGTGCCACCCTTTCCCACCGCAACACAATTCCAACGAGGGGTCAGAAGGACTTCCAGTGTCGTCCTTATGCCGAAATCGGACGCCACAGACCATGGCTGAGGCCTCAACACATCCGGCGGGCTTGCCTCCGCACAGTAGTCGACCGGTCCTCAAGTTCCCTAGCCCGCGATACGCGTCCCCGCACCGGATTGTATCTGGAACATGCCCATCTCGCCGTGCACCCACATCGGGTCACAACCCCCGCCCGTGATTGAACTCCTCACCGTAGGTCACAAGTCCTGGACCTGTCCTGGTCACAGGTCGTGGTCCACCGCTGACCTGGGGTCCCGGCGAGAACTGGGAGATTGGGGCAAAATCCCAAACCTCGTCCGTCGAGATTTAAATTTCATAATCATCTGGTCCCAAACTTAGGAATGAGTAGCCCCACCCCCCGAAATAGGTCCAGGAGAGACACACGGAGTCAAGGAGAATATTTTAAGTACCGTCCCAGAGAGTTCACACCGGACGGTTACGGTGAGGGGAGACGGGAGCTCAGATAACAATTGATCTAGTGACAACTGATTTGATGACAATTTGTATGTCAAAGGCTCCGAGGCAGGGTCTGGCCCCTAGACATAGACATTGTTCGATAATTTTTCGCTAGGGGTATTCAAGGATACTTTTGGACTCTTAATCTTCCATAGACTTTCGAGGAGTAACATCTCCACTAGCGTGAGACCTACCTCCTCATATATATCCAAAAGACCCAGGTCCACGGGTCATTAAGGAGAGGTTATTATTATGGTAGGGTAGAGGGATAAAGAGACTTTCTACGGAGTAAAGATCGGTCTCCACCCATGGCAAACGGTTGTCGGGAGTGTGGTCTCGGGTAGACTCGTCCTTCGACTCTCGGTCCCTCCTCTTGGTAGAACGAGATCAAGTGGTTCGATCATCTCGCAGGTCGGTCTCAAGTTGCGACCGAGTTCCTGAGGATCGAACCACGAGAGGGGTTTGGACGCGGGTGGACGTAAACCCCTCGCGCTCAGACAGGCCCACCTCCACTTCGGACCCGATCGGCCACCGGTCTCAAGACAGGAATTCTTTCCGGACCGGCGGGTGTCAGGGGGCGCGCTAAGATGTACCCGGTCCCTCTTGCTCGTCACCAGACGTTCTTGACGCTGGGTCGAGGGCGAGAACGACCCCCGTCTCGGTCTAGACTCGCCGTCCGGTCGCCTGGTTACGTCTCGGCCGAGACCCGGACTGTCGGTTAGGCCCCGGCCCCCGCGCCCCGACCGTCCCTCCTCTTATCGACCTCGTAGCGCCTCTGCGATCCGACGACCGGAGTCGGGGTGGGGGCGCTACCCAGGGCCGGCCCGGACAGGGACAGGTCCGACCGTCTCGATCGCGAGCCGACACCCGCCACGCTGCAGTGTCCGTGTCGGGTCCTCCAGGTGGGTCCCTCCCGCCTGGAGCCCAGCCTGGGCGGCGGGGGATGGGATCCTGGACCCCCCAGAGGGGGGGTTGGAACGGGGGCGGAGGACGGCCAGCGGTGGTGGGGATTGGAGAGGCCGACTCGAGCCGCAGGGTCTCTCCTAATTCATTCACGACTCCAGCGGCGAAGACACGTTCTTACCTCCTTAGTCTCCCTGCTTCCACCCCTACCCCTAACCTCATCGCTCCTTACTACTTGGACCACCTCTTGCCATACACCCAAGAGCCTCCAGCATCGCGGGTTGGGAAAAGGAGGGGCTAAGGAAGAGAACGGGAAACCTTGTACTCCGTCAGGACTTGTCACTACTCGTCCCGGGAAAGGGAGGAAACCTTCCTTTTTATTTGTCTCGGGGTCTCGTTCACAATTCCCAGACCGGGTTCCAGTGTAGAGCCTCAGTCACCGTCTTGGTTCTTTCTTGGACCCTGAGGGCTGTTCGGGTCGGATGGATCTCCGTCTCCTGTCTCTCGCCGCCACTCGGAGAGGGTAGGGCACAAAGACACGGTCGGAACGGGGAAGGATTCCCCGGTAGGACCCACACACACGGGTGGAGTGTGTGTGGGTACGTGGGTGTACCCTCCGTAGGGTGTATATGGGTACTCGACCGCGTGTCGCACACACACGTCGGTACTAGACACGTCAGGAGGAGAGGGATCCGGACGGAAAGACGTCAAACCGACCCTGAAGAAGGGTGAGGCAGAATAGGTCCCGGAAAACCGGACCCTTCCGGTTTCAGTGTCCGACCTGACCCGTATAGCGGGTGGGAGACGAGGGTTCCCTTCTCCCTCCCCATCCTCTTCAGTAGAGTCTCACCCTCGAGGTAAGAATGGAGACTTCTAAGTGAGAGGAACTGACAGAGGACCAGGGACCGTCGGAGACAGAGGGGACATCCCCAGGTCCCTGGGTTCTCGGATGTCTCTTTCGGGTAGTCTCCGGGACTTAATGAGGAAAGAGAGGAAGAACAGAAGACCGGAACGGTGTGGACAGGGACGGGAGGAAGGTTCGTGCCCGACCTACTGTGTGTCGTCTCACCCACGTCCCCGAAGACACCGGGGGGAAAGGGTTTACCTCACTGGTCTCACTCTTCTCGAATGTGAATGACCCACGAATGACACCCTATTCCCAACACGACTCGATTCAGTAAAGATCCCTGATGAAGTAAGACTATACAGTCACTGGGAGAGTGGGAAAGACACTCCCTCCACGGGAATTACGGATGTCGAATCTGAGTCCCTTTGACTCTGTCCCTCTCCACCAACTGAACGGATCCCAGTGAGTCAATTCATCGAACTTGGTCTTAAGTGTCTGTCCGAACAGACTAGTAACACGTTCCTTTTTCGACGTCAAAAACAAAAACAAAAAAGGAGGTTCGTCCTCCACTCCCTACCACCCCCCCCGCCCCTCGCCCTGCATACTTCAACTTCTCACACCCCTCATCCCCGACCCCACCTCTCACCTGAAAAAGAAAGTTCGGAGGGGTGATGGAAAGTCTAAAAGGTTCATACTAGTGACACTAGTAGAATGGGTGTTTCTCCCCCGTCCCGAAGTAAAAGTACAGGGATTTACGTTCACCCTAGATATCATATACTTCTGTATAGGGCTACCAGGGACTTGAAAGGGAACGGGAGTTTGAAACTAAAGGGGACACGGAAGTCTTGCATCCCCTTGAAGCAGAGTGGTGTCTCAGGACAGGAATCGGAGGACAAAAAAAAAAAAAAGAAGAAAGGTCGTGGGTGCCTCGAGGGAAAGTTCCTGCACCGGGGGACATACCCATCACCCCCGGTATCCAACCCTGTGGGGGCCACAGTTTTCACTCACCCGTCCAACCGACTGGTGTTCGTCAGAGAGTCGTAGTCGTACCTGAGGTCCTAGGGTAGACGAGCCCCGACCTAGTCGTCGGCGGGTGGGTGGAGGCTCAGACTGGACCTCGGACGGAGTCTGCCCGGTCGAAGGCTCTGGTGGTGGGAGTCGGGTCTTCGGTGGTCGAAATTACTGTGGTCTTAGGGACTGCACCGACCACCGTGGCGGCCGCACCCGTGTTACGAAGACAGGAAGCCCTAGTAGTGGCAGTAGCCGGACTGACACCGGTACCACTCTCGACCCCGTCTGACCCCGACCGGGCGTACCGACAGTGAACCGTCTTCCCACTAGTCGCCAATCTAAAATCTCTTAGATCAGTTTTGCGTTACCAGACAATCACTATCATGTTAGGAAGGGAAAGGGTTCCTAAACAAATATACCCCCGGGTCTCTGGTCTCCCCGACGGAGGTTAGTCTTCTTTTTCTTTTTTTTCGATCCAGCACTTCCGGTACATCCTCAACCCCACCTCCTACAAAGTCTACAAAGTCTACCTCCCAGAACTACCCGTCTTCACACCTTCGTCTGTCGTCCGAGACACTCGTCACTCGTCCTGTCGCTCCGTTCACTCGTACCCCCGGAATGTCCTCGTCTCCGGTCTTCTGTTAACCCTTTCTAGTACCCGACGTCCCAGACCTATCCTACGAGACCCGTGTCGTCGCACGACCGTCACAAGTAAGTAAGTGAACCGTCAATAAAGTACCCGTGAACGGGACCTAGTTCGGAAGTCCTGGTGTCCCTACTCCCTCTTTTCCAAGACGTCAAGAATGTCCCTCACTCTCTATTTATGTTGGTTTCCACGGTTCCCATCGGGTATGTCTGACCGAACCCCTTGACCCACCCCTAACCCCCGGAAGGATCTGACCACCAGTCCCTGTCGACTCCTCCGTTGTAATCCCGACTCTGGAGTGTCACCTCTGGACCGGGGTCACAGTGTCCTTCCCGTCTCAGCCTGGTCCTAGTCCCGTCTCTACTCGACCCGACTCCGAGGTCCACAGGGAGACTCTCACCTATGTTACGAAGGCCTAGACCCTAGACCGCGACTTTTATACCAGAGAGGGAACCCTTAAGGGACACCAGGTCACCAATCCTGAACGACGAAAGTGACGGTACCAGGGCCCAAGTCAGGGACCAACCCTTGATTCTAGGACGTCGGTTTTTTTTTTCTGTACCTGAGGGAGAAATTCTACTACGTACCTGTGAGTCTTACAGTGGTCCCTCTAACACATTCGACTTTGGACCTTCCCGTCCCCACGTGACATCCAGGGGGTCGTCCGGGTCGTTACCACCGTAAACCGGACGACGGGGAGTGCTCGAGACTGTCGGCCGGATTCTGGATCCTCGTACAACGAGACTGTTTATCCCGACACCTACCAGGTAATACCGACCTCGACGACCATTTGGTACCAATGGTATACCCGGGGTGTCCGAGGCCTAGCGACGGTCCCTCGTTGACGACAGGTCGTCCGTCCCGGTCCTGTATCGTGTGTGTCGTTCCGGTCCCGGACGTGTCCGAAGACCCCGTCCCCGTTCCGTTTTCCGGTTACAAACCGTGGGTGCACCACCAATTTGTCCGTCTCGGTGGTCTTGCAGTCCCTATTTCGTCCCCGATCTGGGTTTCTAAAGTAGGACCCTTGAACCCTTCTGAAGGAATGAGAAGTAAGACCTCCGTGTAAGTCTCCCGGTCCCACGTACCGAAATACAGGGTTTCGTCTCTCTATCCCTCGAATACCCCGTTTCCGTCACCTCCCGTCTTTTGTCGAGGACCCGGTCCCGGTCCAGGTCTCTCCATCCAAGGAACTCATGATCCCTTAGACGGAAGTACGGTCGGTACTCGGTCCGGTACGACACGCGTTCCTCCTCGTTTAGTCACGGTCCGTCACACGGAGTGTAGTCTCCTCGTCACGACCTCCCGAAGGACCTTCTCCACCCCGACGTCGAGCTGTCACTTCCCACCCTTTCTAAACCTTTCCTTCTACACAACCCCCTTCCATAATAATAAACCCCGTCTTCCTCGTCGTTCCTACTTCCCACCTCTGACCAAGATCGCAGAGAACTTCTAGGAAGACATAGTGTCCGGTACCCCGTCCCGTCCCTCACGTCTGGTGACCCCGACCTCGACGACCAAGTCCCGTCCGTCCCCGACCCGGTCTCTGGACCTCGAGGACAGTGGAGGGTGAGTGTCCTTTCGTTCCCCGGACGAGTGTAGGACCCCCACCTTCCTCCTCGTTCCCCGTGGAGTCAAAGAAAGGTGGAAACCGCAGGGGGTCCTTACTCGTCGTCCTTCTCGAGACCCGGTCCGACCTTTGTGGTCTAAGTTCGACACTTACTCGGTGGTTCTCATATCCTCGGTGCCGTCTAAATCCTGTCTGAGAACCTTGTCCCGAAAGGGGGTCCGTCTTCACCAGTACAAGGACCCTCAGTTTTGTGTGGTCAAATCCCTACTCGTTCTACCACCGTCTACAGGAACCCCAGGGACGGGTCCACCAGTGGGCACAGAGTGGGGGTAGAAGGGGAAGGAGGGATGAAGAAAGGAGGGGAGGAGGACGGACGAGGGGGGAGGAGGGAGCGGGGGTGACGGGACATGGTCCGAAAGGACGAGGTCGGGCCTCGAGAACCCAGGTCTACAAAAGAGTCCGACGGGTCCGGAAATAGAGGTTCAGACATGTTACCACCCACTCCTGGGTCCCCAGAAGGATCCAAGGAGGTCGTAGTCCCAAGTTCTCAAACCAGACCCGACAACAGATCCCGGAGTCCAGGAGGAGGAGTTGGGGAAAGGTGACTCCTGGTAGTTGTAGGGGCCTTTGGGGTCCTTGGGTCTGGTCTCGGAACGGGTCTCGGTGACGGGCCGGCTCAGACCGGAGACGGACAGCGGACATGAAAAATGGATATGTACCCCTTTTCATAACACGGACCCCTGTCAACTCTCCTACCCCACACGACTTCAGGGGAGGGGTAGGGGTGGGAGGTGTGTGAAGTCGGGACTCCTCCGACTCCGTCCGTAACTCACCGACCTCGGTGACAGTCATAACCGTCCCACCCGGGCACTCAGGGGTCCGGTCCGAACTGACCAAAAGGGTCCGCCCCGACGGGGGGTGGAGACTAAGAGACGTCGTAGAACATTTACGGTTTACCCCATCCTCCATACACAGGTACCCTACCCCAGTGACTCCTGTCCCCAGGATCTCCAGAGGGTAAGTAGTCGGAGGCACACAGGGGACAGGATTCCTGAGGAAGGGACCGGTAGACTACGACGGAGGGAGAGAACGTCCAAAACATGTAGTCCTTCTTCTTCTCCATTGAGGGACCGACGGGGGTTCTGGCTTCGGATACCCGACACGACCCGACCTGAGATCCCTACGCCCACCCCTTCCTCTCAGGAGGGTGGTACTTCCAGGGAGAGGGATCAGTCCCTCAGTCCCAGGGAGGACGGGTGAGTCCTAACCCCCACTGGTGAAAGGGAACCCCTCTCGACTCGGTGGGAACGGGACGACGGTAACTGAGGGGAAAGGGATGGGGTCCGGGGGGTCTCCGACACCTGGTGTGTTCGGGGACCGAATCCGTCAGGGGTACGGGGGGTGCCTACTGTCGAGACACTGGGAACCGGGGTAGACCAGGGTCCTCACCCATTGAGAGGGAGGGTCCGGTGGGTAGGCTCCCCGTCTTTACACGCGTCTTTACAGAAAGTGACTTAGGGTCCCTTGTTAAATCCTGGTATTTATCCTGACACAGACACCTAGGCGTCCGTCCCGGACCTCCCGACCACCCTCCCCTTCCCGGACGAGCCGGGGGTCGTAAGAGACGGGGGTGGGGGTCCGACCTCTTCGATGCGGTGGTCGAGTACGGATACATGTTGAAGCTGGGGTGCCTCCTCGTTCTGCTTGACCTCGTCCTCGACGACCTCGTACCCGCCCTGCGACGGAGGCACGTCCGGCGGCGGCGACCCGTCCGGTACGTCCCGTTCCACCCGCGACCGTCCGAGGAGGTGGGTCGGGCGTCCGGTGAGTGCCGAGAGGGCGGGGTGGGAGAGAGGAAAGGGCCAGTCGAAAGATTGTGGACGGCACACCAGTCCACCGTCGATATACCCGAAACAGTCCAACCTAATCTTTGTCCATCTTAACGAGGAACCGGGGGGTGTCTGGTGGCGTGTCGGTCCGGCCCCGTCGGAACCCCAGGTCGGCCGAGACGGGGACTAGTGGACCAGTGGACCCTTCCAGGTAACCGGAGAGACTCGGAGTCAAAAGAGTAGACGTTCACTTTTTTTATGGGACTAAGAACGGAACCCACGTGGGAACTTTGATCCCCCTTCCGTCCTCCCTTACAACCCTCCGACTCTGGGACCCAAGGAGACGAAGGATAGCGTACGACTCGCTCAAAAGTGACCCCAGTCTAAGACCGTGGAGACTCATCTTGTCACCCAAGGGTCATTGACCGTCTGGGGTCCGTCCACGTCTGGGACCCGTCTATGGAGGGCATAGGTGTCTCAGTCCATGGACACACCAATAGGACGATCTCCGTGACCCGACGGGTCGGTGAACGGTCGTCAGGGACTCTACAGGCCCCCGGTCTCGGGGTACCTCTCTGGACCGGAGAGACCTGGGACTACGGACAAACGTAGGGAGGACCGGAACTAGGGCGTCTAACGATTCCTCAGATCGGGGTGTCTCCGTCGAAACCCTCTGACCTAAGTCCTTCTCATCTCTGACCCTCAGTCTCTGGGAGACCAAACCGATGGTCAAGACACATGGACCTAGTACTGAGTGTGGGGAAACTCTATAAGTCTTATAACCCGACTCTTAGAGACAGGTGGGTTGAGAACCCTGCTGACTGGTAAACTGTCAGTAAAGGACACGTGGGGGAACACGGTCGGGAACACGACGTCGAAACCCCGAACCCCATGTCTCCACTCGGGGGAGACGACCCTCTTCCGCCATGGACACATTAATTAGGACCCTGGGGTCCCTTTCACGACGGAGACCGACTCTTCCATTCTGCTCGACCCCTACCGACAGTCCTCCTCAGTACCCTCCGTAGTGAACTCAGTCCAGTATAAAGAACCGACTCGAATACCCTCCCGTAAGGTCCGTCTTCCGTATCACCCACGGTTCGCGTTCATTCGTCGTCTCCCACTTCCACTGACCCATTCTCTCCCGGACCGGAGTCAGTTCCAAGGACTACGGGGCTGACAGAGACACGTCTGGTGCGAGGGGAGAGTCCCGGGTCACGTCTCCGGGTCAGCCGACCACAAGTGGCTACACCGGTTACGGTAGGTGCGTACTCATCGGCCACCTACCCGGACCTGGAGACTACTTCTGTAGGTGACGTCACGGGTGTTTCGGCGGGTGAGGTTCTAGTGATTCTGGCTGAGAGTCCTGGACGGGACGGCTCCGGGGTCGACAAGACTCCTGGGTCGACGACTGAGAGGTCCGAGATTTTCCCCGGAGGGGTCACGGGGGGCCGGTCCTCCTCCAGACAGGTATACTGCCCCTAGGTACTCCAGAAGGTCGGTGGGGAGGTGCAACCGGTCGATACCCGATCCAGGTTCGAGCCCCCTCTCGACGCTCCCTCCCCTCTGCCCCCTCGTCCGCGCCTCCCTGCGCCCCGGTCTAGGAGTCGTTCCGGGGGACGTACATGTAGTGGTACGGGTGGACGTCTGCGCGCGGACCCGCTCGTGCCGCCCGTCCTACCTCTGGGGGCGTGACCGAGGTGGAGGGTGACTGGGGGTGGGGTTCCGCGCATCTCCTGGTAGTTCGCCCGGTGGGGAAGAGACGGTAGTCGCAAGTCCCTGAACGCCCTCTCCTCTTCGCCTCGGTTCCCAGGTGACGGGTGGCGCAGAGAAGTGACCCGAGATGCTCGGTCATTGGTCGAAGCCCTTGTTAGGGGAACAGAATCACAAATAACGCCTAGGTCCCAACCCCTATCTCCGACGGCCAGACCCCCGTCGCCAGTGCCCAACGTTCTAGACTGACGGACTTTGTCCCACCCCTACCGGGGAACTCTTTGTCTTCTCTGGATCAGACCCGAAACTAGTGGAAACCAGACGGGTGGGACATGGGGCTTCCTTAAGACGGTCAGACCCCGTAGACCCAGTTCGGTCTGGGGTTCTTGGACCGCACCGAGGCGTCCCGTGCGTACGCGTGTCCTCGTACGGACGCGGGGTAGAACGGGTCGGAGCAGCGGAGACAGGAGGCGACCAACCTCGCCTGCGCTTCCGCCGTCCATGCTTGGGAGACAACCTGTTTAAAGTGGGAGTCCTACACTCCCGGATCCTCCGGAAGCACCCCTTCCAAGACCTAAATAAAGGAGGAGATCTACGATATTTATGCAATCGTAACCTCGGTTGACCTCCCGACACCCATTAAACCCTACGCGTCTTTGACATTAAATTGAGTGTCGTAGAGGTACACTCTCGTAATTTCTACATTAATTCTGCAAATGTGTTTCTCTCACACTCGGACACTGTGACTCCTATACTTTGGGGTCGTCCCCACCCTACCCACTCCCCGACCCCTCTCCCACAGCGAACCTAGGGTCGGTATTCCTCCGTCGGGCCGACAGAAAGGAACTAGACAGGTTACTGTACGGAGATCACGACTCAAGTTCCGACAAGGCCCCGGAACTTGGAGTCGACACCTTACACAGTGGTACGGACGATAGGGGAACTAACCTCTCGGTTCACCTGTCCTAGATACCCTGGTCTCCTCCCTCCCCCGACTCTGGGTATCTTGGACACAGACTTTGTGTTTTCTCTTTTGTTTATTACACAAAAAAAGGTTTCGTGTCCCAACGTCACCACCCACCCACCCACCCTTGGGTGGACGTCCCGAGTCTTCCCAAACCTCCCAAACCAGTGACCCCACTGGTTTACGGGAACAAAAGAGTCCTGACGTGCCGAAATCGTACCTTGTTAGAGTTTGGTCCTGAAATTCACTGCAGGTCTGGGAGGTGATTTCTTGCCTCGGACGTCCGACCGTATTCATCTTTGTCCTTCCCACTTGGGGTCAGGGTCCCACCTCCCGACTCGACCTCTGTCCCTGAGGACCTGTCCCGGGACCCACTGTTACCCCGGGGGTTCGTGGGGTACCCGGAGGGTGTGACCTCAGTCTGTCGGCCGGGACAACCACTGCTGGGACCAGAACACCTCCCCAGAAGAAGGGAGTCGTCTGACCGTCTCCTAAGGGCTCCCACTCCCAAACCCCACGCACCCGATACGTGGGGATAGATCGACCTATCGGGGAGTCGGGTTCTTCCACTCTCGGCGTCTTCTGGTTCCAGACTCCCTGGGATTTTAGCACGGACACCTCATTTCACCCGGGGCCCCGGGTCCCGGGTCCTACGCCCGAGGTCCTCCTTGGGCGGTGGTAAGAGAGGGGGACGGACGGGGTCCGGGGGCAGGACCGACCACCCAGACCGCTCCACTGCCTGTGTCCCGACGAAAGACCCCCACTGTCCTCGGTGAAGGAAGAGAAAGCAGGGGAGTGTCAGTGGGGGAGATGGGAAGGTGGGTGGAAGACTAAAGATCGAGAAAGAGTCAGGACCTCTTTTTGGTTTAAGGGGAGTCTCAAGGGTCCGGAAGGTGTCTTGTACCCTAGTTATTTGTAACCCTATTTTCCGAGGACCACTGCACAGGAACACGGGTACCGGATTACCCAACTGGCCCTGAGAGGAGTGGTGGGAGTGGTCCGTCTACCACACTGTCACAGTGTCCAGACGGCAAGAACGAGGACACCACTGACAATGTTTCCCCGGACCCTCGACGAGGGACCGGGGGGTGGGAACGTACGTGCATCATACACTTCGGAGGGGAGCCCGTCACTGGTCCCGAAGTCCGTCTTCGGTGTCGTCAAGCGTGACCCACCAGCGTCCCACCTGCACCTGGCTACGGACGTCTCCTCCGGTAGAACAAATTAGTTCACTTCACAGTCGAAACTCAGTTTCACCTATTCATTAGGACAACGGACCCGACGACCGTCTACGGTCCCTGCGGAAGTCTTATATCTCCTTTCAACACCCCCACTCGGGTCTTTGAGGACATCTCGTCAGACTGGAACGTTACCTAAGGAAGGTCTTTGTAGTGACTCGAGGTGGGAAACCCCCAACCCCCTCCCGTCGTGGTCGCATCAGAGACGTCACGGCCGACTCTACCCTCCCTTGTCTACAGTTTGTCCTTCTTTCCTACTCACACACACACACACACACAAACTACGCATAGGTGTGTGTGTGAGATACAGACATAGAAATGTAGGTGTAGATGTACTTTTTCTCCCGTCTTCCTCCCAGGTCACACGGACCCCCACAAGTCTGCGACCGTCGTGTATAACGGTGGGACAGGACAGGCCGACGTGGGGTGTCGTCGGAACCCCACTTCCCGGAGCCGACTCATAGACTTCCTTGGGGTCCTCGGTGACAGGACCGGAGACTCCCGAGTCCTGTCCCCCGTCGAGATCGGTGCCCGTGGGTACCAGTATGTCTCCTGAGAGGACTTTCCGGTCTCTACGACTCTCCACTCACTCTTCACACACGCAGTGTGCACGTCCCTCACCTCACCCTCCCCTTGTGTTGCTGGGGGACCGCCCCCTACCACGGCCTGGACCCGGACTCAGACGGGAACCGTCACCCGGGGCGGCGGGTGAACAGGGGACCCGTGAAACTAAGATGTTCACCCTCTCGTCCACGGACACGGGTACCAACCCCCCTCTGGGGAGGGGTCATGAAGGTCCTCGATCTCCCACCCGACGTTCGCACGCCCTACCCTCTGTTCCTCACTTCCCCAGAGGAGAAAGGGTCCGGGGTTCCCCCACCCCCTACCTTGTGTCACCCAACGACCCCGACTCCCGACAGACCCTTCCCCCCAAGGAAAGGGTCGGGGGCCTGGTCCCTTACGCTGGGTACAGTCTCTGGGGTCATGTTTTATTTTTCGAAATTTTTTTAGATATCGTTTGTCGTTTATTTTATTTTATTTCACACCAAATAACCTGAGGATGGTGCACGACCCATACACCTGTTCGAGTGCCTCCCTCCCGGTTTAGTCCCAAGAGGTGACGGTAAGTGTCCTGGTGCCGGTCTTTCCCGGAACCGTTACCCTGAACCCGGTGGAGTTCCCGGTCTTAGCCCAGGGTCGTTGACAGTGGTAACTAACCAAACTAGGGTCGTGTTAGAGTCAAATAAGGGTCACGGGAAGACCCTCCATATGGCCGTGAGTAGAATGTTCCCCTCTCTAGTCGGGGGTCTCTGACCCCGGTAGTCCGACTCTCGGTCTCCTGACCGGGAGGGAGATGTGAAGAACTTTTTCCTCAACGTCCGTTCTGGCTCTTCGTCCTCCCACGACGTCGGACTTCCCCGTAGGTCACCCGTAACGAGTGAACCCGTGTGCTCGACGGAAGGTCGGAGTTTACTCCAGGACACGACGGTAGACGACCGTGGAGAACTCGTGACGTCCACCGAAAGGATGAGACCGAGCGAGGTAGGAGCCTGGGGAGGGGACGGAGAGGGAGGAGGTACCTCTCGTTGGAAGTGAGGCGCCCAGGACTGGATCCCCGAGTAGACCGTCCTGATCCTCATCCCTCTCTACTCACCCTTGGATCCCAAGTTTTACAGTCTTCGGTAAGTGAGCCCGCGACTATGATGTGAACGTGGTTGATTTCACTCGCGTGCGGGGGGAACCACGAAGTTGGATGATACGTCTGGGGAGAACCAGTCCCGGGTCCCCTGTCTGTAACTTGGGGAAGGGGTCGGGGCGAGGGTCCGGGCGTCCGACCTCCGGTTCCCTCACACCCGGGGAGGGACCGCCTCGAGCGTCTCTACGAGAAATGGGACTTCCTCCTATTCTTGCCGTCTAATACTCCCTGAATTCCCTAAATTGTCGTTGAGCCATTCTCAAGTCATTCCACTGTCTGTGAGACTTCGGAGCCTACTTCGCCCCTCCCCCAGTCCTAAGGACGGAATTTAGGGAAGCCCACCGTCCCGGACACACACTTGGAGGACATTTGAACGCCTGTTATGGTCTCGGGTAAATTGGAGAGTCGTCGGGGTCTCGTACCTCTGGGCCGTACGGGAGTATAGTGTGCACCCCTTTGACTCCGTGCGTCGTCGTCCTCTTCAGCCGTCGTCGTCCTGGTCCACCCAATGGGGGTCTCGAGTGTGGGTTCTGGAGGGGACGATTTCTTTCGTTCTTACAAGAGACATTTGTCTCGACGGGGAAGGAGAGTCGTGAGCAAACAAGAGAAGTTCGCAGGGGTCGAGGACGTGGGGTCCGGGAGACGACCTGCGATCCCGACTCCCCGTGGGTGTCCCTCGACCGGAGGATTCTCACGGTGGGTCCCACTGTCGGTCCTGTCACTCCGACTGCCGTTGATGAGTGGGGAGAGACCCTTCACTGTTCTCTTCATCCACTCCACTACCCTTAAGTCTCCTCCTCCGTAGTGAGGACTGATGCCTGTTCCGCGCCGAAAGAATCAAAATTAACCGCACGTCAACGAAATGTTACAATGTAAAGACGACGTGTCGTTTCATTTATTGATATGTATACATATATATAACCGAAGGGTTGACCGCGATCACTATTTCTAGGACAGACGGTTACGTCCTCTGCATTCTCTGTGTCCAAGTTACGGACCCAGCCCTTCTAAGGGACCTCTTCCCGTCCCGTTGGGTGAGGTCATAAGAACGAACCTCTTAGGGGGCCTGTCTCCTCGGACCACCCGATGTCAGGTATCCCAATGTTTCTCAGTCTGCGCTGACTTCACTGAACCGTGTCGTATCGTGTATGTATATAGAGGAGAACAAACCTAAAGGAAGGGTAAATCCAGTGGCGTCTCGTGACTCATCCCAAGGGACTCGATAGGTCATCCAAGAATAATTAATAGATAAAATGTGTATCATAGTTATCACACATATATAGATAGGGTTAGAGGGGTTTAAGTAGCAGAAGGAGAAGAGGGGAACCACAGGTAGGTAAACAAGAGATACGGACACAGAGAGAAGGAACGTTTTTTTTTCACACACACATATATATATATACACACATATACGGTCCCAGGTCGGGGCCACCTAGGTCCCTTAAGCTTCCCACCTGCCGCAACCGCACCTTTCTGAACAAATAAATAACTATACTCTAATCTAATTCTTTGACATCGTATCATTCTTCTAATTCACCTCCTTCTCCCGACTTATCGAACCAAATGTGCCTTCCGGTTATTTTAAAGTCTGTTCCTTAAACGTGGTAGATGCAACCCGGTGGCCGCGGGCGAACTTATAGATTCCCACGGAGCGGAATTCGAGGGAAAGCACGCTCAGAATTGTCGGTCCCGTTAATCCATTTGGACCGCTCGGAGGCGCGGGGTCCACCTCTAAGTCGGACTTCAATTTCATTTCTCGTCTCTCTCCCTTTCCCTCTCTTCTTCTTTCTCTCTCTTTCTGTGCCCCCCTCGGTCTCAGGGTTCTTTGGTCCGGCTCTCTGATCAAGCTCTTTGACCAGGCTCTTCGACCAGGGGTAGGAAATAACAAGTCTTCCGGAAAATATGAAAACTATTTTGTGCCTCTAGTTACCCATTGTGTTTTAATACATCGCAAGCGTCGGGTCTGAGAAAAATATGTAGTAAAACATATGTTTTCCAGAGTCCACTAAATGTAATAGAAGACCGGTTCTCCGAACAATTGTGAAAAACCGAGAGAAGGAATTACTTACAATTAAAACAAAGGGGACTTCGCAAAAAGAAATTAGATGTAGAGGAATTTCGTAATTTCAATGTAGAGACATCTTGTTTCCACGTCACCCTATATTGTTTCTTCCATGAATTGAGTTTCTAGATTACAACGATTATGGTCCAGATGATGAACAAAAAGACATATGGTTGATATAGATTTTTATTTCCTATACTTTTAAACCGTCGTTCGTAACTGAGTTGTTTACTTTGAAAATTAGTCAGGATAAGATTTCTAAAACTGAGAAGCCTTCGGAGATATAAGGATCCTACAAAATTCGAAGGACACGGAGGACGCCAGTCCTCCGGAGTTTGTTAGTGTGCGCGTCGACATGCTCAGGACGTCCGTCCGATCTTTCGGTAGCCTCCCCAAAAACCTAACTTTGTGAGAAAGTTTACGTCTTCTGATTTCGGGACTTAACTGAAAAAGGTCTTTTACAGTCTTCTCACCTTTTCGTCTCGTGTTTTCGGCCGTCTAAAAACAACCCCATGTACGAATCCTTAAAGGTCTCCCCAGGGACTTCAGACTCGTGTGGAACGTATACAGTCGAAGGAAGGAGTACTGGAACAGTGCCCGCCCTAAGGAGTGTGACCGAGGGCCGTACATATATATACACATATATATACACACATATATATATATATACACATATATATATACACATATATATACACACACACATATATATACACACATATATACACACATATATATACACACATATATNCGTGTTTTCGGCCGTCTAAAAACAACCCCATGTACGAATCCTTAAAGGTCTCCCCAGGGACTTCAGACTCGTGTGGAACGTATACAGTCGAAGGAAGGAGTACTGGAACAGTACCCGCCCTAAGGAGTGTGACCGAGGGCCGTACATATATATACACATATATATACACACATATATATACACACACACATATATATACACACATATATACACACATATATATACACACATATATATACACACACACATATATATATATACATATACCTTACGAAGTGCTTAAAACCACAGTAGAAGTGTCTCCCCGGTTCGTTTAGAGACAGGACTCTCCTATATAAGGTCGTTCATATAGTCAAAACGATATACGCAACGGTTTCACTTGTGGTTCCGTTCCGACAGTAACACGACCCAAACCCGTGGTCCACTGTTACCACCGCTGGACGGGTTTGGAGACCCATTCACCTGGTCAGAGAGGGCACCGACCCCTTCCGCTCTCCTGACAAACCTCGGGAAGGTTTACACTGGTCGTCCACCGCGACGTCCGGGTCTAATCCCCGGACCAAACACCCCGGTCAAATCCCTCGCGAGAGGGACTGCGAGGCGAACTTCCGGGAGAAACGTCCTCAGACCCTCAGACGCACCGACCACGTGGCTTCGACAAACGAAAGAGGGACGGTCCTCGTCCGGACCTGACCCAGACCCAGTCCCTCTTACAGATGAGGGTCGACACAGGACTCGGAGGGCTTACCTCGGACCATGGAGGATCCACGAGTCCCGATAAGTAACTTACGTCCTAACTATTCACCAAAGAACTGAGAACTCTTAATTTACTCAATTGTGTCTTTTTCGTGTACACCTCAGAAGTTCTTTACATACGTCAATAAACATGAGAATGATACCTACCAGGGGTGACGAAAACCTTCGACACCCGGGGCGGGACCACAGATCTGTCGAAGAGGGTCGTCCCTTATTTCTGACTTGGGGTTCCCGAGCGGTAAGTTCCCTCGTCAGCAACACCCGTGAACCTCTGTCCTCCCCAGACACGGTTCGTGACTTCCACCGCGTCTCTGACCCGGGGGGCTGAAGTGGCCCGTCGAAGGTCCGCATACGTACCCAAGAGTCAGCACAGACTGAGACGCTTGGGTACCTGACACTGGGCGGTCAGAGGAGACAGGAACCTTAAAAGGTCGGTCCTTATGACCTCACCCAACGGTAAAGACGTCGCAGGTATCCCTCCCTTCTTGTAGGGGAAGAGGACAGGGGCTGTCCAGTCGACGACCTCCAGCTCGTCCCACTCCGACCCCCGGAGACACCACCCGGAGTGGGTTCGAGTGTTATAAACGTCCAGTGAGGAAGGACCTTGAAAGAGTGCCGGTGAACACGGATGGGAACCGGAGATGACGTTTAAGGACAGGGCAGACATGGAGTCTAAAATCGAGGAAAGTCACAGGTGGTCCCAGAACACGTCTTTTCGGTGGTAACGAGGGAAGGGAGGTAATACCTCCGAAGACGGGTGACTCAAGGCTTGAACGCGGGAGTCGTCACTGTCGCACCTGAGACTTGGTGACCCGCCGGTCCCTTAAGGGAAGTACCTCAAGAATCTAGTAAATAGACAGGGTGGACATCGACTCAAAGTCCTTCCGACTCACTGAACAGAATCCAGTGTTTCCTAAACGTGGGTCTAGACACCCTGAACCTCCGGTGCGGGACTTACCCAGCCCAGGTAGGGACGGAGGGAGGACAAACCCAGGGTGAGACCCGACCCGAGAGCCACCCAAGGACCCATGTAGTGCCTTTCAGGGGGAGGAAACAATCGAGGACGTAGGAGTGCTCACTTGTGTACTCCACCCCGCAAACGACGTCGTCGGTCCGACACATCGGGTCCTCCTGTGCGTGACAGTAGTAGGGGTTACTCCGACTCTCGTCCTTTGTGTATCGAGACGTTTTACTAAGGACGACTACCTCGCGGTGTCCGTCAGACCGAACCTTCTCCACATTGAGTACATCGACCCGGGTCTGGGAGGGAGTCGATGTAAAAGGACCTGGAGGGTCGGTAGGGTCGGTCCGAGGGTCGGCGCGGGGTGGACGGTGATAGGGGTCCCGGGGAGATTGGAAGTGAGTGTCCGGACGTTCCGAAGGGGACTTGAGACCTTGGGGGATCAACCCAAAGGTTCTGGGAGTGGGACCACGGAGGGTAACAGGCTTTCAGTAGACGAGTCTGACGTCGGTCCCAGACCGGAGACGGGAGAACACGGGGGACGGACCCGGTCCCAGTGTAGGGTGGGACGAGGACCGACCCGGAACGGGGACCACAGGGAGGGGCGTTGGTGTCGAGGAGGGTCGGGAGACCGTTAATACGCTCACTAATCAAACTATTAAATAAACCATTAATTCGTACAAGACCGACGAGTCATGTCAAGAGACGGCCGGACCGGATCTTATATCTAGACGAGACAAGATCAGAAGGTCCTTTCCTTCCGACCGAGGACCTTCGGCCTTCCTATCTCAGGTGGGACTCAAGGTAAAGGACAGGGGGAGGGGAGCCGGGACGGTCCGTATTCCCGCGACGAGCATTTCCCCCGGTCCTACTCTACAGCAACACACTCCCTACGACTCCAAGATACACGACTCGTGACCTCCTCTCGGTCCCAGTGTCACGGGTCACTGGTGAGTCGGAGACCTTTTCAGATTTTTCTGGTTCAGGGGGGTAGACCGACCTCGTTCTCTTCGGAGGACTGTTCCGCAGTAAATCTCTCTCAAGATTAGTCGTCGTCCTAAACCACCGGGTCCTCTTTGACTCAGGACCAGGGACGACCCAGACCCAGTGTAGGTCGGACCTACCGGAACTGGAATGGCACCCGAGGTCGCACCGACGGTGGTTTCACACAGGGACGCCCATGTCGATGGTCGGCGTAGAGGTCCTACCCCAGGGGTTCCTCGACGGAGACACCGTAACTAACTTTACGGGGGGACGGTTAATCCTAAAAAAATTTTCTTTACATATTACTAAGGATTAACCTCGGGAGTAATCCACGGTTAATTTGTGAATTCGTAAAGAATGTTCAAATTGTGTAATTATTCCGTCGAGTAATGTACCATTGCTTTAAATAAAGAGTATAAATAATATAACAAAGTGGTGACGACTGTCGTCTCAATAAAAATTTTTGTACCGAAGAATGACTACCGTACGCCAAGATACGGATGAGACAGGGTTGGGTATCGGATAAGATGGTCCCCTGAGGGAAGTCGGAACTCAGGTGTCGGAGGACCCAGGAGGGACCGGAGAAAACCAGGTCGGAGGGTCTCCTCTCAGTTTGTCCGGTGAAAGAAGGGTTTCAGACCTTGTTGATCTCGTCCCGGGACGCCGTATGTCTGACTCGGAACCCGTGGAGACAGGTAAATGGGCTTGACGGAGGGTCCTAGTGTCCCTCCGACGTCCCTCCTCAGTCCCGTCCTCGTCTCGTGGGGACCCTTCTGTTCCGCCAGGAAGCTCCGACAGGGGACCCCGTCCCTCGTTCCACCGTCCGTCTCCCTTGGCACGACCAAACCTCCATGTCTCTTACCCATCGACCGTTCTCCTCTGAGAGCTTTCGGTACCACCTTGGAGCACCAGGTGCAAGATACCACCCCCAGACCGAAGAGTGGTCTCCCGTCCGCCTCGGTGTCTCCCAAAGCTTGTCCCTCCCTACACTCGTTGAGAGACAAGTCTTTGTAGTTCTCCTCCTCCCCCACCCTTCCCTATACCCTTATTTCTAGTGTAGGGGAGGGTGGACGATTCAAGGACTACCCGAGGGTAACAGGTCTAGTTGTGGTTCTCCCGTCTACCTACGGTGGGTACGTCGGGTCGGAACACCCTGTCCCGGTCCCCCTACCCCCGACTCTCCACACCTCCCGTGACGTCCTAAGGTCTGGTCAATGGAAAGAGGAAATTTTTTTTTTTTTTTCGTAATCCAATATACGTATTTTCTCTATTCGGTGTTCTTGAATGACGTATTGAGTTCTTTGTTGTAAGTTATAGAATATTATTGGATATTACCTTTTATTAGACTTTATATATGTATACACATATATATATATACTTAGTGAAACGATATGTGGACTTTGATTGTAATATAACATTTAGCTGATGTGAAGTTATTTTTTCTTAGGGTTGGGATTTTTTTTTGGGGTTTGTATTTTTGTTCCCCAACAAGTGTAGGACATATATGTGAGGTGGAAAAAGTGTGTAGTGTGACGGAGTGGGAGCAGGCAAAACTATCCATATATCTTGCATGCCGTTCCTACGAGGTATAACTGAGTCGGTCCGAGGAGACCCATCCGACAAAGGTTATCTAATGAGAACCTTTGTAGTGAGTCACTGGTGGGACCCCATATTAAAGTGTACACACTCAAATAGACCTCCTATTTAAGGATCTTCACCCGTGACGATCCGGTTTCCTAGACACGTAAAAATTAAAACTATCTATCACGGTTTACCGAAAGTGTCACCAATGTGTTAAATATGAGAATTGTTCGGTGGCTGATGTTCACACACGGAAGGGGGTACGAATGGTCTTTACACGCGACTGGAAAGTGTCGACACGGGCGAATTAAACGTAAAGAGAGTCTCCTTCCTTCAACTCGCACCAAAGTCACCCACTCAGAAAGCCTAAAGGAAAACGTATTGATATATTTGATATACAAGTAGAGAAGACGAGTAAAAAATGACCTTAACAACTAAAAAAGGAAGATCTAAATATCCCCTATATACACATATATATACCTTATATACGTATGTATATACAAATCATAACAACAAATGACAAATCAACGGTTCAACATAGGTTGAAGAAAGCACTGGGGTACCTGACATCGGGTGGTCCAAGGAGACAGGTACCTTAAGAGGTCCGTTCTTATGACCTCACCCAACGGTAAAGGAAGAGGTCCCCTAGAAGGACTGAGTTCCTACCTTGGGCACAGAGGACGTAACCGTCCACCTAAGAAATGGTGACTCGGTGGTCCCTTTGGGTATATAAAGTATATATATATACGCTTTAAACGTTAAAAAAAGGGTATCGACGAACAAAAATTTGAAACTGAAAAGGGGGGGTGTCCCTTTACGAACTAAAAAGTACAACGGTCTACATAGGTTGAAAAAGAGAACGCCGAAAAGACAAAAAAACAATATGAAGCTTTTCCAGTATTGTTTAGTTTCAACCTGTTGTTAGGGAAACAAAAGAGGTTCCTTAAACAAGAAGTAAGAAATCATGAAGATCGAAACTAGGTTTACTTTAATCACAAACAAAATTCCACACTCCATGTCTTGGTTCAATTAAGAAGGGTGGGGTGGGGTGGGGAACGTCCAATAGTAGGTCGCTAAAAAAGAACCTCCAATAAGACCTGATTTAGTAACTCTGAAAACCTTTCCACGATGACCCCTTTGTCGTACAAGACGTCACCCACCTCTCTTTCTCTCATCCTCCTGCCTTACCGTCCCACCCTGCACGGAAGACCTCCGACTCTTCTCCCTCTTCTTTCAAGTGAACTCCCCTGTGCAAACTAAAAAAGGGGGAACCAGTAAAAACCATTGGTCAAAATTGAAACGGACGGTGTAACATTAAGGAAGTCATCTAAACCACTGGAACCGTATTGGAACCACGTCCGTCTCACGACCCCTTCGTTCCTCCTCGTCCTTCCCCTCAGATAAACAAGAGCTCCTGGGAGACGACTCGGGTCGCCCGACTCCGGACACCCAGGACTCGTTCGGACGGGGGAGGAGGAGGGGAGGCGGGAGGTGGTGGTGAGACCTCACCCCTCGACGCAATAGTGTTGTGTTCACCCTGTGACGCGCCACGACTCCTCTCGGCGTCTTTGAGTGAAGGCCAGGACGATTCTGTCTTCGTCGGGTAACCGGTCATTTTGTTCGTGTCCTGTCCGTCCCGACCCGACCGACGGGGGTAGAGGGACGGGAGTGAAGAGGGACGACGGACGGACCGAGGGTGAGCAGGGGAGAAGAGACGGTGACTCTGGGTAGTTCGCACCGGGACCTACAGTAGGTCCGGGACCCAGGAGGGAATTATGTCACTTCCGGTTTGTCCGGTAGAGACTGGGCTCTAGACGAGACTTCCGTAAGACCTTTCAAGACCACCCGATCACAGTCGTGGACCCCTCCGAGACTAGGTTTCGTTCACTTCCGGGTTCAAGGACCGGTCCTCCGATCACCCTCTGCCCCGCCGCCCACACACACATGTATAGAATGAGTGGACACGAAGACGGGGGTTGGGATTCCTCACAGGAAGGGCGGTGGAAGAAGACCCTTAACATTATCGGCCACGGAACGGAGAAGCACGGTGATCCACCGTCGTCACTTTCGGTATAAGTCGGGGTGAGGTAGGAAAGAGAAGCCACGATACCTAAATTGGAGGTTTCTCTAGGATTCCAATAGGTCACCAGGGTCTGAAAGTGCCTCGACTCCTTTCTACCCCGGTGTAAGAAAGGTTCCGTGTTCTAGCGAAAGGTAGATTTTTTTTTACTCTCCGAACAAGGGGACCGAGGAAAGTGTTGTAGAGGGGTCCTAGCGTCCCCCGACAACCCCATCATCGACCAACCTTCCTCGTCTCTGACCCCACTAAGAGTCCTTGAACCGATGATCTCTGTGGGTGTCGGTGCAAGGTCGGTCCGGACGACTAAGAGTCTATCATTGGTTCTTCTGGGAGGGGTCTCAGACTCCTACGGTCTGCACATCTCCCCCTCTCTTCTTCGACCTGATCCACCCCTCTCCTCGGTGATGACAATCCACTCCAAGGTACTGGGGTCCGACCAAGGGGTGGGTCCTAAGTCGTGGTCCCACCGTAATTTCGGAGAGCGTGACTTGGAACTCCTGCTTTCGACTCGACCCTGGACTTCGGTAGGGGGCGGGCTGGCGGTGACGCTGGACATCTGGTGTAGAGGGGAGGAGAGGTTTCTCCCGCCACCCACAGGACCTCCTTAATATCTAAGAGGTTCGTAGAGTAGAGGTTGGCGGAACGGGGGAGGGGTTTGACGGAGTGAGTCTGATGTGGTCGGAGGAACAGTAAGAGACGTCGAGGTCTGTAGAGAGTAAATAGAGGTAGTGTAACCTCCGCCTCCCTGGGTCTAAACCACGGTTAGAAGTACGCGGAGAAAAGGTCCGAGGTCGGTCTCACGGTACTGGTCCGTCCCGAATCCCTTGGGTGAAAGACCAATACGTACCAGGAACTCTAGGACCGGTAGACCTAAGGCTGTCGGACCTCCGTTTAGAAATTTGGAAATAGCCCCTTGGAACTCCACCCGTCGGAGAATGAGACCGTTGTCAGAAACGTATAAAATGTTTTATAAAGAAATACATAAACCGACACAGCCCGGAATCAACGACGTACGTCCCAGAAGTAACTCAACACACACCCGAGTCGTCTAAACCGAGTGTCCGAATCAACGAGGTAACGTACACCTTAGAATCAAGGGTCTGGTCCCTAGCTTGGGCACAGGGGACGTAACCGTCCGCCTAAGAATTCGTGCCCCGGTGACCCCTTCAGAGACCTTTGTCAGAACACTGACCAGGCACTTGTGAAGGACGGAATGTGACTGGACTCATCGGGACCCCTGAACTCGTAAGTACCTGTCCATTCCTTTAGTCGACCGTGACCGAGGATCCCTCCCAAACCCGAGGGTTACGGACCCCCTCTGTCTACTGTTTGTTTTCTTGGTTGCCTGTTCGATACAAATCCGAGACTTCCTTCGTTTGACCCCAACAGACCTTTAGTTGTTACCGCCCCCTGTTGAAGTCTGCCCGTTAGACCCTCCTCTTCCACACACTGCGTGCCCGTGCGCACACAGTTCTCAACGACCGGTACCCCCGTGAACCCCGTCCTGCCAACTCTAACCTTCTGTTTTTTGTGGTCACTTTCATTGTCAGGTCTCAGAAGGACCTCTTTGTCGGTCGTCCAGTCACGCCGTCTCTCTGTCACTGTACCCGCTTCCTTACGGTCCTGTCTCCCCGCCCGGGCCGGAGGGACCCATCTCTCCTCGAATGTCGTCAGGTCTTTCCTGTGGTCCCCGTCTGTACCCTTACTTACTTGCGTCCTCCGACCCCGGTCCGAGATCGTCGGATCCGGAGTGGGACTCCAGAAACACTCCACCCGGAAGTACTCCTCCCAGAACCAGATGGACTACTTGTACGACTCATTTCGGATGAAGGACGGTCCCTCCCCTGAACCGGGGGACCCGTCACCGTCCGGGTCATCCCGGAGTTGAAGGTGTAGACACTACCCCACCCCGGTCGGGGAGGGGAGGGGGTCGAAGGACCGGGTCGGGACTCAGTAGGTAGTCTGAGTTCCGACGGACTGGGTCAGGACTGGGGGTGGGTCCTGTCCCTGGTAAATAGAGGTAGTCGGCGAGGGTCGTCGGTCCGAGACCCGGTTCGCCAGGATAGAGGTAGGGTGCCCTGACTGTGCTTCGTCGGGAAGGGACTGAACGTAAGAGTAGTCGACCTGAGGAGGGACCCCTGCTCCGGTCGAGTCCATCCAGGGAGTGTCAAGATGTCCCTGGATCTTCCCCTTGGGGAAGGGTGGGTCGGGGACCCTCGGGGTCGAAGATTGTCGAGTCCTACGTACGTGCGACTGTAGACACTCACGGGAGACGGACGGGTGTACCCACCCCTTGACCCGTGTCGGGTCACTCGCTCCGGTCTCCGGGTAGAGGTGGGTGTGTGTGTGCGTCTCGACACGGGGGGACCGGTCCTCCCTGAGCCGAGGTCCGGGTCGGGGTGCCGGTCTCGTTTGAGTCCCTCTGGTTGTCCTCCCAGACCCTCGGGTCCCTGGAGGTGTTCCCCGGTCGGAGGAGGACGGAGTCCCCGACTCCTGCACCCTACAGGAGGCTTAGGTCGGGACACTTACTCTCGTACGGTACGTTCCGAAAGCGGAGTGAACCGGTCCCTGGGTCGGGCCGGCCAAGCCCGTTCGGAGGTGGATGCGGTCCACTCTCCGGTGTCCGTGGTTCGCCTCATATCCCTAGGGTCTCTGGGCAGGCTGGTACTCACACACCCCTGCACCGACCTGTCGTGTGTCCACACTTCCCATAGGTCCGAGGTGGTCCCGTCCGAGTCGGGGGAAACGGTGACACCCGACCGTTCGTACGGACGGTCCAATGTCCGTACAGCCGAACCGCACACCTCACACCCGGTAGCGGCACCGAACAGAAGAAACTAACCCCCTCACGGGACTCGAGTCCTCTATAAGGTACGACGAGACGGGTCCGGTCTCGGGACCCGGGGGACAAGTCTACCAAGAGGTGTGTCGGTCGGCTCCTCCTCACCCTCACCCTAGAAAAGTAGCGAGGGTTTGGCGTGGCCCCAGGGGACTTTGCCCTAGCGAGAAGAGAGAGGAGGGAAGAGTAATCCCGTCGAAGGGAAGAAGGGCTCAAAGGTGAGTTTCCGTGTCCTGTCCGGGAACCTCGGGGATTAGGGACGCGAGGGTAGTCGCCTCGCACAGAAAGAGGGGTTGGAATAGACAGAGGACGTCGGTAGCGACTGAGGGGACGCCGGACGGAGGGGGAGGGCGGTCGGAGAGACGTCCAGTCGCACACACGCAGGAGGGGAGGGAGAGGGGGAGGAGGGACGTGGTAGGAGGAGAGAGAGGGGGAGGGGAGGGAGGGATGGAACAGAGGAGGGGGAAGGGAAGGAGAGGGAGGGAAGGGAAGGAGAGGAAGGAGGGGTATGGGAGATAATCTCTCTTTTTCCTCAACCCCCACCCCACGACACCTGTCACCGGTGACATGAGTGAGTAGGTTCCAGTCGGAAGTCTCTAGGGAACCGGGTGAAGGGAGGTTTCTCCTCCTTGTCGATTACTGTGGGATGTCTCTCTCCAAGGGCCCCCCCGACAAAGTCTCACCTCGATCCTCCCCGACCCTTACTTGTGTACTGTTCTACGTTTATCCTTGAGACGACGGCCTTCCCAAACACAGGGTGGGGTCGTCGGAGGAGTCCGAGGGACGTTACACCTCAAACTAGGAGTCCCTTAGAAGTCACAAAGTAGATCAAGGTCTTTCTTGTGGTCCGTGACTCAGGGTATGGACGTCCCGGGTCCCGAACGTGAGAGCCGGAGTCCCGACGGTAGAAGGGTAGACCTACCTTCCACACCCCATACTCGGTCGGGTCAACTACTGGGCGGGGTCCCAGTCAAGGAGACAGTCGGTGAAGAGTGGACACTCGAGGTAGTTCTCGTTCAACGAATTTAAGAGTCAGAGGGAAAGGGGTAAAAGGGTACATTTTACCCCAATGCCCCGTGTGGAATCGTCGTCCCGGACACTCCTGGACTCCTCAACGGACCGTGTACCCGAAACTGGTGTCCTCCGTCCTAGTCTCACACTGTCGACTTACACCGTTTTACTTGGGTCCGGTCGTCACCCGCTGTTTCTGTCACTACGGGTAAGAGGGCGGGTGGAGGCCGAGGACGGACCGGGTCTCTTCTCTACGGCGACCCTAAATGTTTTGAGGTAGGACGGTTTGTCGGTCCTTTGTGACCTCCTAAATCTGTACGGCCCGCACTGAACCTTCCCGGGAGGGGTCCCTGGAGTGAGGAACATTTGCTCTCCCCCACCCCACCTTCCACACGTCCGTCCCTGGTGACTCACTGATCCTACCCCAGTTCCTGGTCTCCGTTGTCACCACACTTTCGCGGCGTATACTACCACGAGTCACTCCCGAAAAAGGAACCTCAAGACAGAGCCTCCCCCCACTACCACGTGGGTAGAGTTCGAGTCTCTCTTCCACGGGTATGTTCGTCGAGGCTCACAGACGGGGCCTCCGAGGGGGTTTAACCGTCTGTGGAGACGTCTGTGTCTATCTGTTTCCCTGTCTCTACCTCACGAAGGGGAGGAGACACGGGTCTCCGTAGAACTCCTCCACACCGACCTCACCAGACGACTCCGAACCAGTACCGCCGGAACTTACGGTCCCGGTCCTCTCCGCCATTATGTCGACAAGCGACGTTGACCTTCGTGTCATTCGACCACGCCCGCACCTCTGCACTGACGCACGTACACAAATACGTACACCTCCGAGTCGTTCCACACACACACGCGCACACACAGACACACGTACGTACCACCCACCCACGCGAGGAAAGGACGACGGGGCCGGAGAGGTCCTTCGTGTGACGTGACGACGCGAGGGTCGACCCGTCCGTCCACAGGTGGGTCCGTGACTCTGTCGGGTCGACAGGCGGACGGGTGGTGGAGTTGGCGGAGACGGTTACCCGGTGCACCCGTTACTTGTGTAGTCCAGTAATTTGTCGTCTAGTTAAGTTGAATTGAAGAACCTCCTTTCGTCGGCACGGCCGACTCCCTACCGTCCCGACACCCTCTACCTCTGACGCCTCCGACGTACCCCTCCCCTATCCTTCGACGTCCCGGCCCACCTTCTCCCACCGACGGTCTCTACTTCCGACACCCCACGTGGGACCCTTCTCGTCTTCGATTCCCCTCCCCTCCCCTCCAGACTGACTCCATTGACTGGTTTCCCTGGTTTGGTCCTGACCCACCACCGTCTGTCTTCCCTGTCCCACCTTTCCTCCGAGTTCCACTCGAGTTCCTTCACGAGCACAGGAGGTCGAAGGACCCCAGGAGAGGGCCACCCCGTCCCGGTCAGCAACCCTACCTCTAGATAGTGGGTCGAAGGTCCTGCGGAGTGCAGGATGAGGGAGCTGTCACAACTTAACCCGAGACGGTTCCACGGATCCTCGAGCAAACCTGAGCGGTGTCGAACATGTCGTCTCTTGACCGGGACACACACCTTCGGGGACAGTGACCTTTCAGTAAGTAACTAAGTAAGTCACTACATACGATTCGTCCGTGATTCGGGGTCCGAATCCCAAACCGTTCTGTCTGTACCTCTCCTTAGTAAGTGGTAGATCAGAACTCCCCCGTCTCATCTCGCCCTTTGTCACCCATGCACCTAGTCGCAGGGTGCCGAAATGTCCTCTGACTTCCTCAGACCGAGGTCCCCTCTCCGCGTCTTCCGAAGGATCTCCACCAGTGGGGGCTCGATTCCGACCTCTTATTCTCACTAATAGGTTCCTGTCCTCACCCGTACCCCCAGTCGTCCCCGTGGACCGTCTACTCTGGGTGGCGGGTGGGGCTCTCTACCGTGGAACAAATAGACACGCCTACTCCCCGGTCCTAGTCCCGCACCCGAACCCCGACCCCGTCGGCCACACCACCCTCTCCCTACCGGACCCCCGGACGACTCCTCGAACCCGACCAGGACTCCTGACGTCCCTCGGTCTCTACCAAAACTTGTCCCGCCCCTACCCTTCTGGGTAGACCTCCGACCCAGGTGTCTGTCAGACTCAGGGAGGGGTTGTGGGTGGGGGAGGGGGAGACCTCGTCTACTCAGTAATTCCGAAGTGGTTCGGGGGAAGAGGAGGGAGTGACACGACGGTACATCCTGATCCTGTCCTTTGAGTCTTGGTCAGTCCTCTCCGGCCTTTACTGTTCCCCTCACAGACCTCCGAACCCCCTCACTCCCCCGAGTCCCCTCCGGGGTCCGGGTGAACTCTCCCACAACCTCCACTTGTCCCCACAAGTTTCTGCAGTCTCCTGGTTGTTCTCTCCTCCGCCTACCAGTCGGACTACCTGGGTTCTCTCTATCCTCCGTTCGGTCTAGATCTTGGAGGTGACTCTGAAGACGAATTCCGAGGAGAGAAAGCACTCTCCGTCGACGGGGACACCGAAGATCCTCGCCCCCCCCCCCCCCCCNCACCCCCCCCCTCCCCCCCTCTGACTTCGGGGTGGGACTTAGTTTCAAGGGGGTCTGGTGGGGTGGGGTGGGGTGGGGTGACCCACCGATTTTTATTTTCGTTGCTATTAAAGGGATTTACTTTGGAGGTGAATTTGTGAATTTTTCGTTATTTTTGAGTTAAAAGAAAGAGAGTTAATAAAATGAATAAGGTAAAAGGTTTTCCAAGTGGGACAATACTTCTACATAAAAAGGGGTAGTCGCCGTCGCAAGAGGCGGTAATGAGTTTGACTGAGTCGGAGGGAGACGGTCCTCCCAGCGGACCAGAGGCGCCGTTGCCCCACGACACCGTCTGCAGCTGAAGTGGCGACGACGGACCGGCCACCCCTTTGACTCCCCCGTTATGGTAGCGGGAGGACTACTTGAGTCCAGAGCCGGAGGTCGGAGGACTGGGGGGTCGGGGGTCGCGACCGGGAGCCGGCGGACGGAGGTTCGGAGGGGTGGCCAGGTGCAGGAGACGGAGGGTTCGGGAGGTAAGTCCGGGGAGACTTTTCCGTGGGCACACCTACCACTACCTCAGGGAGCTGGGAGTCTGTCGTGCTCCGGACCAAATCTCCTCGTCCGGGTCACGAAGTAGTGCTTCAGGACTGTGACCTTGTTAATCCAAAGGCTACAGTAATCGCGAAACACTAGTCGGGGTAAACATAGTACGGGCGGGATAACGGAGTAGAGACGATTAACAAAAATGAGTGAGGAAGGTAAAAATTTGACGACAGAACAACCGAAAATTAAAAATTAATAACGACGGAGGGGAAGAAAGGATTAACCAGGTCCGGGGATGTCTCCGAGGGACCTGACACCGACGTCGACCGAAGGAGTCTTAACGACTCCGACGGGACGGTGGACCGGGTGAGCCGGGGGCCCCCAGTGGCGGAACGAGGTCCCCGGTTGGGGTGTCGACAAGGGACCACGTCTCTCCCGTAGACCTAGTCCCCGGTAGAAGGTTTGTGACCTGTGGTGACGTGTCCCGACACTCACGTCAGTAGAACAACAAATCAATGAATCGGTACAGACTGTGAAACCCTGGGGTACCTGACCTCGGACGGTCCGAGGAGACAGGTACCCTAAAGGGTTCTTTCTTATGACCTCCCTCGTCGGTAAGGGAAGAGGTCCCCTAGAAGGACTGGGTTCCTACCTTGGACACAGAGGACGTAGTGTCCGCCTAAGAACTGACGACACGGTGGTCCTTTCGGGTGCTACTGGGATACCTCTACACTTACCGGTCTGGGTGGACTCTTGAACGAAAACAGGACAGCACCCTCCCGACGGACACCAACCATGTCTATGTTGTGGGAGGAGAGGGTCGAGGATCGAGTGGTGGGTGGGGACGAAAGGAGGACTGGGACCCGGAGACTCTAAGTGATGTTATCCTTGTGGTCGGAGGAGAGGGTGACGGGTTCCGGGTAGAGACTGGGTGGCAAGTGCGGAGGAGGACGGAGCTACGGGAAGGAGGAGAACCGAGACGACGTAAGATGGGTCGCGAGAGGCTGACAGACAAGTGACCAGACAGGTAAACAAATAGGTAGACGGGTAGCAGATGATAGACAGATGTCTAAGGGAGGTGGAGGGGTAGACAAACGGATAAATGGTCAGACAGTCACCCAGAGGATCAGACTAGAGAAAGGAGAGTCAGACGGGCCCGGGGAGAAACGTAGAGGGAATCGGACCAAGGAAAGGGACCCCAGACGAGTGGTCCGGAGACCAAAAAGGGAAGAGGTATTCGGTACTCAGGTACCGCCAGAGAGGATGTAAACTGAACCAGTGTCTGCTCGGGGTCGGTTCAAGGACCCTTCGGAGTTTTAACTCGGACTGGAAGGTAAAGGGGTCGGACTCAGTGTGTACGAGAATGGAGGTCCGGAAACGAGGGTCGTCCATACGGACGACCTCTATACGGGAGAGAAGGGGAACTGGGTAGGTTACTGGTGTCTAGGGGTTGGATCAGTCATCCTGACCCGGGACAGGTTCCCGACGGGTAGAGAGAGAGTGACACACAGAACCGTTCTAGGAAGGGAAGAGACTCGAGGGTGAAACGAGTAGATACTCTACCCTTATCTGGTCAAAGACATACCGGGGAGTGTCTCGACGACGCTCCGAGTGACCTCAACACTCACCTGTTCATTGGTGTATTGGTAACCCGTTCCTCTGGTCCGCGACAAAAGGGGGTAGGGAGGGTCCGAGTGAAAGGGGAGAGACTCGGGGAGCCGGGAGAGGTGGTTACTCCAGTAATGACCCAAAGACGTCGACTCACAGGAGTTCGGGAAACTAGGAGTCCCGTGGGATACTACATCCCTGGTAGTCGTTGGGGTCTCTCCTTTCTCTACATGGGTTCTAGAGTGTCGATTATGCCGTCTCATATTAAACTTAGGTCCCGAATCGTCGAGTAAAACCCCACTCAGTGACCCACGACCACTCGAACCCACGAGGACTCCCAACTCTACCCGTCGTGGTCGGAAACAACCACCAAAATCGAGTTGACCTCCGACGTGGGTACAAAGTCTACCTCTGTTACTCCGGATCCTTTCCTTCTGTAGCGGTTCCAGTGGACACTTAGGACTAGAGAGTCCCCGAGACAGACGGTCCGAGGAGTCGAGGGACCACCATCCTTCTACCCGGGGGTGTCCCCCTCACGAACGTGGAGGTCCGGATCCCTTACACGCTTAGTCCGACACCAGGAAGGAGGGATGGGACCAGACGAATGACGAAGTCACCACACTCCCCCTCCCGTCACTGTCCTACCTTTCCTTGGTGAGGACAGAGCGAGAGACAGGGGGGACGGTTCGGGGGTCAAGTCCCGGACCGAGTCTTGTCTACGAGACAGACTCACACACTTCCCTTCTTCCTTACTTATAGGGTAGGGGTGAACCGGTGATGACTTAAGTCGGGGTCCGTGATTACCCGGGAACTAGGTCTTCGTGGACCTGAAGTTTCCTCCAAGGTCTCCTCCACTCCGTGACGACTACCTTAACGTAGTGTTTGCTCAACCCTCCGCTGGACTTGGCCGACGGAAGGGCTATTGAGGAGCAATGGTCAGGAGTGTCGTCGGAGCCTCTGAGGACTAGGCGAGACAGCCGGACTACACGTGGCCGTTGCGTCGGCCCGCAGGGCCTGAACCATGGGACGCCCGTGCTGAGTCGCCACGCCCCCGTCGGCCCAGCGCCCCGCTCCCGTCGCGGTGGACCTGGCTGCGTGTACGCGCCTCGACGGCGGCGGCGGCGGCGGCGGTGGCGGCGGGCGCGGGGGACGGCGGCGGGCGCGAGGCTTGCGCGCTCTTTTCGTTTGTTTCTGCATAACCAAAGACGAGATAATCTCCGCGTCCTCCCCCCTTTAGTTACAAATCATTTACCCTTTTCTCTTTTAGCAAGTCCTTTCTGTCAGATAAAGGTTCGGCCTCTCCCCAAGCATTTGTCGTGTCCGGTAACGCCTCCTTCGTGGCGGCCGGTATTTTGAGGGGGCTCGGTTTCTCACAAGCGAGTCGCTCAGGGTGTCGGACGCGGCGGGCGGCCTCGCTCGGCCCGGAACTGTCGGGCCCGGTTCCGGGCTGAGGAGTGGGTCCGAATCCCACGCCTTTCCAGATCCGTAGTAGGAAAATTTCGGTGTAGGTCCGTGGAGTGCAACCGACCCCACGACTTGAAATTAGGGAAGGTACGGGGAGCAGGGTGGCGCCAACAGACCCAACGTAGACTCGGGGGAAGAACCCGACATCCCCGAACGTACCACCCGGACGGAGTGGGGTAGGGTGGAGCACCGAGACCTGTGGGACTGACGGACCCTTAACCGACGAGGTCCCTCCGAGTCCCGACCGAGGGACCTCCTTCGGTTGACCCGAAACTCAGAACATCCCTTGAAGAGGTCCAATCCTTCTGTTCCTTACCCTTAAACCCCACCCCTTATCGAATCCGTTTCCAGTCCCCATGGACCCTTTATCCGACATTCCCTCACCTACGTTCGTCTCTTCCCCTTGAAAACAAACTCTCCCCATCCGACTCTCTTCTTCTCTCCGACTCCTACTTTTATTCCCGATCATAGGTCCATCACTCGTCCCCTTCCCCCACCCCGAGTCGGTTCGGAGACCAGTCCGAAATGACCGAGGTTTTCCCATTCTTTTTTTTTTTTTTACGTCTTAGTCTCTCCCTGACAGACTTGACTACCCTCCGATCTCTGTCCTCCGACTTCAGCCTCAGGGACGAAACCGGGGTGGACCCGATGACCTGACGACCTTCAGAGACCTACCGACCCTGGGACGAGGTGGGGAGATAGGGTGATCCGGGGAGGACCACCAAGGTCTCCTACTTCGAGCACCCTACCTCGGTAACAGAAGAGGTAAGTAGTTCTGGACCACCCGGCACGGCCCTTCATAACTTAAAATCGAATTCTACCTACCGTCCTGACCTCAGAGGAAATGTTTACTTAATATAAGACAAATAGTAACCACAGACACACACACACATTCGTACACGTTCATGATTTACCACTACACCCAAACTCCCCGTGTGAGGATGCCCTCCCGTACGCACAAATCCTCGTACACGTACCTGGCCTTCACCACCGACCCCACGTCCGTTGAGAACGTTCCTCAAACGATCTCTTCTTTTTCTAGGAGTTCCCACCCCGGGCCCTCCCACTCGTCCCTTCCCATCAAAACAATAATAGAACCGTCAAACCCCAAGGGACCACCGAGTCGTCATTTCTTAGATGGACGGTTACGTCCTCTGGACCCAAGTTAGGGACCCAACCCTTCTAGGGGACCTCTTCATTTACCGTTGGGTAAGGTCATAAGAACGGACCCTTTAGGGTACCTGTCTCCTCGGACCGGCCGATGTCAGACACCTCAGAGTTTCTCAACCTGTGCTGACTCGTTGACTTGACTTGACTTGACTTGACTCGTAGGTGTATCTCCTGGGACAAGAGACACGATTCAGGGAAGGTCCGCTCAGAAAGTCGAAGTATTCTAGTACACTCCAACACTCCAGTCGAGACAAGAGTAGGGATAAACGACTCCTTTACCTCGAAGTCTCTCCACTCCACTGGGTGGACTCCAGTGTCTCGTACCAGGACCTGGCCCTGTGATCTCGGACCGACCCTGGACTCTGTTAAACGGACCACCCCTCCACAGAGACTCTCCTTTCGACCCTGTTTCTCCTCTCACCCTTCCCGTCCGCCGGACCTCTTGGGGTCCGTCTCGTGACTCTAGAAGTAACGAGACCCGTCCTCTGTCTGACAGGGGTCCACTTACCGGGTTGTCTCTCCGGAGAGAAGTTTCGAATCCCCTTTGGTCGAACTGGGGATTGAGGAGGGACCCTGAAACGTTGGGGTGGAGGACGGGTCCTTCAGACGAAGGTAACCTGGGGAGAACCGGAGACGAAAGGGTAGACTCGTTATTCCGTAGACTTGACCCAACCCACTCACCTCCTGAAGACCCGAAGAGACTCGAGACTGGAACACCTCGAGACACAATCCCTATACGAGTTCGTGCACCCGTGTACAAAGACACCACCTCACACGCGTACGGGTTCCCCTCGTGTTCACGTTTTACCCCCAGGTCCCCTTAGACCCGTACACGAACACACCTAGGGTCAGGTACCCCAACCTCCTCACGTAAGTATGCCCACTCCGCCGTACGGTTCACAGACGATCCTGTCGAGTAAGGTCCCACTCTTCCCATTCACTCACACCCGTACTCGTCGTTTAGTTCCATCCGGTCCGGACATGGACCCAGGTCTCTTCCTCCCCCCGTTCCTATCCCAAACCCACGTCCTTCTCCTTCGTCTCCCCACTGGGAACCTAGAGTCCCTAACTTAAACGTGAGTGGTATCGGGTAAGGACAGGGACGTAGGTGAGACCGGGGTGACGAGCCCCGTCCGTGTTTCTTTTGTTAAAACGAGGTCGATTCCGGTCGTCCTCTACCTCTGACACTATTCCCTCGAAGTTCCACTTTAGTCGGTCGTATCGGGGACCGACCACCTCCCCCGTCTAAAGTTCCCCCCTCCCGAATTTTCTTCCCTGAGGTTCTTCGAGACCCTACCCCCTGGGACTCCCTCCTCCCTACCCCTCTTCCCGGTGGGACCCCCGGGTCGACGTCTCTCCCCTCCTGCTCAAGTTCCTGTGGTCTCCACCCCCCTGGACAACTCCTCCTACACCCGGGACTCCTCCCCAGGGCGCTCCTAAGTGGAGGGGTTGTGGGGGACTCAGCACCTGAACAGTAGGTCACACTCGAAGGTTCCGCCCACCCTGTACCCGACGTCCGAACTCCTCGGGTCCACCGTTCTCCTCCGGGCCCGATCCGAAACCGGAACCCACAATTACCTCTTCGTCTGTACCAGTCGGAGTCCAGATGACTTGTCCTTCTACCCATCCCACAAGACCCGTGGTCTCCTACGTGGGAGGGGTGAACTCCTTCCGTCCGTAGAATGTGGGGTCTGTGGACCACAGTCCACTCATGGAAAAGTCTCCTCCACAAGGGTGAAAGACTATCCCTCGTCCACAGTCTACGTCCGGTACGGTCCTGGACAGGTTGGTTGGACGAAGTCACGGGGAAGGACGGTGTGAACCTTCAGTTCTTCCTGACCCGTCACTTGATCTCTTCACCCTCTTCTATCTACCCCCCGCCCCCCCGTCCCCGACGTCCACTCCCTTCGTCCTTCCAGGTCCGTCCACAGGGACCACTACTCTGCAGAGTGGAGGTCCTTGGAGAGGGAGTGGAGACCGTCCTCGTCTAGTCCAGAACAGGTCGATTGGTCGGGAACAAGGGTCAAGAAGACAAGGAGTACCGTACGTGGGATGTCTAAAGGGCCGACACTGGGGGAAATCTTGTCCTTTCCCTCTGACCGTCCCGATCGAGCCCCAGAGGGAGAAGGGTTCCGACACTACCCACTCACTTCCTGGGCCTCCGTCAACGACTTTCTTCCAACAGGAAAACCACTTAAAAAGAGAAACTTCTTTGTTTACTCAGGGGGTTAGACGCCAGATCCTCGGAGAGCTTTTTTATCGACGTCGGAGTTTTAACAAGACTAAAGAAGACAAATAAATAAACTAACGTTGCCCAGAATCAACGCCGTGGGTTCTAGAAATAGTACAGTACTCCTTAGAAAGTGACACCACGTGCTCGTGAGATCAAGACCGCGTGCCCGGGTCATCAGCACCACACCCCCGAATCAAAATGGTAAACCGTACACCCTAGAATCAAGGGGTTTGTTCCGAGCTTGGACGTTGGGACCGTAACGTTCTACCTAAGAATTGGTGACCTGGTGGTCCCTTCAGGGTCTTAACGACTAAAGAAATTCCCTCGAGGAGCCTCCAGATCCGTTAGACACTACTCCCCGTCTCCCCTTCTGAAAGACGGTGAGGACGGGAATAGTGGGGTACAAAGGTCCCCGAACACAGACAGGGGAACCCGGACTATGGGGGTGCAAGAACACAGGAGGGACGGAGAAGAAATTCGAAGATACCCAGACCCTAGAGATAGTCTGGGGTCATCCTTCAGGATGGACGACGTCTTTACAGTACACCTGTGCCAGTTAGTCGGTCCGTCAGTTCCGGAGACAGGTAGGAAGTCAAATAGAAAACTGGTAAAGACGGGATTGACTCCGCCGGAACCCTTTAGAGGGGCGGAAAGAGTCTCCCTCTTCCACTACCCCCTGGTCATCTCCACACAAACACCGCCTTACTCCCCCTCCTTGACCTACCCATCCCCGTTCGGTCCGACATGACATCCGGCGGGATGTCAGGAGTCTGGGTCCGTCTCTCGCCCCGGACCCTAAGAGGAACATGACCCTCCCTTCCTGGCGAATCATCTGCCCGAAGCCGAGGACCCTCTTAGGGATGGACGACTGGTCCGGGGTCGGACTCGGGTCTACGGGGACCCGGACACCTAGTCACGGGCCCCAGGGAGGACCACTCAGAGGGCCTGGCCGACAGAGGGGTCACTCTCGGCAGTGTACAACAGAAACAGACGAGGTGCAACCGGACATGTTAGTCCGGTCCTATGGTCCTGGTCGTACAACCAAACTGGTCGGCTTGGTACCAGAGGGTCCTGTCAAGAGAGTAGGATCCCTCGTAGAAGGGTGTGAGAGGAAGGAGAGTTTCAAAATTAAATTGGTTCGTAGGAAAGAAGAGGGACTTTTCAGTTATAAAAGACAGAAAACTGTGAATAAAATAAAATAAAAATGTACGCCGGAGGGTTTCCGACATTAAATGCCGATTATGGTACGTTAGTTTCTGTTACCGACCCACGGACACTCGCCCTCGTCCGTCCGAGGGACGGTCCACGGGGGCCGGGGGGGGTGGGTGAGTGACCCCACGGGGACCGACACCACGTTCTAAGTGCCCCTCGGACCCTCTCTGCACTCGGTGATCGAGTCAGTAATAAACCTCCTTTGAGCCCTACCGATGGGTCGACCTCCAACCCCCCGCCCCGACCTCATCCGGTCCCCAACATCCCCGAAGGCATCCCCTCCCGGCCGGACTCAACCTCCTCGAAGGACGACGACCCGGGTGGAACCGACATCTCGCGGGGGGTCGACTCCACGGTCCGCCACGGAGAGAGTCGAGAATGGAGGAGCGAGGAGAGGGGGAGGGGAGACGGGGAGGAGTGGGGGGAAGGTGGGGCGGAGGAGACGCGACACGGGCGCACCGAGGGCGTGTCATTAGATGTCGCGACAATGAGACACAGTCACTAAATTTAGGAGACTACCTCGACCACTGTCGAATTTACCGACGGTAGGGGAGGGCATGGGCGGCCCGGGACTGCTTCGGGGTACCCCCCACCCTCCCCCCCCCCAGACAGCTCCACCTTAAATCTATCATAAAAGGTTCGAGGCCCCACCGGTCCGACGACAAGGAACCGGGAGACCACCCCTCCCTCGGTTCACACGGGAGAGGAAGGGGAGTGACCACTAGTTCCTTCCTTCTATTTTGGGAGGTATTTAAGGACCCTTTACCTCACAGACCTCGTGCGAGTAAAGGTGGACGGACGTCCACTCTCCACGTCCCTCCCCCCGTCCCACGGACCGTGGGTCGAAACAAAGAGACTCCGGACCTTGTCGTCCCTCTTCCTGTCCGGACCTGGGATTGGCACACGTCGGCCGGGTCGGGGTTCGGCTATCCAGTGGGGGTTAATACGACTACGAGTTTGGGGTCGAGTCGGGGGTCCAGGAAGAAGGATAGGACTTCAGGAGGCAAGGTAGCCTGTAAACTAGGGGTCAAGGTAGAGAGAAGTCGATTACCTACCCCCTGTGCCATGTCTACCCCTTCGACTCCTTGGGTCTACGGCTCAATCGGTTCCGGTGGGTCCTCAACCCTCGTCACGTCCAGGACCCGGTCGTGGATGGAGCAGGGCCCAAAGGACTCTCACCCCGACCGGAGGGACGGACCGTGACAGGGACCGACGTCTAGCTCTTGTCCTGTGACCCCACTCCATCAGTGTCTCGACTGTTCAGAACGACGACCTGTTCCAGAGAGTCGTGACCTAGTCCTCTCGGATTCCCCCAGGTCGTAACAGACCAGGAGAACGAGACCCCAGGGTCTAGGAGGGTCACTACAGGGTCTTTCTTACCGGTCGGTCCACGTCGTTCCAGGTTCCGACTAAGTCCCACCCGGTGCGCACCTCTTTCCCGTGTTCCAAAGTCGAGACACCGACCCACAGTCCCTGTCCTGAACCGGGAAGACCCCGGGAACGGATCACACCGTCCCGTCCACTCCGGGGGATTAGTCTGTGATACACTACTCTGTCTCGTTGGACCCTCGACATCCTAGTGGGTCTCCAGGATAGGTCTAAACCCCTTCCAGTAATTTCGAAAGTTTGACACCACGACCTCTTCTGAGAAATCCCAGGGAACCTGACGTTCCTCTAGGTTGGTCAGGTAGGATTTCCTTTAGTCAGGACTTATAAGTAACCTTCCTGACTACGACTTCGACTTTGAGGTGATTAAACCGGTGGAGTACACTTCTCTGTTGAGTAACCTTTTCTGGGACTACGACCCTTTCTAATTTCCGTCCTCCTCTTCCCCTCCTGTCTCCTACTCTACCAACCTGCCGTAGTGGCTGAGCTACCTGTACTCAAACTCGTTCGAGACCCTCAACCACTACCTGTCCTTTCGGACCGTACGACGTTTCTCAGGTACTCCAGCGTTTCTCAGTCTGTTCTGAATCACTGACTTGTTGTCGTAATTTCGTCGCCGGACCACCCTCCCGGTCATTCCTACCCCTATGTACATGTGGGTACCGACCAAGTACACGTCCATACCGTTTTTGGTGTGGTGTTATAACATTTCATCAATAGAAGGTTACTTTTGAATTTTTTTTTTTTTTTTCGTCTCCGGACTTCCTTCCCACTGACCCTAAGAGGTCTTCAATCTGGGTGCCCTCCCCCATCCGTAGCGTCAGTCCCCTCTGTTGTACAAACTACATCGGGGACTCCCTCCTTTTCGGCCCTGAGCCCGTCTCCCGACCGACCTGTCTCAAGGTCTGGTCCTCCCTGTCTGTTCTAGAACACAGGAGGGAACAGGGTTCACTCCTGTGTCCGTCGGCGTAAGGGAAAGAGGACCTCACCTGTGACTCCGTGTCGTCCCAATTGACGGAGTAGGTCCCAGTCCTCAAACGGACGCCGACTCGACACTGAGCTCGGACCTAAGACACCGATGGGGAGTCGAGGGTGGGGTCGGTCCTGAGCCCGATTCGACCCGAACATTGAGCGGTCGGAGGATTTGGGGACGTTTAGGGAGGACCCTCATCCTTCACAGTCTCCTCATTAATTTACTAACTCACTCGTCCCGGTCGCTGACCTTGTTCGTGAGCCGGTGTGGTCCACAGGAAGGTTTGTCGGTGTACAGGGGCCAACGCCCGAGGCACCCAGACTCGACGATCCCCCTCGGACAGAGGGACGGGTCCCCACCCTCGGTCCACCTGAAAGTCGAGAGGCACACCCTGGTGGACTTTCACCCGAGTCGGTTTAATAAGGGACTCCCTGGGAAATGGCGGTGACGACACAGGTCACCTCGAGTCAGACCTACCGACCTACCCGTATGTTACCCTAACGACCCCACCCCCGTCTCCGACTGAAGAGACCTGAGACAAAGTGGGACTTGTCCGGGGAACCTATCTCGGCCCGAATTCTTACTTAGTCAGAACCCCAGAGAAGGACGAACGTCTGGTGAGGGGGTGGGTCTAGGTGTCGGGACTGAGTCGACGAATCGGACCGAGGAACGTGGAGGGTGGGGTTGGTGGAATTACTGAAAAATTATTTAACTTTTAACAAAATCATGGTTTACACTAGGACCCTGTAACAAGCACTGACATAACTCGAATTCAGTTTACGAAACGTAGGGGTTTAGGCTGACTAATTATTAATGTTCCTCGTTCAGACAGAAATGACATTACACAAATCCTTTTGACTACCTAAATTAAAAAAATAGCCGGTTTCATTCTTTTACATTAGAAAGACTTTCATAGATTATGTTGTTACGTGGTATTAATCAAAGAGACCTTTGTCCGTATTACCTTATCTTATTATTTAGTGAAGAGGAAAGCAGGGAAGGGAGACTACTTCTCTCTAAAGGGGAGGCACCCCGACCCTTATCCTGTGCCTTGTCTTGACCCCCCTAACTGTTCAGGTACTGTCAGGACCAAGGAGAGGTAACTCAGTCCCCCGGTACCTGGACGAGGTGGAAGATCCCCCGACCCTCACGTCTAAGAGGTAAGGTGGCAGGTCGTAGAGAGTCCTCGACCCTGGGTCCAAGGTCTCTTCACCAACGACGGGGAGGAGGTAGGGGGTGTCCGTCTGAGTTTGGGTGACGGAGTTTGTGACAGGATGTACCCATCAGTTCCATAACCGTCTCACGACTTCTAGGGTTCTCCGTCCTACCCGTCCGTCTCCTTCCGAGAATTAAATACCGACCCCAATGAGTGTCAATGACTCCGAAGGACCCATCGCGATCACTATTTCTTGGGTGGACGGTTACGTTCTCTACTTTCTCTACCCCCAAGCTAGGGACCCAGCCCTTCTAGGGGACCTACTCCCGTACCGAGTAGGTTATAAGAACGGACCTCTTAGGGTACCTGTCTCCTGGGACCACCCGATACCAGGTATCTCAGCGTTTCTCACCCTGTGCTGACTTCGCTGAATCGGGCGTACGTACCACTGATGGAAGGGACTACCCAGGGGATGGGGTTCGAATCCGACTAGTGTCTCTCTCTGTGGTTTTCCTCCCCTCACCCATTCTTCCACCTCAGTCAGTCAGGTGAATCTCGACGGAGTAGTGCGTCAGACCACCCCTGACCGGACGGAGCGTGGAGGAGTCTGTCTCGAGACAGGGGGACGTAACGTCCAAGACCCAGGACGGGGTTGAGGACCCTTCGGGACGGGCCGTCGGAGGTATCAGGAGTACAGAACGCGGGGGGTTGGACCCGGCTGTGGGACCTGCACCTGACAGGAGTAGTCTTCGAGGGGGTCTGGGGCTCACAAGAGACGAGTCGACACCGAGGACGGGGTCCGAATGTTAGTCATTACTGTCCTATTAACAAACAAAATAACTAGTACTGGTCGGAAGACATCGGGTCACTACCTACTACACCCTTCACGGTATAAACGGGACTATGGTCGTGGGGTCGCGGCCCTCTTGACCCACACCGGAACGGATCTGTGTCTGAGATGGACAGGGCAGTGAAGTGACGTGAGGGGAGGTCCGGACCAGGTACCCTTTTCTCGTTCTATTTGTGATTTGACCCTTAGACCTCGGGACCCCGACTTGGGGTCATAAGATCTGAACTATAGGTCTCAGGGGTTCATCGACGGAGGGGACTCGGAGGGGAGGACGTCGGGTTGGGGACCTTCCGGTCCGACCTTCCCGTGTACAAACCTCCTGGTCTCACACTGATCCTACTACGGAATATCTACGGACGTGTCTCGGAATCGACTGGATCCCTCCTGCACGTCGTCGTTTTTCTTTGTTTAGAAGTAATAAAATTCGGTGATTTCTGAAATCCCGACGACAACAACTTCGACCTGAACTGAGTAGGACTGACTGCACCCCTCTTTCATATACGAGACACTGTCCACCATGGCTCTGTTCCCTCCTTCTCCCACCGCCGCTGCCATACGGTCCTCCGGTCTAAGAGTGGGACCAAATTGATAAGAACGGGAAGGGGAGAGACACCGAGTCAGAGGGAGCGTCGTTCGGTGCCCATAGAAAACCCTGACGCCTCTTACCCTATTCCTCTGGTACACCTTCGTAGAACTCAGTCCTTCTCATTCGTGTCCCCTCACACTTACCTCTACCACTGTCACGCAGGGATCAGTCCACTACTACGATGATACCCTCACTGTCACTACCACTTGACACTACCACAGCCGTTGTGACTCGACGACCTCCGTCCCCGCCACCGTCACAAACGTTACGGTCACCCCCACGACTGTCGGTGACTCTGCTGAGCACAGTCGGACCAGGCCCGCGACTGAAGGTGGTCCCATATCGATGCCGTCGTTAGTGTCGTCTGGGTCTACCCTTCAGAGTCTGTCACTAATTAATGGAGGCGACCCCGACCGATTAACAGGTCACTAGAGACGGGTAGTTTACGGGACGGACGGACTGGGCCCGAACGGAAGGTCTCGTCCTGACGCACCACAGTCCCGTCTCCAAAGAGTCTATGCGGTCAGGACTTCAGAAGAAGTAAACGGAAGCGACTCGTGAGGGGGTGACCCGTGGTGTGTCCGAGGAGGACCCTTCGACCCACGGCCCGACCCGTCGACATGTTTCGTAGTCTACCACAAAAGGACTGAAAACTACTCGTGTTATACCTCAACGGTACACAGTTACTATACGAGTTCCACGTCCCGACCACTCCCCTCGAGAATCCTATAACGGATTGCTTCAGATGAGAACCTCAGGACCGAGGTAGCCGTTTGGAGACACGGGGAAGGTACGTCCCGGAAGAGGACCGGTGACCCCCGTGGTGCCTGAGTCACTACTGAGTAGAACGGGAGACCTCCAGGGTTAGAGTACCTTTTCCGTCAAGACCTGGATCTGGCTCGAATTACTCAAACCGAACCTGTGGACGTTTTTCCGGTCCCGTCTCGCCGAGAGGACCATGGTGACCCGTTTGGCTTTACCCACTCCATGGGGGTCCAGTGTGTCCCTGAACCTCCACTCGACCTGATCGTAGTGGAAGAGTGGAGGTCCGGTCCCCAGGAGGGTGGTGTTACTCCAGGAGGAGTAAGACTCGAGATAAAAACGACCCTCCGTGTCTACTTCTAATTTTTTTTTTTAAGGAGGCAAAACAAAAACGACTTATCCGTAAAGACAGTAGGGTGAGACTCCCCGAACCGAACAAACGAAGCTCCCCCCTTTTACGGAGGTAAATTTTCGTCTTGATTTTCTTTTTGTAGGTGTCCGGGGTAAAGTGACGTCGTCTGTACTACTCGTGTGGTACCAGCAATTGTACTATTTTCAGTGAAACAGACCCACATTTTAAGTAAAAAAGGGTAAATCGTGTACCACGTAAACGTAGCGCGACGTCAAGGACCCAACACCAGAGGAGGGTTCCTACGGGGGTTTAACAAGGATAATGGGTCCGTCACTGGGCTCTGGACCCGGACCACTCCGGCTCCGGCGTCATGACCCTCTCCGGGTGTAACACGCACAAGGGAACCGGTGCTCCGACGAGGAACTTTGGGGTGTGAGACCAGTCCGAACCTCCCCTGTACCGTCCTCCCTACTCACCCCGTGGACCCCTGGAGAACCGGGTCAGAAGTGGGGCTGAGACGGGTCGTCGAACGAGGTCACAGGGTAAGTGGTGACAGGGGGAGGCGGGGGGTAGGGTCCTCAGGACGGAAGTCTCCGTCCCAGAGTGACTCGAGGACTGAGAGTCTCTCCCCTCCCACAACGAACACCTGTGGAATCGTTAGTTCCGCCCCAGGTAAGGTAGGGTAGTCTGGTCCTGCCTCCCAAGTTTAGGGGTGGTGGTCGACACAGTCCCGGGTGTTTCCAGTTTGTAGTCCCGACTCCGTCTGTCGGACCCAGGACGGAGGGTAGGAATCTTGTATCGGAACTTAGAAGGAGAGTAAACTTGAGTCAAAGGGGTTGGTATGTCACTATTCGAGGTACCCGGTTTGAGACTCCAGGGAAGGTTGAGATTGGAAGGGACCTCCCACAAGTCTGTACTGGACGACAAGTGGGACTTGGAACTCCCCCTGACCCATGATACCCCTAGTGACGACACCTAATTCCCAGTTCGTCTGTCACCCCCGTCCCTGTATCCCGGGAGACGGGGAGACGGGTCATCCGGTTTCTTCTGGTCCCGGAGGGCCTTCGGGGATGGGGAGTTAGGAGGGGTGTCTCCTATTCGTCCGAGGTCCTTTCCCCGCCGTAGTTCGAGACGGGTCTACCCCGACTGATGGTTGCATCCCCGAACCTATGCGATATCGGGGTCTCGAATCCCTCTCACTCGACTCTTGAGGAAAGACGTCCCAAGACGGTTGTCTGTACCCCTCTCCCTCTTTCCTGGGGGTATTGAGACGGGTGTCGAGATCCCCGAATCTGAAACAATGACTATTTCGACGGTCGACCACACCCGTTTCTTTATCTTCCAAGGAAGACCTCTCTTCCTTTCGTCGTCCGACACCCACTCTACCTCCTTCCAGGTTTCTCCCCCTACCGTTGACCGGGGTCGACTTCCTCTTCACCCCTTGGGAAACTATTTTACGAATGGACCGGGACCCCCCGAACCCGTCTCACCTGAGTCTTTTACGTGTCATTGACCTTGGGCCCAACGGTCCATTGGGACGGGACAGTGGAACTGATCCCTGTACCTCTCCGACCCTTCTGGACTCGTCACCTACCCTCAGAACAGTGGCATCCCCCGTACAAGTCCAATTCCCCGTTGTCACCCCCCGGCCGTCGGGAAATCTCCACTACAGGGTGTGTCCGAAAGGGGTCCTTCCGTCCTGAGATCGTTCCGGTACTAGTTTGGCTCTGTGTCTAGATTCGATGGGGAGAGGAGGTCGGACCTTGTCCCCTACGGCCCAGGGAGGTAGAGTGTCGAATGTAGGGTGACGGCCTTCTCCCCAGACACTGACGGTCGGCGTCGTCTCAAGAGTCCCTGAGACCCCACAGACCCCTTCCCCCTCTCCGGGGGGGACGGACCACTCTCCCACGCCCTTCCGCGTCACGCGTACCGCCCGCCCCGGGTCGTTGTCGACAAGTGAATGACTTCGATAAAATATTATAACGGTCTCGAAAATTTTATTAGGGTAAAGACGTCTTATAAGGATCGATTAACCTCGACAGAGAAAGAATAATTTGTCTTTCCAATATTTTTACACACAACTCCCAAATTCTCGTTATGGAGAGCCGACGAGACTAACAATACTGTTCCTATTGCATGACCCTCGGCCACCGACCGTCCGACCCACCTCGTCTGAGACCACAGACCCGACCCCGCCTCGTCCCCGGTGGCAGACCCCTTCCCGGTCCGACCGAGGGGGGTGGCGTGGAACAAGTCGTGGTCGAACTCCTTACCGTCGGAAGGGACCTTGTTAACGAGAGATTTGTGAATCCGACGACACTGTCCTGACAGGTAGTGGGTCCGGAGACTGACCCCGTTAAGCGTATTAAATGACTCTCCGTCTCTTCCCCCTTTCACTAAGGTTAATCGACTCGGTCCTCCGTCTCCTCAATCGATTCTGGAGTCGCGAAGTCCTGGTACTTATTTATCGGGGACTCGGTACTACCCCTTCACGTTGACTCCCGTTCCCATGATTCACCACGGGTAAGACACCTACTCTCGGACTCCGACACTTTCCCGGAGGGTTCCAGTAGGTTCCTCCCATCTTTACTCAGGTCTGGGACAAACCTCGACTCCGGAACACGGGACGAGAACAGGGAGGAATACGACTGGAGACCGTACCCCACACGTGGGGTTGAGACATGACCCTCGGAGACCCCGGGGGATGGGGACGGTAGGGGGTAGTCTCGTCAGGATGAAGTTAGACAGTCTTTACCCCCTAGACTAGTTTAAATGCAATTTCACTTAAGGAAAACTAATTTTTCTATCAATCTTTAGGTCACAGGACCTTCTCCGGGGCTTTGCAGTTACCTGTGGGAGTGGGGGTCACGAATCGCCGACGCACGTAGACTTAGTAAATTACCCGTTTAGTCAAAACAGGAACCCTAGGAAGGACCCTGGAGAGGTTACTTTCTGTTCGAAGATCTGACTGGGGAGGACAGGGATTGACAGTGTAAGGAGGTGTCGGTGGGCCGAGAGGACCATTTGGAGACGGACAACAGGGTCGGAGGGGCTGGGTAGTGAGACGCCACACAAAACCAGACTCAGGACGGGGGTCGAACCACACACGACCCGGACCGAGAGTCCGAGGAGACCCACCTCTTACATCTCCACCCCGTGATGACGCGGAGGGAGGAAGATACCTGGACCTCCCGTGGTACGTTCTTCGGGAGGACACGTACGAAGACTGAGTCGTAGTTTCGTAGTTTGGGGTGGGGGTGGGGGGTCGTCGAGACTCTCCTTCAACTCCCCTGAATAACTCGGGTAAAATGAAAGTTCCTCTGACTCCACGTCACTGTCACCCATTACTTGAGTTCCAGTGGGTCCGGGTCACCTACAGGCGACGGAGGGTCGGTACTTAGTCCGGTTCCGAGACCTACTGACAGGAAAGGTGGGACACGCGTACCCTGCAAAGAGGGTACTAAACGTCGGCGACGGACTTCGGTCGGGACAGGGGGCGGAGGGCCGAAGGGTCGGAAGAACGAGGTCACGTCACCCGAGAAGGTAGTGTCTCTCCGGAGTGACGAGCTTTGTCTCGTCTGAAATTTGCGTAGCAACCGAAAGGGGTCTCGTCTAGGATGGAATCTTGGAAAGTGATCAAGAGGTTATAAGGGAAGTGAGACTTGCAGGGGAGGAAATAGAGACCCCTCGAAAGGATATAAGGTCGTCGTCTTTCGTCAAGAACTGGGCACGTAAGCTGTCACGTGCTCAAGTAGAGACACCCCGGACCCCTGGGGACGCCCCTTTGACCTGTCGTACTCCGTCCGACGTACTCACGAGACAACGAGTCTGAGAAACGTTGGGGTGCCTGACATGCATCAGGTAGTCCAAGGAGACAGGTACCCTAAAGGGTCTGTTCTTATCACCTCGTCCAAAGGTAAAGGGTCAGGTCTCCTGGAAGGGCTGGGTCCCTAGTCTGGTGTAGAGAGCACAGAGGACGTAACCGTCCGTCTAAGAAATGGTGACTCAGTGGACCCTTCGGGAGTACTCCGTTCCCCGGGCGGAATGGGTTTCCTAGGCTCCAGACGAATACACGATACACCCTTGTCTAGAGGTTCACAAAAGACGTTTCAAGACGGACCTCCATGGAACCCCTCCCACCTGTCTCGTTTCTCTAAGTCATGTTCGTTCTCTCTCCTCCGGAAAATCTGCCACTAGTTTGGGTTTCTGACGTGACAGTGGGACCCTCACCCGTCCTTCACGAAGAAACGTACGGAACACGTATCGAAACGTATAACTCTATTCTACCTGAATAATTTTTTCGAAAAATTTTTTGCTAATGTTACACAACGAGTACGGAGTTGGGTCCTCCTCGATCTGACCCTCAGTCTAGAGTAGAGGTGACGAAGGGTCACCTCTACCGTCTACCTTGTTAAGTGAGCCTTGGTGGTCTCGGAGTCAAAAGAGTAGGTGAGTCCCCCGTGTTTGGGTGAGGTCACAAGAACAGACCGCTTAGGGTCCCTGCCCCCTCGGAGCACCCGACGACAGATACCTCAACGTGTCTCAGCCTGTACTGACTTCACTGAATCGTCGTCGTCGTCATCGTCTCCCGTATTACGACAGAAGAACCTTCCGATGATACTCTTAATCCGAGGTACGGACAACACATCACCTCTTCTTCGACTCACCTCCTTCCTAGTCACTACCCCCAATACTAAGAGTAAGTGAAAGACCTCCTTTGTAGTTCTTCAGAGAAAACCTTTAGTGTCCTTTCGGTGTTACTGGACCCATTCAGGAAAAGGAGACATATCACTTGTATTCCAAGAACCAGAGGTCCCTTCGGACCCTGATCCCCCTGAGGTCACCCATCCGTCACCAACCTCGAGAGAGTCCCGGATAAAACGTCCTTCGACGACGTTCTGAGAGACACTCCAGTTTCGTGCAGATCTCTCGATCCCCCAGCCATCTTGGACCCCACTCCTCTAAGACCTGTACAGGTCGACAGATCTTCTCGTCGGTCCGGTCCTAAGACTCCAGTCGGTCTTACCCGTCGTAGCGGGACTTCAAAGATCGTCTTAACGATACCGTACACATACCCCCACCCCCCGTCACTCACCAACTTGAATACCCCTTAGAAGTCAGGGTAGTCTCTGTATACCGACCGTCTCCTTGGACTCTCCTTCAACATACCTCCACACTCCCGTCCGAGGTAGAGTGAGGGTAGAGTGTGGACGTCCTGACCGTCCCCAGTGTACTGAGGGTAGGTCTGGGGTCGTACTACCTCCACTATATAATAATGTATCAGTAAATCAGTAAGAGTCGTGAACTATCACGGGAGAGAAGACTCCCGGGACTCGTACGGACTGTATGGATGACGAGGGGAGGACGAGGGGTGGGGTGAGGGGGCTGGGCAAGTGACCTATATTCGTGGTAGGGGGTCCGGACAGGGTCCGGACTGAGTAGCGGTCACAAAGGACAGATACCGGACGAGGGTCGGTGGGCTACTGTCGACCGAACCCAAAAGTCCGTTCTGGATTCACCGAACAACGTTTAACGACTCAGGTGTAGGACTAGGAAGGGCTCCAGAGAGAGACAGAGAGAGTCGCTCAGAGAGGTAGGCGGAGACGGAGAGGTTTCGAGGAGGAACGAGCAAATCTTTAATTCTGGAGTCGTTCTACCACGAGACCACGACGGTCCGACCCGATTCCCTGCGGTGCCGTCATCCACACCCCTTCTCCGGAAGGTCGACCACCCTTCTATTAGTCCGTCTTCGGAGAAGTGGGAGGAGACCTGAGAGTGACCGGAGGGCCCACGTCGAAGGGGTCGTAGGAGAAGACGGACGGACCCCGGGTCGCTTCGAGAGACATCGGAGGGAGACGTCCTTCTCCCGAACCGAGACGGAACCCCTAAGAGACTGGAGGTCCCAGACAGAGATCCGGTGACTCCCCGGGAGACGACGGACATACACAGGATTACAGAGGGAACGAGACTGTCGGTGGCATGACCGGGGAGTAGTCGTTCACCTCTATCCTTGTACCCGGTCGAGACTGGTACTTACCGGGGTTCGGTCCTGGGTTTCCCGAACCCAAGACCAGAGTCTCTACAGTGACAAGTGATCCGGTCTCGTAACGACTCCGAGTCAAATGGGTGTATATCTTCTCTCACTCCCGAGATGTCTCTAGGACGACAAGAAACTTTCTCTAAGACCCCGGACTAATAGAGATCCTGTAGGTCCCACGGAGTATGGACGATGAAGCACGTCCATCCCCACTGTCTCCTCATACGGGGGTGGGTCGGGACAGACGAAACGGGGAAACACGTCGGACTCCCTGACCTCGAGAGCCGGGTCGAGGACGGTTCAGACCCGGGTAGACAGCACTCACAGAGACCGGAGGGGGCGTGGGGGTCCGTTATTTCATCGGAGGTTAGGTCGTACTGGAAGGAGTCGTCTAGAATCACCGAGGGTATAAGGGGGAACCGTCACGGTCCCTTCTAAAGTATCCCTTGACCTGACCTTTTATAGGAAGAGGGGAGTCCCGGACCCATCAACAACTTAGCCTTCTTGTGACCCTAACACAAACTTCGATTACCAGACCGGAGGCCCTGCTGCAAAGGTCCGAGTCTCCCCTAGGAGGTCCTAGGGGTAGAAGTCCGGTGAGGTTGGTCACCCCTTCCTCAGGTACGGAGGAAGGAGGGACCAGGGACGGAGTGGAGTCCGGGTCTCCACTCTAACGTTTCCGGGACTGGGTCCTTCTTACGGTTCCCGACGTTACGTCGGGACTAAGCCCCTCACCTTCCTGGGTAACAACGACAAACCAACGATTCAGCACAGGACGGGAAACGCTGGGGTACCAGACATCACGTGGTCAGAGGAGACAGGTACCCTAAAGGATCCGTTCTTAGGACCTCACCCAACGATAGAGGTCCCCTAGAAGGGGTGGGTCCATAGCTTGGACCCAGAAGACGTGACCGTCCACCCAAGAAATGGCGACTCGGTGGTCCCTTCGGGTTTAGTGGGTATTGGTCGCGATTACTCTTTTTGATCTGACCAAGAGTCGTCCTCTGCAGGGAAGAGGAGGGACAGACCACAGACTCCTTGAGTCCCCCTCCCAGGCTCACGACCGTAGCGGGGACTCTTCCGTCCCTGGAGTACTTTACCCCGCCCCGTCGGAGGCCCGGTAGAGTGGAGAGTGGTGTGCGACGAGGAATGCCCGGGACGACGGTGGAGGGTGTTGTAGTTGAAGAAAGTCATTAACTTCTTGTGTCGGAGTAGACAGAAGGTCCGAGTTGTTTACTTCACGATTGACGGGGAGTGTCCTTGTCGTCGGTAGTCAATTTAATTCACTACCACCCCGGGTCAGGACAAGAGGGGAGTCGGTGACTCGTCTCCGATTAGGAGTTTTCCCAACCACCCGTTGTCGGTTCTCTACGAAAGTCGTCTTCTTCGCCTTCTAAACTTCTGAAAGGAGACCCACAAAGGGATCGGCTGACGAACCCCTTCACGAAGGACGCAAGATCGGAACTAGAGAGGACGGTAAAGTGGACGGAACAATCCGACGCCTCCCCCTCCACCTACCGCACTCCATACCTGGAGGGAGCCTCGTGGGGGAGAGTCCTTTGTAAAGAACGAGGTGAAAACGTAATTAGTCTCGATTAAGTATTAAGTAAGCCCTCTGTGGAGGGGCCGAACGACCAAAGTAAGTGGTCCAGAGGTTTCGGGGGACACGGAGTCAAAGGAGTAAACGTTTTGTTCGTTCAATCCTTGTCCACCAAGCGTCTTAATGTCAGTTGACCTAGGGTCGTTACGCGTCCCTGGTTTGACTGGCCCTTCGAGAAAGGGACGGGACCACCCCCTCCGGTCGCGGCCGGGCAGAGACGAGAGGCTCCCGGACCTCCCCGCCGGTAGTCTCTTCCGTTAAACGGCACCGGTAAGGCGGTTCCGCGACTACCCCGCAATCCGCCACTACCTTCCGGCGGAGGAATCTCGGACTGAAGCGGGTGGCGACTGCGAGAAGTGAGGGTGGACCCCCGTCTTTTTGTGCAGAACACCTCTCAATCTCGACGACAGTCACGACCGGTCCCCGAGGCTCCTCTGAAAATAAATAAACCTTCAGCAAGTCTGTAGATTACGAGAAGGCTCCCCTCTTAAAGAGAGAAAATAAACGGGAGTAAAAGAGAACGGTGTCGCCCTACTTCCGGAGGCCCCTCCCCCCGCTTGGGTCATAGGCCGGAGACACGGTGTATATGGGACGACTTCTCCTGTGTCCCCACCGCGATTCCCCGGAGAGTAAGGGGACCCCTTCTACAAGTCCAGTCCCCAGAGGGTGACCCCCAAGACTCCTGAGACTCCCGGGGTCACGGATCCTCGCCTGTGTCTCCTGGTTCAGAACTCAAATCGGACCCGGACTCAAAGAAACGAGTGACATTGGGACCCTGTTCGGGACAGGAAGGGAGTCGGAGTCAAAGGAGTAGACACTTTACCCGTCCACCCGGTGTCGAGAGACTTCTTTTGAGGTCTGGCAGGTACTGTCGACGACCATCCCTACGTCTGGTAGTTCTGTTTACGACGACCATCCTCGTCCACGGGTGGGACGGGGGTAGGGGTCGAGCCATGAACACGGACTCGACTCTCCTGACTTCAATAAGTTTCCGTCGGTTCCGACCCGTCCACTGTGACACAAAGGGAAATGAGTTGGTCACCAGGAAGAGGTTCCCACTCCGGTGGGTCCCAGGACGTAGGACCTACGTCCCCAATTACCGAAGAACTATGGGACCGAGTAGCAGTGGAGACTCGATCGGACCGGGGTGCGACGGGTACGTCGGTGCGGTAGTAGAGGGACGGAGACACTCCTTGAGGGGCGGGTCCCCACCCACGATACAAGAAGGGAGGGGTAATCACTTCTACACGTCGTTCCTTCTTCGACCCCTGGGCCGTCCGTCGGAGGGGTAACCAGGGACGTGTTTAAGTAGGGTCAGGACGGAGTCCACAAATGTGTCTGAGAGACGATCCCGGCGGGAAAGGGGGTGGAGGTCGGTAAGTAGGTAGGAAGGGCGGGACAGGAAGGCACGGTCAAAGTTCCGGGGAAGGAGACCGTTCACAAGGGACTGGTGGTTCCGGAGTATCGTGACTTACTGGTGTAAGAGACAAAGTGGGTGTACTGTGTCAATACGGACCGAACTCCATAATTGACATAAAAAGGGCACACGGTATAAGGGAGTAATTCAGCCCCTCCAGGGTCCCCGGCTCCTATCTATCTCGGAGAAGGTAGACGGACCAAAGGGTCTGAGTTTCGAGGTACAGGACTAGACGTGACTGGTGACCCACCGGTCCCCGTTCAGAGGAGGGGAGAGACCCGGAGTCAAAGGGGAAGAAAGACTGTCTCCTAGGATATTCGAGGTTGTCAGATGTCAGGCCTTGAACCAGATTGAAACTACACGTCCACCACTACCGGATGTGACGGATTTTCGTAATTTGTGGTCGGGAGAGATAAATAGTGTTATATACGGTGATTCGACTGTCATCCAGTTAATAACACACTCCTATGACCCACCGAAAAAAAAAAAAAAATTCGTAAACTGTTTACAAAATTTTTTTAATTAATTAAAAATACAAACCGACGTGATCCAGAAGTAACGACGGACGCCCGAAAGAGATCGACGCGGCTCACCCACGATGAAAGATCAACACCACACGCCCGAAGGGTAACACCACCGAACAGAACAACGTCTCGTGCCCGAGATCTCGTACCCGAAGTCGTCAACGTCGTACGCCCGAATCTATAGGTCACCGTGTACCTTAGTAGAGCTTGGTGCCTAGTTTGGACACAGGGGACGTAACCGTGCACCTAAGAATTGGTCATCTGGCGGTTCCTTCAGGAACTACCAAGTTTTCACCCCAAGGGGAAGACGAACGTAGGTCGCCGGTACGACACGTCCGGTACGAGTTCGTCCCCGTAAATCACTTTGGTAGTGCAGAGACTCACAGGGGTTCCTTAATCACCTGCTCGATGTCTGCGGACGTCCACACTCATGACCGTCCGTCGGGTATAGACTCACACAGGACCGACCCTCGGGAACCCTTGGTGACTGTCGGGTTTCTCCCTGCTCTTGTTCGTGTAGCTACCCCGAGATCCTCCACCCCTACCAGAGGGCAGTGTCTTCCTGTGAACGGTTCCGGTCCCGGTGGAGGTGACTAAGTTCACCTCCGTGTCGACCCAGTTACCCCGAGTCCTCCTGTCCAGGAAGGGTGGGATCATACGTTCTAGGACAAGTAAACGTTCCAGTTGGACCTTAGGCAGGAGGAAAAGGTTCTTCAGAAGGACGGACGGTCGTAAATCCTAGATAGGAAAAGTCCCAACGGACCCAGAGAGACACCAAACGGAAGTAATTTGGGAAAGATTCATGGTTCAGGACGGGAATCCCACAATATGTACGAAACTCAGAAATCTGGTAGGGCCGGTCCACCCATGGTATAGTGGGCAACATACCTATTTCTTTATTTCAAGAGTCTCTCCGTGTCACTGAAGGGATATACTAGACGTTGTGGCCTACGGTTTCGACTGTGAGGAATACGAGTACGGTCGGGTGATAAGGACCGGTATCGGGGTCCGGGGACCTATACGGTGAGTTTTCAACAGGAATACGACTCTGAAGCGACCGTCGGGGCACCAATTCTGACGTGAAGGTTACGTCCCCCACGTCTAAGTTAGGGACCAGCCCCTCGATTCTAGTGTGTCCGGCACGTCAGTCTTTTTTCTGTCAGGAATACAGTTGTGGAGGTTACGGGAGGGTTACCAGTCCGAGACACACCCCGGGATTCTCCCATTGTCCCTGTTCCCTCTGAACCCAGGAGCGAACCCACGTCCACAAAAAGACTTGGGTTCCGTCTCCAACGACGTACAAACACACCGTTCCCCTCCCCTTTCCTCTCACTCCTGACCCCATCCCTTCGGACAGATCAACTCCCCTCCAGGTCCTTCCGAAGGACCACATTTACCATAACTACGCAAGGATTTGTAAGACCTAAGTTCACCACTTCTACTCTGTCTGACAAAGTCCGTCTTCCTTGAGGTCCGTATTTTGAGATTCTTTCGGTTCTCGGGAGGTTGGGTGGTCGAATACCTCGGCGTTTTCCTACTACCCTCGCTCCGACTGCCACCCGTCCAACTTTACCCCTTAGAACGACGGGGTCCACAGGGCCTGTAAGGGCTGTCCGAAGGTGCAGGGAGTTCTGAACGAACCTTGTATCAAGTTAAGTCAAGTCAGCGAGTCAACACAGGCTGAGAAACGGCGGGGTACCTGACATCGTACCACTTCGAAGGGGACAGGAAGTGACAGAGGGCCTCGAACGAGTTTGAGTAACTCGTCCACTACGGTAACTCAGGTAACTCAGCCACTACGGTAGGTTGGCACAACAGGAGACAGTAGGGGAAGAGGAAGATGGAAGTTAGGAAGGGTCGTAGTCTCACAAAAGGTCACTCAACCGAACTACTACGAAACATAGTACACCGGTTTAATGACCTCGAAGTCGAAGTCGGAGGCAGGAAGGTTACTTATAAGTCCCAACTAAAGAAGATCCTAACAGACCAAACTAGAGAAACGTCAGGTTCCCTGAGAGTTCTCAGGAGAGGTCGTGGGATATCATCCAAAAGGTATTTCTGGAGAGTTAGAGAAGACCAGACGATTCGACTGAAGGGGGAGTCGGGTACACGTCTCGGTCGTAGACGGTCCGGGGGACGGTGTGAGACGACCGATGTCGAAGTGAACAGGGACAACGGGGGGTAGAAAGTCGTGTCCGTGGAGACCGGGTTACCCATCGGGGTCCGAAAACGACGGTTTGGGAGGTTACAAGGACGGGGTCTCCAGGGGGACAAGGGACGTTTCAGAACTAAAAAGAAGGGTACTAAAATTGGACACCGGCGTCCGTCGGTGGTCCTCTGGCTCCTACAACACTCGGAGTCTTCAACCTCACACATTTGAGAATGATGGGTAAAGGAGAATTAATGTAAGGGAGGAATAAACAGAAGGAAATTGCCGGACAGTTGGTTTTAGAGGGCAGAAAGGGAGCCGTGGTCGCCGGAGTTAATCCCTGTGTAGACACCTCCGACCTTGACTTTACGGGTTGATAGTCACGGGTGACCGAAGGGGGTCGGACACGTGTCCATGGACTTCTGGACCCAAGAGAAACCCCTATCCCGACGGTAGGACCACAGTTTCCCGTCCCTGGTGACAGGGGTTATAAATAGTGAGACGGGGACATCTCGACCGGAACCCTTCCCGGGTGGATTGGGGTCTCCCGTGAGTCCTCTCCACTAGTGGTCCTCCCCACTACGGAAAACACGGTCAAGGGACCCCGGTTCTAGGTCGGTAAATAGGTCGTTTGTCTACCCTCTCCTATGGTGCCCGGTCGGGAAGGGATCCGTACCCCCTTTATCTCTACGATGTCTGTCGATAGGCATCCTCCCCGACGCTCGTCCGACCAATCCAATCGAGTCAGAGGAACTGAGAAGACACTCCGTGTCGGGAGGAGTGGGGTGGTAAGACAGGTCGTCTTTCCTGACGGGACGGGTCTCCACCCCCACCCCTGTAGACTATGTTAGTCTATAAACCGAACAGAAGGTATCTTGACCGGACCGAACCGGAGGGTCTCAGGTGATATAGGGAGGACAAGGGGTCGGAGACCCGGATAGTCGTCAAACCCCGAGTCACATGGTGGAAGGAAACCATTGTACAAACCCTGGATACCGTTCGGGGTCAGACCGGGAACTACTGAGTGTGTTCAGTCCCTTCTCGACAGAGGGGTCGAACACTCCCATCCGTCCCCACTCCCACGAGTCTGTCCTTATTCTTCGGTTCATTTCTAACAGGACCCAATCCCAATCCCAATACCCGAAGGGATCGCCGAGTGTGACATTTCTTAGACAGACGTTACGCCCTCTGGACCCAAGCTAGGGACCCAACCCTTCTAAGGGACCTCTTCCCTTACCGATGGGTGAGGTCATAAGAACGGACCTCTTAAGGTACCTGTCTCCTCGGACCACTCGATGTCAGGTACCCCAGCGTTTCTCAGCCTGTGTTGACTCGTTGATTGTGTGTGTGTACTTCCAGTAGGACTCGGGATAAACGAACGACGAGAGCCCCACTCTCCCCTTCGAGTCGGAAGAAGTTAAGTCCCCAATGGTGAGAAGGGGGAGTTGATGTTTAGGAGACATCCGACTGGTCATTCATCCACTACCCTCTGAGCTGAGTGGGTCGATGCTATTTCTTCCCCGAGAACGAGTCCACCAATGACCGGACGTCAGGATTATGATCCGTGTCTTAGTCACCCGTCAATGACGAATCCCCCAGAACGAGACAAGGGCCGACCGTCCCTCGTAAGAGAGTAGGACAGACAGACACGGTCCCCGTCTCGCCCTAGGGTCCCGTTGAAGTCTCTTTAGAGTCCCTACGACAGAGGGTTAGTGCTCACAAAGTCAAATGGTTCATTAAGTAAGGGTAAGAGTGAAGTAGGACCTCCACCCCAACCCGTGAGTATGTTCGGAAGTCTTCCCTCCTCTGACTCCGAGACTCTCCGGGTGTTCGACGTCTCAGTCCTGACTGTGTTCGGGTCGGAAGAGGGTCGTCGTCCCTTCTCGGTCCTCGGAGGTCCTGTCTTCACTAACCTGACACGTCCCCACTCGAATGACCGTGACCTCTTCAAATTTATCTCTGACACATTCGGAACTCCCAACCCTGAACCCCGACAGGACGTGTGTCACGGGTAAATCGGGTCCCTTCACTTTACTCGCCGACGTATCCCGACATAGAACGGTAAGGGTCGGGGTGTATTGCCACGTTGAGCTGGACCAAAGGTAAGTCCTAAAAAAGAAAGAGAGTCCTGGAGCCCTGGGTTAGGGGGGTTTCCCCTGGGAACTTTCATCAACCTCGGGGACCGGCACACTCAAGTCGAGGCGACGGGAGATGTCGCCAGAGACGACTTCGGACGGTAAGGTGGTAATTTGGACACTGAGGTCCGGAATTCGGACAACTTCCAGCTCGGGGACCTTCCCAGTGTGTGCGCGGACGGCCCCTGAGAAGGACGCTCACGCCGCGTCTCCTCGTGGCGTTAGACTCCGCACGCCGTCCCGCGTGTAGCCCTTGAGCCTGGCGCCGACCCCGCGCCCTGCGCGCGCGGGCCCGAGACGAGCCGGGGCGCCCGGCCGTCCCGGCCGAGTCCCGCCGCGCCCCTGCTCCCCGCGCGCCCGTGGCCGCCCGCGCACCGGCGCCGCCCCCGCGCGCCCCCGCCCGGCCGGGCCCCCCACCCCCTGCCCCCTCCCGCCGCGGCCGTCCAACCGCCGCCGGCGATAAACTCGCGGCCAGGGCCTGGGCCGCGAGTCTCGCGAACCTCGGCCGCGCCGCCTCTCTAGCGTCGCGCGTGGGGCGTCTCCACGACGCCGAGCCCGTCGGGACCTCCGGGCCGCGCTTCTTCCGCCTCCTGCTCCTCTCCGCTAACGGCGGGCGGCGGGCAGTGGGGGGCTGTGTGTGGGTTGGGCGGCGGCGGGGGGGAGGGGCGCCGCGGCGTAGAACTTACCTTTGTACCGCCACGGCCGAGCCTGGACGGCGCGGAGAGCCGGGCTGGGCCGCGCCTGGCGCGAGGCTACCGGGTCGGCGCCGAGGGCCGAGCCGGGGCCGCGGGCCGCGGGCCGCCGGCCAGGGGGCGCGGGCGACCGCGACGAGGACGGCGGCGACGACGACGAGGGCGACGAGCGGCGGGGGCCGCGGAGTCGGATGTCGAAAGGAGTCGTCGTGTGCATTCACCGGAACCGGGCGGCGCCCTGGGGCCGGCTCGGGCCTCGGGGTGAAGCGTGGGTGGGGGTCAGGGGCCGGACGCGGGGTGAGGCCCCGCCCCCGCGGCCCAGGACGGCGGGCGACGCGGGCCCCCGCCGCTGGGATTCGGGTCTCCCGCCCGTCGGCCCCAGGGCCTCGAAGACCGACGCAGCGCTTTGAAGGGTCGCCACGGGGAAGAGGGAGGGTAGGGGGTTTGGCGCGTCTTCCTCTAGAGCACCCCACCCCCACCCCCCAGGCTCGAACGGTCGACTAACGGAACGTCGACAGCCCCACTGTCCCCTCTGGACCCGAACGCACTCCCTCGCCGGTCTCTGGGGGACGGGATGCCTCAGCCTCGGGGCGCAGACCGAGTCGGAAGGAGAGCCTATCCTTCGACCGCGAAATCTGGGTTTCCACCCCCTAGGGAGGTGTGGACAGAAGCGACCGGAAAAAGGAAACTCTTCGTCCCGTCCTACGTCTCTTACGCTCGTGGAATGACACACGGTTCACGGTGTGTCCCCCAGTCACAGGGAGGACGGGCGGGCGGGGGGTGATGTGGATCCCCTTTCCAGGGGACCTCCACTTCCACGGTCTCACCTCCGTCTCCCACTTACTGTCCCTCCGGGGGGGACGGACGGGGACGACGATGACGGTTGTTCCGTTATCGTCGAATACCGGGACGGTCGAAGACGACCAGGAGACACCAGGACTCGGAAGAGAGAGAAGGACTCTCGGACTGTTGAGCCCGTAGGAGGAGACCCGGTCGAACCGGTCTACACAAACCCCAACCCTTACCTATAAGTCACGCACACCGGAAATCCTGTCGTCGACAGACACCCGTAGCACTACGTCGGACAGTCACGGATCTGTGGGAACACCGAAACCCCATACCACTGGTGGAACGACAGACAATGCACAGAGACCCAGGTTCCTTGGTGGACAGGGACCTGAGGACGTGGGTCACCGGTGTGACCCTAAACCCCTTTACTCATTGGTCCGACGAATCCCCGGCCCCCCACCCCCCCGTCCCAGACCGGAGCCCCTTTCCCGTTCTGACCGAGACGCAGTAATCTGGTCAAGACGGGTTCCTATCCCCGGGGACCATAACGCATGAGACCGAACGTCCGAGAGGGTCTACTCCTTTTCGTTTTGAGTCCTTTCCGAAACGGGCTCAGAGAGAGGCAGAACAGTAAAGAGAGGAACGTGTCGGACCGACACGAGTCCGCCCACTAGTCATCCGTTTAATGTCCACGGCGTGCCTGCACAGGAGACAGTCGGCAGACCTAAAAAACACACACATACACCCCACACGCGTCCATCTTCTCTTAGTATACCTTCAAGTCCCAAACACCCACGCAATAACAGAAAGTAAACGACACTACTTTTACCTGAAGTCGGGGTTACAAATTTTTCTTGTTTTCGCAATAAAAAAACAACGACAAGAAAGAAGGGGAGTTTCGGTTCTGTGTCGACCAAAAGGGGGAGGGACCCGGCTATACATCGAGAAACTCACTTCCGAATTCATCTACAGAGAAAAGTGGAGAAGGGTGGAACGAGTGAGAGGAACGCTGGGCGTCACCCAGTCTACCAACGACCTGGACACTAAATGTGGACACTCTGGGACTGGCCTCGCTTGTGGACAGGGAGACAGGGGTCAGTCTTCTACCCCTCCGCCCACACTACTGTCGCCGTGCAAAGGTCGACCTGCGAGCAGAGAACAGTCATATCAACCTCGACTAAACTCCCAAACCCTGTACAGAACGTCGGGTATTGATCTCCTACTCTCACCTCACCCGATCCCCGACACGCCGAGACTCCCAGGTCCCCTCCCCTGATTACGACGCTGCTGTGCGTCGCGCCCGTCACTGTCGGTCGCGGGAAGTCGACGGGACCAGGGTGTCTACGGCTGCGGGTGACTAGGAACCTCCCTCCTTCCCCTCCCCCAACTCACTCCCGGGGAGGGGGTCGGGGGACGTACTGGCCCGAATCAACCTCAACTCTGAAAACAACTCCACTGCCCTTTCCGACTCCGACGACGGGACCCCGACGAGACCGGCCACCGGAGGCACTTGAGAGGACCCAATCGCACCGGGCCGATCCTATGCTGAAGGTATGTCCATATCCACCGAAAGATACCACCCGTCACCCTGGGAGTCGGAATGCCGGGATCCCACTGTCGCGGAGTCACCTCTCCCGGGACCTGCGCTTTCAGTAAAGGGGTAATCACAGACCGTCACACTGTCCCGGGTCGAAACGTTCGACGACCTAAAATTCGTTTGCACCCAAACCCAGACATCAGCGAAACCACTGTACCCAGAGACGGGTGGGCAGTTTCGTCTGAGACCGACGACGACCTACCTCCTCCCGTCTCCTCAATGGCGACCTGCCTCCTGTCCCGAAACTAACCGCCCCCTCCACGGGAGAGTGGAGGGGACCTGGACCTAGGCCAAAAGTTTGTTCCGGTCCCGGTGTTCACGAGTTCACGTACACACACATGCGCACGGGAGCACACAGACCCGACTCCACCCCGTGTACCTCAGCCTCGTGTGCAACGGGCAAAGTGGACGAAGGAGGACAAGGGACAACGACGACCGACTCCCCGCCGGGGTCGCGAACCGGAAGGTCACAGAAAAGGAAAGGGTCAAGACCGTCAGAGGAAGGGGGAGGGACGGGGGAGGAACCCAGAGAGTAGCGAAGAGAGTGGGAGGGGGTGAGGGAACGGGTAGGGAGACCAGAGAGACGCCGGTGGAACGGGACGGGTGGAGAAAACAGTAGAGACAACCTGACGACAGGGGACAGGAGGCCGGAGGACCCAAAGAGACAGAGGACAAGGTACTCCAGGCCCGACTCGGCGACCGACGTAGGAGAATCAGGGTGAGGAGGGGTCACTACCACGACCGGGTGTGGAGGGAAGGAGATCCCCTAGGGCTCCCCAGACCCGGGGGGTCGTCCAATTACTGTCGGTCCAAGTACAAGGAAATGGGCTCACGGGTACTACCCCGTACGCAGTCAGATCGATGCCAATTACCACCCACTGCACACAGACAGACCTGGAGGTTCGGGCGCAGAAGTGGAGGGACACCGAGGGGGACAATCTCCCTCCGTTGTAGTGTGTAGACCCAGGGGGCAAAGGGGTTGTCGGACGGTTGCCGAAAACGTCCTTCCTCCTCCCCCACTCCGAAGCGCTAGACGACCGTGAGGGTGACCGAGTGTAGAGCGGATCACGAGAACTAAGCCCCACCTCCCTCGGAACCGACACCAGGTGGGGGTCCTGAGTGGAAAAAACCCGGTTGAGACGGTCCGACTCGGGACTCTACCCTCATCGGACAAACTTCTGCTCGGGGAGGATCACACGCACATTTGAAGGAGGGCTCAGGGACCGTGTGACCACCGAGGTTCCTCTCTGACTGAGTGTTCACCTCACTCGGGAACCACGGTGGGAGAGGCGACGGGGGGTGGGGGCGCCACACGTCCCCAGTCGGTCGAGAGCCCTCCTCCGTCAAACCCCTGTGCCACCCACAGTCCACACCCAGGACTTCCGAGTCGAAACCAGAGGTCTAGACTGGAAGAGGTAACCCCACTGGAACGGAGACAAAGGGGTTTATTCTATCATCTCTTAGACGAATTCTCCGATTACCACTCTTAATTACCCCTTCCCACAGTGGAGACCGGCCGTCCTTCACAAGACCGTGTCCACCCTCAGGACCGTCGATAACTATTGTAATTGTAGATGGGGACTACGATGTCGTACGACCCGGGGGTGGGCGGTTAGAAAGGTCCAACAAGGGTACCCGACTCGTGGAGGGACAGAAAGACGAAACAATACGACAGGGGAGTAGTGACGGACGAAAAGAGTCCCCAAATCTAGGAAGGACGTCCCAGAGTGTGGGTGTGAGAGACCTCCAGAGACCCAACACGGTGATCGAGTCCGACATGGGTGGATGGTCTCTATAGTAGAGACACTCCTTCGCGTGACCCGACGAAGGGAGGAAGGGACTTCGGATGGAACTGATTTCCACCTTACAGTGGTCCGGTCACCACCGGAGGGGAGTGACTCGAACCCGGTTCGGGGAATAAGTGTAATGCAGGAACTGGAGTCTGGGGTACCAGTACGGGTAGGACGTCTACCCCTCTGATTCGGAGTCTTGCTACCTTCTTGGACGGGTTTCGGGGTATTCCTGGTCCCGTCCCTCTCCTGACTAGAAAGTCTACGAATCCACAGGACGGTCCTTCGACCCGTGTGGACCCCTAACCGGGTCCTTCAACCCTACCTCTACGTCTTGAACCCATAAACCCTCTTTTACTTCTGTGTACTTTGCGTGGAACCGAGGGTCGATATTGGAGAGGACGAGACAGGGAGACAAGAGAAGACCCAGAGTCCGTTGGGACTCTCCCGGAAGGTCCCGGGACGGTCGGGTCACGAGTTCCGGGGACACGGATGGAGGTGGGGGAGGGTGAACATGTGTCCTCTAGTACCTCGCCAGGGGGGTGGGGTCGGGTTACGCCCTAAAAGGAAAAAGCCCCGAAACTCGGTGTACGGTCCGTACGGACAGTACCTCCCTATCCGTTCTTCCTGAAGTAGAGTTCTGGAACTCTACGACAGAGGGAGAGGTCTAAGGTCATTCCAAGGTCTCTCTTTCCAGTCCCCACTCACCCTACCCCTAACAAGTACCTTTGGACTCCGACCTACGAGATCCCGGTGCCGTCAAAAAAGTTCGGACTCCCCTGAAGTCTCCTGAACCTGGAATTATCTACGAACGCAAAAGAACGACAAACTTGTACACTCCGGACCCCCCGACCCCTCGGTCCCAAGATAGACGATTCTTTGACAAGTTCCCCGTCAACCTCCGAACCCTCAGTTTCGTCCGTCCGTACACCACACGCGGGAGGGAACCTCTCACCACGACAGATACCCAACCCTCACCAGAGAAAGAAAGAGGGAGGGGAAGGTCGTGGGTGGGTGGGATGGGTTAAGGTAGGAGTCCCCGAAGGTCTAAGTTCTAGACGGAGCCTTTGTCCACTGGAGACAGGATTCACTCCCGAGTCCCGGAATCCAGACCCCTCCCCCTGGTCCCGGACCCCACGAGATTTCTGCTCCCACCCCCGGGAAGGGTGACGACCGACGTAGTCAAGTTGGTTGCCCCCTCGGAGAGAAGCACAGTTCAACCAAAAAAAAAAAAAAGGACCATGGATGACAGATTTGTTCTTCGATGTCTTAGTTATAAGCATAAGGGTCTCCCTCCACATACACACCAAAAATGAAAAAAAGGAAAGGGAGGGAGAGAACAGGACACATTGGGTTTCTCGGAGGGCTCGACAGACACCGATTCTCCTCCTACCTCCTCAACCACCACGTCCACCGGTACACCTAGCTCGACGGGGACCCCCCGAATGTTCCCTGAGTTCCTACGACAGTAAATCCAGGTGTGGTCGTCCTGGACCCTGTCACGAGTTGCTTCGGGACACGCCGGTGACCGGCGACACCCTGAGTTCGTCAACCAAATCACAGGGACCGGATGCAGGACGATACCTAGTGGATCAAGGGGAGGGAGGAGTGGACCCGGGGGAGAAGGACCCTGATCAGGTCGGACGACCCGGGGACCGGTGACGACCACGGCTACTGACTCGGACACTTCCTAGACCGGAATGTCTCGTCCTTTCGGACACATGGACCCCAATGCACCTCCCTTTAGAAGTTGTGCCCCTTGGACTCCTAGGGGTGGAACCCAACCGGACCAGGACCCCCGGAGACAGTTTCCGTCAGGGTTGGGCTAAGAGAGTCAACCGTCGCACGTAACACCACTGGAACCTGTCAGAGTAGGTGGGGGGACCCGGAGTCAAAGGAGAAAAGGTACCGAGAAGACTCAGACTGTAACCGTCACGGAATTCTTCTGTCCAGGTCCTAAAAGGACGAGGTGACGTGTGAGACGAGGTCGACACCCCCCTCCGGACTGGGGTCGGACTCAGGGTGGAGGGGTCACACTCCTCGGACGTGGAGGGTATGACCGGAGACCAGTGTGGAACCCACAGACCTTTGTCGAAGAGTCTGACTGGGTGAAACTCGACACTAGTCGGATTAACAAATCGACTCTCCCTCCCCAGGGCCTTCAGAAAGGGCGACTAATAATTGGTAGAGAGGGATGGAACCTTTACTGAGTAATTTGTTTCCCTTTTCTCCACCCATTCTTCCTCTTCAGTGGGGGAGACAGAGAGAAAGGACGAGGGGAATCTGGGACCCGTGGAACAAGGACGGACCCACGGAAAGAAAGGACGACCTACTTAGAAAGACTTGCTCAGGGGAGGTCTGTATGTGTCTTCGAGACGGTGCGGAGAGTGGTCGACACATTGAAACACTCCGAGGAGTCGGAGAGACCCAGAACCCGGAGCAGACATTTTATTCCAAGGACACTAACACGACGGAGTAACCCAACCCTACACTTTCCAGTACTCCCTATTTACTGTTCCCGTCCCATAAGAATAACCTAGAGACTCCCAAGAGCCAGATCGACCCGGGTATGAGGTTCACGACCCGTGGACAGGATAACGGGTATCGCGGACAGTGGGTCGGTCCGGGACTCTGAGGTAACACCAAAGACCCAGGAAAGAGGACACGAACCGGGAACGGCACCGGACACACGTGTACATTCCAATACATACCTTCACAGACGTATAAACACGAAAATACATACAAACATGTGTAAACAACCTATACAAGTACACACACGTCTGAACACTCTGACAGGTAAACATATACTTCTACACGAAACACAGCCACGTACACTAATACACGGGCACACACACAAAGTACGTATACACGTCCAACACACATGTACGTGCGTGTACACACATGTGTCCACAATTCACACACGGATACTTACACTTACATCCACGCACACGAAGACACACTCACACGTATCCATTCACACCTGCATACATACCAAATAGAGACGTGGGTCTTACGCGAGGGTCACGGGTGGAAGACGCGGACGGAAACTCCAATTACGGTCCTGAGACGACCCGTTTACGACCGTCGGCCTTTATTTCGCCGGACCAACAGTCCTGGTCACAACACGTTTGAAAATACAGTTCCTGTCGGACTCAATTCCGACTCGACCCTTCAAACTAGTAGATGGTTGACCGAGCGGCTGTCAGACGTTTCCGTTGTGTGTCTTCGACGTAGGAACATTAAGTTTAAAAACGTTTAGCTTACCAATAAATCTACGTGGTGTCCTGAACCCTGAGACTCTTCGAACCACTCAGGAAACACTTCGCGTCGTAGAAACGATTGTCGGAAAGGGTCCACCTTAGACCTAACCCCCACCCCTCGCTCACCTCCAGTATCGAATCCGTCTCACCCTTGGGAGCGACACACTGGAACCGGACCTCACAAAAAGAGATCCTCACCCACGACGAGCGAACGTGTGACTTCCCTCCCTCTGACCGGAGGGCACTTCGTAGACGACACCCAAACCCCAAGAGCGAGAATCGTTCTGTAAACATGTCAGTCGACGTCCGTACTAAGCCCATATTTTCGAAGCTGAACTACTACGGGCGTACAAGGAGATAAACCCTACGGAGGTCGTTTCGAGAAGAAAAGTTCCTACTTAAAAACGGAAGACCCAGAAACATTCGTTCCGTCGGACCCACAGGACACGACCCACGACCGGAAACCCGATACACCCGGGACTTGACTACCCAACACTACAGATTCTCTTGACGTTCAAAACGAAAGGACCGTAAGAGTTTCGGAAATATAACAGTCACGAACCTGCGGGGTCGTCGGATCCATAGAACCCTCCGAAGACGTCTCCCGACCCCACGGATGTCCCGGACACTCCCATCCCTAGGACGGTGCTGTCAGAGAAACCCGTCTATTACCCGGAACGGACTCAGGGACTAAACCCTTCCTTATAGGGTCGGTGTCTTCGGGAACCCTTGGATCTACGGAGGTAACATGTCTCTCTCTTTAACTGTAGACTCACGGTCCTTACTCGGAAGTCCGGGGTGTAAAGGCGACCGATGTGTGTCAGACACCCGTCCCGGGTCCAAGGGTGGACCCCGAGTTACGTCCGACGGGTTTCACACCGGGGGTAAGTCGGTAGGAACGTGGCTCTACATGTTGACTAAGAGAATTTATTTTTGTAGGAACTGTACTGCACCCTCGCTAGACTCCGGAGGAAACCGTTTGGGCGCCTCGTTCCACGGACACCACACCCTGGCGTCAAGGACCACAAAGAGACCCCGTCTGGAACAACCACGGGAACACGGTAGAATCTCAATCGCTCCGAAAGTCCCCTGGGAACTCTTCCTGTGGAACAACGGTCCACCCGTACGTACCCGACCCCACAAGGACTCTACCCACCTCTGGGGACTGAGACGACGCTCAAAGGTCGGACTGCACCGGTTACACCGTAAAATCGGAACCATTGAAGGGACGAGTCACGTACAAGAGGATGGAGGGCTCAGCGGACTTTACGATGTAAACTTCGGAATTTCCAGTCCGGACCACGACGGTGACCAAGGTTGTTTGTTTGTCGTTTTCTTGGGTGGAGTCGGGACGGGGGTTGAAGTGAATAACCTTTTGTCTTCACTCGACCGTCTTGTCCGGAGGTACGTCCCCGGAAAGGATCTACCCGTAAAGAGGAGGGACACTCGTCTCCGACCCCACCCGTACCACCCTTGGGTCCGCAGAAGGGAAGGAAAGGACCTGGACAGTCCGTACGAGATCACAGAAAGTGACTCTCAATCGATACTGGAACTTGGGGTCTTCGGACGACACCCGTCTCGAGACGAAGAGTGGATCGTAAACCCCAGGAAGGACCCGACCGAGACCGAGACCGGTGATCGAGAAACTGATCTGAGGTCGGTCCGGTTCGGTGAACGTCCAGGATCATCCTTGAGACCGGAGAGACGGAGGACCGACACAGGGATAAAATCTGACCGGACGAGTCGGACTCATAACTCGGTTCTTCGGAAGGTCTAGTAACGAGGGATGAGGAACACCCAGAAAGGAGGTTGGAACATGGAGGGGGTTGAGGGTCGAGACACGAGTGAAACATCCCCGGAAGGTCCTCATTCCGTAACTGGATTGATGATTATGAAGTTTTCGACTCAGGTTCCTTACCGACGATCCTTTTCTCCGACGAAGACACGTGTGGAACCGTTAGGATCGTATAATTAAAAAAAGTAGTACCAATCCGGGAGACTGTCCCTTGGGTCTCCACCCATGCCTGTCCAACAGTAGTTCCTGGTTCCGAAGTGGACGTGAGACAAACCAACCAGAAAACCACACCGACAGACAGGAACTGACTGAAGGGAGTACCGTTATTCTACCGACGGTGTCGAGGTCCGTAGTGTACATGGTCTGCAATCCTCATTTTGTCCTCTACAAAGGAGACTCAAGGGGAATTTTCTTCCGACCCTTTGGATTCGGTCTTCGGGGATCGGTTTAAGGAGAGTGTGGAGTAACCCATCGTGACCCAGTGTACATGTGAGATTTGGTTAGTGACTGTTAGTCCTTCCATGTAACACTAACCGAGTCCGATTAGTCCTAAATGGGAACTCAATTCCTACCCCAGTGGAACCCCGACCTCCGCCGTCTCTAAGAACGTCTGAACCCAAAACGATCGCTCTTCTCCCCATCACATCTTGTACCTCTTCGTCCTAGACAAAGTCCCAGTCTGTTCTCCTGACTGTTCTCCTTCCTCCTTCCCTCTCCTTCCCTCTCACAAGTGCAAACTCCTTTGTAAACATTTCCTTCATTAAAATTGGTGTAGTAGTTAGTGACACTAGACTCGGGGTCCACGACATAAAGTGTATACGATTGTTTACTTTAGTTAAGTAAAAATCAGGGTAAAGTGTCTGTTCTTTTTAACTCCAAGTTGTTCCGGTTCACTACGACTTTAGTGTGTCTACCACTCACCACTTCCGTCCTAAGTGTGGGGACGTGAAACCAGACTCGCGAGTCGGTGACGCCATGTGTCAGGATGTCGGGTGGAGGAGGTCTCTCGGAGGGTGTGTCCTGGGAGTCCCATGGGGTGTGAGGGCGTGAGAAGGTAGTGAGGGCAGGGAGACGGGAAGAACAGAGTCAAAGGAGGATGAGGTGGAGTCGGGAGAGATCGAATGACACCCTTAGATCCGTTCGGTGTTCGAGACGAGGAGGGTCGGAGTCACAGAAGTCGTAAGGGTCCTGGGAGATCTCACTACGTAAGAAGACGTCGACTACTGTCACGAGAGGACGGTGGGGTAGACGTCTCGACGGTGGAGACAGGACGGGAAATTCGAGCACGATCCTTCTGGTACCGGCTCCCCCGACGAAGACTAGCCGCATCACTGTCCGGGTCCTCCCCTAGAGACGGGAGTCCTACGTGTCGTGGTCCCGTCGTCGGTAGAGGAAGGGATCTCCAAATTGTTCGTGAAGAATACTTGACTTGTACCTCATTCGGACTCTCTCCAACCCACCCGACGTGTCCCGGGACGGTCGGGATTCGTCCTGGGGTGGATACCAGACCGGCCGGAGACGGACAGGGGATCACGAACTGACCGTCAACGATAAAGTACTTCGGAGGAGACTGAAGGGACCCGTCCAGTCCCCGAAGGATCCACGGGGACTTAAGAGGGGACAAGAAAAGGACGTTATCTGGACGACGGAGGGGAAGGTCCGACGTACGGACCTCCCCCGTCCCCAGTGTTGGTGGACAGCAGCCGGTCTCGAAGTCCGATCGTGTGTGGTTCACGAGTGTTTTATAAGCGACTTGACTCTCAGTCGTGTCCACAGATGTCCAGTTCGATGAATACAGAGAAATTCGACCTGGTCGAAAATGTCCAAGACCCTGTCCAAGGGTACACCGGGACCCAAACAACAACGCTGTCCTGTCTTCGGTGGAGTGCGTTCCCGAGAGAATGTTCCCTACGGGGTAGAACCCCTGACGGAGGACCCCCTTTCTCTACGTCCACTCCAGGTCCTGAGGTACCCGACATAATAAATTAACCCACCCTATCCCGGACCCGTAGTCGTAAAAAGGTCTCGACGACGTCTACTCGGTTCCATCTTTCGATGCCGGTATCTCTTCCCCTTCCATTTGTGTCCTCGGGAGGGGGACGGGACGAGACGGGCGTTCCTCTTGACTCCGAAGGTCTCCTTACCCCACCCCCGACCACATGACCAGGACCCCTCAGAGGACCGGGACCATGGACACCCCGGTCGACAAGTGTCCACACCCATGTACACCGGTCACCGACCTCACACGTCGGACAAAGTCCCGCTAGTGGACCGGCGGAGTCGACCGACGGGACAGGGAAGGACTGACGGGGAGACACAACTGTGAAAGAGCCCGGAGTAGACATGAAGACTGGTGAGGTACGGGGAGGGTACAGAGTCCTGGACGGAGGACTACCGGGTCGCGGTGGATTCAGGGGAGGGGTTTGGACTCGACAGACGCGTGTCAGGTACCCTCTCTAGCAGTCCCTCCTTCTTTATCTTCGCTCCGGTCTTTTTGCTATTGGTGTGTACTCACCACGTGATCCGTCGCAGACTCCCCACTACTCTACGTCCGGAACCACCCGACCCCCTCCACCCCATCTCGAGGACGAGGTCTGACCTAAGACTGTCCCGGAGAGTCCCAGGGGTCGGTAAGGACTCCGGAACCCACGGGGGCGGGGTGGGGTTCAGTCCCGAGACCCCCGGGGTCCCTCTCATGGTCCTGGGTAGAAAGAGACTCTCGTTCGCGACTACCCATTGTTCCTGTTCCCCACCCCCTCTCCGAACGGGTACACCTAGGTCGGAGTCAAGACGTTCGAGGTCCGTCCGGGGTAGGCAGAGCACGACGACTCGAGGTACTCCGACGACATGGGGACGCACGACGGAGCATCCTCGGGTACTGACCCCGAAACGGACGGAGCACGGGGCGTCGGGGTGTAAGGGACCGTGTCTCACCGACCCCTCCCCACCGCCCCTTGTTAGGGCCTCCGGCAATTCAGTTCACTAAATGTACCGAAGGCTCGGTCGCGACCCCCTTTATATAAAGTGTCCACTAAAGGTCTGACGACCGTATACGTCCTCCGGTAATGAGATTTTGCGTCTTCCCACCCCTGTAGTGCCTCGGTAGGTTTCCCTGGGCCTCGGCACCCGAAACAACCGGAGTGACGTGGTAGACGGACGACGAACGTCTTTTCGTACCAGGTCCCCTACCCCCAGCTCCTCCCCTCCTCGACCCCGAGTATTTCTCTCGGGGTATACACTGACACTCAGTAAAGCAAGGAGTCAAAAGATTAGAGATTTTACCCTAGGATAAAAGATATAAAATACTAACACTCGTACGCACGTACGTATGAGTCAGTGAGTCAACACAGACTGAGACACGTTGGGGTACCCGACATCGGGAGGTCCGAGGAGACAGGTACCCTAAAGGGTCCGTTCTTATGACCTTGCCCAACGGTAAAGGAAGAGGTCCCCTAGAAGGACTGGTCCCTAACTTGGGCCCAAAAGGACGTAACCGTCCGTCTAAGAAATGGTGACTCGGTGCACCCTTTCGGTACTAACATTCGTATCTCGTCCAGTTTACGGTCCCGTTTCCACTGGCGTCCAGTCACGTTCCCCCGGTGTGCCGAAAACCTGTCGGATACCCAAACCAGGATGGACTCTGAGGAGGAACCAAGTAGGAGAAGGTCTGCCACGGAGGGGGCGACGCCCGTGTAAACAAGGGAGGTGTCTGTGAGCGGTGTTGGACGGCAAGTAAGTAAGAAAGGTGCGAGCACTCGTAGACGGCACGTGGTCCGTGACTACTCCTGTCCGTATGTCGTCAGACCCCTCTACTCCATCTGTCTCCTGTACGACACAACCCTCCACTGTTTGTGGCACGTCTTCCCTGTCCTACTTAAACCCTCTCCCCAATTGATCTCCCCGTCCAGTCTCACCCGGAGTGACTTTGTACTCCCTTTGGACCTTCCTACCCTCTCACCCTCGGTGTACTCATAGACCCTCCTCTCACAAGGTTCGTCTCCTTACCGGTCACGTTTCCGGGACTCCACCCTACACCAACTCGTCCTCCTCCTACCCTCCACCCCTCCAGTCTCCCGTCGTCCCTGGACCTGTCTGACCCGGTAATTTAATCGTACTGAAACTTGACCCGCGGGGCCCTCTCCACACTTGTCCCCTCGTGGTCCCACCACCGACACCACCACCACTCTGTATGGCTACCAGACCCATACTCCTTCCTTTTCCACACAGTCCTCTACAGTCCGTTGACCGAACTCGTCGACCTTCCTGCCAAAAGTGGTCCATTCGACCTCCTCCGACCCCTTCTCAGTCAGGTTCCCTGGTCGTCCATAACCTGTGTGACTCAAACTCTACGCCTGATCCGCAGGTTTACCTCTCCACAGTTTCGACCTATACGCACACACGGAGACCTCTCCCGGACCTCCTCGACTCGGAGGGTCCGACCCACGGCTCCTGGTTCACCTCTCGGGACGAGAAACTTGGGAATCAAAGTAGTAGGCGATTGACACCGGTGAGAGGAGGAGAAGGGGGGTGACAACCCTCGAGAGGTAGGAAGCGAGTGGTACAGGAATCCTGCCTTACGACGTCCGCAGTCACACGTTCGTCGGACGAGCCACCGACACCAGCCAGACACCACAAGTGTCCCGTAGTAGGGTACGACTCGAGTGGCGACTCGGAAGGAACGTGCACGACGTGGGAGACAGACTTGACGGGACGACGAGACGTTACGGCGGAAATGGACGGTCTCGGGATCCACCCAGTCTGGAGAACGACACGTCAGGTGTGGGGGTGGTCTGAGGAGGAGGGAAGTACATGACTCAGACCTAGTCTAGTCTACGGAAGAGACCAACTTAAGGTTCAAGGTCGGACGTAGACGGGACGAGTGGTGACACAGGGAAGGGGTACAGGTCGGACCTCGGACCGAATCATTGACATATGTACTTACTTATTCACCCCTCACTCCCTCGATCATCCCTAAACATCCAACCTTTGTAGAGGTCTCATAAAACAGACACCATTCGGGACGACTCAACCGGGTGGACGATGAGTAGTTCGGTCGAGACTCCTGTTGTGTCCGAGTGGGTCGTCACCGAGAAGAACCCTACCGGCGGTGGGGCCCTGAAGAGTCCTCCTCCACCCCGGCGATCCCACCGTGGACTTCCGGGGATGAGCGGCACAGACCGTCTCCCTTAAATGTAACGAATGCCTAAGTGGTATCTCACACCTCTCTTTTCCGTTTGCTCGTGAACGTAAACTAAATGTCCGTCGAACCGAACGTGACTCTTCGGGCCTCGAGTGATCACTCCTCGTCTAGGGTCTCCTTCACCCGTAGATGGGACAGCACCCTCCCTAACCTGCCTCGATCTCGACACGCGACGACTCTGTAGCAAGGACGTCGTCCCACCGAAACAACCCCATTTTCCTTCCTGAGAGGCTAACGGGTCGAAACCGAACGAACCCCTCCGTCACTCCCGGGACTAAACCTTACCTGGGGAAGAGATACCACCTTTTCCAGTATCTACTCCTCACCGGGAATACCATGGGATAAAGGATTTAGAACCGACAACTTCGGGTGAAACCCTAATTCTTTCGACCTAGTGGATCCTTGTCTCGGACCCGAGACCTCGGTGGGAGACGTCCCAAGTTTATGACCAACTCGTGTCTGATCGACACACCGGAACCAGCAACAGGTACTTCACCCGAACTTGGTCAAGCGTGGCTCGGTCCCCACGACACTCTGAAGTCACTCGAGTGTGTCCTTGGGGGTCGTGTGTTGTCCACGAAACGTAGGATTCAAGGAAAGGAGTCACGAGATGGATGACTTCAACCTTCGAAAAAGGACGGGAGGGGAGGTCGGAGAGGGGGTGACATCTCTCTCCACCTGTAACATCTCTCGCCCCCACCCCCCCGCCCGCCCGTGGTTAGACCACTACCCTCTTACAAGTCCCTTTACATAGGGGTTCGTAAAGGTCTTCTGGGAAGAAACGACAGGCCGTTCGCTTCAAGAATCCCTCGAACCACTCCCCTTGGTCTGACGTCGGGGTTGGATTACGTTCCCAGTCATTTCACCTCATTCCTGATGCCCAAACTCCCCTCCCACCTCTCTTTAGGTCCTTCTGAAGGGTGGTCTCCACTGAACCGGTCCATCTCCTCCACGTTTTGGTCTCTTGTTTCGACCGACACTACTCAATTCAAGAAAAGACCAGAACCGAGGTGGAGAGAAAACGTGGACGTACAGGATACCCCGGGACGGTCGAAGGTACCTCAGTCCCCACCCTAAAGAAGGGACTCTTCCTTATCTTCTGACACTCTCCCCAAAGACAGGAGGAGCTCCGTCCTCCGGTACAGGTCCTGTATTTACCTTCTGCCGATAAACACCGAGTCTCTCCTAAACTGAGTACGACCTCCCACCCCTCCTCCATGCACTCCCCTCTACCCTACACACTTAGTGTCTTAGGTCGGACTCACCAACTACTGTGCACCTGTCCCGGAGAGAACGTGGAGGTTAGTCCGAAGTCGATGACCGCACCCCGTCCTCGTCCGTGGACCTCGAGGGTCCAAGGGGGGATGAGAGGACCACTGGTGGTGTCCGTGGAGTTGTGATGACCGGTGGAGTACTCTTGTCCGAACCCACACCGAGAAGGTAGTGACCTGGACCGTCACAGTTATATGGTCGGGACGGAGGTCCTCGGTCGGAGTGACTTGGAGTCACACGATCCAACAATTTACCCAGACCAGGGAAAACGGAACATGGACTGATGGACCCCCTTGTACGATCCCTCTCTTCCTCCGCGACGTCTGGGGGTTTACGGGTGCTAGGCACAGTCACTCACCCCGTCCACTGAGGTCCGGACCCCTTGTCTGCCACCTAGGACCCGGCTCACTGACAGGCATGGGGCGCAGGGACCGGACCTGAAAGACAAAACGAGATCTCACGGGAATCGATCAAGCACTCAAGGACAACGAGTGACGATGTAGGGTCGAGATCTAACGACCCTTTAAGTGTCTATTACTGGGGTTCAGAACCATGGAACCCTCGGGTACCCGGAGGGGTCCCCTGACCTCCACCCACTATTGACGTCAGGGACGCCAAACTTTTGGTCGCTGAGGAAGTCGGGTGTCTACCTTTGGCTCCGTGTCTCTCCCCCTACCCACTCAGACGTGTTTCACACACCTGCAGTCGGGACCCTTGGTCTTAGGGTCTACCCCCTCTCACCCACCTCCCGGTTCCAGGACCCGACAGGCTCTACTCCTGTCCCACTGTCACTACTCACTCCTGTCGGGGCCTAGACGGGCGTGCAACGAACGAAGGACCTTCTTCACCGACGCGGTCGTGGGCCGGAAAGACCCTCTGGGTACTTAATACGTGTCTTCGGTGTCCGGACCCGTCCGGGTAGTATTTACTCGAAATTATTAAGTATGCCTCTCCTCGGTCCCTTTCCCTCCCGGAGGACCCGACACGGACCCCGTCGGCGACGTGAAGATCGAGGGGGCGTCAGACGCGACGCGTGGGGTGGACGGGCGAGGACACCGGCGTCGCACGCCCGACCCGTCCTGCGTCCCTCGAGCCTCGGTCGACCCCTCCACGCGAACGAGCCGGTTCCCGGAGAAGGAGATCCGACCTCTGGTCCCCGGAGAAGGGAATCCCGAGGACCACGTCTCCCCCGTCATTTGTTCTCCTCCAGACTCCCTTAAAATCGATTTTGTTATTGGGGACCTCCCGTGGTGAATTTTACCCTCCTCCCCCGTGCCACCCGAAGGGACTTGTTCCGCGCTCCCCTAGGAACTCCTGAAGACTCTTCTCCGACTAGGTCCGGTTCCCTTATCGCACACGTTCCCGACCCGACCCTGATCTCCTCACACAAGTTCGGTGTCGCTCCTCCGGTCACACCGGACTCTTCGCTCCAGTCTCTCCGGTAACACCCAAGCCGGGGACCTACCCGAGACCCACAACTGACTCCTCCGTGTGACAAGTCGTCCTGTGAGACCGACTCACACCTCCACTTGTCGGAACCGCCCCACACCGCCCTTCGCCCCCAAGGTTTCTCGGCTTCGACTTCTGGTCACTGGACCGCTAAGGTGGTGAACAGGACCTTTCTCTACTGGCACCGGGTCCGGTCCGCCCCACAGCCCCTCCACCACCCGCCACCCGCCCAACACTTCCACCTCGGGTGGCGTGAACGACTCTACCCTATACCCATGCTCTCTTCGTCTAAGGTCAGTGGGACTACGAAGGCCGGACTTGGTCTCGACTCTAGGCCCCCACACCTCTCTCCCTCCTCTCCCAAGTCTCCCTCCGCGTCCCGGACCCAAACCCCGGGTGAGTCAAACTCTCCGGGTAATCCGTAGGTCCACCTGGCCGGCACGGCGTCGACCCGTCTCGACACACGAGTAGACGGTGCACCGGAACCCGCGTAGCGCGTCAACGAGATGGGGTCGAAAGGGGCGACTCCTGGTCCCTACTACTTCCATTAAGTCCGGGCCGCTCCGCCCGTGCTCCGGAGTGAGTCGGGGAACCTTTGTGTAGGGACTCACCGGAGACCTCCGGGGTCCGATGGGGAGGACCCCGTCTCTCCCTTTGCCTCTGGACCTCTCAGGTTTGGTCTCGGCCTACACCTGGTGTCTTGCGCTGGACCGTGTACCGTCCCCGGCCTCCTCTAAGTCGGACCCCCGGCGAGGGACGGGACCGGCTCGGGTGTCGGGCCCAGACCCGGAGTCACCAGGCGACAAGGCTTCTGGTTACCGGGGGAAGGACGACGCGTGGAAGACGCAGGGGGACCGGGGGACCGCGGAGGTGATCCCGGAGAGGATAGACGTCCCTGACGAGGGGGACGACCGTTGGGGTCCGGTCCGGACGTCTCCTCCCAGGGCGACTTCCCGACGAGTCCTCGGGGCGCCGAGACCCACACTGTCATAGCTGTGTTATGATGCAACGAGGTCCAGTGAAAGATCTACTCAAACGACTCCGGGTCTGTTCCCCTTCCTACAGTGGTTCCAGTGTGTCGATTGGGGTAGTCTCTGTTCAGTTCGAGTCCACCCGGAAGGTACGACCGGAGGATTAGAGGGGACCCTTTGGAAGAGTCGGACGGACAACGACCGAACAGGGTCAGGAACACCAGGAGGGACCGACGTCCTCGGGGACACCCAGGAGTCAGGCCGGGACTACCGCCCTCACTCCGTCTCACGACACCGGAGAACGACACACTCGGACCTTGTGACAAGTAGGGAGAGGCTCGGTTCACCTGACGGACCGAGAGGGTCGGGACCCACTAACGCCGAGGGACGAAGGTCCGGAAGAGGGGAGGGGGGTAGTCCGATAATCCTCATTTATGACCCGACCTGGCCTGCGGGATTAATTTCACTTACTGACAAGTGGCCATCAGAATTCACCCCTCCGTGTCCGAACGTCGGAGAGTCGGTTCTCGACTAACCTTCCTTCCGAAAGAAGGGCTACTTCTTTCCCTTCCCTGTCGGGCATTAATTATTGGAGTAATTCCTCGTCATAAACCCGTCCCAGGGTTCTGTGTGTATCAACTCTGGCTACCTAAACCTGATTAAACTCGAAGTCGTCGTGGTCGGGGAGGGGCCGTGGTCCCTTAGAGACTACTAGGGAACACTATTCACCCGACGGAAGGAGAGACACATGTAACCTACCCATCCACCCCCACCCCTGTCACGAGGACCCATTGTCCTCGAGGTACAATGAGTGTGAATCCTCAGGGAATTTCACTTCAGCGAGTCAGCGCAGGTTGAGAAACGCTGGGGTATCTGACATCGGGTGGTACGAGGAGACGGGTACCCTAAAAGGTCCGTTCTCATGACCTCACCCAACGGTAAAGGAAGAGATCCCCTAGAAGGGATGGGTCCCTAACTTGGGCCTAGAGGACACAATATCCGTCTGCGAAATGGTAGACTCGGTGGTCCCAAAAAAAAAGAATCCTCATGGAATTCGACTTAGTTTAGACACCTTCTACTCGGCAGGGAGACTCAGACGTAGAGTCGAATGGACGAATACTTCTACACCTACCGATTGGTCCCTTGGAATAAGGTACACTGAACCGACTTGGTAGTACGAAGGTAGAGGGGTCCGAGGTCACGTCGGGGATGGGGTGGTACCGACCACGTCACGGTCCGGTCGCGACCGACCAGATGTGTGGAGGTCCGTGAGACCGGAGTTACCGAACCTCACTAAACTGGTGAAACGGAGAGCTCTCACTTACTAGAACCGATGTCAACGGGAGACAAGAAGCCTCCGACACTAGGTTAGTTCCAATCCCCGGGATGAGACCCGAAACTCGGGGTTTTCTACAACTCCGGGTTCTCAGAAGAGAGGACTCACCTATTCGTCCTTCCTGGGAGACTAGAATCTCCGGGACGGAAAAGGATCCTCAGAGGGGACACAGTCCGCTCCAGAGAATCCATCACGTCCTCCCCCGACACCGGGTGGGTCTTCGGGGCAGGTTCCTCCTCTGTGTCGGTAGGGTGTGAAGTACTCGCGGCCAGACTCCTCCCCCTGACCTGACTCCCCTCCTGTCGGGACGACGGGCCCACTCAGACACGCGTACACACAACCCCGTCAGTAGTACCAATCGTAGGGAAGACACCCCGTCGCCAGGGAAGGACGAACAGAACCCAGGACCTTCCACCTGTTCACCACTCGAAATAGAGGTAAAAGGTCTACCCTTTTGACTCCGGATTCTCCCGCGTAGACCAGGTTCCAGTACCATCTCGGTCCCGACTTAGACCCGCGAGTCAGATCCATCTCTCCCTAAGATGACTCACCAGTCCCTCCTGAGGACCCCCTTCACCGAGACCTCTACGGTGTTAGACCCCACGTCAGACCTCGAAGGACGACAACCGTCGTCCCGACACCGGATCTCCTCCCCGACCGGTGTAGGGGTCGGGAGAAAGTCGTCCCCGGTGATGACGAGAGACTCGAACCCCACCGGAGAGGACCAACCTTACCCCTTACCGGAGGAACGGGGGAATGTTCAGTAGAAGGGGACGCTGTCCCACTCGTATTACGGGTCCGGGAGACCTGGTCGAGAGGACCCGAGAAAAGTACAGAGATAGGGAGGGTAGAGAGGTAGACAGAGAGATCTGGTGGTGGGTCGAGGACGGGATACAAAAGAAAGGGGAAGTTCTTGTGACGCTTCCGTGGTTCCACCCTCCACTGTCCGGTCGACTTTATCTTATTAATTTATCGTGAAATTAAATTTAGTAACGGAGGGGGTCTTGATTCACTTATTAGCCGGTCAGACAGTGCCCTCTTCGTCCTCTGGACACCCGGGGGTGGTGCCGGTCTAAACCAAGTGCATGGGAGCTGTCGTTCGCCGGAAGGGGTGTGGGGAGTAACGGGATCGGGTCGGGACGGGAGGTGAGGAGGTCGGAGTGGACAAGAAGGTGGGAATCGTAGAGGGGGAGGTGCTACCGACGGGACGAACTCGACTCGTCCCTTCCGGTGTCTGACGAGAATCCGGGGGTCACCTACCCCAAATAGGTCCGTCGGACGGACCACCTCCGTCAGACATCGTCCTGAAACCACCGTTTTTTACGGAGGAACCCTCACCACTTTTCCGGACGTCTCCATCAACCCCCAGGCCTCTGGGAGTCGGGACCACCCGGAATCGGAGAGGGTCCGGAAGGGGACAGACGAGAACTCGCCTCGGGAGGGGGAAGGGAAATCAGGGAGACGTCCCAGGTCGGAGGGTGTGGATCGGCACGGGAGACTCCCACTTGGACGTCACAGTGGACAGAGACCAAAAAACTAAACAAATTAATATCTACTCAAAAGACGTATTAAATAAGGTTTTCGGACCTAATATGACATGTTAATTTAGTGTAAGACTAGTTGTTGAAGTGTATATTTTAATTGTTGACCGTTGTCAAATTTGACACGACGGCGTAGACGTGCGTCCGAGAAGGGGAGAAGGGAGAAGAGAGGAAGGGGAGGAGGAGGTAGGGGGAGGGGGAGGGGTGGGGNTGTCAGGGGTTGGGAAGGGGAGACGAGGGGAGGGGGAAGAGGGAGACCTGTTCGGACACGTCGACCGGAGTCCCGACCCGCGGGAGTGGGACCCACGAGACATCAAACTGGACCCGGAGGGGTCGGAAGATCGACCCCAGAGCTACCAAGACAGACGATTTCCCCGGGAGCCGGAGTCAAGGAGTGGGGTGTGTACCTACTAAAACGAGGGGACGGACTACTACTGTGGAGGAGACTTTGCACGGAACCTCTGACTCTGGGTCTCACGGTGTCGTGGATTACAGTAGAAGAAGGACGACCCGAACGGGAGTCGGGAGATCGGGAGCCTGTGTGTGTAGAAACGGGACACGGACGAGGGACGGAGAAAATCAGACCCCTCGTCCCCCAATGTCCCTCGATAATCCCTTTGGGATAAGGATCGTGGGATGGAGGTTCGGGAGAGGGGTGTTCGTCCGTCCCTTCTAAAGGATTCGTGACTCACCCCCTCTCCCTCAGACTTAAACTATTCGAAGATCGAGAGTCCCCTGACCGTTCATTATTATGACGAGTAGCTTCAACGGGACACCTAAACCGGGAGTTTCAATAAGTCGATTAGTAATGTTAGGGACAAATGTCTGGTCTTTCGACTCCAAGACTCTCCGTTCTTGAAAGGTACAAGTGTGTCTGTCGAACGTCTCCATCGGAGAGGGACTCCGAAGGGTCTCCGACGTGGCAGGAACCCGTCCATCCCAGTATCTCGACTACCTCGGTCCTCTTATCCACCCGGACCGAAGAGAGGCATCTTCTACCGAGGAACGGTCCCCGGAGTCAAAAGAATAAACACTTTACCCCCGAGTCACGGACATGGGACGATCCAAGCCCGTGTAGCCTCCTGTGTCACCATACTCCGACAGAGGTCGGAGAGCATGGGTGGGGTCCGTAGGACGGCCAACGTCGGGGACCGACGTGCACGGAGGAGGGTCTACGAGAGAGAGGAGTGACAACACGATTAAACCGTGAACCTCTGTGAACCGTTACTCGTCACAGTAGAGTCACTTCTCGTACCTTTTAGTGTCCCTACACCCCTCGGTCGTCCACCTAGACAGCACAACCCTCCCACTGGGTACCCGGTGTGACAGACCGGGCCCTCCGCCACCGTATAGGTCCGTGAACCCAAGTCTAACAATCCTGGGGTCCGTCCTAAACCAGTCAAACGGAAACTGGGTCACCTCGGTACCCAGGATTACAGAGGGGGTAGGAAGGTTTCAGGGGTACGGGAAGACGACTTCACACTGACCCGGACCGGTCCCACCAAAGAGACCGGAGACCCGTCCTTATGACGTCCATGTGTAAACTGAGGACCGGAGCAACCAGGGTACACAATGGGATCCCCGGTCGTGACCCCGTGGTCGGTTTGGGACCTCGGGGGTCTAGTGTAGAGACACTACTACTTTAGTTGCTAGACAGTGAAAGAAAATTTGAGAACCTGTACACAACGGAAGGATCAACCCAAACCAAATCCATTGTTTAGTCTTACAGAACTAAAGGTACCGTAACCCTACTACCCGTCACATCGACCCTAGATGGGTCGTCTGGGTGACACATTTTGTGGTTCCCGATCTCGGTAGGGATCTGGGGTCCTCCCACACGCACAAGACTACACCACACCCATCCGGTCAGGGACGTCCGGGGATCGTCGCAGATCTCGACGAGTCGGCCTNCTCTTTCTCTCTCTCTCTCTCTCTCTCCCTCCCTCCCTCCCTCCCTCCCTTCCTCCTCTCTCCCTCTCACCTACACCTATACCTACACAGAACCCTTCTTAACCTGAAATAAGACTCTAAATCAAGAAATTTTTAAAAAAAACACAACGTTATCGGAAAAAACTACTTTACTACCACTAATATTATTACCATTGTTATCGTTACACAACAGACTCGTTTTATTTTTGAATCGTAGGTACAGACGAGAAAGTTGATTAAAAAGAAATGAATAGATACTTTAAGCTCGTGGTTTCTGGATATCTATGTGATCTTTTCTCAGTTGTCGGACCCCAGTATAGTCACGACACGACCATTTACAACTGTCAAGTGAGAGACCCCCTTTTTTTTGACTCTAACCGTCGTAAACGTCTAAAGACCCGATACTCATAAAGGTGATGCCGCTAAAGTTCGAGGGCTCCACTCCTGCGACTTACGTCTCAACCCTCCTCCACACATGATAGCCGACAACGATTGAGGTCGTGTGGGGACCCAGTTCAAGTGGTGAAAGACCCACCTACTGGAACCCACCCAGTCAAAATTTCGGAGACTCGGAGTCAAATGAGTAGGCATTTCACCCCTACCATTCACCCCTAAACGAAGAGACACTCTTAACTGTACGACCGGGGTGTGGAACATGTAGTGCCCTCGGGAAAGAGGAGTCCTTCTACCACTAGCCGTAAGACAGAGGATCTGGTCACTCACCGACTCCAGTCCCAGTCCGAGTCCCGTCTCGATTGTCAAGAGAACCTCTAGTCAAGGAACTGGAGTTGGTAAGTACACGGTGGACGGATCGACCTGTGTCCTGACACGCCGTCGGGTAGAGCTGTAATCGGTCGGGGGGTGGGACCCGAGACAGAGTCCTCGTACTTTGTCGGTGGACGGTGTGACGGGTAGGAGTCGGTCCCGGTTCGGTAGTCACGGACCCCCTGTCCTCGGTCCCCGGTCCGTCCGACAGGTAAGAGACGAGTGAAACGAGAGGGGGTCGACCACCAATTCTGGAGTAGTGGGAAGCATCGGCCCGGACGTCGGACCGGACGGGGTCGCGAGTCACAAGTGAAAAAGGGACGTCACCCCTCGTCTCCACCCGTAGTCCGACACCGAATTTGGTCGTTGTTCGATTTCGATTATGGAGAAAGAAAACTACAACTAAGAAAAAAAAAAAAGGTAGTGTCAGGACTGTAAGTCGAACCGTTTAACGTTAATCACTAGACGGGCGGAGGACTAGACTCAAGGGTACGGTTGGCTGGGTCCGTGTGTGTTACCGTTCCCGGGTCGGGGGTCGGTGTCCCTACACCCCGTCCCCCGACCTCATCTCTCAGTTCGAGGAGACTGGGTCTCTTGACATTCTCGGGACCGGGGCTCGTCGTGACGGTCTCCATCCCCTTCGATGTCCTGGTCCCGTCCTAACCCCGGTCTGAGTTAGAGGACCTAGTGTACCGACCACCCCATGGGGCCGTCTCCACCCCTTGACCGCAAAGGGGGTGGGAATGGACCGGAGGACCCTACACGAATTGGGTACCCGTACAAAGTCAGAAACACTCTTAAGAGGATGCTCGGGAGGGACCTTTCCGGAACAAGACACAGACCACGCCTGCCCTTCAACTCCACGGAAAGTCTACGTAATCCCACCTCTGGAACTAGTGTCGTCTTTTACGAAACCTGCTATACCTGTGACAGAAAGGTCGGTCGTCGGGAACCGGTCCCGACCACACTAAAATAAGTGGACTAGACTGTGACACACTTCGCCCCAATGTCCAATCGGAGGTCCGGTCGAGAAAGGGGTCAATGGTAGGGTCAAGTGCTCACACCCGACTCTCGTACCCCAGAACACTGGCGGACAGTATTTCTAACGGTACGTCGTGGGAACTGGGAGGTCAAGAGTACACACGAAGAGTATGGGATGTTCCGCCGGGGTTTAATAGGGGTGAAAGACCTCCTTCTGTCACTCTGGGTCCACCTAATTTTGTTGGAGCCCCACCGTGGTCACGTTTCCTCTGGACGAGTCCGACCACCGAGTCCACCTCCCGAGCACCCCGAGCGGTCCAGGGGTCTTTCTCCGCCCGACCAGACTTGACCTGGACGCCCACCTACCAAGTACACCCCGTAGGTAGCTACTTGAAGACAAATGATCAAACGACCTTTCCACTCCTTCGGTAGGTACAGGTGACAAATCTCCTCCGGGGCTCCCCGTCCCTGGACGGGGTGTAATGCGTCGTTGAGAGCGAGTGGACGGGAGGGGAACTGGGTCACGGTGGGTCGGAACCCCCGTCCTCCGAGACTCTCCGTCGTCTGTAGTCCGAGTGAGTACAGGGGAGGAGGGACCACAGGACTCAGGGGTCCAAGTCTCGTCGTCGTAGTTCCCGACGGAGAAGTGCCACTTTTTATCAGAACGACGTCCGAAGAGTCTCGGTGACCTGAGGGACTCAACGTAAATTTGAGATTAGACGAGGGGAGGGACCGGTAGGCTGTCATGTACTCCTCTCGGACCCGGTGGTCCAGGTCTGAGGTTTCCCTTTCTCTCAGCAAGGGTCGGAGACAAAGAAGAGATCACTTTTGTCCCAAGACTTCCCCGCCGACGACACCCAGTGGGGGTCCACCGACCCCGTCCCGACGAGCTCGACGTCCGCCCAGGAGGACTGTGAAAAAGAGGAGAGACGTGCGTCCCACGTCGTGACCCGGGCCGCGGACCTCGTCCTCTAACTACCACACTACGCCTAGAAACCCCCGCAGGTCGTCGAGGCGCTCCATTCGGGCCACGGTGACCGAGAGGGAAATCCCTGGGAGAAGGTCGACACTTACCCCCTTCCCGAAGTCTTTACTCACTTCTCCCGCACCGCGTCGACTCCTGGGCGACACTACCCTGTACACCCTGAATAGCCCCGTCCACCCTTCGTCTTTATACCTGAGGAAGCCCAGAACTAGACGAGAAGGGGTCCAGTGGCACAACCTCACCATGGATCAGTCGAGACTACCCCTCTACAGCCCGAAAAGTCCTCCCACTCCAGACACAAACTCCGTCGTATACCCCACCCTCAGGTCCGGGACCGCCGAGGTCACCTTGTACCAACACGTGCCTTCGGTCTCCGTGACAGGAAAGTTGCGCACCCCACCGGTCCGGCTTGGCGGGGCCTCTCACCACGACGGGTGAGTCCCGCGACGTACGTCGTCCTCCACTCACCGTTCGCGCACGAACCGCTCTACTCCCTAGTTCCCCGCCCGCCCACTAACTAATCCGCGCTCGTCGGTGTAAGTAGGACCCTCTAATACAATTACAAACTTTATCACTACACTTCTCATCCGGTAGGCAGTGGGGGTCTTCCGACGTTTTACACAACGACAGTCCAGTGTCCCGAGGCCTCGACAGCGAGAAATACACCTTTACGCCTCAGAGTTTCTGGACTCGAGAACCTCACCAGCCCCACCCCGAGGGTCCATACACCACCTGAACTCCTCAAGAAACGACCGACGGACCCGACCCTTCACACTGGTCTTGACTTGTCCTCTAATTACCCATAGAGGACGGTTACCAACCGAACCCTTGTCGTCTAATTCACCTTAGTAGTAACCCCCTAAGTCGGTTTCCAGGTCCGGGACCCGAGCCACTACTCTGTAAGTGACACAAGGACACAGGGAGAACCAGTCCGGGTCCAATCGTCTCCCTCGTAGACACCCTACAACAAAGAACGTGACGCAAGCCGAACATCGGTCATGGGTCCTTGACCCTCACCTGTACCCACACAACTACAGCCGACACCTACACCCTGGAGACCGTATCCTACCCCGACTAGTCCCTACCGACAGATCCACCATTGAATCAACCCTCCGCCTCAGACTCAGACCTCCGGATTCGGTAATCAAACGATCCACAGGAAGGGGGGTCGGGGCCACCGGGTCGGAGAGAACTCGCGGAGGAAGGGACCACCAACCCGACCTTAACGTCATTGGGGGTAGGATGAGAGAAGGACACTTGAGAGTCACTGAGTCGGTACGAGCCTCCGGCCGTCTCGAAAGGTCTCTTCCGTGTCATCCTTTTCGACAAGACCTTGTCTTCAGTTAAAGACGAGTCCTTATCGTGGGTCGCGAATGAACCAAAAGTCACCCGTGACGGTTCACGTCGAACACATCCAATTACTTCTGTGCTCTCAAGGGACCTTACACACAGCACACGGAAAGGTTCGAAGCATAGTCCTGTATTCTACATGGGGTGTATTCCTCACTTGGTACGCGAAGGTCGGTTCTTTAGAAGGCACGAAAGTTAGGAGTCGAGTTCCTTTAACAAATAAAATATCAGTGCCTGTAGAGTCTGGCATTTGCAAACGATGACCCCTTTATCACATGTACGAAGTCCTGCCTCTGTACCCAGACAGACTTGGTAACTCGAAGGACCTACCACGTCTGGTCTTTACCTGGACGAGTCACTTGGGTAACACACGAGGGGTCGTCCAGGATCTGGGAGAGACTAGGAGTAAGAACTAGGTACCGCACCGACCCTCCAGACCGACCTTCCTCCACCATTCTTACCCTCACCTGTCCGACTGTGTCTATACGAGGAAAAGATCTTTGGTCTAAACTTATAAGGAGTGACTAGTAACAGTAAGGGTCCTACACAACAAGGGAAGGAAAGACGGTCCTCAGCTCGCTAAGGTGTGTGAGTAGTTACTCGTGTAGAAGGGGGTGGGGGTGGAAGGATCCCCAGTGTGTCACCCCATACCGTCTTAACCCCGGGTTTACGACCCGAGGACTGGGGACAAGGTCCCGCGGCGAAGGAGAGATCGATCCGGAGGGAAGAACCCCACCCGTCCTACTCGGTCCTTTCTTCCCTCGACCCGGTCCGAGCCACTCCGACACCGGTCCGTCTCTTCACGACTGGACCGCAAGGTCCGAGGAAGACCGTTCGGAGACGGACAACCACGGACGGTCGAGAGGTCGCCGAGAGACAGGACGAGGTCAGAAGAGAGTGGACGAAGGAGTCGGAGAAAAAAGGACGACTGTCGAGACCCCGAGGAAGAACCGTGTCCTGTGAGAACACTCCACCCGTCATCCCCTCGTCCACTTCTCAAGATCTTCTTTTTCTGTCGGGATACTCTCGTCCTCCCCGGTTGGTCAGGGGGGGTGTGTGTGGTGGGGGTGTTGGGGGGCGTCGGGACTGATTCGGTGGTACCGAGAGGAAGTGCACCTATTTTCTCCCGGGTACACGGGCCGGGTACGGGCCGAGTCTCCCAGTTCTCCTACGAGAGTGACTTCGGGACTGGGTCGGTACTACGAGGCATCTGAGACCACGGTGGAGACGGTTCGGATACCGAAGGTAGGGGTAACTCCGGTGGGAAGAGGGACGGAGGGACTCGGTGGGGGTCTGTGGAACGGTAACCCCACTAGGAACTGAAAGAAGAGGCTGAACCGACGGGAGAGGTGGTCGGGGTCAGGACCTCCGTCGGGATGGGGGTCCTCGACCCACGGTGTCTCGACCGTCGACGTTCTCAGGTCTTTGACGTCTGTCACCGTAAATCCTCGTTAAAGGAACAGAACCGTGAAAGGAGGAGGACTGGATTCTTGTTGGGATGTTCCCGCACCGACCCATATCTGACACCGGGTAAATATCCAACCTGTGGTACCGTTTGGGACCACCTCACACCCTCCACAGACGTTTCTGGGAGAGGGTAAAGAAGTGGAATGGTTCGGACTCCCGGTCGCGCAACATCCTCGAGGGTGACACCGGACCCCGAGGACTCGGTACTGGGTGACCCTTTTGGGTCGGGGTAGAGGGTCGGGACCGAATGTGTACGACACTTGTCCGGTGCTTTCACACCTATGATGACGTCAGGAGGGGGAGGTCCCGGTGATCTCCGACTCACGTCAGAGGACTCGGGGAAAAGACGGGAGGGGGTAGTCGTGATATAACAGTAAGACACCCCCCTCCCTATCGTCTTTCGTGTATACGACCCCGAGACTCGAGTAAAAGTATTACTCCGACTAGTCCTACTTATTAAGCAGTCCACGGACCCCCGCGTATCGCCTGGTGTACCTTTACCGGACAGAGAGGTAAGACTTCGGATCCAGTTAGACTACCTATGTCGGTCCCTGGGGTAGGGGGAGACGGACTCACAGGTCCCATCTTTCCCTTGTTGAGACCCCCCTTTCGTTTCGTCCTGTCTAACATCAGTCTACACCCCTTCTTGGTCACCAAGTAGCCCGTGGGTGGGACCCCACCTCAGGACTGAGCCCATTCTGTAGACGTACCTCCCAGAGACGTCTTCCGTCACTCTTCTACGAGACAGACCCCACCCACAGCCCCACTCCTTTCCGACGGACCGACCTCGACCATACCGTCGTCTCTGGACCCTAACGGTACAGACCCCTGGTGTCCGGTTCAGACTTAGATACCCTCGGAAAGAGTCAGGACAGTTGGGGGTGTGTACACGGTAGTCCCGTCTTTACCGAATGTCGGGACGAGTGCGGGGAGAGACGAAGTCGGGGGTACTACCGGAATCGGGTTGACATACGACGATCAGTGAACGTCCCTTTGGTTCCACACCGACTAACAGAAATGGGGGGTCAGGGCGGGACCTCGGAACTGAACGATCGGGACCTACCATCCCCACCATCACTCCTCATAGCTCCGTCTCCACGTCCGACCACGCCGGGGACAGGACCTGGCGGATCGACATAGGTGTCGCTCGTTCTGGGGTCCTGAGTCTCTAGGGACTGGGTTCAGAGGCCGAGGGAAGGGGTGTCGACCCGAAGAGACCCGTCAGCACTACCTGGTCTGTTTACGAGAAGTACACAGGAGTGAATATGCCCATCGGTCTTTACCCTAAAGACTCGGTCACTGCCGCGACATCAGGGTCGGGTAGAACAGACGGGGACCGGTAGGGGCGTGACGCAGACGAGTCACGAGGGACCCTTACACATTAATTATAAACGTCTCACGGCGTAGACCTCGACCGAGCTCCGTTCCTGGCTTCAGACCGGTGTGGCTCCTGGGGAAAAGACTCCCCGAGTCCCTCCGTTCCTGTCCCGGGAGACGTCCACGGGAAGTGTGTCCGAAGAGGAACGAGGAGGTGGGAGTGGGGTGGGGGTGGATCGCGGTGGTTAAGGGCTTCGTGTCCGTGGGAGTGTACGACTGGGTCCCCCACGACCGGTCCCGACACAAACCGGGGGTAAACCCCATCCTCCAGGAGAGACCCGTGGAGTCCACCCGGGTCGACACAGGTCCACACGGTCTCCCCGAGTCTTGACACCTCCTCGACGTCGTCTGCTCCTACGTCCTTCGACCCCACCTCCTTCCACGGTCTCCTGTCTTCGTCGGGACCCTCCCGGTCTTTTCCCCTCGTGGTCACCAACACTGGGGGTCTGACGGACAATCGGGAAGTTTCGTGACACCAAGTCGACCGGAGTTCTCCGTCCGGAGTCGAGGAACCGGTTCACCTGGGCGTGAGTGCGTCCTGTGCGTGCCGTCAGGGCCGAGTGTTCGAGACAGTCCTCTCGCCGCGACTCCCTCGGGGTGGGTCCGGGCACTGTGGGGGAGGGGCTCCAATGTCCTTCGGTGTCTTGGTGGTAGGTCCCAGAGGCGACAACGGAGAGGCGAATGTCGGGGGGTGGGGACGAGGTCGGTGGAGGGCGACTCCGGGTCGCCGCGGGAGAGGAGAGGGCCACGTCTACTAGCCTGCACCCCGCGCACTCCCACCCCTACCACCCCCCGCGCGCACACTTTATACGGCGACCCATCCCTAACGACGGCGAGCGGAGAGATTTTTGGGTGTATATAATAAGAAATTACCTTTCAATTAACAGAATAATAAGGGAGGTATACCAGGAGAACGAGCCGTGGGTCGCCCCTACGTACCCCGACTCCGCCCCCCACCCCCGAGGACCCTCCCACAGACTCTGCACCATTCCGACGGCGACCTCGTATTAACCTAGATACCTCCGTCTAGGCCCCCTCGGACCGGCTTCGGGAAGGACCCAGGGAAGAACCAGGGGGATCGGGTCGGACGAGGGGTGGAGAAAAGGAAGGGTCCAGGACGGGACTCCAACCGGAGAAGACCGTGACAGAGGGGTGGGACACCAGACACCTACGAGGGAGGACTCGCGACACACCCCTCTATGTCCCACCCTCCCCCACCACCAACGAGAGGACGAGCGGGGGAGGGGTGTATAAGACACCAACGGACTTCCTCTTTTAAGGTAAAAACTCTTCGAAAAGTTTTCGGTTTAAGTAGACACCGTTCTCAAGGACGGACTGCCAGTCGACAGACCGAACATACAGGACGTGGGGAAGACATGCGGGGGGGTTGGCCTCTCCCCCGTGCCCCCTCCAGTCACAACCCCCTCCTGGCAGGGTCCCGTGACCGAGTACAACCGGTACGGAAGGTACCCGTGGGTGACGGACCTCGGTGGCGGTGTGGCTACCGCGGAGACCCCGACGATTTGACCCGGTCCTGGACACAGAAAGAGTCGGGGAGACGGGGAGGGTCCGGGAGGAAGAGGAGGCACCTCACACTCCCATAATCCGACCTCGTTAGAGAGTCTCGTCCACCTCCTATGTCACTATCCTTCCAGGGGCTCCCCGCACGCACCCACGAGTGTAGAGACTAGTTAAGTCTTGGGGAACGAGGACCTCAGGACGTCCCGTCCGTCCCTCGGGACGAACCTCCGAAGTCCCAGGATCCTCTCAGAGTCGTTCCTCGACGACGGGTCCAAGGTCACCTCCGACACCCATACCTTCCCTGTCCAGACACCCTCGCCGCAGAGACCCATCCTATCCGTCTGGGTGCGGATCACTATATGCGGTGGCCTCTTCCCCGGTGGTCGAAGGTGAAACACGGTTCTCCAGTGACACCCCGGGGTAGGCTCCAGTCGAGGGTCTCCTATCTCTTGTCGAGTCCCGCCCTCTCTTCTCGACACAGTAGAAGACGAAAACAAACAAATAAATAAACAAAAACCGACACGACCCAGAAGGAACGACGTTTCCGAAAAGAGATCAACGTCGCTCCCCCCGAGGAGAGATCGCGTGCTCGAAGAGTGACACCACAGAAGAGAACATCTCGTGTCTACAATCCCACATTCCCGAAGTCATCAGCTCCGAGGGTCTGAGACCTCGTGTCCGAGTCATCAACACCGTGTGCCCGAATCAACGAGGTACCGCACACCCTAGAGTCTGGTCCCTAGCTTGAACAAACTTGGACCTCGGACACGGAACCCGTTGTGCCTTACCACCCACCACCTCCTTTCTGACTTCACCCCTCCTCACTGTCCCGACACCCTGGACCGTGCACACAAGGACTCGGAACTAAGGAGGTAGACACTTTACCCCCAGGTTCGTGGGGACAGGAGTTCCCTCTACACTCCTAGAGTTCCCTCGTCCCCGTTCCTTTCCGATGTCTGTCTCGGGACGTTTACACCCCACAGAGACACGGGGGGGGTCATAGTTAACGGACGGGAAGGTCCTGAATCAATACCGAAATCTTTCAAGTCTATACGTCCGACAGTGGAAACGAACAACTTTGGGTCCTTAGACCTTTAACCAAAGGAGAAGGGGCGGAAGAAGCAGGACAAGCCCGTCGATATTGTCTTATGACATTTGACCCACTGAATAGTTGTTGTCTTTAAAGAGTACAAAGAACTTCGACCCGTCAAGTTCTAGGTCTATAGGTGTCTAAACCACAAACCACTCTTGGGTGAAGGACCAGGTAACTATCGACAGAAGAGCGATACAGGAGTGTACCTCCCCACTTCCTGGAGAGACCCCAAAGGAAATATTCCCCTGATTAGGATAGGTGTTCCCGAGGTGGGAACACTGGATTGGTGGAGGGTTCTCCGGGGGAAGATTTATGACAGTGTCACCCCTAATCCAGAGTTGTATCCTTAACCCCCTCCCCTGTGTAACTCAGACATCGTGGAAGACTGGTACTGTAGAGACCCCCGAGAACGACCCTCTCCGTGTTTCCGGTGGTCTCTAACCTCTTTGTCCCGGTCACCCGGTCCCTTCCGCCGTCGACGTCTCCGTGGGCCCCTCCTTTGACCACTTCACTTCCCTTCCCGGGAAAGTGGGTCTTCTCCGGGCACTCAGACAAAGAGTCTAGTCAGTGGGTCCACGGTCGAACAGAAGGGTCCGGGACACCCGAGTCTCTTCCCGTACCCCGATCTGACCAAAATCTCAGTCCCACCATCCTTCGGTGGTTCGAGACCCAAGAACTCCCACCGTCGAGAACCGGACTCCAAGGGGGCAAATTCTTTCTCTGCTAGAGTCTCCGTATCAGTCTTGGAGTGGTCCACCTGTCGCGGCGAAAGATCTCTTCGACTCTTGGACACCGAAGCCCAGGCCCAGGTAAGGGATTTCACCTACGGGAAACTAAGAAGGTAGGACCCTTAGACCCGACAAATTTCGTAAAGGACCGTTAGTTCACCAATCGTGAGTCGTGAAAGTCACGACCCCCGGACCCAAGTTAGGGACCAACCCCTCGATCCTGGGGTGTCGGTACGCCGTACCCGTTTAGGGTCGGGGCGGCACCGTTCTCGAGACTATTCGTGGAATGGAGAGAAGACCCCAGGGGTCCCCCTGACCGGATCGTCGTCTTGTAAACCCCCAGTCGAGACTACCCCGATTCACGAACGTCTAATGACTCCACCGGTCTCGGACAAGTGAAGAGGGAACCAGAGACGTAGGTAGAGACCTCTCACTGTTCCGACGTACAGGTCTCAACCCCTGAGTAGACCTACCCTCTACCCCCTACCCCATCTCCTGACTTACCCAAAGGTACGACCCGGGGACCCCTACCGACTGGACTAGACGTAGGGGCGGGGTAGGAGGTGGGGGTAGGTAGAGACCTAGCCACCGTCGGTGCTCCTGTGAGCGGACTCTAAGTACCTCGGGGTTCGTAAACCGTCTCCGTCTCTTCATTAACCAAGACTGTTTGGTGTCGGCCGGGGTCCCCGTTGTACTCGTCGTAAATGGTGCTGGTTCGTCCTCTGCCTCCGAGTCGGACCGGAGGGAGGTGGAAGAGACCCGTACCGAGGGGAGAAGAACACTCGTCTCTAGACCACAGACCTCTTCTAACGACTCGGGGTTTGAGGGGTAGAAAGGATCTGGAGAGAGAGTCGGGACCTTCGGTCGACCGAGGAACCGCCACCGCACCGTTACTTCTGTCCCCCTAGACCCAGGACCCGTCTGAGCTGTCCGAGGGAAGAACAGGTAGACACCCAAGGGCACTTAGTTCCTTGGTTCACTGACTGAGATCCCGAAGGAGTGACATCGGAGTCCTACACTTCAACCCCCGCCCCGGAGGCGAACTCTCCACACGCCAGACCCACCTCCTCGTCCGACACGTGTGTGTACCTCACGTGCATACGTGGGTACGGACGGTGTATGTTTGTACGTACATACACTAGGTGGACCTCATCGTGAGTCGACCCTTGAGAAGTCACAGACCAATCGTTGTCCCCGTCCGCAGACTCCTGGTGTTTCCCTCCCCGACCCCGAGACTAGACAGGGTGTCCTGGGACCCCTGGTAAGTCGGGTGGATCCCCTTGGTCCCGGGTCCCGTAGTCTTTGCATTTGCAGCCACAGTCTACGGGACTCGCTCGATCTGAACGGCCCCAGACGGTTCAAACCAGGACAGAGTATCTCTCAGTGACTACCGAGAAACACTCCCCTACCTCCCCTACCCCCGACACCTCTTCCCGGGGTCTCTTCTCGACCGACGTGTCATACGACGGTGGGACCTGGAGTCCGACCTCAGTCCCGCCGACCCGAGAAGGATCTCACTGACCTTCCGGACCGTTCTCCTCGTCCCTCGGAAGTCCGGAGGTCGGTAGGTACACTGAAGTGGCGGGGGTGACCGGAAGAGTCGAAGGAGGAGGAGGACGTGCACGTCGAGAGGGGTGAGTGGGGAGCAGGGAGGTCCGGAGAGGGGCCAAAATTTGGGTCGGGTGTCGGGGGAGGGGTCCCTTCGGGAGGTCTAGTCACGACGAGGGTGGAGGACAGACGAGAACGTAGGAAGCCCACATATGTCCTCCCCCGACGGTCCCTGGAGAGGACCTGGGTCAGGTCAGAAGGGTAGTGTACCCCGTACCTCTGGTACGGGTCATCCCGTCCGAGGACGGGCCCGGAGGGTCCTACGGTGGAATTGTGTTTCGCTGTCTGGATCTTTCGTGGAGCGGGGACCTCTAACTAATAACCAGGGTACTGAGTGGCCCTCTGTTAGAGACTGGACGCCTCTGAAACACTCCACCCTACACTGACTAGTGTCACCCTCCTCTCTGCTCTCCTCACACTACTACGTACACCCTTACAGACGCGTGTACATTTGCTCTCGTGCACTTGGACACACACGCGCCCACGAGGTCGCCCTTGTCCTCGTCCCCTCACACACACACAGACACCTTCCCTCACCGACGCGGACGTACACCCCCGCCCTGGCCCGTGTGTGTAAGAACACACACACACACACTCTCTCTCTCTCTCTCATACACTAGGGTATACGCACACAGGACCCACCCTACACACTGGGCCGTCCGCACACGTGTGCACACATACACAACTCATGTGTCAAGACACACGAGACCCTCGTCTACACTTGTCCTTGTAAATGTCCGGTCCCACCCTGACACTCCTCCGTCCACGGCGTTCGAGACACAGTGGGCTCGTCTGCTCTTGATGAATTGGCTAATTAATCACTTCGACTCTTTAGAGTCGACACCCACTCCTCGAGTGTCAGAGCGCGCGTGTGTGTGTGTGTGTATGTACGGTACAGGGGTGCATGGCACGTGTAGGGGAGGGTTCAGTGATACGGACTGTGACAAGAATCGTCGTCGAGAAGCCCCTCCCGTTCTCCGGTCAGTGAACACCTACTCACAGGAGTGCGGGGATACACAGCCACGGGACCCGAAGACCTGGTTCACTGGGGACACCTCTCGTGTCGGAACACGTGCGGGGTGTCTACTCTCTCGACGCCGACCAGTCCCGGTGACCCGTCCTCGGAGCAAAGTCCCCAGACCCGGAGGACCACTCCCCCTTCGTCGGAAAGGTCGAGCCCCGACCCTAGACGACTACCCGAGGGACGGGGTCCCATCGTCCCTCTCGTGACCATGGACACCCGAATCTCGACTCGACCTCAGGTACCCCTCGAAGGGTTTCGAGTCTTGTCCGGTGAGGGTGAATGGCGGGGGGCCCACGGAACAGTGGTCCGCCGAAGGAGGTGGCCGGGACGTCCGTCTGGGTCCCCGGGGTAGGGAGGTCGGGGTTCGGACGACTCGGGGAGGGGAGAGGACAGGGATCTTTCCCTCTCGACGCACGAGGGGTAGTCGTCTTAACATCGACGGAGGCAAACTGAGAGGGCAAACTCGTGTCAAGGACCCCACGGTCAACGCAAACAACCCAAACCGGGACTCCGGGTCTCACAGCGAACTACAACTGATAGGTCGCCGGTCCGGACGGTGGGCGAGGACGTCGGGGAGTGTTTGGGGCCCCCGGATGACGAACGGAACAGCACGTCCTCGGGGCCTTCGGTCCAGTTCGCCGTCGGTGAACGGAGGACTAGCCCATAACTGTCTCCTCGGAAGTAATATGAGGTCGATGTCCGTGCCTTATTTAACCACACGGCGTTTAAATAAGAAAAAATTTTTCCCTGAAAGTGTGACCCCTTTTGAAGAATTTTCTTGTAAATATATTTTTCGTTAATGGTATGGTCATTAAAAATACATAAGAGGGGGAAGGTAGCGACGGAAACACAAACTTGTACTGGTGGAGGGGCCGTCGACGTCGGACCGAGGGGTCGGGGGAGCCGATCTCGAATGGAGGACGGTCTTACGGAGGAGGAGGAGGTCCTTCCGAGGCCTACGTTCCGGGGCCCGGGTCGTCCCCACGTCCGAGTCCCTCGTGCCGACCCACCTAAATACAAGTTTTGAGTCCACGAAACCTTTAAAGGAGGGAGCACGTAGGGACAGGGCTCCAACGAGGCAAAGGTCCTGACCGTACCGGGAAGACCCGGGGAGAACCGTAGTCGGTTCGTGAATCTCCGTGGACGAAGGGTGTCGGAGTCCCGGGACAAGGTGCTCCCTCCTTCGCCACCACACCCTCGTCCATAAAAGGGAGGGTTCCTCGGTGATTGCCCGTGGGACGAAGGGGTCGGTAATAACGAGCGTGTGAGCTACGTAATACATTTAACAGAGGCAACGATTCACCACCTCCTCGACGAGTCCCCCTTGCCTCCAGACCTCGGAACGCCCCCTTTCCTCCTCTGACCGGGACTTGTGAGTGACGAGGTTCAGTCCCTCCCAGACCGTCGGAGGACCTAGTCAGAATCGGGGGGTCCCGACCGCGACAGAGGGAGAGTCTGGTATCGAACGGCTCCCGCCACCGACTTGGGGTGCCGTCTACTAGACCCACCCGAAGGAGTAACCTGTCCCGGCAGTCTAACCCGGGATCGGAGGGAGAAGTCTGACCGAGGGTCCCTCCTCGGTCCCTCCGGCCGAAGAGGGTGGACGTGCTCAAAGTCGTCGTCGCATAGGAATCTATGTGTCTCGGAGGAATCTTTGGGAACCGCCTCGATCTCTCCAGTACAGGTAGACACCCCGACTCACTGGGTGGGAAACGGAGGACCTCTGGGACCCCGAGGAAGACGTCACTCGTGGGTCACTTGAGTCCTATATCTTCCCGCTCAAAACCTCGCCGTGGTGTCCCCAGATTCTAGAATCACTCCACACATCCCCGTGCTCCCAAGACCCCGGACCCCTACTGGAGTCACTACCTCCCCCGAGAGGGTCCCTGAGTGGATCGAAAGGTGGAAGGGAAAAGTCTGTGTTCTAGACGACCCCCAGGATCGGGTGGGTCTCTCGGCTCGTGAGACTCGAAGAACGTCTGACTCGGTCTGAGAGACGGCTCGAACACAAACGCACTCCGACCACCCACGTGTGGAGTGTGAACACAAGGGACAGGGCCCCTGACTCCCAGGTCACGTTCCCCCGGTGACCTTCCTGAGTGTCTACACACACAAAGGCCTTTTAAACTCTAAGGTCCTTACCACACTCTAACCGTTTCTGTGACATCGGGCGAACCGGGTAACGGGCACGTCAGGGAAGAGAAGGGTGGGGAGGGATCCGCACCGACGGACACCGACACCCACTCTACCCGGTCCACCGTGTCCGAAGTCATCTCCAACCACGTTACCCACACTTACGAAGACACCGGAGTGTCTGTAACACCTTCTGAGCCTCGAAGAAGGGGGAGTGGACCGTAACAGGGCAGGACAGGGGTCCTACTGACCTAACGACGAATCTGGGGACACCCGACGACCGGGAGTGGAACGAAAGACTTACGGAGGTTGAAACCCCTTTACATCCTCACCTCCGCTCTCTAGTCGGTACGGTTTAACCACAAAACCAGATTCTTGGAACCAGACACATGAGTCGACTTGTCCCTCTACTTTGTGACTTGACGGAATTAAAAACTATTCTCATTGTCTCCACTATTGTCGACGACGGAAGACCCCCCAGGGAAAGACGTCTGCTCTCCGACCCCAGTTTCGTCAATCAGAGGACAGAGACTGAAGAGACGGAGGTAATAAGAGAGAAGAGAGAGGGAGGGAGGGTAGTAAGAGGGGGGGCGGGGCGGGGGCGTAGAGAAAAGAACCCGGAGGGTCCACCGAGTCCCCATTTCTGAGGCGGACGTTAAGTCCTCTGTGTCCAAGTTAGGGACCCAGTCCTGCTAGGGGACCTCTTCCTTTGCCGTTGGGTGAGGTCATAACAACGGGCTCTTTAGGGTGCCTGTCTCCTCGGACGGACTACCCGACGTCAGGTACCCCAATGTTTCCTCAGTCCATGCTGAATCACTGATTTGTTGTGGTCATAGAGAAAAGAAGGAAAGAATAAAAAAAAAGAATTTAAAGATCTACCTAAAAATTTCAATCCCAAAATTTTAGTCACAGTGCGAGTGTGCACCATATTTCAGCACCAAAAGGGTCCGCCCAACACAATTCTCGTGTCGTCTGGGGAGGAGAGGTGGAGGTCGAGGGATCTCCGACAGCGAAAGATTAGAGTCTCGAGGCATAGAGATTGACCGCACGAAGACAGCGAGGAAGCACCAACAGGACAAAATCCACAACGGGCACCTGTAGGTGACCCCTCATCTCGCGCTCGTGTCGCAGGCGGCCAGTGTCACGACAGAGAACAGACTAAGGGTGGAAGGGGGTTACAACGTACCACTATGTCGTCCAGTCCTGAGTCACCACCATCATAGAATTGCCCCGTTTACGGTAAGTCTTGACACGTCAAGTATCACCCGTAAAGCCCCATGCTCAAAAATGGAAAAAGGAGGACGTCCAGTGTTGACAGGCCATAAACGAACCAAAGGACACTTGGAAATGATTAACACAGGGTTCGAGGGACGGGGAAGGTAGACTGGAGAAGAGTACGTACGTGTGTATAGACCCGAGACCCAGGGACGGGTCCCTTCAGAACGAACCCTAAAGGGAGTGGAGCGAAGACTCAACCTCAGGGAGAGAAGACGTACGACACGTGAGGAGAAGGAACCGAAGACCAAAAGAGGGAACCACTCAATCTCTTGTGAAAGTCGACCGTAGGACACGTTTCCACATACCCTCGGTCTAAAACCTCCGAAAGTACAGAGTCTTTCGGACGGGAGAGGGGGTGTAGACCGTCTCCAAAATCCACCCACACCTTCAAGTTCCACCTTCGTCGAACGGAGTCTTAAAGGTTCCGCCGTGAAGTAAGGAAGGTCGAAGGACTCAACGACACGGTTCCAGGTCTCAGTGAGTATAAGGGTTAGGAAACATATACTGGAGAAAAAATAGAACCACATACACGAATCAGCGAATTAACACAGACTGAGAAACACTGGGGTACCTGACATCGGGTGGTCTGGGGAGACGGGTACCCCTAAGAGGTACGGGAGGAGGTCCCCTAGAAGGTTTGGGTCCCTAACTTGGGTCCAGAGGATGTAACGTCCGTCTAAGAAATGGTAACTCGGAGGTCCCTTCGGGTACTTATGACCTCACCCATCGGATAGGGAAGAGGTCCCCTAGAAGGCCTGGGTCCTTAGTTTAGCTTGATCCGTCCGTCTAAGAAAGAGGAGTACGGAGCACAAGTCTTTAAGGTGGGACTATACGGAACCGCTCGAAATAATAGTAAGAAATGGTGAGTCACCTGTAAAAGTTTGATCTAAGAACACAGGAAGTCAAGACCCTTCAAAAGTCTTACTAAAGAAACTGATAACGGAGGGAAGGGAAAATAGAGAATAGAAAGATTTTGGAAATTGAGTCCAGGAAAAAAAAAAAAAAAAGACAAAAGAAAGGTTAAAAGGTAGACACATAGAAAAATAGTCCTCTAAAGAGTTAAAACAGAAGGTTGGAAAGACATTACAAAATGTGAAACAATCGTATAAAATTTAAGAACCTAGAGAAAAAAACCAAGAAAATTTTTTATTGTAGAACGAGAACAAAGTGACTACGGTAACTAGGACAGTCGAGAGACTTCTACTATCGAAATTTTTTTTTTGAAAGATAAAACTTTATTAAAATCTAAATGTCTCTCCAACGGTTTTATCATGTCTTTAAAGGATTGGGAAGTGATGAGGGGAAATTACAATGGTAGAACGTATTGGTATCATGTTTATAGTTCCTTCTTTAACTGTGGCCATGTAATTGTGATTGGTCGCACTTTTGACATAAACCTAAAGTGGTCAAAAACGTGGTTGCAGGAAAAAGGAAAAGTCCTAGGTTAGGTCTCAGAACGGAACGGAAATCAACAGTACATAGGAATCAGAGGAGGTTAGACACTGCCAAAGATACAGAAAGAAACAGAAAGTACTGGAACTATGAAAAATTTTTGACTCCAATACGTAAAAATCCTTTTTGTGGTATCTTTCCCTACACAGAAAGAGTCACGTCGTATAGTCCCTCTTGGACTACGGTTATATAGAGTAATACCCACTACAATGGAAACTAGTAAATCAATTCGACCATAGAAGAACCAAGGAGATGATACTTCAACGGGAAAAGGGGGAAACATAATTATTAATTATGTAAAGAAGCTCCTATGGAACTCTGATACGTTTATAGGGTAAAGAGAGTTTGGAAACGGGTAATTAAAATTGTAGGTAGACATCTGGAACGGACGTCGTCAATAATGACTCCATAAAAAGATTAAGAGAGTAAAAATAAAGGAAGATATAAATAATTAACCTTAAGAAGACATTCCTTCTTGACAGGGAAGAGGGGACAAATAAATAGTTAATAAATGAATACAGTCATACTTGAGTACTTACGAATGAGATACACACCAATAAATCATAATAGTATTAAAAGAACGGGTCCAATAAGGTCGAAACCGAAACCCTCGAGAAGATCCAACCGAGGACACGGGAAACTGTACGACCCCAGGAATAAACTTATCAAGAAAAGAAAAAACAATGGTGTTCTAGAAGTCGAGTACAACATAAAAGGGACCTTAGTCGGTGAAGAGGTTCCTCAAGACCAAGGTAAATAATCGCTTACCATAAATCTTTAGTTCTAACCCCACGACTCGTACGAGTAACGATCCCCCTACAGTGACAACGACCCAACAGAGTGTTCTTCATTTTTTTTATACATAGCAGGTACACATGTGTGTATATACATTAATACAGAAACAGACAGACAGAAATATATGTAAGCGTTGTCACTCAGATGTGACTTCGGAGATGAGGTCAGGTCATGTTGTCCTAAGTGACTTCAGAGGGAGGTAAGGAAAGACCACTGACGGAGAGATTGTCACTCCTTAGGTCGAGAGTAGTAGATGTTATACAAACAAAGAAGTTGGGAACCTATGTGTTAAATATCGCAGAAAAAAGTTTGAAAGCAGAAAGGTACATCGGGTCCAAGGAAGGCCAAAAACAAACAAAACCGGAGACTGAAGATGCACGGGCAGAGGGGTGGGGACGGGGAGTCACAAACCCAAAGGTTTGCCAGACGAGTATAAATTCGTCTGTCTCTTCTATTGCACTGTCCTCGACTCGTCTCCTTAATTGTTGGGAGACCCGGAGTCCACCTTTGTGGTAGTTTCCCGTCCCGTGACTCAACACCTCCACCCTGAGACCCATACCGTCCCCCCAGGAACCCCAAGGACCACCCGTGCGACCAGGATAACGGGAGGACCCGACGTCCAAGGGGTCGTTTCGAAGAGGGGCAACGAGTAGACCCCAAAATCGGAAACCTCAAAGGGTAGTAATTGGGTGACGGTCGTCTCCACTCGGGAGGTGTCGGACGACTCGGTCAGTGGGTGTCAGGTAGACGACGATCGAAGGTTCTACAGGGACCACGAAGGAGGCGTATAAGATACTGGGCACCCAAAAAGTGATAAAAGGTATCGGGAAATGACACCAAAGTCCCTCAAGACTCTTTCTTACTTTTAAATTAGGTGGTCCGTAGTGACGTAAGTGAGAGAACATCGTTGACTCGGGAAGGAGAAACAAGTGCCTTTAGGCACATCCAGGGGTCGGTCACTTACGTACTTGTCCTCTAAGAGACCGACTCCCTCCGTCGTTCGTCCAGGCCGGAGGACTGGAGAGAGAGTACTGGGCACTAGGAGGTGTGTTCGGGTCCCCGGGGGACGGATGAGGGATCCCGAGGACTCTTGTGTCAAGCTCTTGACCACGGGACACGGACCCTCCCACAGTCGGGTTCCGAACCGAACCCCAATCGACGTCCCTCGACGGCCTTTGTCTCCTCCCCCTAATCTCTCCGTTCCCAGAGTTGGTCGGAGTATTACTTGAACTCGTCGGACCAAGAGAGGGACACTAGGGTACGGGGAGTAGGACTCGGAGTCAAAGGGATAGACACGCAATCCTGTAGAATCGACCGGTCCGAAGGTGTCAGTCGTCACCCCTTCTCGAAACGACTATTTCAGGACTGAACCAAGACTGTCGTACGATCGATAATGGACCACGGGGGGGGGGTGATGGATTATGGAAGAAATAGAAGTCTATCCCAATGGGTTCACTATCCATGGACGTTCACCCCAATGGACCCAGAGGGTATTGGTCCTGTCTCATCCGGGGACTTAGACCGACTACCGACTATCGACTCCCGTGTAGGGAAACCCTGTTGAGGACTTACGTGTCGGACAACACTCACTCAGTCCCAGGGGAGAACCCGAGTCGGGGTCCTGAGCCTAGGAGGGGTCCCAGACGAGAACGGGATTAACAAGGAAGACGGACCCCGTAGAAGGAGTCAGGAGCGAAGTTGGGTAACTTTAACTCGAGGACGAGGACTCCGACCTCCTCACCCGAAGACCGTCCCAAACCCTCGTTAGTGTGGTTTTCTTTGGGGAGTGTTTAGTCCCCTGGACCCGGAGTCAAAGGAGCAGACATTTTCTCCCCCGCAACAGAGACGGAAGTCCCAGTGTCACTCTATCGAAGTCCCCGGTCTTGGTTCGGGGAACATATAACCCCGTCGTCGTGCCCCTGTACCCCGACGTCCCCGTTTTCCGACCTGACCCTGACCTCCGCTCCCTTCTCTGACCCCTGTTTCCACCTTCGTCTTCGTTCTGACCCGGTCTCATGATCCCCGGTTCCCTGCCTGACCCTCGGTCCTATCCGACCCACCACGGTACGGAAGATCGTCACCCGTGTGTCCGATAAAAACTTTTTGAGTCTTGTTCCAATATCTCATTAAAGAACGTCCGTCGAGGACCAATGGTCCCTTCTATAAATCGTGCTTTCCTCCGGAGTCAAGGTATAAGGACCTACTGTAAAATCCTCTAACCCACTCGACCTGGTGGACGGTCTCGGGTTAAATAACAAACTACAGGGTCGAAGGAAAACACTTCCTACCCCCTTCCCGTGTCCTCCGTGAGTCTCGAGACTCTGTCGTTGTAAGAACCCCTCCGGGTCTTCACACATCACTTCCCGTGCCCTCACCCGGGACCAGAACCGGCACAGAGGAGACTAGAGACATCCCACCGGAACCCGTGTACTGAGGGGGACGGACCAAAAATCGTAAGAGTACATTTGGCTCCTGGGACAGGTACAAAGACCAAATCCCGTCCACCCGCGTCGACCACCTGTCTCCTGACTCATTCCGCCCCGTCTCATGACCCCCGTTCGGGTACTCGCGTCGTCCGAACGACTGTTCAGAAGCCAGGGAGTCCAGTAGAAGCGGTTGACGACCCGCTTTATCTCCGGGTCTCTCCCGTGCCTGTCCGGGAGTCTGTCCCTGTCCGGGAGTCTGTGTGTCGTCCCACCAACGTCTCGACTCCGGTCTTGTGTACAGAAGTGGGGTAGCGTCCGGTCACCCACTTTTCGCACTGTAGTGTTACAGGCAGACAGAAGTCACCCGTCCTGTGCAGATATACTGTCTGAAAAAGTCGGAACGGTCCTCGACCAGGGGAGGGGACTTACACACTCGGAAAGGGTCCGGGGTGGGATGGTCAAAACGGGGAAGAACGGGACCCGTCGAAAACAAAGAACCCGCGGTTGGTGTCCCTGAGTCCAATCCACGATTAATTTTCGATGGGTCGGAGGAAAGACGTCTCCGACTCGGGAGAGGAAATCGTGTGTCGGGGTCAGGTTAGCAAGAAGTAGTAAAGATCGGAACCCGTTTACTAAGGTTCACTCATACGGAGTCAAAGGAGTAGACATTTTGTAAGGAACAGAAGGGAAGAGGAACACCGTAGTACTCCAAATTTCCTGTGTATGGTACATACATTGAACTAGCCCCGACATCTGTACTCAAATAGACCCACTACCCACTCTGGCGGCGGGACCCGTCCCAGTACCCTTCGACGGAGCCCCAGTCAGTCTTCAACTACTACGAACCGTGACCCCTGTCCGCACCTACCTACCCCCGTCTCACGTCACTCCTAGCCGCCACCAACCGCCACACACACCCCCCCTGTACGTCCGGGCTCACAGACAAAACGACTAACGAGGAAAACGAAAGTTCCTCTAATTTGATAAAAATCAGACGCGGTGACGACCACTCTGCGGCCTCCTTCGGAAAGGTAGCGGCTCTAAAAGACCTTCGACGGTTCACACCAGAAGTCGAGGTAAGACCCTCGGAGGGGTTCGTCCGCCCTCCCCGGCAGTGACAGACCCCCGAGACCCCTGTCCGACCCAGTGGCAACGAGGGGTTCCAGGAACGGTGCGACCGGAGACCTCGACGTGCCGGGGTCTGATGCCTCTCGTCATTAGACTACGCGGGCTACAAACATTGCGACACAAATTTTTTTCATTAAATAAAAGATTAATAAGGAACAGAACGTATTGGCACGTAGCGGTTTCACAGCGATAAATTTTATAAATAGAGAGGTGCGGCGTCCTCGTCGAGACCTCGCACCTCCCCCTCCTTTATTTTCAGGCGCACGACCAGCGTCCGTATAATGAAACTGAGCAGGACCGTCGAAACTGCAGAGGGACATTTATGTAAATAAAAAGTAATCCTACAAAGACTCGAACACCGGGGGTCTCTCGGTCTCACTAATACGACAAGTAGACACTCTCTACGGCACCTCTCCACGAGCACCTTACTCGAGATGGCTTACGCGGGGTGCGGACGGACATGGTCCCGCTCCCAGGCTCGCTGACACTAAACCCCACACGACCACGTGTCTCCCACGTCGCGACCCGACGTACCGTGGTCCACCCGTTGAAACCAGTAAACCAAACTGCCCTTTTGACTTGGGTCCCTCTCAGTGGAAACCTCACCTTAGTCGGAGTGACCGTTTCACTCGTTCGCGCGGACACCGGACAAGATACGTTCCCCGACTCCGAAAAACGACGTCGAGGCGTCCGAAGCTCTGATCCCAGTCTCTTTGGGACCGACCGAAGTGCCCCACGCGTATAGGGTCTCCGAACTCTTTCTCCCTGGTACCCAAGGGTCGTACGGTCTACCCCCGGACTGAGAATGGAAAAGAGACGAGTAGGAATCCCACGTCCAAACTCGGACAACGTTCCTGACCTCCGTAGACCCGTGACCTTCTCCGTAGACCCGTGAAGGAAGTCGGTGGACCACCTCGTCCCTGACCTGAGCCGAGGAGGGAGTGATTGTCCGAGAAAAGGTTAGTTTTTTTTAAAAAAAAATAAAGAGAAAATCGAGTGACTCAGATTCTCTCAAAATACGACTTAAAATTTTATGGAATAAAAAAGGTCAGAGATTTGATGATTAGAGAGTCCGACTCCCTAAGACCCTGTTTCCGCTCCGGAGCCTCACCTTTAGACATTTTAATCGAAGCCGCCATAATCACAAACGTCAACCTCTAACTTTTTAACGAAAGGGTCCCAGACTAACCTCCGAGACGAGAGGAGTCCCCTTCTCCGTCCTTAAGCCGTGTCTCTGCGGACCCTCCCACCTCCGTCTCACCCCCCACCCCCCCTGTCGACTCCCTGTTTACGACCCTCCGACAACACCCCAAGTCTTTTCGAAGAGGATCCCCTCCTCAGGGGGAGGGACCCGGACACACGACTACGAGACGTCTCATACACGACCCCACTCACACAGGGACGGACCCAGAGGGGTGGTCACGAGTCGAAGAGGTCTCGAGACCCATGTGTCGTCCACGGTTCATTTACGTCACCTCGGGTCGGCCAAGGGAAGGGAAAGAGAATGACTCCGGAAGACCAAGGGACTGGGGGGTGGCGGTCCCGAGGGTGTGATCCCACTCTCGAAGGCCTGGACTGACTCCCCGGTCGAGACCACGAACACCCCCGCGGACGAGTACACCGGGTAGTCCGGAGAACACACGAACTAACGGAGACTAACCGACGTCGACTTAAGTCGTCTTCGATAATAAACGGGAACTACTCGGTTAGTCTACCGGAGTAACCGGTAAGTCTCGTCCGTGGCCTTGGACCCCCTACCCCCACCCTCTCCCCCTCTACCCTGTGTCGCTCCGCCCCCGTCCCGTCCTGTCTACGTCCTGGACTCGGACCAGACACAGGTGGTGTTGGAAGTGTGTCTGGGATGGTGGGAAGGGACTGCACAGGGGGGTTTGGCCCTAAGGATTGGGGACAGTCCGGACGGAGGGTCGGAAACGGGAGCGAGAAGGGAGAAGGACGTTTCGGAAAGGGACGTGTGGGAGGAGGACTCGGGGAGTTCTGGAGGAGGTACTTCAGACAAAGGTGGAAAGGTCCACTTCCGCTCGACACAGGGACTCGGATAAACGACGGGAGAGTGAGACCGTCTTTTATGTCTTCAGTGTTCCTACCACCAGTCTCTCTAAGTCTCTCTATCTCCAAGTTTGAGACTAGTAAGGGAAGGGTACAGATCCAGGAACCTACTCGATCAAGGGGGGATCTCAAAACCAAAGAAATGGCAATTTGACATGGAGGGACTCCCCCACCATGGACTTACGATGCCGACCTCCTACATTTCCGTCCGGAGTCAACCACCCCACTCCCACCTCCTGATCGCCAGGGTGTCGGTGGTAGTGTCCCAAAAGAACTCGGACCGACCGAGTCCCAAACCGTGATCACCCCTGTCTGTCGGACAGACTCCACCACAATCACCCTGTGTCCCAGACTCTACGGTCCTAGACATGTGTCTTCCAAATAAAATTCCCCTCCCCGATGAGACTCTTTGGCATGAACATTTCCCTATACACCTCGTTCGGACCCGTCCCTCTCTCCGACTGGTGTTACGTCAACTTACCCCAGAGTCGGTCGTGGTACCTCTCGAGGACCAGACCCCACCGACGAATCTCTCCAGGATCTAACTCCGGTCCCCAGGACCGAAAACACGGGACGTGATGGACCAGTGACGTACGTCCCACGACGATCCCTTCCCTGTACTGGTGCGTACTCCACAGAGGGACATCAGTCCCCTGTCAAGGTTTAGCTGAGTCGTAGACCTCATACTCGTGACTAGGACTTCATCATGGGTGTTGTCGGGTGGAGAACTCAGTGGACCTGGGGATCCAAGTATATCATTTAAACAGATACACCCTCGAGTGATCGAGATCTTAATACTAACAAGGGAAAAGGACCCTTTGAACCTTCTCCTTCTTATCACCTTACTCGATACTGGAGGTTGTGTTTCCGGTGCTAACCATGCGTAGGAGAGGTAGGCGAGGGTGGAGGGATCCAAGGGAAGTGGGACTGGGTCTGGGAGTAGGGACCACCCAGACTCGGCGACGAGTGGTGCGGGAAGAGTAAGGTACTGAATACGGGAACAAGTGGGAAGTAGTTTTGATTTGTCCCCTCCTTGAGGACCACCAGATCACCAATTCTGAGACACGAAGATGGAATCCCCCGTCCTTAAGCTAGGGACCAACCCCTTGATTCTAGGGTATACAACACACCGTGTCGGTTGTTTATTTCCTTTTCTCTTTGATCTGTCCCCCCAGGGTCACCCAGTGGTCCCACAGGTTGTATAAAAAGGGACGGGGTCGGAGAGGACTATTACTCTTAGTAAAAAGGTACTGTCGACGAGAGAACCGGACTCCTCGGATTTGACTGTCCGGGCAGTGACTTTTAATTCCGGGTCACCCTGAGGCACAGGGGGCACTTTGGTAAGGGAGAGGCCCTTGGTCTTGAAACATCTAACTGTCTCGGATTTTAACTTCCCTAGTCTTCAGTCTTAAGGGGGTTCATCTTCTTATCACTACCCCTCACTTTGGTGCGGAGAGGATGAAAACGGACCTGACACATGAGAACCGATAATGCCTGAGTCATCAATCTAAATGCCATGTGTGACACAGGAGTTCCTATCGAGGGGTAAGAGCGACCTATGGTAAAGGTTGTACCACCGAAACGACCAGAAGTTTTCTGGTAAGGTGTATCTTTGTATGTGTTTGGAAGTATCGTTGTAATAAACATTATATAAATTTTTCACCTTTGTTGAGTTTACAGATAGTTGACTACTTCTTTACTTGTTTTAGACATATAGGTATGCCACCTTGTAATAAGTCGTTATTTTTCATCAGTGAAAGACTATGTACGATGGTATACCCACTTGGAACTCTTGTAATATGATTCACTTTCTTCGGTCCTTGGCTTCCCGTGTAAAATTTACTAAGTCACGTATACCTTACAGGTCTTGTCTGTTTTTGATCTTTGTTTCATCACTAACGGTACCCGAACTCCCTCTGTTCTTACCCCATGTCCCAAAGAAACCTCCAATACTTTTACAATGTTTTAATCTCAACAACTACCAATGTGTTGACACACTTATCTATTGGTAAATTAACATATGAAATTTTTTTCATATGATTGGTACCCCCTACACTTAATATAGAGTCATTCCGACATGGATCCCCTTTTTCAGGAAGTAAGGTTGTGACACTCTGACCGCCGGAGTCTTACCACTCCATTTACTATCCTAGTCGCTTAGGGTACGAGTGTACGGGTGACTTCGTGGAGAAAACGACATTTCACCTAGGGGACCTCATTCTTTGGGTACCCTGGGGTACAGTCGTCTAGTTTGTAAGCTATTCGAGAACCTATCAGTTGTGGGAAGTACATCCTTTCTTTTTGAATGGTCGACAATAGTATAGTAACTCTTACTGAGTGACCGGGAAGACTCCAACTTCTCCAGACCACATTAGTTATACGGTGCATCAACCAACTAAAAGAACTCTTCATCACGGTATAAACCCAGAATCCTAACCTGAGAAGGACCTTCTAACCCATAAGTCGTCGTCGTCATCGATCTAGTTGTAACCAGAACCCGGAAACGCATCAGGGAAGTATCGATGAGAGAAGTATGTGAGGGACATGGTCGGGACCTCACTGACTGCTGTCTCCGACTGACTACGTTAAGTACTCCAGTAAAACAGACCAATAAACCACAGAGAAAGGACCACCACGACTATTCGTAATAACATGTCTCTAGAAGTATAAACACGGGTACGGGTAACCAGGTAGGGGTACGGAGATGGTCCCAATACTTTCACTTTCACTTCAGCGAGTCAGAAGGCTGAGAAACGTCGGTGTACCTGACATCGGATAGTCCGAAGAGGCAGGTACCCTAAAAGGTTCGTTCTCACGACCTCACCTAACGGTAAAGGAAGAGGTCCCCTAGAAGGACTGGGTCCTTATCCTGGGACCAGAGGACGTAACGTCCGTCTGCGAAATGGCAGACTCGGTGGTCCCTTCGGATGGTCCCAATATACAGGGATTATAAGGTCTGAAGTAAGTAGGACTGTTGGTTGGTTCGGTAAACAGTGAAGGGTACTCTGACAAATGTATAAGAATGGAGTCCGGGGAAGGGAAAGGCATGTTTCACCTACTAGTCCACACGACGGGTCTCGAAGCGAGGAACCCTCCGAAAGACGAATCGTGACAGAAAGTCCCGGTAGGGTACAGCCCATATTACATCGACACAGACGAAAGTCGAGTGTAGTTGTATGAGGCGACTGGACAGACTCTGACTCGAGTCAGAAAAGGGAGAAGATAGTCGACCAGTACTCCCTGAGGGGGACGCGTGTGAGGTACGTCAGAATTGACTCTCTCCTCGTAAGTACGTCGTCATCACTTACTTACCTCCTGACACAGGACACCAACGACCTAGCTCCCGTCATCTTCTCCTCCAACCTATACCCACTCCAATAACTACACTCGTCCGAAGGGTCCACCGAGTCACCATTTCTTAGGCGGACGGTCATGTCCTCGACGTCCTCTGTACCCAAGTTAGGGACCCAGCCCTTCTAGGGGGCCTCCTCCTGTACCGTTGGGTGAGATCATAAGAACGGACCTTTTAAGGTACCTGTCTCCTCGGATCACAGGTACCCCAGTGTTTTCTCAAGTACACAGAACGAACACGGGAGACTGGTCGAGTATGAACTAGTTCCTACACGTGGGGAGGAAAGAATTTTACCTAATGAGAACCCGAGTGCTCTGGAGTGCTGAAGTACCCACACTGTCTTCGGTCTAGTAAAATATACGGAACCAGTAAATTAGTGCACGTAACACACCAGAGACGGTCCCGGGTCACTGTTAGGTCCTCTACGAAAGACTTGTCACACATCAAAAGACAATCTGGGATCCTGAGAGGACACTACGATAATCTTTGACGGCATTTGCAGTGTGTCGTAACAAGAGGTCTTGCCTATGGAGATCAAGGTAGCCCGGCTGACGTAGCACACCGGGCTCGACGCCCCGGTGAAAGTGGAGCCGAACTCGGACGGCGTCGTAGGGAAACTTGAGAGTCGGAGTGAGTCGACTCTAGGAACGTACAGTCGACCACACACTCTATCTCGGTCTAAGGCTCCGACCGGGACTCTCGTCTACTGTCGGGGGTGACTTAAAGAGAGACTACGAACACGGGAAGAGTGGTCGTGTCAGGAGGAGCGACACCATTTACCACAGGAGACCCGGGCGGGTACCTTGTACCAGTACACCCCGAAAGACCGGAAAACGTCATCTTGAGGAGACCATACAGGTGAACAGATTCGGAAACTAGGGAAAGAGTTGAAACGAGACCCTCAAGACCGTAAAGTCGAAGAGAATCACACCCGGTAACGAAAAAAGTCTGAAGGTCGTAGGGGACCCCAGGAGTAACCCCACAATCTAGGACATAGTAATCTTTCACGAGAGTATAGCTACCACCACCTGCCACGAGTCAAAGGGTCAACACAGACTGAGAAAACACTGGAGCACCTGTATTTCCGGGTGATCCGAGGAGACTGGGTCCCTAACTTGGGCGCAGAGGACACAGAGAACGTCACCGTCCGTCTAATAAATGGTGACTCGGTGGACCCTTCGGGCAAGTATAGTTATTGGAGAGGGTATTAGGTTGGAAGAAAAGATGACGGGAACTAGGTCGTTGGAGTCCTAGGTCCGGAGGACGACCAATCTACGCTATAATGGAAGTCCTGGATCAGGGAAAAAGAGGGAAACGTCCGGGTCGTGAAGGACCTCAACACCCAAAGAGTAACACTGACTTCGGAACCAAAAACAGACCACTCACCCTTCCTCCCCTCACACAACGAAAGCTTGTACCTCCGGAGCAGTAGTAAAAATTCGTTCACCCCTCGGGATCGGAAATTATTCCTCCTTGTCAGTGAAGCCATCCGAGTCTCTCAAGTCCCACCCAAAGTCCCAAGAGTTCCCGTCACTGGGTCTACGGGAGTGGAGTGTTGAGTCCCTAGGTAAGGAAGGGTCAGTCCCAGAGTTGGAACCCATCTGTAGAACGACGTCAACTCTGACATTGAGGGAGACCTGGAAACAGTGAGAAGACTAATTCAGGACACGGACTGGGAGTCGAAAAAGACGGAGACCGACGTTCTCTACTCAGAAAAATATAGGACGGTTCCCCCGAAGACTGAAAGTGTAAAGTGGAATTTAGGCACTAATTAGTGTGAGTCGGAAAGTAACAGAGAAAGGTTTCGTAACTATCGGGAGTCGTTGCCGGTAGGGTAAGGTATCAGGAATATTAATGTAAAGGGACTTTAAGAGCTCTGGACTTTGTACCGTGGGTAGGTGTCCATAAGGGTAAAACCAAGTGTCACCCCCCTGCAAGCTAGTAAGCGTGGAAATCGTGTCCGATCCCAACAGTCGCGAGGTCGTTGGTGACAACACGTCGGAAGTGAAGTTGTCCTGTTGAGGACAAAGTCTTAACCGAGGAGCCCTGGGGAGGGTCGTACTCGACACCGTCCCAACTCAGGGACCTTCGTCTGAGACTCCACCCCCAAACACACGTCCACAACTGACACCCTCATGAGAGTCCCTGGTGGGAGTAGTCCCAGTTTCCTCCGTCCTACCCCGTCGTCTTCAAACTGACCCTACTTCCGAATTGTCTTCGGGGTCGGTCAAGGTGCCTTCCCCGACCTTGACCGGAGCAAGGACTCTCAGTAGGGAGTAACACCATCTGAAACACAAGGAGGTGAGTTGGACGTACAGGTCGTCTCGCACCCACTCCACCGAGGGAGACGAGTCCGTCCCTGAATTGGCTCTCGGTAGTCGTCGGTCGTAGAACCGAAGTAGGACTACGCCCTCAGACCCGTCTGTGGTGTCGTAGGTGCAACACCACGAAGGGTGGAGCCTAGCACCAGGACCAACACGACTATGGTCGCCTCCGGTACCTGTTCAGGGGTCTCGACAGACTTGGGACCTGGAGAGGATATTTACCCCATGACGGTCCGGGGGTGGAGGACCCTGAAGTCCCCACCCCAGTCTCCCACCGAGTCTAGGCACTCCCACGGTACCGACGAGTGTACACCCAGCCTGGTCAGTGGTAGGTCCACCCCCGAATCCCGAGTCCCCAGAGGTCAGGGACCTTGGTGGTCCGAGGAGGGGTAGGAGAGGAATCTTTTCCTTTGACCCCGGACCCCGTCAGGTCCAAACTTATTTACCCTTTGTACCCGATTCAGAAGGGACAACTAGTTTTGGTCAAACTGACTGAGGACCACTAGTTACTCTAGTTGGGTCGTGAACCAGTCCCCGAGTCCCTATTTTTATCACAAAGGAGACCTCCCCGTCCAGTTGGACAAGTCACTCAGTCATTTAATCACCGGGTAACTCCGTCTGACCTAGGACCCCCGACCTACTGAGGTCCTACTGGCAATAATAAACAAGGTGTTTCACTGGTTTCTCACTCCGGATACTTCGGAGATCACCTCGTCCTATTTTCTCCACTACCCTCGACCGCGACCGAGTTGTGAAGACAACTCCGGAGACATCCGGTCCACCGATACCCGAGTGGTGTCTACTGGGGAGTGAACGTTCCCAGGGTACGTCTAATATTCTACCAAGTGTCCGTCCAGGGCACAGGTTCTGACCGGATCCCAGGCTCTGAGACCCAGTGAAATCGGTTCTTGTGGATATTACAGGAGACACACCGACCACACCACCCCGGACTGACACCCCCGCCCGCGGAACCCCAACACCGACACCCGTTCCTCCTCTACCGTGTGCCTCTCCTCCCCTTGCGAGACTCTACCCGTACGCGCACCGTCCGTACGGAAAATTTTGCTAGTAGTCGGAATCACAAGGTTGTCGGAGAAAGTGAAACATTTTCCGAAAAGAGAACTTTTTATTTTCTTCTAACCTCCGTTCATGTTATAAACCGACACCGCCGACGATTAAACCGTGACTTACAGTGGAGGCGGAAAAGGAAGGGACTACGGTTCGCGAGGAAGGGTCCGAACCCCACCCGCCCGCCCCACTGCCCCCACGTCCCGTCCGAGGGGTTCGGAGAATTCTACGCTCTAAGTAAAGGAATTTGTGTGTAACAGAGTGAGGTTAAAGTGCAGGCTCGTCAAGACCGCTCCTTAATCGTCGGGGACCCTCTTTCGCCCGTCCAAGACAAATGTGCCCACCCCCGCCCGACCCCCCCCCGTCAATCCCCACCGTCACGTTCGACCCCCGACCCCCGACAAATCTGTCCCTCGGGTGTTTCCTGGACCCAGTCCCCGACGGAGTTGACCGGTCTGTCGAGAGTCACCCTCGGCCCGGTTAGAGACAGTGACACGTCTTTGGGACGGGGGAACTTTACAGGACTCATGGATCTCCTCCCCCTGACGTATTACTGCCCCCCCGTTTGACTCCTATAGCCCGAAAGTCCAGTTTGAATTCTGGGAAACCAAGTGATGGAGTGGTTTCTCCTGACCGACCCTGGATCCCCGGTCAAAGCCGACTAGGGGAGACACCACCCCCGAGTGAGCGAGTGACCTCCGGCTAGAAACGAAACTCAGCCTCGGGACCTGGGGAGGAACTCAGTCGAGGGGTGGAGACGGATGCTGAGGAGGAACGCTCGAATCCGCCGATGTCAGGACGTCAAGACACCCTCTTCGTCGCGGGGTCGGGCACCCACCGGGGGGGTCCTGGTCGGAGTCCAGGGAGGGGTCAGACAAGTCAGGCATCCCGTGTCCGAGGGTACCGGGGGTCGGGTCACACACATCACCCCTACTCAGAGTTCCTTCTCAGTCAGGCGGAGGGAGGAGTCGCCGTGGGAGGTCTGTCATACTGTCGTCGGGTCCGCCACCTCTGAAGTCCGAGGGACAGACCCAAACAAACCCCTACAGGAGGTTCCGACCCCGACGGGAAAATACGGGAAAAACCGGAGGAGGGACGAGTATGGGTGCCAGTGGGGGTCGGGGGGTGGGGTGGGGACCCCTCAGAGTCCCGACCCGACCCGTGAGGTATCCACGGTTCAGTCCCGGTTCGGACTCGTCTCGACACCCCTCCCCCGGGTAGGGAGGCGAGAGGACCCGTTGACGAGTAAGTAGTGGAAAATCTCCGCTCTGGACGAGTAAACAATCGGGTAATCGACCCGTGCTCGTCGTATACCTGGGCCAAGGACGACGGGAGAAGGACGGACGGAACCTGTCGCAGTAGACCCGAGTGACGAGACGAAACACGACGTCACCAACCCCACCCCCACCCCGGGGTTAAATGGGGTCCCGACTCGGGGACCCGCTCCGTCCGATCCCAAATCACGAGAGCCGAAGAGGTCGTTTAGATGCAAACCTGAATCGCTGTTTCGGAGAGATTCGGTACTCGACTCTCCCCCGGACGAAAATCCTCTGACCCGAAATAAAAATCACAAGTCCCTCTCTATTAAAAAACAGTGGGTGATAGTCGCTCCTCTAGTTGACAAAAGCACCGCAAGGACGTAGGAGAACAGACACCCACCCCCACCAGTCCTTCCTGGCGGAGCAGACGACTAAGCTTAGTACCAACGAGGGGTACACGTGTCCTCCCTTACACACGGGGCCTCGACAGACGACGTCGGACCGTAGTAGCGACTCCCCCTAGAGACACAGACGACCCGTCATTCCTCCACCGGGTGGACCTCCCCCTCGGGTCCGTGTCACAGACAGAGGGGATTCGTGTCGAGTGAGTGAAACTTCAAGTACTGACAAGTCTGGTTCCTGGGCGCGTCACAACAAGCACCGACTCGTCACCCAGGACAAACGTGTCAAGTAAACGTTCCGTTTGTAACTCGTGTCAGTGCCACTTCTATTTACAACTGGGGTCACCGGTGACTCCAAGAACTTAATTACCTTTTTCTTGGACCTCGACTCCCCCGACGGTTCCTAACAGGGAGAAAGGGGTGTCACTCAACTCCCCTGTGACTCCGTGTCTCTCCCCGGCCCCGGACGGGTCATCGGGGTCAACTGTCACCTATACCTCGAGTGACCGGAGGGTCGAGATCCTTTGGGACACACCAGTGATGGGACCTAAAAAGTTCGGGAGGATACTCCCGAGTCCTCTCGGACAATTACTGGCCTCTCTTACCCAAGGGAGACCCGCACACAGGGGGCGCACACGCACAGGAACCACGGATGTGCAGGGATTACGTATGGACAGGGGTCACCTAGAAGTCGTACACGTCCCGGAGTCACAGAGGCAGGACAAACAAATAAATAAATACGGCGGTTGAATAGGAGGTCTTCTAAATTCCCATGAATGTTCCTATGTATTTTAAGTTCTTCTCGGATATTTAACTTTTATCCTCTTTTTCCTTTTGATCCTCTTCCTGGTTCTACCTCGACCTTCTCCGGTTGTCCTACACTCGTTCTATCGGGTCCGCACCCGCACGAGGGAGGGTGTGCGCGAACGTATGGGTGGTGGTCACTCTAAGTCCAGGGGTGACGGACAGTCGCGGACTGTGAGCCCGTGACCCTGGTCTCCTCCCCCGAGTCGGGAGGACCCCTACGACTAGGTCTCCGGTGACGGACAGTCCGGTGCGGGAACGGGGGTCATTCGGGGACTCGGGAGACACGACAATCCCCGGAGAGGTCACAGGACAGGTCGTCCTTCTAAATCCCTGTACTGGAAGTTCATCGGGGCTGGTAGACCCCGGTCTTTTCAAAGTGACGATTTTTGTAAAGTCTACCGACATCTGGGGGAAAACTCCACACCTATCTTTGGGTGTCTCGGAGTAGGTCCGGACCCCGATGACTGAAGAGTACCTCGGAGGAAGGTGCCATAGGTCCCTGTCACCTGTCCAGACAGGCTTGGCACCACAGAAAAGGCCTTCGGAGCCACACTTAGTACCCGTCCTAGACGTTTGCTGAAAGGCCCGGGACCCACATCTACACCACACACTCGACCACACACCCAATCTGTGTGCATGGACCTTGATGTCACTCGCGGACCCACACCCCGTCCCGGGATCCTACTGGAACGGGGGTTTTCCCCGGGGATTGTGGTACCCTCCGACGTCGGTGAGGGTCTGAATGGAGGTAGAGACGGAGGTAGGACGCATGGACTGTACGGTTCTAGGTCACAAAAGTGTTCTCGTCGGTCGGGATCCCGGAGAGCAACATTAACCGTGACAGTAATAACCTGCTACAGAAGTCGTCGTTCAGAGTCGTCACTTCCCGTCTAAAGGTCGGACGCTCTGGACCTTTCAGTCCGGAACGTCCTGTCACACCCCGTCGGAGCCCTCGCCGGGACCTTCCTCCGGGGAACTCTTCGGTCGCCGTGGAACGTGAACTGGAAAGTAGAGACTCCTTACGGGGTCTTTCGGACCGACTCCCACTTCCGACTAAGGTTCGGTACGCAGACCATTTCTCGTCCCGTCCTTGAGTCTGGACGTCAATACATCGGTTAAGAGCCGACACTCACGTCCCCTGAGCCCTCACCCTTCCAGAGGAAACCTGTATAAGACTGGGAGAACCGTGAAGCCAAAGGAGGACCCCGGGAACAGTGTCGACCCCCTCCCTTCTCCCCTACCTACTTCTTTTTAGACTACTCGGGAGGGTGGGTCCTTTGGACGGACCTCTGAGAACCCCTTTCCACCCAAAGACCGAGGAGACCTCAGGGACTCACGGCACGAGGTCGGGGACTCCTCCCTCCGGGTGGGACCCGATAGTCACAACCCTCCTGACCTTACCTCCACTACGTCCGTCTCCTTCGGTTGAAATAGGAAACGAGGGACCGAAAGTTTGACACGGAGCCCGGGTCCTAGTTTAGACAGAGTACTCCTGTAAATACCCCCATTTAAAGGTGGTTGAGATCTGACTCCCTGTCGGGAGAATCTACTCTAGGACGATTGTGGACCGAGACACTTTAAACTCAGTCTCAGGAGGGACCGGTTGGTTCACAGGCGACCTCGGAGACGGGTGGGACCGAGGGTCTGACGGTGGGGTGGGACGGTCAAGAGAGTGAGGACTCTCACCTCTGTCACCCGGTATACCTCGATTTCTGTCTCTGAGCCTCCACTTCCCCAACTTCTCCGGGCTGCCGTCCGGTCACGGCCCGGGACCAGAGACAGGACCCCGGCAACACAGCTCCTCTCCCGCCCCAGGTACAGGTACAGGTACAGGTGCGACGCGGTCCCAACGAGTTCCACGGTCCATTTCCCGCCTGACCCGAACAGACCCCCCACCGTCCTACCTCCCTGGGACCTCGGATCTTGACTGCTGTCTCCAGACTCTACGGGTCATAGGGACCGAGGAGGTAAGTATTGATGTCAGAGTCGACTGAAGAGGTGGATGGTCTCGGAGCGAAGGAATCGACATTTCACCCGGGTCACCGACACGGACGGAAAGTCTTAACAACACTGAGTCACCCAATACGCGACTCGGGACAGACTGGTGTGCCCCTACCCGCCGACGGATAGTAGCGACAGGAGAAGGAGGACGTAACTCTCCGACTCCTCAGGACCTCCTTCCGCCCCGGGGTCCCACCTCTCGTCGCCCTCCCTTGACTCGGTCCCACCCGCCACTCCCCCGGGTCTGTGTCCGTGTTTGTTAGACAAAGGGACATTTGTACCCGCGGGTGTGGTCGGCCGGCGGTGGGTCGCTGAAGACGCTCAACCCTTTCACGCCCATACAAATGAGCGTGAGGGGGCACGGTCGACCGCACGACCCGTGTCGAAGGGAGGGTCGACGGAGCTGTCGGCCGCCGAGGGTCGAGTCCCTCCCCCTCGCACGTCCCCGGGGGTCTAGAACGGACATCAAACTAAGTCAGGTCCCAGTGTGTGTGGGGGGATGAGGCGTAGGACTACGAGAGGACCTGGTTTAGTTCTCCGGTCCCCCGAGGTACCGTCCACGGGTGGACCGGTCCGGTACTGTACCAAGGGGACGAGAGGTTCTAGTGGGCTCATCTGTTTCCGACCTTCCGACATTGACAGGTCCCTGGGTTGTGGAACTCATATCCGTTGTCCATAGGGAGATCATCCCAGGTCCACGACAGGGAGGGGGTCTAGGTCGACGGAAGAGTCTTTCACGCAGGTAGCCCCACACGTGCCGTGGTTGGCCAGTTACGCGGGTCTGGACAGCCACATGTGCAACGTCCACCCCCGGCAACGTCCCGAAGATCGCGGGGTACCCGGGATCCCACGACCCCCGAGGCGGAGAGTCCAAGAGACGAGACACTTGTGGAGCAGGCTCGAGCCGTCGTCGTCGACGCCCTCCACGTACGTAGAGTGGGGACTCCGGTCCCGTCTAAAGACAGACCCTTCCTCAGAAGCACTGGGACATGGAGGGGTCGTGGTCCGGACCTAGTCCGTGGACCTCGTGTTCCTCACCACCCTTGACCTTCCTTCCCCGAGTCTCTCCCCCGAAGAATCCGTCCGTGATTCACCCGGTACGATCTCGACATTGAAGACTGAAACCTCGACCCACCACCCAGTACCTCTGGACTGGCACTTCGTAAACGAAAACTTCACTGTGTCCTCACACGGGGGAGGGGTCGAGGGTACCTGAACCGACAGACCGTGACAGTGGGGACACCTTCCCTCTGAGGGACAGTCTAAGGAGAGAGGGGGTTGTGGACAGGGGTCTATAGGGGAACTGGTGGTTCTCTCGGTCTTGGACCCCTTCTATCTCAGTGTCTGCCGGTCGAAGCACATCTGTGTGTCGGTACCCCTACGACGGAAGATTGATACCGTCGGATCTCGGGTCGATGACACACTCCACTTGGTGAACATTCGCAGAGACTGTCTCCCCCAGAACGTATGAAGGACACTACCCCGCGAGTGACGGATAGGTCTGTTTCGATAGTCCCAAACTCACACTCTTTCAAGGGGGTCAAAGGGGACTCGACGTCATACGGAGAAAGGGGGTGTCCGTGGTAATCCTTGGAGTCTCACGACGGAAGTCCTTGGAACGGAGAGAGAGAACCTCGATAAATCTTTGGTATGGGGACGTCCTATGAGAGTGGATTCTATATGTTCGGAATTACGATCTCGTCCAAGTTTCAACCTAGACCTTATTGTCCACCTCTTAGTCCTAACGGTACCAAAAATTTTAGACGAATCTTTAAGTGTAGACAAAGTCTCGTCGTTTGTGACCGGTGTCGATCCTCACCCGACGCGCAATCACGAGGGACCACCGCCCAGTAACGGAACGGGGCCCCGGTCCCACCCTGTCGCGGAACGTCTCCACCCCCAGACGTCCCCCTGTTCACGTCTCTCTAACCGTATGGGACCGGGATCGAGTTGACCCTCCTAAACCAAATAACAAAACACAACCCAAAACACAGAAAACTTTTTGTTCTCTAACTCGGAAAAATACTGTACCTAAAATGTCGCATTGCTCCGTCGCATTAAAGGGTAAGAGTCGTCGTTCACGTGAAAAATGTGATTAACGTATTAATCTGTATTACATGATTAACGCCATTACCTACTGTCAGTTGATTTGAAATTGAAATTTTTGTCCCTCCGCAACGACCCCCACCACCGCCCCCCGAAATCCGGGGACACTTAAAAAGTTTCCCTTAGACGAAGACTCTCGAGGACCGTCGAAGTAGACCCCCCGCTTCCCCGGTACTTCGGTGGTCTCGGAAGAGTGGAACCCTAGACCCGGTGCGGGGGAGGAAGGGACTCCTAGGGGGTTGAGGTAGGGGATGGTGGACCCTTCGATCCTGGGAAGGGTAGTCTTGGACAGGGGGGTCGAAGGGACGTGTACAGACACGAGGACTGTGACTCGTCAGGTAAGGGACGAGGGTCGGACTCTTGTGGACGGAAATGAGGACGTCAGGGACTGGGGGTCAGTGGGGACACAGACCGCCTGAGGACGGGTCGGGAAGTCCGAGACTGTTCGGTAGAGTCAGAAAAGGAAGTGTGTGAGGGTGGTGGGTGGGATGGGACCTTCTGGTCGGAGAGAGTGTCTACAGAGGATGTGTGGAGGGGATGGTGGTGGGGAGACAACAATCGTCGGGTTTACCTGTAGACAGGAGAGACTACGACTCAGGGTCCCCCTGTCCCTGTTCCAGACCGGGTAGAGACGACGGGGTCCGAGGTCTCTGGGGATGTTCTCGGACACCGTACTTGTACTCGTGGGGTCATCCCTATATTCCTATACCCCACCCCACCCGGTGATTACCCGGTGGTTAGGTCGTCCCGGCGTAACAGTAGACGAGGGCCTCCGGTCCAGAACTCGGAGGAGGGGTAAGGGTAAGACGGAAACACAGGAGGTAACATCGGGTACGTCCCGGATAACGTCCCCGGGTCCATCCGTAGACGCTTGGAGAGATTCGTCTCCCAAGTAAGGCCTTTCAGGGACATACTTCCAATCGATAATAACTATACTGTTGGTCGGAGTGTTATATGTTTGACTGTGGTATGTACTGTACTGTGGTGTATGTCGACTGATTGACACCTCGGTTGGGTGGTGTCCTACCACCGTCGCACCGTCCTGGTGTACCCTGGGATTACACCGTCGACTACTAGCAGTCGTCGACTACTTCGTACGTCGACTCACCGGGTATTGGGCGGTGGTCACGTGGTTGACACACGAGACTCCGAGGCCCCGGGGAACGGGAACGGAATGACATTTGGGGTGAGGTCTTTCCGGTCTCCCCCGGTGTTGGGGACGGGGTCTCTCGAGCGAGAAACGGTGTGTGTGTCAGGACCCGGACCACACAGGGACCTCGTCGACCCAGTCCGAAAAGTACGTGGACCACACCCGTCGGGGTCTCCTTGTCCCGACACCCCGAGCACCCACAAACCTGCACCCCTTGCAGGGTCAACACGTCGGATAGGTCCTAGACGGGAGTCATCCTCCCACGGGTCCACCGACCGATGAGGGAGGTGGGACACCGGAAGTTGTCACTAATAATCGTCGATACAGTTGTGGGAGCTAAAGAGGCACTTCCCTCCTCTGTCCACGTCGTCGTCGGACCACCCCCACTCCCGTCCCCGGCCGTAACGGGACTGACTGACCCCGGGGACGCGACCAGTGACGATCAGGGAGGTAGGGGAGTGGAGGGAGACCCGGGTCGAGTCCTAGAGACCCGGTGACTTTCGGGAGATAGAAGGGTGGACTCCGAGGGGACTAGGGACCGTGTTCACATGGGGAAGGTCGTCGACCGGGAACAGAGGTTCGGGTCTAGGACGTCGGAAGGGTGACGAACGGGTGCCTCAGGCCATATCCCTCCGGTCGGGTGGTAGAGATCCTTACAACTGGACTCTCGACCTGTCGATTTCGAGGGGGCTCGACGAGGAAAGTAATGATCCCTGGTCTGTGACTCTGTACCGATTTCCCCCGACCTCCTATCGTTTAGGGGGTCCTTCCAGTATATGACCCCAAGTCGAGGGGGGTGGACGGATACGGGACGAGTCGCGGGACCCGTCCCCTTCACCCCGTCCTGCGGCCTCGTGGGTCGACTTGGGGGTCGACTCGGACTCGGAAACTCCTCAGTCCGTCGTCGTCCCGGGTCGGACGTAGTTTAGAAAGAGTAAGGTAAAAGAAAGACTAAATTAAAAGGTCTCTAATCCCGGGTAAGTGGAAGCGACGTCTCTTCTTGGAGTGTGCGCACGGACAAAAATGAGGGTCCCGACCCACCAACCAATCGGCTCGTCCAACCAAGACGACCAGCAGGTGGGAGGAGGGGACGTCTTACCGGGAGGACGGAAGGCACCCGGAGCCCGAAGGTCACGGTGAGACTCAGGGGGTCCGGGGAAAATCCGGCGGGTCTAAGGGTCGACTAGGGGACGCGGAGTAAAAGTTCAAACCCCCAGTTACGTCCCTTGTCTTGACGTCTCTCGCACTGGATTTCGTTCGTGAGACCTATTCTCACCGGCAAGAATAGACTCGTCGACACACTGGACAGGACACACCGGGAGTCAGGGGACGGACGATTAGGCCATAGTAGTCTTACCAGGAAGGAGTCCCGAACATATAGTCCCTCCGGTTCACACATTTCGTCGGCCGGAAACCCACCGGTCTCAGTTGTGTGTCGTTTGTCCCGACAAAGAAGCCGGAGGCGTCGGGGAGCAGGAAGAAAAGGGTAGGAGACGGAACGTGAGGAACGGGAGGAAAAACATAGGTAGAGAGGGTGGGAGGAGGAGAGGGACCCGTCCAACCCACGACCGAACCCAGGTCCGGGGTGACGACGACTGAGATACCCTGAATCGATTTACGGAGTTGTCAGACTACCCCCCAACAGGTCCAGTCACCAGGACCCGGAAAACAGAGGACACACCGACGGGGCACAAGTCCACGGAGTCGTAAATAAGGTGAGGGTCCGTCCTGACAAACCTCGACCCTCCTATTCCGACCGAGGTAGACGGGGACGTTCGCAGGTACGAAGGACGGGTTCCAGTGATAAGGAGGTTCACAGGAGGTCCGGGTAGAGGGGGAACACAAACCTGTGGAGACTCTCGTCCTTCGATCCGTCTCAGGGACCCCGGGGACTTCCCCGGAACCGGAGATGTCCGGGACCTTAAGGGCTCCGGTCTTCCGTTCGACTGGTCTGCGCGATGAAGTGTTTTCTTAATTGATTTCGCCTCTCTCCCAACCCCAACTTCGGTTGTGACCCCCCGTACCCACCCCCACGACACCCTTCACCCACCCTCCCTCTACTCTCTGTACCTTCCTGTCCAGAACCAGTGACTATTCCCCACGGGAGTTCCCCACCTTCTGGTGGTGACCGGTACCCACCACCATGTCCCACCTCCTCGGCCCTTGACGACGCTTTCTCCCCGACGTTTGACGGAGGACTGAACAGTGAGTCGTGGAGACACCGACACAGAGGCCGAGAGGGGTCGTGCACGGGGACTGGGGTCGGTCGGACACGGGATCAGACGACGGGACAGGGTGACGACAAGTGTCAGAGGAGACCCCCTACTTCGGGGACAGAGAAGGAGGAGACAGTGCCGGCCGTACCTCGACAGTGGCGGACATCTGGACGACCGGGGGCAGAGAAAGAGGAACGAGACGACGGACGCGGTTCGACCCCCGGTACGCCGCGACGACACCCTCAGCAACCCAAAAAGGTTAGTCGAGAGACCCGGTTCCTGTGGTCGCCCGTGTGTCAGGACGACACCGACAACTCCGGGACGTGGGCCACTCGAGACGAGAAAGAGAACGAAGGCTCAACCGCGGTCCCTGGTCCCGATCACGGACCCCAACTTCCGTCGGTCCGACCACGAGACCTCGACGGGACCCGGGAGGGCCTGAAGGACGACCGGACGTCCACCTTTCGTGAGGGACCCGACGTAGTCACCCCCCTACTGGAGAGGGGACCCCACCCTGGTAGACGACCCGACACAGAGTACCTAGAGACCCTGTGTCCCAAGTCGAGTCCCGGGGTCGGGTCCCCTACCCGTGTCGACCTCGTCCAGGTCCCCCTGTAACTCTCCCCACTCCGTGGACCTTACCCTCCTACCTCCCGAGAACGGAGAGTCTCCGAGTAAACCCTAACCCCCTGTCTGAACCGATCTCGAGTTGAGTAGGTCAGGGACGGCAAGACCTTAACACGGGAGTAGAGGGGTCTTTGAGGAAGAACGGGTGACGGGATGGGAGTGAGATCCCTCCTACACCCATCCGTCCGTCCCCTCCATCTGTGTCACACTCGTCTCCACACCGTGGCCCCTGGGTCTCCGGACTCATGTGGACGGTTAAGTCACTCGACCTCACCGGAGCTTAAGACCGTGGTCGTGGGTCGTCTTCCCGTAGTACGACCCTTGAAGGGACCGCCAGGTCGCCAACAATTCTGTGGCTCGAAGGCGACGTCCTTCGTGCCAAGGTAGGGACCCGTCCCTTGATTCTAGGACGTGCGACGTACCATGCCGACTTTTTTTATCCCCCTCTTCTCCTACAGTACCACATAGAAACCCATCTGGGTTCTTCTTTCGTACCGTCCACACCGGGGTTTGACGTTTCCTACCGTGTGGACGTCCTCCTCCACTTCCTTAGTCTGGATCCAGCACGAACGGGACCTCGAAAAGAGGACTTGTACCTTAACCCGTGTGCGTAACCGCCCACCAAGGAAACATGTGTCTGGGTCACGGACCCCCGCTACCTTCCCTCCACCGATACCGACATATGACAGGTTCCGCAGGGACACAGATCCGGGGGGACAATAGTGATGGCACCGACTCCGGTTCTACCTCTGTTTCTGTCCGACTGACTACCCTCCCCACGAGGTTCCTCCCCGGAGGTTTCTCCGGACCCTCCCTCCCGCCCTACCCTCCACCCGTCTGGGCCTCTCTGGTTCCGACGGACGGGTCTTCACCCTTGGCTTCCGAAACCTAGGATTCATAAGTCTGGATCGACCCTGTCATCCCCGTCCTTACCCTGATATTAAGGTAGACGTCTTAAGACCACTAGGATTTGTTATCGTCATTATGACGCTTTTAATTATATCCGAGAAGTACCGTATTCAGAAAACCAGGAAGTAGTCGTACACTTCCCTCCTGATGGTAAGAGAGTAAGTTGTCTAGCCTGTGACTCTACCCGATAAAGAATTGTCCCAGGGACGAAGGCTCGGGAACGTAGACGACGGTGCCAGAAACCCACACTGGGACGGTGAACCTTTGGGTGAGAGAGACGCCGGGGACTCGGGACCAAGTCGCGGTGCGGTCCAACGGGTCCCCGTAGGATCTGGGTCTCCCCTCCCTGGGGACCGAAGGGTCTCCTCTCGACAGTCCTCCGACGTGCCAGATGGGAGGTTATGGTCCCGAGGGTGGTGGTACCTGTCGGGACTGACGACCCCGCGGTCCCTTACTGGAACTGACCCCTCAGTCTATACCCTTGAAGTAGGGGACGGGACTCTTCGGTCCGCCGACGCGGGGGACGACTGCGGTCGACCACCCCCACGTGAGTCGTCTTCAAAGTCGGTCACACCGACGGAGTTGTGTGTACCCCCGTCACCAGATCCTAACCCTTTCCCACACATAGAAAGTACAGGACTTTGGACCCTTCTGCAGTCCCTCCTGCCCACTAACCGAACCGGGGAGTGTCAACACACCGGAACTGGACAGGAGAGGATAAAGACTCGGAATCAAAGAGGGCGTCACCCGGGACCCGAGACCGGAGAGACGTAAAGAGTCACTGGCCGGGGGGGGTCCGAGACTGGGGACGAACCGGAGACGGAGGTGGAGGTGGTGACAGAAGGTAGACCCCCGAAGACCGGACTCCGTCCGGGACCCCTCGGGGCATTTGTTGGACGGACCGCGGGTGACCCCCGGAGGGAGGACGGACCGGCACGTCGGTCCGGACACTGAGAGGGACATTAGCGGCGCCGAGACACCCTTCCTCGCTGAAGTGGCGTTTAATAAAACAAGATTCTCTTCCTGTTTTTCTTTTCTCTTCGGCCCTCCCTACCCCCACCACCCTCCTCCTCTGACGGACTCGGTCGAAACTCGTGACGAAATTGGGAACCTGACGGTCCCCGGGCGACCCGTCGCCCCGGCCCCGAGACTTCCGTGGGCCAGGGGGTGGAGGAGGGGAACAGTGTACGGTCTCCGGAAATAGACGGATGAGACGGACAGTGAGAGGGCTGGAATAGAGGGGGCGGACAGACAGAGAGTAGTCGCCGGAGAGGGTGGAGGAATAGCGGAGGAGTAGCGGAGGAGAGACACAGAGAGGTGTAGGGAGGTGAAAACGTGTCGGGCTACCGTTTCAGACCCCCGGGGCGAAGACAGCACCACTGGTCGGGCACTGGAACACGATTTCCTCGGTCGAACGTCGTGTCTAAAGGACCCCAGTGGACCTACCTGTGTCCCCGAGTAAGTCCGAGTCTCCGTGTACATCCCCACACGTCACGTGTCACCGCGCGCGTGTGTGTGTGTGCACGTGTGTGGATTCTGGGGACAGTACTTGTTTCTACGGGTGCCCTTGGACGAAGGTGTCAAGTGTATGTCGGGGGCCCGAAGTAGATCGCCGGGATTGGGGTGGGGTAGGGTTGTGAGTCCGAGCATGTGTGTCTACCCACACACAACTCGGTATCGTATGTAAGTGTGTGTGTCTACGACTGAGAGTCTAAATATGGGAGTGTACGCACACGTGTGTCCGGTTCGGGGTGGTTCCTTCTCCCCTTCGTCTAAGAAAGGGGTGTTGTACGGAAAAGAAGGGACCGGGGACAGGGGTATAAGACACGGGTCTTGCTGTCTCCTCGTGGAACCCCGTGTGGCTCGAGGGTGTTACCAAAGACGTTTGCGGAACCCCTTCACGGTCGTTTTCACCCCATACCTACGGACTCGGACACACCTCTCCACCGAGACACACACGCACTACGTACACACCCAAATACCCACACTCTCGTGGAAGCACAGCCATACACCCCATGTCACACACGGAGAACCGAGGTAGAGGGGTGTCGTGGGACGGAGGGTAGGTCGTGGGACGGGGGGTGATAATAATCGTTCGGACTCGGCCAGTCTCTCCACGACGAACACCGGGGACCTACCCCTTGGGACTCAGGGTCTCTTCCGTCACTGTCGGAGCAGGGCGGTCTGAGTGTGTTCGGCGCGTTCACCTCGGTACCGGAACTTGAAGAAGGGTCAGATAGCCTCGAACCCGCCCTGGGGGTCCGGAAGGACAAGAGAGAGTTACCGGTTTCGACCCCAGTCCCATCTCCGCTCCTGGTAAGGCACCCCTTGACACGTCGCTCCCACATACCTGTGGTACAGACTCCTCACCCCCTAGTGGGACCGGAGTGGGGTCCGAAAACGAAGGAAGGTCTAGATGTTCCTGTTGTCCTTAGACAAACTCCATGTCCTCTTACTCGGAGTCTTCGACCACCTCTTCCACCGCCCCCTGTAACTCTCGGACGACCTGTCCTTCCACGTCCGGGACTTCCATCCACGTCAGCACACCCACCTCCCTTCTCGTCTCACCGGACGTGACACTCCCGTGACAGGGCTGGACGGCACTTGTGTGTCGGGAGGACCGGGAGACTTCGGTCCGGTCCGGTAGTGACCGTCCAACACGGTGTACCTGACACCCGTCGACGACCGTCCTCGTCCTACAAAAGGACACCTCATCCGGGGACTGCGCCCCGGAGCCTCCGGGACGTACCCATGTCACCGTCGGGGCCAGGACGGAGAGAACCCGGACCCCAGAAGGACAAGGAGGTGAGACGAATACTCACACGGTTCCCACTCGTGAACCGGTCCTACACACACCCACGCGCACGTACGAACCAACACAGACTGATAAACGGTAGGGTACCTAGCATCGGACGGTCCGAAGGAGACAGGTCCCCTAAGAGGTCCGTTCTTATGACCTCACCCAACGGTAAAGGAAGAGGTCACCTAGAAGGGTTGGGTCCCCAGTTTGGACACAGAGACCGTAACCGTCCGTCTAAGAAATGGTGACTCGGTGGACCCTTAGGAGGGACCGGTCCTATCGCTGGATAATCACCGACCCTTCCATCGGACGTCTGAGACTCCGTCTCCCTCACACCTCCGGGGACTTGTGGAATCTTTCTTCCGGTGTCGGTACACTACAACCTCCGACCTCGAGGACAAGACGGGTGTTGAAGAGGTGAACGGAGACTCGGAGTCACAAGGGTAGAGACGACTCTCGAACACGGACGGTCGAGGTTCTGTGGTACCAGGACGCTCCACTGCCCTAGACGACCAGGGAGACTGGTCTAGATGTTTCGGTCGTCTGGGACCATGAGCTGGGTGGGGGCCCTCTCGTCCACCCTTTCCCGAAGACCTCGACGTCCCACGGGACCCACCCAACATGTCCTTTCTTCTCTCCCCCAGGTCCGACGGGGGTCGAGTCTCCGTGTTTGACGACGACGCGGACGGACACAGTGTCTCTACGCAGGTCATCTTTCCTAACTTTATGACCATGTGTTCACCTACCTGTTACACCTACTTATACTTTTGTAATATAACTCCCTCTCTTCGAACAGTATTCCTTGTGGATAACACACTAGGGTATAGACACTCTACAGGTGTTATCCGGTTTCGTATCTTTACCTTTGATGTAATCGTCAACGGATCCCGACCTTCCCTCCCCTGTCCCTCACAGACGATTACCCATGTTCCAAAGAAAAACCCCTACGACTTTTATAAGATTTTAATCTTACACCACTACTTACGTGTTGAGACTTTCCGATTTTTTTTGGTTGTGACTTACCATATAAAATACACTCACTTAAAATATCATAGAGTCATTTCGACAGAAAAAAATTACTCGTTCTGGTGTGTTCGTTCCCAGGGTCGTCCCAGTTTAGTCTCGTCGGTTTGGGGGTGGTGTAGGTCCGGGACCCTCCCTTGATCCTTGGGGAAGAGGTCCTCGACCTGGGAGGACACGGGGACCGTAGGGGACGGACACGGTCCACTGAACCCTAATACTTGATCCCTTTCCGACCGTAGGTCCTGGTCTCAACCCCCCTGGGACTCCCGTAGGGTGGGTCACACCTGGGTCTCCCGGGTCTCCACCCGGGTCGGACTGAAACCCCAAGAGGATCAGTGTCCGTCCCTCTGTCAACCCCTTCATCTGACAGTACCCCTCCTCCGTCTCGGTTCGGAAGTCGACCCTGTCAGTGGGGACACTCCACGTTGTCACAGGGGACCAACATCCTTGGCAGAGGGACGGAGTACGTCGGTCGTGCGGTGCCGGGTGGAGACACGGAACACGGATCTTGATTTGTGAGACGGGAGGAAAGAGAGCAAGAGAGAAACAGGAAGAGAGGGGTGAAGAGACGTCTAGGAGACAAACGGGAGATGAAGGAACGGAAAGTCGGACGGGGGAGGGGTCGACTGGTCACGTGTCTCGTGTCCGGTGTTCGGGACTTGAACACAACTTTGGTAGACTGTCAAAACCCTTCGCAGGGGGAAATACGGACGAAGGGTGGGACCAAAATCCTGGTCAATGGAACCGTCCCCAACGACTCGTCACCATTGTTGTCTATGGGGTGGACGGGAGATGTGTCCCTCGGGTCCCGGGTCGGGGAGACTCGTAGGGTCCCAACCTCAGTGAGGGGGTCGAGGAAAGGGGTGAGGACCTCTTCGTCCGTCGGAAGTGTCGACCCCCCACCCCCTCGGGTTTCGGACCCCAGAACTAGGGGTCGGAGAGGGATACGGGGTGTACGGCCTGAGACGGGGTCTCTGTCACACCTACAGACGGAGGAAGGGTGGCTCAGGTCGGGTCCACGGGTACCGGACCACGTGCGACCAAGAGGTCCCTCCTTGCTGCCCTTCTCCGTGAGTGACTAGTCCACGAATGGTACGAGACTCAGATAGCACAGTAGAGTGTCGTCGGGGACTCCCTCTCCCTGTGACTCTGAGCCTGTACGGTATGCAATCCGGTCCTGTACCGACTCGGTCCTAAACTTGGGTCCAGAGAGACTGGGATTCGGTCCGGGGAGGCACGGGTGTAATCAGGTCTCCACACGTACCTCGGGTCGTGAGAGGGCCGGTTACTTGGGGAGGATGACGTTGTGGGGGACGAGGTCTGGGTCTTCTACGAGGACAAATATAGAGACCCCGTTCCTCTCCTGAGGAAGTAGACGGAACCAGGATCAACAAGTTCTACTCGAAACGAGAAGTAACAACAAGTAAAACGAAAATTAGTTCGAGACCGAGAAAAGAGGAAAGGGTGTACACAAACGTCGGACTCACGTACACCTCTCTCCCTACAACCCCCAGACCTGGAGAGGTGTGAGGTAACAGGGAGAGCGGGACCTGCGGTAGGTTCTTAGGTTGAATTTAGGCGAACGGGACCAGACGTCAAAATTACACCCCGAGCTTTCCTCCCCTGGCTCGTTGCGTCCTGCCTTCAAGTAACGGAGTAGATTAGTCCCTGTCAGTCAACAAACATTGTCAAAGAGGTTCGACGTGTCTCACCAAAAGGGTCGATTCTCAGTTCGTCTCGTCCGGTTCAGTCCCTAAAGCGTCACGGTCCGTTCGTCGGAGGACTTCGGGTCCTGTGGACGATCCCGGAGTCGAATCCTCTGTACCTCCCCTGGAAGATCCCTGTAGATGATAGGGCCTCCTACCCAGAAGACTCTGTCTCGGACGAAACAAACCCAGAGCTCAAGGTCCTCCCCATCCCTCCACGGAGTCAAGAATCTCGTGTAACCTCCGTCTCGACCTGGGTTCAGTCCTGAGAGAACACGAGGGCCTACCTCGGAGAGAGTCTCGGGGAAGGAGTCTTTCCAGTAGAGAACCAACATAAGGAAGGAGGCAGGTAAGAAGTTGTGAGTGATTTCCGGATGACACGCGGTCCGGTCACGACCTTCACGTCACTCCTTCCTGTCCGGGGTAAGGGCAGGAGAACCTCGAGAGTCAGAGTAGGACAGGGTCCGGAATCAAATAGGGAGACCTTTTACCCCTGTACTCTGGTAGGGACGGGTCATGAAGGCCAAAGTGTCGAGGTCCTCAGTAGTAAATATTTCCGGTGTCACTTTTGTCACAGAGACTTCCAGTACAGTGGAAGTCGTGGTACGACCCGTGGGGCGATACCTCGAGTCACCTCTCCGGTACCCTCCACTCTGCACTGGGGTGACACCCCGTAGGGTCCGACGACAGTCCCTGTTCCGGTTCCCGTCACACCGAGTCACTCGTACCAAGGATCTCTTACCTTTGGGTCTCGGTCTCGTCGGTACGGTCTCGTCCAACAATTCCCTGTAGTCACACCGTCGATCTTCGGACTAGAGTCCCTGTGGAAATGTGGAGGTTGGAGTTTATTCGACCTCCGTCACTTAAAGACCGGCTCTAGGTCCTGGACCTCTGAAACCGGGAACTCGAGACGGGAGGGTGGGAGTGTGGTGGGGCTCGGACACAAGGAAGTCGAGGAAGAGTAACAGGACCCCCGGGTCTGGAAAGGTCTCGGGTACGAAAACGTAGAAACGGAAGCACGTCGGGGGCACCAGTGTGATCTCAGTGGACGTCCCGAAAATTTAGTACTACGGATCCGGGGTGGGATCTGGCGTATATCATCTAATACATCCCTACTCCGACCCGAAGTCATAAAGAGTCACGAGGTGTCTACTAAGTTACAACTTAGTCTCAAGTCCTGTAAAGGGGATTTTTCCGTCTTTATTAAAGAGAGGAGTTAACGACCGGAGAAAGACTCAGAGATGGTTCACGCGTCGGATTCTATTCGACTTTGTGAAGTCTACAGACGCCTAGGAGGGACGTTGGGTCTCAATGGGGGAGGATAGGGGTAAAACCCGAAGGGACCACCGAACCTGACATCTGTCAGACGGACGTTACGTCCTTTGGTCCCAAACTAGGGATCCAGCCCTTCTAGAAGATCTCTTCCTTTACCGTTGGATGAGGTCATAAGAACGGACCTCTTAAGGTGTCTGTCTCCTAGGACCGCCCGATGACAGGTACCCCAGTGTTTCTCAGTCTGTGTTGACTCTCTGAAAGTGTATACATGTATGTATGTAGGGGTAAAATGTAAACTCCTTCGTCGGGGTCTCTCCAATGTGGTGACGGGGTCTAGAGTCTCGTTTTGATCTGATATCTAAGCCCACGAGCCCGAGGTTTGGGGTCATGACGGGAGGAGACACGACGGCGATCACCAGTCCACGAACGATAGGTGTTCCCCTGTCGCGGTTCCTTTCTCGTCCACCCAGGCGAGGCCGTCCCTGATCGAGACCCTACTGGATTACTGGAACCCGGTCCGGAACGGGGGCGACGCAGAAGGAACCCGTCACCTCTGTTCTGTGACTCGTCGGGAGGATCGGGTTGGGGCACTACGGGTCTCCCTACCCCGTCCCCCCTCCATGTAGTCACCGAGACCAGGATCCCCAAGGTCACCCGTCGTAAGGGTGGTAGTCACCGGAGAGACCCCTCGCTCGTAGTAAATTTTTCATTTTAATTTTTGGGAAGACGTGTCTCGGCGGGACGAAAACGGCGATTACCGGTGAATTGGGTTAATTTGACTACGTAACAACCGTCACCGACCCAGACAAGTCCTTGACGCGAGACCCGAACCACAAGTCTCCTCGTCCTCCTTACTCGGTCCCTCCCTCGGTGCCCCGGTCCCCGACACCCCGTCTGGTGGACGGTATCAGTCCTCCCTATCGCAAGACGGGCCGAGGGGCTGAGTGACGAAGGAAAGAGTCTGAAGTGGAGTATGTCCCAAAGAACCACAACCACGATACCTGTAAAACTCGTCCTACTAAGAAACGACACCCCCGACAGAACACGTAACGTCCACCAATTCGTCGTAGGACTGGGAGACGGACGATCTCCGGTCACATGTAGTGAGAGGGTCAATGTTCTTGGTCTTTACAGGGGTTCACAACGGTCTATAGGGGACCCCCGTCTCAGGGCAAACCAACTTTTGGTGACCAGACTACTTTGTCTCTCGACGTCAGTAATAACTTTGGAGTCTTCGTCCCACTGTAACCCCTGGAGCTTCTCTACGTCTGTCCTACCTCGTCGGGCTTGTCCTCGTACTAGGGACGTCAAGTTTCCCCTTTCTCACTCGAACCCCGTCGGACCTCCTCCGTAGTACCTAACGTCCCCCTTACAAGCGGGAACCTCCGTCGACTTCCGGTCTAGTTTCGACCCAGGTGTCTATGTAAGTACCTACCTCCAACCTGTTCGTCTCCCCAGGACCCTTCCGTCCCGGTCCCCATGGTGGACGACGGTTCCGGACCGGGTCTCGGCCTCGGAGGACTCCTGAACGTCTTGTCTCCGATGCCGACGCCGAGACCCAGGACCGACCTCCGGTGGGAGACCCGAGACTGAGGTCTGGTCCCCTCGAGACTTTCCGTGTCTTACCACCTGTGTGTCCGTCCCTTAAGACGTCGTCGCCGACGGAGGCGGGTGGGAAGAGACTCGTTAATTTTCCACAAATGCACCCCGATCGTCGCCGAAGACGGAGGGAAGGTAATACTGGTAATTCTCTAGAACTGGGAAGGTGAAAAGGACGAGAATTTTCCTCGGTGCCTGTGCACCTCGGTTAATCCGCGTGCACACCCGCGGCTCCCGGGTTCGTCGGAAAAGAGGGACTAACGGCGCAAATGCCGATTAATAAGAGGGGAGTGGGTTTGTCACGGCGGCGAAGGACCGTTCCACGGTGACGGTGGGTCCCCTCGGTCGACCCGGGGGGCCCCTACTCCCTCACAGCTCAATCACTTACCCGTAGGCGGCCCACGGTGGCACACCCTCGGGAACCTGTGGAGACGGATTCTCGCTGGTTAGTCCTCACCCTCAGTCTTCCTCGGGAAACCTCCTCCACCCGGTGGACCCACACCTTCCCTACTTCTTGGTCGTAGATGAGCGACACGTGGGCTCCCAGGACCCCGGGTCGTACTCGGGACCCGTTTCTCCGAAGAGGATCCGACCACCTGCGTGTATACCCTCGGGCGGGGGTGGTGTCGGGACGACCCACCGACTTTTGCGTGTGTGGAAAACTCGATCGTCCTGTCCCTCGACCGGAGGGACCCTTGTCTCCCTCTGTCGCGCCCTCCCCACACCGATCCCTTACCGGTCCCTAGGAGCCCCTTTGGGGCAGTAAGGGAGGAGAAAGACCGACCTGAAGGGACCAGGGACCCTAATGGGGATACCGCGTCCGAGGAAAGGGACGAGGAGGACGTTTCAGGTCCCCGGAGTCCTCCCCAGTCTTCTCGACACCAGTGAGGAGTGTAAGTGACCGGCTTCCTTCCCAGACCCCCGGTCTCCACGTTACAGGAACTCCCAGAGTGTGGGAGGGTGGGTGACGAAGAGACGGCACAAGAGAGGGTACTACTTCCCGTTCCGACTGACAACGACGAGTAGTCCGTACAACGCAGGGGACTGGTCGTCGCGGGTGGAGGACACCCTACGTACTGGCTCCGTGGGGTCCGGGTCCAGAGTGGGGTCCTGCACAGACTCGGAGACGATGGACCACGGGACGAGTACTCCGGTCCACGTACGGGACCCCCGTTGTAAGTCAGAGGGACAGTAAGTGAACGAGAGAGACAGTAAGTCGTTTGGAAGAGGTGACGGGGGTCGGGCTGGGACCCACACCACGGAGAGAGGCGAGTGACACCCCGTCTTAAGGGTAAAATGTCTACTCCTTTGTCTCCGAGTCACCACTACGGTTGGGTCGGTGACGGACCGACGCTGTCCCATTACCAAGGGGGACGAGGTGACCGAGGACTCGTTCACACGGATGGGGAGGGATCGAGGGTCCCTACCTCTTTGTCTCGACACGACTGACCCCGTCTCTCCTTCTTCGGGTCCCAACCCTTCCCTTTACCACTCCCAGGCGGTCTGTTCGTTCCCGTCCTCGAGATGACCCCCTGGGACCTCTTGTCGACCAGTCCCGTCGACCGACGTGTACGTCCGACCCTGAGCGACGGTACACAAGGGAGAAATTGTGGGGACGGGGGACGGGTGGTGTCCTCCCCCTTAGATCCCGTACCCCATCCCGCCACCCGGTGACCGGTTTACCTCTTTTACTTGGGACCCTGGTTCCCACTAACTAAACGACCTGAGGAAGGGGTCTCCGGTCGTGACACCCTCCTCGGAGAGGGGGAGACGGGTGGAGGGGCCCCCAGGATCGACCGTTCCCCCTCCCCCGTGTCTACGATCCTTCGTCTCATTTTCCCGGACGTCCACGGTGTCCCTGTCCGGTCAGATTAAGTCCTAGTCTCTTCACTCTTTAAATTAACTCAAAATTATCGCAGACCGGGAAACAAGACTTTAGGAGCACATGTTCCCGACCCCCTCCACCACACGCAGATTCCGTCCCGTCCGATCACCGGGAGGTCCTACTGTCTGAAGCTCCCCTGCCTTTTGTTCGATGTTCCACACGTCTAGCCGACTGCACCCTCCCGTTTAGATTCTTCTGTCGGCCCTCCTCCACCACAAACTCGACTCGGAACCTTCCAACCGTCTCCCCGTCACGGACCCCCAAAGGCTTCCACCTCCTTTCCTTCTTCCGTCCGTGCTCGGGACCGGATCGTGACTTCACTGAGTCTGACTTAGACGACTCTGTTCTCAACACCCGACCCTTCCCTCGGTCCTTTCACGTCGGACACGTATTGACAAAGGTGACCTCCCGTCTCTCCTACCCCGCCACCGTCTCCGTCCGCCTTCCCGGGTGGCGGACTCAAGACCCCGCCAGCGACGTACAGACATTTGTGCCGGGAAAGCTTTGGTGGTCGTCAGGAGTCTCGTCGGTCAGTGGAGAGAGTCGGGCAAAAGACACCGAGTCTTATGGGTCGCTCGTCACAGACATCGTCACCCACAGACTTCTTCTCACTTGACACCCTCACACCCACCCCTCCCGCACCCCCCGAGACCCACGACTCTTCCCGGAGTCCAGGGAGCACCTGGGGAGTCGACAGAAGAGGTTCGGGTGTGGACTTCCGACCTGGTCGGGGGTCGTGGTATCACTGGGGTCCGTCCCCGGACACTCCAGCTGGGACGGAGTCGCACAGTACCCTATAGTCCAGAAGGCACAGAAAACGAAGGAAGTCGGAGACAAATGACTCACGACTCGTGGAGGACACATATGTACGGTCGGATCCAATGGTCGCTGTCCCTGTGGACGTCCCGTGGAGGAGACTCCGTATGACAGACGAGTTCCACTGTCCCCACACTGGGCACGGTGTTTCACACCTAGGTCCCACCACTCGGGCACCTATAACTGGTCGAGATCCCCTTAACCTTACCGCCTTTTCTTCTCACAATGACCTCAGAGTCGGTCCGTCTCCTCTCCTTCCTTCTCCTAGGTTCCGTCTCCCGCGTCGTCTCATGTTTCCGGTCTCCATCTTTCTCACACACGCACCGTACAAACCTGTAGACGGGTGTGCACCTCCGCCTCCCGAAGTGGAGACCGACCGAGGCGTCTCGTGTACGTACCTCCGTGACCCTCCACCCGGAGTTCTATCTCCGTCCTTACCCGACACGGGGTACACCCACGACAACGAACCTCAGATCGACGCTGGAGTGGATCACTGGTGTACGACCCAGCAGGACTGGAATGTGATGGGGGTTTTCTTGGAGACTGGTTCTCAGGGGTAATCCTTCCACCTTACACCGTACACTATGTCCACTCGTTCTACACCGGTTCTTAATTCCCGGAGTGGGAGGTGATACACGTCGGGCGTGTGAGCGGAACTCGCCGTGGTCCGGGAACCATTACGAGTGTGAGAGACTCGGAGTCAAAAGAATGGACAGGTCATCTTGGTGTTCACGTCGGAGTGTCTAGACAGTAGTCTCGAATACGGGTCCGGCACCACTGTAGTCGACTCGTACCCGTGGTACGGCTACACTCCACCCTACCTGGGGTTACCTGTTCTGACTGGGACACGAGGAAGTCGGGGCGGGGTGGGGTGACCATCCGGTTGTGCTCCGACATCCTGGAGTACGGTCGAGATGGGGGAGAGGATTGTGGAGTATGTTTCGGGCAGGGGTCGAGGGTGGAGACACCCGGTGCGACAGGCCCGACGAGCTACGAAGGACGGAGGACCGTGTCCGGAACCCCGGACATAAACTCTCCGACCAGTGCCAACGGTCCGGGAAACAAGGTCGGAAGGCCACAAACGGGTGAGACATGGAGCCGCTTACCCTCAGTGTCGTACAAACGACACAGTTGTGGTCGACCTCGGACCAATAGTTCTATCGGTCCCATGCTCCGGGGTAGGCGGTCGACGGGTCCAGGGACCCCAGGTCGGGGAAGGACCCGCCAACCCCGCCTACCCGGTCACCCCGTCGAGGGTACGGAGTGGGTAAGTGGGTGTCCTGACGGGCTGGACCCGACCCGTTCACCGACCTTCGTCGTTTCTGTCGGGATCCGTCCTTGGACCTGAGTCCAGTCCGTGTCACAGTGGAACCGTACTGAGTCCTCCTGAGGGACCATCCCAGTCGGAGGTTCGGAAACTTCCGATCTAAACCCCGAATAGGTGGGAGATACGTCTTCCAGAAACTGGAGGGCCCGGGGTCACGGTCGGGAGAGGAGAGACCCAAGGGTCAGTAGTCTAGGTCTCTATAGTCTCCTCTCCCCCGGACTTGTCAGGTCGTCTACCTGTCTACCTACCTGTCCGTCACTCTGCCCCAGGTCCGTTCCCTAGTCTTGAGGTACTCTCCTGAGCTCCCCCGGACTCGGTCCGGTCGACTGTACGTGCACACTCGGACGATCCACACCCATCCACCCCCTCGGTGTCGCGACCCACCCCCGTCTCCACCCGTCGGAGACCGACCACCGAACATGACTCCCCATGGACAGTGTCTGTCTGTCCCCTTGTCTCCAGGTCTCTCCCCCTCGTTGAACTGAACTCGGACCCCTCTTGAGTCCAAGGGGCGGGAAATTGGTTCCGACAAGGTGGTGAACCCCCGGAGTAGGAACCCGGTGTACCGTCTAGACTTAGAAATTTGGGATAAATGAATACTTACTCTGGGGGTGGGTGAAGTAGTCATCCAAAAGGTCTTTACTCAGAAGCTCCCACTGAGTGGGTCCTCTGGCTCCGGAGGCTCCGTACCTGGTCCGGCCGTAGACCCAGTCCTCCGTCTTCCCGGTTCACTCCAGAGTCCAGGTCGCGGCGACGTGGTCGACATACCGGAAACGACCACTAAAGGGTAGGACCTCAGAGTCAAAGGAATAGACATTTTACCCTACCATTCTCAGGTGGGCCATCCTAACGGTTCTCCCAGTAGGTTCCACTCTGAACTAGTCAAGTATCTGTACGCACGCGGTACCTCAATATCGTACCTCCCCCGAACCAGGTGTCGTTTCTAGGGGTAGTGAACTGGAGTGAAATCCTCGTACACCTTTTCGTGGGGTCAATGGAACTTCACACCTAAGTATCGTGACTCCGACTCCGACCTTCCTACCTCCTTAGACGGACAGTCTCCCGCCCCTTTTCGTAACTCTTTCCCTTGTCGTACGTCCCCGGGACTCCCACCCCTCCCTTCCAGTGTGTCTCCGGCAACACCGACGTCTAATCGAACCCCATCCCCTCGTGCCGACTCTGGGAGACTCAGAGCTTACAAGTGCACGTCCTGGGGGTGGTGTTCGTTTTCGGGGGTGGGTTTCTGTCCGAGCAACCTCTCCCTCACCACCACCTCCTCGTGAACACACACACACACACACACACACACACACGTACGTGCGTGTACATGCACGTGAGGTGTTAGAGGGTCAGTACACTGTGCCTGGAAAGGGGTGGTGAGTAGACGTATGGATCCGGAGGAAAATAGTTTATAAGACGATTAGAGTAGAGGGACCCACTGACGATACATTAATCGAGTAAAACGTTTTATAAAGTAGACAGTGTAAAAGGGGAGCGGAAAAGGAAGAGGGTCCTAACCCATCCTCACCTGTACCACTCCCTTCTAAAGATCCGGACCCCGGTGGAGTGTCCAGTCGAGACCGGGACGGGGGACGTGTGTCCCGGGCGGTGCACGTGGCCCTGGACGTGTTCCGGAGGGGTCACGTGTAGGGTTTGGGTCCCGGACCACTCGTCCACCTCCAGTCACCCGTCTCGGACTCACAGTCACAGGAAAGACCCAGTCCTTCTTCCCTACCAAGTCCGGACTGACTCGGGACGGAACCCCCCCCCGTGGACACGTGAGGACCAGTATGGACCCCTGTTCAGTCCGGGTTCCGCCCGAGTCGATTACTCGAGGTACACCCGTGTACATTACCGTCAGTCCCTACTCCGTCCTACGGTCCACCGGAGACGAGCCGTGTCCACCGGTACACACCTACCTGACTCGGGGTCCACACGCTATTTGTGAACCAAGGATTCTCGGGGTCACTAGAAGGTAATAATGGATAGACGGAGGACCCGGGGTCACCTGTGCCAGAGTGTCTCCCACCGAATGGGGTTCGTGGGGGGTGTGATCGTGAGTGGGTGGGGTCGGTCCCAGCCCAGACCGACACTCTACCCCCGACAACCTTGCCACCCGACACGTGTCCTGTGTACATCTCTGGGGGCCACCTGGTGTACACCGGGTCCGGAACAGGGACTGGGTCGTCCTACCGAGACCGGACCCCCGGGACCTCGACGCCGGTTCGTCTCCCTCGGCAGAGACAACTAAGGGGACCGGGGTGGAGGGGACTGTGTAAGGGTCTACCTTTTGGACGTCGAAGATTCGGGGGTAGCCGCGTCTCTCGAGAGTCACAGAGTCTGGGACGACGTCACTCCTGGGGCCCGCCGATCTTCCTACCCCGAACCTCGGGAGCCGACCGTACCGGATGAAAGGGAGCGTGGGCGGGGGCTGACAGAGGGGCGGAAGAGAATGAGGGTGAGGGAGCCCTACATTTAAGAGAATTTGAAAATTAATTTTTGTAAGATGAAAGAGGGGGGTTCTAAACGAAGGGACACTAAAAGGAGAATCCTCCTCTCTACCCCCGTCCCCCACCACCCGTCCCTCACCTCCAGTTCGGAAGGACCCAGAGGTACCACTTTGGTTCCTTTGGTTCAGGACCGGGTCTCCTCCGTGACCGACGAGGGACAGGACCCAGTGGTAGGGACCGAGGGGTCGAGACGACTCCCTCCGTAAAGATTCCTACGGTTGGGACCCACAGTGTCGGTCTAAACCCCTTCCGGTCGTCGAGGGACACACGTGAGGGTGGTACAGGGTGTCTTAGTGAGTTCTGGAGTCGGTGTGGACGGGTATACGGGGCGTAGATTCCGCGGCACAAGAGGACACTCTCACGACACTCGAGGTACCCAGTGTCGAACCCTTGCACAGGATGTCCAAATGAGTAGTCCGTTCTACGTCAAAACCCGACACAGCACCGGAGTCCCAGTGGGCGACCCAGTGTGCACGAAGTGTCCAATTTAAGGTTCAAGTCAAGTCTCCGTGTTCTAGTTCAGGACCGAGTGTTCTAGTACTGGTTCCCTACGACCCTGTGTCTAGGAACTGCAGTCCCTTGGTCTTGTGGAAGAAATTAATACCCCGACCTCTGTCCGACCGGACTGGGACACGGGGTCCGTTACCGGGTAATTGGACAGGGACTCAGACCTTCCTCTACGGTGGTACAGGGGACGACGGGTAAACTCTCGACCTCGGTAGATTTAGAGATGTTCAAGAAGGAACGTACTAGACGTTCCTAGGTTGGACTAGCCTAGGACGTTCTAGACGGGCACTAGCGAGAAGGATTTGGGAAAGGAACCGAGGTGGAAAATCCGTAGGCACAGACATTCAGGCGGGAACAGGTCGTCTGTGCTCAGGGGTGGAGGTGTGTAAGGACAGTCGAGAGGTGAGTAAACGTCCACGCCCGGAGGTGGAATCCCGAAGACTCGGGTCGGGTCCTTCGGAGGGGGTTTGAGCGTCGAAGGAGACCCGTGTGGGGGTGGTACTGCGTAGCGACGGTAACGCCCAACATGGGGAGGGTGGAGGTCTCTGGGAGAAGGTCGGGGGTTCCGGCTCCCTGAGTTCTGTCGTGACGGTAGAGGAGGATGGAAGTGTAGAGGCGTCCTGAGTAAGTCAACGACGTAGGTCCCTACCTCCGAAAAAAGAGGGAAGCGTCGGGTAGAGTGGACTTGGACAGTACAGTCCACGACGGGTGCGTAAGTAAGGGGTTCATGTATGGACACACGGTCCGGGACACGACCAACGACCCTCGAACTGTCACTACCTCGTTTGGGTCAGGACGGAAACCCCTGGAAGACCAGGTCTCCCTTCCGTCTCGCATCTGTTCATTATACTCCTACACATTGCCCGACAGTCTCCTGTCTGTGTCGTCCCTCCGGCCCCCGAGTCACGTCCGGACTCGCACTCGTCCGCACTTTCACTATTCTTCCTCCTCGGTCGGGAAGGAGGACCGAGTCACCCCTCTCGAAGTAGAGGGGTGGACCCTGCGTCGAAGGACTCGTAGTCAAACTCAGAGGGGAAGGCGACGGTCCTCGGACTTACCGTCCTCGACACGTCTGTGGGCGGGTACGGGTCGGCCCGGAGACATGTCCACCACTCGACTCGTCCCACCCGGTTCGTCCACCGCGACCTGGAAGGACCCAACGGGTCGGGGTCCCGTGGGACCGCAGTCGTTTTCCCTTGAGGTTCACGGGAAATCTCAAGTATCGTCACTATCCCCCTGGGAGGGTCTTCTGTTCATCTTACACACAGACGAGTCACCTCCAACAGAGACCGACCTTGTGCGGGGTACACGTACAGTCCCTACCGTGACCTGCCTATACGGGCGGGCACACATACCGACTCCTCCCGCCCCGAGAGGTCTCGTCTCGGATGCACGTACCCCCACACTCTGCACACGACACACGACCTTCTCGCCACTCGACCCCATCCTTCCCTCCCCTCTCGAGATGGTAGAGCTCTACAGACAACGTAGTCGTACCGGGTAGAGTGACATCCGTGAGAACACCCACACGAAGTCCGTGGTCGTTCACACACACACACACATTTCGGTACACGAACGCAGGATAGAGGGTCAGATGTCGGTGTCCGCGTGTCAGTCCGGATCCGGGAGTGTATTCACGGATGATTATCTGTACATTATGCACATGTTCACACGCAGAGTCGGGTACAAACGGGCACACATCATAGCTAGACACACAGGGTCCCTCTGTGTTTACGTGTATGCGCAAGGACGGACCTTTCGGGACCACTGAGGACCACGGGTCGGGGCAGTGTCGACAGAAGGAGAGAGGTCAGGGGTGTGGTGACGGAGATGTCCGTCCGTCTGATCCAACTTATAAAGTAAACCCCTTTGACTCCGTGTCTTCCGTTCTCCTTGAACGGGATCTGAGTGTCCGAGATCGATGCTGGGTCCAAAGGGTTCTAGGGCAGAGTCAGACTGCACCGGGGCACCGAACACTTCGCAGAGGGGTGTGAAGGACGTCACGGGCTCCTCAGGTCCTGTCTCCCAACCCCAAGTGTCCCGCGGGGGTAGGAACGGCCGCGAGTGGAGCCTTCCCTGAGTTTAGTCGTCCGTACAGGGTGTCGTCCAGAGGACTGCCACCTCGGAGACTCGAGTACCAGTATTGTCGGATCCCTCCTCCTTGGTAGGGGACCCGGAGGACGTTGCTCCACCGGACGGATGTCCTCCTCATCCCTAGAGTCGGGTCGGAGATCACAGTCGGGGTCGTGCGACAGGGGAGGAGTAGGACGGAAGGACCTTAAGCAAGGAGAGGACAGACAGGGACACCGAGACGGAGGACAGAAGAGTGGAGAGGTGTGAGGGGAGATGGGTGGTGCCCGTAAAGACCCAAACAAAGTCGTCGAGGACTGTTCGACGAATTCGACTCTTTGAGAGTCTCCAGTTGACACGGGAGTCGGGGGTGTCTGGGTCGAGACCGGGTTCCCACCTTACGTCCTTCTTAGTCTGGGGTGACACTGGAGTTCTCTTGGGCCGGATCCTACCGGTCGGAACATTTGGTCGGACCATGGACGGGGAGTCATTGGTCTTGATACTCTCCGATTCGTCTTTCTTCGGGTCGTGTCCCACGTTGGTTCGACCCGTAATTCTCCGTCCTTTGCCAACAGGTCCGTCTCCTCCTCTTACCGGAAGGCACGTCTTCCTCACAACACACATTTTCGCACCTCCACTCTCACAGTACTATTGGTCCATAATAGCTCGGGGACAGAGTACGGAGAACTCACCGACACGTCGATCTGTAAGTAAGTAAGAAAACAAATAAGTGGTTTGTCAATGGTTCTCGACCCGTGATCCCGGCGATCTACCTTTTTTTTTTTTTGTCGTAACAGGGAAGGAGATTCTTTCTTGTCAGACGACCCTTTAATATCTGTCTCGCCGTCTCAGGAACTGCTCCCGTGCGTCCGTGACTACCCCTATGTGTCCGTGACTTCCTCCTTCAACCTCCTGTATACTCGTAAGACCACAGGGGTCCCTCCCCAGACCGGTCTTGACTCCGAGTGGACAGTCGGAACAAAACGGGGTAAGTAGTCATGAACCATAGACCAGGAGTCTCCGGGAGTATCGACCCTTCCGGGAACCGTCAGGTTCACACATAGGTAGTACCTCGACTGTCACTTAACCTCTGGGATCCGGGTCTTGGGTTCAGAGGCACCGAAGAAAAGTCCTTACATCAACATCCCTGAAGGGACCACCAGGTCACCAACTCTTAGGTGGAAGGTTACGTCCCCTTCGTCCAAGTTAGGGATCAGTCCCTTGACCCTAGGGTGTACAGCGTCCCGTTGATTCGACAGAACCCCGTTTATTTGACTCACGGTGTCGAGCTCTCTACAGGTTCACGGATCTCTTCGGTCTCGGGTACGTGGTGTAGTCTTTAGGACACATGACGTTTACTCTGGATTACGTCAGTTCATTTACTCATTTATAATTAAATTTTTGTCTTCTTACAACAACACAACCTATTTCGGTACTAACAGATATCGGTCTTAAGTGTGTCCTGAGTCACGACAGACACGTCGTGGAGGACGTCGGGTCTCCACCTTAACGTCCAGGTCCTTCGACGAAACCTTATTCACGGGAGTCTCATCCCAGACACTGGAAGAGTCCGACCGTCCTCGTTGACCCCTGGAACCCGTAAAGTAACTCGGAGTTAAAGAGTGGCGTCTTGTCGTCGTATTAAGGACCGAACGGACGGTGTGACCTCCCAACACCTCTACCTCTCCCGACCGAGGGTACTGTCTTCGTGAGACCCCCGGGAAGACGGACCCCGTACCCCCTTCCCTACTGTATCCCGACGGGTGGTGAGGGGTGGGGGTCGTGTCTTCGTCCCGACTACCGACCGAGGGAGGGGGCTGGTCTCGAGAGTTCGGTAGGTAGTGAATATTTAAGAGTAAAGATTTATTTTACTAAACAATTAAACTCACTCACTAGCGGTGAACAGGTTCGGAGAAACGTCCGGGCCCTTGTCGAACACCCGAGGGTCTCGGGGCACGGCGGCCGGACCGTGTCTGAACCTCCCCAACAAAAGCTAAATTTACACTTAACTTACTCCTCTTTTTACAAAGAGAACCGTTAAGGTATCCTCGAGCGAGAAGACTGTCTACAACCTCAAATAATAGGGTAGCCCGATCGCAAAACAACTCGTCTTAACGATTAATAAAGTCTCCGGGCCGGTGTCAGCTCCTCCTTTCCCTCCACCCACACCGAAACCCACCGTAGACAGTTGTCCGTCCGTGGCCCTACGGTCCGGGTCGGGTGGTAGAGGGGTGAGGGGAGGACCCTAGACGTCCGTAAAGATCCGTCCTCGACGGGACGGGGAGCCAGAGACGAAGTGCCCCATGGATCTCCTCCGTTTTCGCAAACAAGAACGGTCGTGGGGAAACCGAAGTGTTACTTCTCAGATATTCTAACGCAACCCCCGACACACAACGAATATACATCACCCAATACTCACCACCTACCTTTATCCGAGACCTCTCCGGTCACGAGACGAGTGACACATTTCAGTTTCAACAACTAATATTCCTGACGTCGACCCGTCCCCGGGTCGAACGCGTCCGTGCACCGACGAATAGAAGTATCGACACCCAAGACACACCAAACCGTACTGGCACACGACACGAGCACCCAGTGTTCGATGGACCACACTGAAGTACACAGACACTTACTCTACAGACACCAACTCGACGAGTCCGGAAACTCCATACCGAGGTTAAGTAAGGACAGGGCCAGACACGTGTCGTTCCACTCCTTCCGGACCTTTCTGTCTACCGGTCTCCCCTGACCTGGAGTCCTTCCCACCCGACTCCGACCGGTCCCGTCCCGGTCAAGGGACTATGGGTCGTCCCCTGGAGTCTAAAGATGACCTGACTCAGACTTCCGAAGGGTTAAGGTGTGTCGGGCACAGACTGAGGTCAAGTACAGACTACTACTGTCAAGGAGGACGTCAGAGGGGACTCTTCGTGGACGTGACTCTCTCGGGGGGTGGAGACGTGGAGAGGAATGGCGAAGGACTCGGGGTTCTGTTCTCGGGGCCGACGGGACCGGCGGAGGTCAGTACCGTCGAGTCCTGGACCGTGAACTCACAGAGTAGGGGAAGGGGGTAGACGGAGGTGTGAGTAAGAGGTGGGGGAGGGGGTCAAGGTCCGAGTTACTTCGAGTCGAGGGATCCAAGTTGTGCTTCCATCTTCGTCGTCGACCCGTCCGAAAATATTGGGATTAATTGTGGCCTAGGGCCGTCCCCACCCCCACCCCCACCCCCACCCCCCCTTACCAGAGTCGAGATCTTGACACTACGTCCGGCTCGGGTCGTCTCATGTTCCGTCCCTCCCAGGTGGAACTACGACCCAGTCCCCTCTGTCAGTTACGTCGACCCGGGGTCTTCTACTGTCCCTCGGGACACCGGAGTCAGAGTGAGGTAGAATTCAGGACCTGGGACCGTCGGTAGGAGTACCCCCTACTCCTCCCCACGGGTCGGTGGGGGTCTGACTCTAAGACGGTACGCAGAGACTAACTGACACACAGGGACCCTTGGTCCGGGAGAGGGAGGAGACCTATTTTGAGGTGACACTGTAGGAAGGTAATTTATCCCGTACAAGTCTTCTCTTTTAACGATGATAAAAGGGGAAAATGAAGTGACAGTAGTTTTTAACTAGGGTATAACGTAGGAATAAAGTTTCTTACTCGATTTTTTTTTATTTTATTTTTAAGGGTGAGGAGTCTCACCGTCGACGTAGTTTGAAGGGTAAGGAGAGTGGGGGGATTTTTCTTTCTTTACTTTCCTGTTACACCGGTACCTTCCTGGTACGGTGACGGTCGGGAAGACCTCGACAACTGACGCCACCTCCGTACCGAAACCCTCTCTCCTCCCTGCCCCGGGTCAGACACCTGTCTCCCCCTAAAGTCAGACCACTTTACACCATCTTTTACCCCATTAACCCCCTCCAATTAGACCTAGATTTACCTCGCTAAGCAATAGAGTTATTCTTCGTAGAACAAAAGGTCCCTCTACCGACGCGAACGGGCGGTCTACGACCGGTCGGGTAACCGAGTCGCGTCCCGGGACGGCGGGTAGGAGTCCTCTAGATCGGAGGGTCTTGGTGAATGAGTGGAACCGAGCACCCTGCCCCTCCACCCCCTCGTTTCTGTCCCCAGGTCCTTCCCCATTGTCACTCCGACTCCGACCCCTCACACACTGTGGGGTGTCTCGTGCCTCCGGGGGACTGAGAGTCTCGTGAGAAGGAAGGGTACCCAGATCGACGAAGAACTTTCTCCTCTCTCACCCACCCCACCCCTCGTGTCAAATTAGACGAAAAACTGTTTTATAACTCGTCGAGAGGTGGATTCGTGTCCCAAAAAGGGTGTTGATTCCCCAGTATACGGGGTTGATTTTTTTGCGTGCGCGGCGGTGACTTCTAGAACACGTCGATTTACTTAATTTATATAAAAAGTTTTCGTGTTTCAACCCCGAAGGGACCACCAGGGCACCATTTCTTAGGTGGACGGTTACGTCCCCTGTGCCCAAGTTAGGGACGAGGTCCTTCTAGGGTGTGCGGTACCTCGTTGACTCGGCACACGGTGTCGATGCCTTACGGATCTCGACCACGGGGTGTTACTCTCTACGGTGGCGGCACTCTTCGGGCTCATGGTGTCACTTCTCGTCGGGGGCGAGTGGTGTTGCTCTCTTTCGGGTACACGTCGTTGTTTCTGGGTGGAGTTAGTTTTTTATTTAGAAAAACTTTTTATTTTTTGTGTTCCAAAATTTTTGTATCTTATCCATATTATTCTTACTCTGTTTTCTTGGTTCTATTCGGTGGGGTCCTGGTCGACGAACTAGATCAACTCGGAGGTTAAACTGACACTCGGAGGACCATTGGTTTCCTTGTCCCCCCTCGGTCACGAAACACAAGATTGGTTACCTCTACTCTAAATTTAGTTGAGGGGTGTCTTCGGTTTAGAACGAAGGGTACCCGACCACAACCCCCCTCTGAAAAGTGGTACACAGAGAGTCGAAGAGGGTGGAAACGATCCTCGTCTCAGACCCTCGACTGTGAACCCGACGTCAGGTCTCGCACAGGGAGGAGGGCTTCGGAGTCGAGGGTAGACCAGGAACGGTCCCTGACGCCCACTCTCGGCGACTGTCACGTCCCTAGTGGTCAGGGCGTCCACACCGGTTGTGTCCGATGTCACGTAGACTATCTACATCCCCACGCAGGACGAGATGGAGGACGTGCAAGACACCGACACCTCATGAGTTGGGGGAACCGGACACGGAGGAAGAAGACCTTCTACCTGGCCATCGTCGTCGGAGCGGGGGGTACCGACACACCCAGTGTACACCTGAGACCCGGGGGCATTCACTATTGATCAGTACTTCCGTGGGTCACCCCGGTAACCAACCCTGACCCCGTGTCCTAAAGGAACGAGACCTGTACAATCGACATGGTACTCATACCCGACCCCCCGTCTCACTCGTACCTCTGTTCCCCTTCGGGGAGGGAGGTGATACTTACGACACCCTTGTTCCGTCTCTCGGAGTAAACCGGACACAGAGACCGTGTCCGGGACTTGTACAAACAACTTTCTTCCTCCTCCCCGGGACCCGTAGAGGACAAGTGAATAAGGAATGACACCAAAATCAAACATATTTTATTGTGTTTTGTTTCACTAGCGTCACCCCACTCCCTACCTTCCTTCCATTTGGCCCCCTGTTTAACTCCCGTGTGCCCTCTTCACCTAGCGATCCGTACTTACTCCGTCCACCGTCGGTCTCCCGGGCACACCGGTCCACACGTGCCGTCCGCAGGCGCACGGGTCGGTGTCGTCCTTCGACGGGGCGGGTGGACTCGGAATCCTCTACTTAAGGACCGTGCTTTCACTCCTGGTGGATGGCACACGTTTTCCCAGACTTACGTACAAACGTGCGTACGTACGTATATGTGTCCCCAAGGGTATGGGGACACATACGTGTGTGTACCCCGAAGAATTACAGACGGGAGCGTAAGTGTAGGAAAGTACGTCCATGTGGACACACATACAAGTTCACGTTTACGTGTGCACAGGAGGAAGAAGTCAAGGTTCAGGAGGCGGGGGTCCTAACGTTTTGACAACTGGTGTTTCAGGTTACCTTCTCGAGAGGAGAGGGTGACCGATGATTTCGTCTTCTAGTGAGCCGTGTGGAAGGAGGGACCTCCGGGTTCTCAGGGGTCAGTGTCCTCAGGGTAACGGGGGAGAAAGGACACCCTCTCTTGATCCTCCGAAATCCCCTATCCCCTTACTGTAGTCCGAAGTGTCATGACCCCTCCCTTCCAGGGATACCGGTCCTGGACTGGGACTCCTACGTAGTCGTCCGGACCCGGTACGTCTCGTCCCCCGACCCTTAGTCTACCTCCGGAAGTTATGGAACCACCCGACTCCGACCCAACTGGGGTCCCGTGTTTCTGGGAGGGACGGGGTGTCTCACGGACCGAGACCTAAATCTCTTTCCTTTGTCTGGGTTCTCACCACTCGTTCAAGACGTGAATCGGAGTAAAGAGTGGGGGTGCGATCACCACCCCTCCGCCCCCCCCCGCCCCAGGGTGAAGAACGACTCGAAACTACAACGGTGTACACTTCACCCGACTTCTAGTAAGTGCCTCCCAGACGGGACTGCCTGTACCTTCCCATCGGGACCCCGACTAGGTGGGTCGGGTCGTGAGTCTCAGACGAGGAGACCCGGGACGGGAAGGTCCGGGAATTAAGTCCGTTGTCGGAGTCTAGATCCGTGTCGGATCGTGTCGACAGACGTTTCCTAGTGATTCGAATTGTGACTACTTGTGTCTGGGTGTCGTCGTGGGACGGGATTACGGTACTCCCAGTGTCCGACACAAACCGTCGTCACGATCTCCGACTGTCGTTCACCTTCTCCCGAGGACCCCCGGGCTCCAGTGGCTCACTGGAACTCCTGTACGTTGGGGGTGGAAGAGGTGTATGTGGAGGGTAGAAGAGACCTGAGTCGGACCCGGGACCCTTTTCCCGTCCTTGAGTGCCGGTGGGTCCCACTACTCACGTTCTAGTACGTCACTCCGACTTCTACTCGAGTCCGGGTGGGTTCAGAGGAGGACGGGGGGTCTAGAGAGTGGGTCGGGGTTTCACAAGGGGACAGGGTAAGAGAGACTAGGTGTCGGTAAGTTTCCGAGGAAAGGAGGAGTCTCCCAGAAGTCCCACAGTCTCCCCCGAGTCCTACAAAGTACCCACTTAACTACTCACCCCCTCCCTCCAAATCAATGTGTCAGGGTTCCTGTTGGGGGAGAGGACGGGAGTTTCTCGACACTCACGTTTGACTCATTGGGGGACTCGGAGTCAAAGGAGTAGACCTTTTACCCAAACCTTCCCCTCGTCGAAACGTCCCCGACGAGATCTCTAAGTACTTGTCACGTTACTCACGAGTCACCACACCGACACTGTTGTCCAGGTGCACGTGAAGGTCCACGTCCTTAAGGGACTGTTGGGATTTATAAAGTCCTTGTGAGTTTCGGGGCGGACTAGTGGACCGACACCAAAGAGGAGGGACCTTTTGAGGACTGGGAAAGGACATCAAACGACACCGGGGCGAGGTCCTCGATGAAGGAAGAAGTCCGTCAGGGTCCGGGTGTGAAGGAGTGAGGGTCCCTGTAGACTGAGAGAATGACTACACAACAAGAAATCAGCGATTCAGCACAGACTGAGAAACACTGGGGTGTTCTGACATCGGGTGGTCCGAAGAGACAGGTACTCTAAAGGATCCGTTCTTATGACCTCACCCAACGGTGAAGGAAGAGGTCCGCCAGAAGGGCTGGATCCCTAGCTTGGACGTAGAGGACGTAACTATCCACCCAAGAAATGGTGACTCGGTGGTCCCGACCGGGAAGGACTATTCGCGTTCACGGAGGTCCGAGGGACACCAGTCGTCGAGTCGTAAGAGGAGAAAAGAGTGAGTACGTCACCGCCACCTACCACGGTAAAGGAGTAAAGTGTCCCTCCTTTTGGCTCCGGTCCCCTCCACTAAAGTGGGTCAATCCTATCTAGACTCAGGTGACACCCAGGTAGTGATCTCCCCAGAGTGGGCGTGTTTCTGGTCGGTCTTCCGGACTCCTTTAGCCCCGGCTCCACCGGAATCGGTCGACTCTAAGTCCCCAAGGACAGGACCCTCCACCGTACTATCTCTTATCCGAGGGACTGGGAACAGGGTCTCCTCTGCCCGACGTCGGACTTAACCCTTAACTCCCCCACCTCTCTTTACGGGGTTTATCCGGTCGTGCACGACGGACCGACGGCAGGGTGGGAGGGGTCGACCACGGTACCGAGATACCGGCAACGATCCGTAGACATTCCGGGTCCACCCGGGATGGACAGCACCTCGTCGGCGCGTCACACCCCATCCGTGCCCCGGGCCCGTCCTCGTTCCGGCGGAGGCGGACGGGCGGGAGGAGAGTGAACCGTCGTCGTTCGTCTTCGGTAATCGCGGACCGTCGGGCACAGGGTACCAAGACTGTTTGCGGAATTTACAGCAGCGGTTCCGAGGTCGACAGGGAGGCCGGCGGAAATGAGGAGCATTATTGGTTCACAGCTCCGACTAACCTCGTCGCCCTACGTCGGCCATAAGTCTCGTCGAAAATGGGACCTGCAAAGGTGGACCGTCGGTCCGACGCGGGTGGGGTGGGAGGCGGAGGTGCGAAAACAGGCGGACAGCGGAGACGGGTCCGGGGGTCGTAGTGGGGGCCCGGTTGGTCACGGGACGAAGTACAAGGTCCACCCCGGACACGACGACGGGTGGTCTCGACCACCCGTCCCTACCTGACCTCAGGGTTCGTAGGTGTAGGTCGTCTTACCACTGGGGTCACCTTTCTTTCTATACCGAGGGTAAGGGTGGGAAGACTCACTGGGGACGACCCCTTGGGGACGAAAGAGAACCAAGTCGAAGTAGAGAATCGGAATCACAGGAACAGCCACCTCACCCTTACTGACCCGAAGCACCCCGAATTTCCCTTGCACACACTTCGTTCCACACTTAGTGTTACAGGACGCCTCCTCTAAGCCGGTGTGACTCTGGTGTTTGTGAGATCCTGTCTTCCTCCGAACCCTCTTCGTTGGCGGACGTAGTCGGCGGGACCAGGGTGGAGAGGGGTCCTCACACACGACGACTCCGAGGGCAAACCTTAGGGGAAGAGAGACAGATCGGAACAGGAAGCGTAAACCGGACGAGAACGTAGAAGGTCCTTCGGGAGGGGCAAACCAGATTGGTGTGATGAGAGGGAGTCCAAAAACAAAACCGACACGGCACACCGTCCACTCTAGAATCAAGGGGGTGGTCTCTAGCTTGGGCACGGGGGACGTAACCCTCGTACCTCAGAATTGGGGACCCAGTGGTTCCTTCGGGGAGGGTATCCAAAATACACTGGAAAACTTGCCCAGGATCTAGGAGTTACAATAGAATCAGACGGAAGTAGGAGGGTACCGGAACACTCCAGTCCTGATAAGTCTCGAAGTAAAAACTCAGTTTCATTGATTCCAGGTTACCTAATTCACTGTCACCTGTACTTGAACCTGTTTAACCCCGTATCTCTCCGGACTACACGACGTCGGGTACTCCAGACGTTTCTCAACCTGTGTTGACTCGTTGACCGGTTGTTACTGATTCCAAGTCACTCCCTGTTCGTAGTCAGCGGTTCCGTCTGTACCACGAGGACCGAGACGGGGGTGCCCCGTGACACCAGCGACTGGTCCCCTGATTTCAGTCGGAGTGGGAGGGTCCCCGAAACGGGTGGGGTGGGGACACCGGTACTCCCGAAGGAAGGACTCTGTGGGTCAATATTCGTGGTCACAGGTCCTGTCTAAACCAACCAACTAAATACTACAGACTGGTGGCTTAGTGAACAAATGTCCAAGGAATCAGAGGGTTGCTACGACCTCCCACTACCCGTCTCTTCCTATTTCTCATCAGAGACGGGTAAGTACTCTGCAAGGAGCCCCTACGTCTCCCCTACCCGGTCCACCACCACTCCCCTCACTACGTCCACCACTGGGGTTCCTCTGCGTTCTACGTTCGCTACCTCACTACCGGTATCACTTCCGCCACGTCCACTACAGCTACCACCTCAACTACCATCTGTCACTACTACCATCGTCACTGTCGTCACGCCAACCACTGACACTACTACCCTTACTTCAATCGTCACCACATCGATGACCGTTACCCCCACTGGTGACCACTACTGTCACCACTACCACTACCCTTATTGACCGCTACTGCTACCCTTACCACGGCCCGACTGTTACGACCGTCATCCCTACCCGAGTATCACCACCACTACTACCCTGTCACAACCGGCACCACTACCCCTTACAACTGGTCATCAGTACCCTTACAACTACAACCAATTCACCCTAGTCACCACAACTACCTCCATTACCACGACTATCACTACTCTCTTCGGGAGACCACCACCCTCTCCACTACCACCACCATCGCTACCCTGACACCCCGATCGTTCCGAAGGAGACCTCACAGGGAGTACTGTCTCAGGTGGTCCGTCGGGACGGGTGTACACCCGGTACGGGTTCGACCGTCGTCCTGAGTCACCCCGAACGAACTAAGAGAAAAAGAGAATTGGAGGTTACTCGTATCGGAAGACCCATTACTCTACGTTTAACTGTCTTTTCTGTTACTCGGTCGGACGCCGGCCATCCCGTCGAAAATCTCAGTCTGACTAACGGAGACACGGTTAAACGTACCGTAATCGACATGTGCAGAGGCGGTTTTCCGAGCACGTGAAGTAGTCTCCAGTGGACCTACCGACGTAAGTTGTTCCCCACCACTGGACACTAGGTCTGCTCCCTGTCCCGTTCCGGTGGGACTGGGACTGGACTGGTCTCGAGGTCCTACACCGCGGCTCTTCAGACCTGGACACCCTTTCAGATCACCTACTCCCCTGAAGTACCAGTCGGTCCCTACTGGTACCCAGACCAAACCGGTCGTGGTACCAAGGTAGACCCGTACAGGTTCTCCTGTCTGTCCGGAGTCAGTTTTCCTTCCGGAGTCATGTTCAGGTCCGAGACGGGGATTGACCGTGACAACGGACCAGTCAGGGAGGTCCGTCACTGAGGGGGTGACATGTCATCCCCCGGGGTCGGAGTCACAGAGGTGTGACTTTCATTACTAGCAGTTCGGACCGGGACAGATGCCACGGGAATCGGTGTCAAGAGGTGCAGTTCCAGTACACAACGTCGGGAGACTCTCCTGGGTAGGAACAGTGACAATGACAGTGAATTCCTGACACGGACCCTATTAAGGATCTTACCCTAGGTCGCCCCGGATTCGTACCGTTCCTGGGTTCACCTACGGGTTTGGGTCAGGACGTCCGACGGACGGGTAGGCAGGATGAGACAGGTTCCACGACTTTCAGGACCGGGTTGACGGGACCCAGGAGTGACGTTCCACTCGGTCCCCGGGGAAGGGACGGTGGGAACGAGAGACTCGGGACGTTGGAGAGACTGAGTCACATTGAGTTTTGAAACGGTGTACGGGAGGGGGTCCTGTCTGGTGTCACCTTGGTCCCCGAGAAAGGAAGACGGGAGTTGGAGGTCGGAACGGTCGTGGGGGAGTCCGTGTAGGGTACGGGGAGACCGGGACAGAGGGAGGAGTGGCAGGGTGACGGAGAGGGGGGCTCCAATCCGGATTAGTCTCGATTAGTCTTTTAATACTCGACGGACTAATGACTAATCTAAGGATTACAATTATCTCAGCTCTTCCCGGGCGAGTCCGACACAAAATCCTTTTTCACATTTTTATTGTAGTTCCTTTCCCTCGTATCACCGACCCACTCCCGAACCCGAGACGGCAGGAGTGTCCGTCCCCGAGGTCGAGACGACAAGATTAACCACCCCCCGCGAGTCCGAGTTGAAAGTTCACCTTTATGTAAAGTATCGCCCTCCGGAGGATCGTGGGGATTTAAGACGGCCGTTTCAACGATGGGGTCCGTCGAGAAGGACGTCTCCCGAGAGTTCGAGACGAGTTCTGTCACTCTGTCAACGTCACCCTTATATCCTTCCGGGATGACGACCGAGTGGTGTACACTCGTCCCGACACAGATATGACGAGTACCTGGATGAGTAAGGGTGTGTCAGGTCCGTGTGTCTTCTACGAATTATTTGAAAACAACTGTCCCTTCTCTTTTCCAGTGTCGTTACGGAAGAGAGACCTCGGTGGTGGGAGGATACGGGGGAGGGCCACCCCGTATCTCCGTAGACTCTTCCGAAGGACCTCCTCCCACAACCTCGTACAGTCCTTTTACATGAGTAGAACCCCCCCACGACCGTCCCCCACGACTTGAGGGTCCCCGGGTACAGGTGGAGGGGGTCGGCGAGTGAGGTCGTCCCCGGGGCACCGAAAACGAAACTTTGGTAGAGCAGTGACTGAACTGTCGTTACCTCACCCTGATTACCTACGGCAAAATACTTCAGGTCTCACCCCAGTCCCAGGGCCTCTCGTCTGTAGCCGTAAAGTCTGTGGGTTCCGTTGGGGAACCGGGGAGATGTACCCACGGGGTCACTCCGGGTATGTATCTGAGTCGGAGGGGGCCACGAGTGGGAATGAAGGTGTGGTGGACCATGGGGACCCCAGACAGTCATGACGAAGACTGGACGAGAGACGGTGGAGGTAGGGTCCCTTTGGGTCCTGGAGGTTCTGCCGTCCAGGGATTCCCGTAGAAGACTAGGTGAGGGGGGGTGGGGTGAGGTGACCGGTACCTTCTTCGGACACGGGTCGAGACCCCGGCGGCGTTAGGTTCTTAGTCAAGGGACGGGAGTTCTCTGGTGTAGTCCTCCCTCGGTCTGTGTTGTCACTACCTCTGTGGTGTCCCCCAAGACCTTTGGGTTCGGGCCGTCCTCTGGCCCGAAGGTCCTTCTCCATCTACCCGTGACTGAGGATTGTCTACCCCTCCCGCGTACCTCCCGGCAGGTTCAAGTCCCGTGTCGTGTTTGTTCACATCCCTTGGATTCGTACCGTCCTCCCGTCTCAAGTTCCAGTCGTACCATCCCCATTGTCCAAACTGTCTCGGTCCGGTGTGTCTCGGGACATTTCCTACGCTGTCCTTTCCCCCCCGCACCAGCCCCACGGGTCCTTCGTAACTCACCCCCGTGTCCTCGGACTTCCATACTCCCGGGCTCCGTCTACTCGAATACGGTTCGTCGAACCCACCCTTAGACTTCGACCCAACCTCGTCCCCTCCCGTCACAAGACCTCTCCTCTTTCTCCAGTGCCCATATCCCCCGAAACCTCCCCTCGTTGAAGATTCCCCCTTGGAATCACTTCACTGTAGGGTCGGACCCACCCAACTCATCCTGGGGCTTTACCCGGAAACCAGGGAAGGACCCCGTCCCGACCTGACTTCCGATTCCACGACCCCCTGTCACCTGTTTCCACCACGGCTCCTCTCCCTGTCAGACAGCTTTACTTGAAGCCTCCCCTTCTCCAGTTCACTTCCAGTCTTCCGGGTCCTCTCTTTGCTTCAACTCTCCTCGTCAGTCTTCCAGGACCTCACTTCGACTCCCTTCTCCGTTGGGTGGTGGACCCTGCACAGGGATTAAAGGTCCCACTTAGGTGTAGTACGGAAGACAGGTACGGAACGAGTGTGGAGGTGATGGGACCCTCCCGACCCACCCGAAGACCAAGGAACATACCGGTACTCTTTGTCCAGGTCTCTCTTTTCAGAGCTCGAAGAGTTTCTTGTACGACCCAGTCAGTGGTTCGGGAGCCTCGAGTCCGGAGGACTCACCGGCCCCGTAACAGGGTGTGTCCCCGTGTGTGTGGGTACGGGCGTGCACAGACATCATGTACTGGACTACCTTCTTTGAATCTGTTTACTACACACCAGGACGAGCAGAGAAGGAGGACGGGACCCGGACTATTGGAAGTACACTACACTACCCAAAAAAATTTTCCTACTTTCTTCGAAACCATTTAATGTGGTCCAGAAGAAAGTCTCCCTCCTTCCGACTGCTTCGACCGTTTAAATACTCTTTAAGGTGGACCGAGGGGTCCCCGACCAAGTGCACCTCTGTCCAAAGTACGACCGTCGACTCCTGCACGGTCGATCCAACCGCCCAAGACTGGGTGTACTCGGGGGACTCCCTGACACGACTCGTCCCGTCACGAACCTTCCTTAGTTTCGTCGGAGCCTCAGATGGACCGGGTCGGGAACCGAGCCCGAGGAGTGGTGGTTCCACGGAGGTATACCGTCCTGAGACCCCGGTGTCGGGTTTTTACCTGGACCACGTCATATAACCTGAATGACCGAATTTAGAGTGGTCCCTTAGAGAGTTTCCACGGGCCACGTCCTGGGTCCTCGGTCGTCGTCACTGGGCCGTCCTGTCCCGGGGTTTCCGACCCGGACGGGACGACGGAAATCGTACTCTGGTACATCCCGGTGAGCGTAGGGGAGGGTCTCGTCGGACTATGGTCTCGACTTCAGAGGGCGAAGTAGACACCAAGGACTGTTGACGAGACATCTGAGTGCGATCAGGGACGCTTACAAGACGGTCGGGGGTCTCGGGGGAAAGGAGCGGGGTATGGGACAAGTGCAAAAGCATAACTGACACCAAGGGCAACTTTCTATTTCGTAACTTCGGTCACCTTAAATACAGTAGTGGACTCACGGTGAAGTGGAGGAAAGGAAAGGCTCTTGCTCGTAGAACCTCACATACCGAAAAAATAAGGACAACACTTTTACAGGTGAAACCTCTAAAGGGACCGTCAGGTAACCAATTCTGAGGCACGAGGGTTTTCGTCCTCGTTGCCGAAGCTGGGGACCAGTCCTTTAATTCTAAAGTGTACGGTATCCCGTGTCGGATTTTTTTACTTTATTTAAAATTTTTTCAAAAATAAAATAAAAATTTTAAATTTTTTTTTAACTTTTTAATTTTTTTAGGTGAAAACCCAAGTATGGTCATTATCCTGTCTCACCCAAAAAATTTACAGGAGGATACTGTTTTACATTCGATCGTTGGTAGGAACCCCCGAGTCTTAATAGGACAGACTAGACTTTAAGTTCGGAGACCTGTGGTCCGAGGGGTCGGATTAGAGAGAGAAGTAGTCTTAGGTGGGGAGGGAAGAAGTATAAAAAGGACCCTTTAACTTTGTGTCCGACGGGGAACACCCACCCCTGGCTCCCCTGTGTCCCTTACTTGTTCACGTCCGGACCCCGACCTCTCTGCTCACGGGGAAGGTCTCCCCTTGGTGTTGAGCTTACTCGAAAAGGGGCAATGTACATAAGACTGGAAAAAATTTTTTTCTTTTTTTAAGGTAAAATGATTAAAAAAAATAGTTGAGTACCTCTTAAGTATACCGACCATTCCCTTTTCCAGTCCCTCGGGCAGCGACGGTTGTTGTCACACCCGCAGTGCACTGTCGAGGGGGAGGCGGTCCACGGGAAACGTCGAGTCCCACAAACAACAAAAGGGATGTCAAAATCAACGACCTAAAAACCAGACCCAAACCCCACAAACAAAAAGTAGACAAGGTCACCAACAAAGTAGAATAAATAAATAAAAACCAACGCGACCCAACAGTGACGACACGCTCCTGAAAAGAGATGAACATCACTCACCCCCGTCGAGAAGTAACATCACGAAGAGTGACCTCACAGAAGAGAACAACACCTCGTGTCTGGGATCCCGTAAGCCTGAAGTCATCAACACCGTGTGTCCGAATCAACGAGGTGCCGTACACCTTTTAGAAGGACCTGGTCCCTAGCTTGGGCACAGGGTATGTAACCGTCCACCTAAGAATTGTTGAGACGACGACGACGACGATTCAGTGAAGTCAGTACAGGCTGAGACACGATAGGGTATCTGCCGTCGAGTGGTCCGAGGAGGTAGGGACCCTAAGAGATCCTTTTTTGTGACCTCACCCAACGGTAAAGGAAGAGGTTACGTACTTTCACTTTTCACTTTCCCTTCAGTGACTCAGCACAGGTTGAGAGTCGCTGGGGTACCTGACGTCGGGTGGTCCGAGGAGGTAGGTACCCTAAAAGGTCCGTTCTCATGACCTCACCCGACAGTGGTTCCTTTAGGCTGACAAAGTATAAATTCAACTTTCGTACGAATTATATCTTTCATACCCAGTCCACATAGTACTCTGTCCACGGTCTACACGGACCTCACCTACCTAAGTCCTTTCCAACCCTCTTCCCCAGCACCTCTCCCGTCCTCCCGTCCAAACTCACGGTACGACGGATCTTCCGCGGTAACCTACCCTTCCGTTTCGGTGGGCATGGACGGTACAAATTCAGCACCCAGGACAGTCGGACGAGACAGGTGTGACCACGTGAAGAGAAATGGGGGAGTCTTAGGTCGTTTTACCCGTAGTCCTGTCCTCCAGCACCACTCACTCCAGTACGAGTATTTCGAGACTCGTCAGTCTCAGCAGCCCTGTGGGTGGTGAGTGCAGTGTCCGTGACAGGCGGGCGTGTACGTGGAAGGGGTCCGGGGTTCAACATGTTCTTGTCTCGGTTCATTCCTAAGAGGTCCGGGGACTGACAGACATCTACACGGACGAATTTCTTCCACCACCCGTTTGTCCGTCTGTGGGTGAATCAGACTCCGCCGTCCTTCTTCCCTGGGTGTTGTGGTCCTAAAGGGTAAGTGGATACGTAGAAGGGGATAACAGTCGGGACCCCGAGGTCGCGGGAAGAACGATTCCACGTAGAACGAAGTAATAATACCTTTATAAAATTAATACGTCTATACAAAAATCTGTCAAAATGTATACATATAATAAATGAGTAATCTGGTATTGTCGAGACCTTTAACCTTTAGACATAAATCATAGATAGTCATGTGTTATGTCTCGATTATACCCCGGACGTCCACCCCACCCTTCGTCCCACGTCCCCGTCGTCAGGACGCGACCCGTCCCCGAAGCCCCTTGGGACCATGAATGGGACACTGTGGTCCCAACCTCCCCCCACCCGAGCCTCGGCGTAGACTCTCAGGTCAATGACTTTGGGAGAGGACCCCTGTCCCGTTCCTTGGCGAGACCCTTTGTCCAGGCCTCTGGACACCGGTTGGTCGGTCCGGGGTGGACCGGTCTGGACTAGGAAGGGACCCTCCAAGCCACAAGTTACGACGACTGTCTTAATGACTACGAGGGAGGTGGTAAAGGAGTGGTCCCCGGGCCCCGTCACCGTGAGTACGAGCCAGGGGAGTGTCCTGTCCCTTGTTTTCTCGGGTGGAGAGTCCACAGAAGGATCCCCACCCGACCCCTCCCACTCCTTCCCCACGTCGGAACGTAGACAACAACCTACTTGACACGGTAGTCAGGTCCCGTCGAGGTCCCCGTCACAGACACAGACAGACAGTAGTAGTGGAAGAAACGATGGGAGACCGCCACAAGAGTCCCGTGGATGAACCACGACCCTGAAATGAGACTCGACCGACGGGGACTGGAGGTAGAGTCTCGGGGGTAGTGTCGAAGACGGTCCGAGTCGGACGTAACCGTGTTGAGAGTTATAGGACACGGGGTGTCCAAGTCCCCGAAAATAGGATTCGGAGAGTATAGCAGAACCTTCTCTCTCATCGACATTGATTAATTCTGGCTTTTTTGAGGATGTCAGACAGGGAGACCCGACGTGTTTTGTTTAGGACAAACCACCCGTCAACGAGGGGTCTGGGAACGTCCGATCCGGTCGTGCCCCGTCCCACCCCCACTCTCTGTCCAAAAGGTCCACTCCCCCACCCTTCCTCCGGTTCTTCTTCACCCCAGGGGTTGTACCCCCCTCCCTCGCCCTGGAGTTTTTCCTACCTCGTGGGACTCCCGAGGTTAGGGGTGGTCCGGGTTCGGAGTGGGGAGGGTCATGAGTCACCTCAGAATGGGAGGTCTACAACCGGAGACTCCTCGTGGGCGACACCGGGGGTCCAGGGAATAGAGTCCAGTGTCAGACAGAGTCGAGGTGTCGTTAACTTTCTGAAACTTGAATCACTTTAAGTTTCCACAGACACGTCCCCCGACGAGGGGATCCCCTCGAAACAGGTGTCGAGTCAAGAGGAGAAAGAACGGAAAAGGACATTCTTGTCAAAGGTCTCGACTTCCTTTAACTAACAATTCACTTTGGGAGACTATTAACGGAGACTTTACGGGCGACAATGGCACTAACTGAACCGGCACTTGTCGGCACGAGTCGTCAGGATGGTGCCAAGGGAGGTCACGGGACCGGTGTTACCTCTGTAGTGTCCGGTCCGTTCGGTGGTATTCGTTGAAGTATCGTCGCAGTGGGAGTGTCCATCGGGAGTGGGAGGCTCTACACTACTTCTCAGAGTCTCTCCAATTTGGTGTACGGATCCCAGTACATCGACTGGCCCGTTCAGGTTTGAGGTCTGAAGTGGGTCAAGGTGTCTGTAAGGATGAAACTAAATAGTCTACCAGTAACACATGAAGGAAACGTTGGGTGAGGTCATAAGAACGGATCTCTTAAGGCACCTGTCTCCTCGGACCGTCTGATGTCAGGTACCCCAGCGTTTCTTAGTCTGTGTTGACTCACTGATTGTGAAAGTCACGAGTAACACATGGATGACGTACGATCCCCAGTCCAAAGACACTTGAACGGTCGACAGTCTATATCGGTGGTGGTTCGAGTCTCGAGTTCTTCTTTTCGTCTCCCAAAAGACTCAAGGTACTACCCCTCTCTACCGTCGAACCGTCCCTAGTCCCTCACCAATCCTCCTCTTACCTCAGACTCGACTACGGAGTTTACACGCCTTTCCTTTGTCCGACCTCCTTAGACCCGTCCTCACGTCTCCTTCCTCGTCCTAAACGTCCCCGGACCATGGTCTTCGTGGTCTGTGACGTCCAACGAGACTCTCGTTTCGGGTCTTGGGTTCGGCCCTCGGCCAGGGTCCTTCGTCCGTAAGTCCCAGTCCCCACCCTTACCTCGTGTAGAGGGGGTCTGTCCGTCCTCGGGACTCTGTCTGTCTTGCCACAAGGGTCGTGACGGGCACGGGACGGTCCTCAGAGAGATCTAAGAGGAAATGAAGACCTGGAGTCACAGGAAGGGTAGGACAGAGGGGGTCCGGTAGTCCCCCTGGTCCCCCTCCACCCTCCTTTCACGTTCCTCCTACTTGGAGTCCCGTTCCACTTCTGTCTCGACACTCGACAGAGGGTCGCTCAGGACTCGTTCGGACTCACGACACCCGAGAGACCTCTACCCACGGGTCGCCTCCCCTCCCCCCGGGCACCTGACCGGTTCCCGCTTTCCTCCGAACGTCTTCTCCACTCCTCCACTGTCAGGCTATTCAGACTGACTCCATCACCCCGCGTGTAGGGTTTGTCTTTCGTCCCTATTGTCCCTCCGGGCCTCCAACCGTTCCCTAGTACACGAATCTCGGTCGCTCCCCCTGTGGTCGCATGAACCGCAATACCCGTCGAAGGCCCCCAACCCCGTTCCCTCGACGGTTCTTGGATCGACGGGAGATTACATATCCGTCCTTTAACTCCCGACCCCCCTCTTCAGTCCTAAACTTGGCTTCCGAGGTCCTAGGGTCTAGACTAGGGACGGGCCCGGGGAGCACACTTGAGGACAGGAGAGAGGGGAGAGTGGGACTCTGGGTTCCCTGGGGCTCGGAGGTGTCGGACGGGACAGGTGGGGGTAGGTTGACGGAGTCGGGAAGGAGGGAGTGGTGGTCCGGTCACATAAATCGTCAAAGGTGTGCAGATCACGGACCCCTACCTGACTAACTAGACATTGTGACTTTTTTATTATTACCGAACTAGCAATGACTCCTAATTTTCATTAGGAAAACGACACCGATAACGTTGAGGCAATAAGTCCTCAGTCGCCCGACTGGACTCGGAAACTCGGGCACCCTAAGGTATTCAAGTTCCTCCGACCCCCGACCCCGGGGGGGAGGGACCAGAGGGAGTGGGACCGGCGATCGGACCTCTCGGGCTCCCCGGTAGCCGGGGGTACAAGGACTCCGGGCACTGAGGGTCCCAGTTTGGATTCGGGAGTCTCCCACTCCCTCGTCCGTAGGAGGTGGGTCACCCCCGTCATCCCCGGTTTCTTTTTCAAGGAGTTCCCGAACCGGGTCAAACCTCTAAAGTCGATCACAGTGAAACCAGAAACGTTGGGGTAGTTGGGACACCGAAAAGGCACCCTTCCCGAGACTAGACCAACAAGGGTGCACACAAGGTCGGAGTAGGAGGTACTTTACCGTCACCGAGGTCCGGGTGAGATTCTTCCCAGACCCCAGGGACCCTTTCACCACCCGGTGGTCCGTTCCTTTCTCCCACACGTCACTGACGGGCTCCGAGCGGGGAACTCCCCGCCGGGGTCCCTTACGAGGACCCCGCGTGTATAAGGGTAGGTCCGGGTCACCGCCCGTACGTGCCAGTCACCAGTCAATTGTCCTCACTGTTCACAACAATTGGGGAACACAGTGTGTCATACAGGAGACGGCCTCCCGCGACGGTCGACACTTAGCCCCTGGTAGTCCCCGAACCGCAACCCATCCCCACGAACACCAAATTCGACGCTCTAACGGGGACTTACCTTTCCCTCCTCGTCTCCAACTCACGTTCCCTCGAGAACCCCAGAGTTTTTTCGAAACGGAAAAGACACGTCTCGGTGTCCATTGACGGTTTCCAAATCCCCAAACACCTCTTCGTCCTGACAGTCCGTGGGGGTCTAGGTGTAAAGCTTTCGAGGTCCACAACACGCCTCTTTCTACCACTTCCCGTTTTCTCCTGCGTCCTCGGACCCGACCCCTACTAGTCATTCCACCAATCTCGTTGTAATCTTTTGTAGAAAAATTAAATAAAAATAAATACCGACACGACCCAGAAACAACGCCGTGTGTCCGAATCAACGGAGCTTTATACACACTAGAATTAAAGGACGGGTCCCTAGTTTGGGTGCAGGGGACGAAACTTCAACCTAAGAATTGGGGACCTGGTGGTTCCTTCAGGGTTCTCAACGTAATTCCCACTCTACATCCCCCATTATCAGTGTTCCACCTACCCGAGTAAGTTCCTCCCCCACAACATACGAGGTCACCCGGACTCCTAATGGGAGTCTTTCCATGGATCCGTAAGTCCTCCCCGGTCCTGACCTCAGTCCTAGGTCCTCGGTAGACCCTCTTCTCTCCGGACACCAAGGACTTCGACCTAATTCCATCCCACCCCGGGTCGGTTTGTTCATGCCGTCATTGTCCACCCGTCTCCTATCTTCGATGTTTTTTCTGTCCACCCCACCGTCCTCCGACAACGTTACACTTGACTTCCCCAAACTGAGACTTTCCCTGAAGGGTGGGACGGGGTACAGGGGGTCGGAGTGTCGGAAGGGTCATAAGTCACGAGAACCGGTCTCCTCCTCCCCCTCGGTCCGGGTCGCCCTCATCCCTTATCGAGACCCGTCGGAAAGATTGTCGGTCTCCACTGGAGGACGGGTCTCCCACCTCCGACGTCGAGACATGCCTAGGGTGGTCCGGGGTGGTACGACCTCCCCTCCTTTTCGACCAGAGAGTAAAGGGGGCCACACGTTGACGGCCCGAAATAAAATCTTAGAGGGGAGACCCCGGGTGTTCGGTAGCCCGGACCTGACTCCCTACCCTCGCAAATAGAACTTATGGTTCCCCGGTCCCAGGAGACTCATCCTCGACCTCCGGTCTCCCGTCCTGGGATGACGTAGTAAGCACCCCAGTTCACCCTCTCCTGTGACCCCTGGTCTCGGAGAGGGGTTGGTGCTCGGTGAGACAAGGAGGGGCCCACACCACCTGGGACACCTCGCACGGGAGCCTGGAACCAGTACCCGACGTGTTCCGTCTGAGTTGCCACTTCCGGGTCGGGCTGGGTCCCAGCGAGACACTGGAGTCCGTCTGACGAGTGTAGAGACACGGACCCGTAGGAGTTGGCTCCTGTGGGGTTCGCACGACACCTACCACTGTCCATGTGGACTACACAACGACCGGACCCCCACCAACACCAGTTCGGACCTACGTCGTCCACTGGTCAAGTCCCACTCAGCAGTAATGGTAATTATTTTGAAGTGAGTCAAGGTACGTTCCGGGATTTCTCGGTCCGAGTCAAGTCAGAAGTCTTCGGAGTCAAGTCAGGAGTCAGTACAGGCTGAGACGCTGGGGTACTTGGTGTCGTGTGGTCCGGAGGGACAGGTAGTGGTTGAGGGCCTCAAATGAGTTTGAGTACAGGTAACTCAGTCACTACGGTAGGTTGGTAGAGTAGGAGACAGTAGGAGAAAAGGAGGACGGAAGTTAGAAAGGGTCGTAGTCCTGAAGGATTTCCCCGTCCTAGGTGCTTTAGGTATTTTAGTCTTAGAGACCCGTAACTCCTAAGTCCGGGTCTCCCATCGGTTTCCCAAAGACACGGAGGAGGTCCTTCGGGAGGGACTATAGGGTTCAAGGGTGTCGAGACTCGAAGGGGCTTCGTGGAGTCGATGAGTACGGGAGGAACAAGACGGACCACTACACAGACAAAAGGGAAGACCTGGCACCTTCCGTCCCGACCGAGACGGTGCAGGGGCGTGTAGTCGTACCAGACCACGGTCCGCATGACCCATTGTTTCACGTCCTATATGTCTGTCGACACGAGTCTCCGTGTCCCCGGAGTCACCTCCTCCGGTGTCCATAGTCGCGACTTACTACGCGGTCCGAACACACCTGCCTTCCGAACCTCTAGTGACGACCCTTCCCCGAGCCCTTCGGTTCTGTTCCTGCTACCACCACCCAGACCCACCCGTCCCCACCCGGCACCCATGGAGGATGACCCGGGACTCGTTCGACCCTCGTTTCGACGTAGTCGCTCCGTGACAGAGAACACCGTAAACTAGGACCTGACCCCTCCCGGAAGGAGAACCGCGACCCCACTGCGACCAAACATCGCTCATCTCTCACAGTCACTCAAACCGACGTCACGGATCCAGGAGTTTGTAAAACCCCTAGGGGGACGGTAGGCCACCCGACCTTTACACTGACTTGACTTCAGGCTCCTCAGGGTACCCCTACGGTGAACCCAGTGAGACACGTCCGAAGTGGAAAGGACACCCACCCCCTTCCCGGGTGTTCCGTTCGACCTCTTACACACCCCGATTCCTCAGGGACTCCCCAGACCGTCCTACAGGTCCCTTGGGGACTCGGTGGGACCGGGGTCCCTCGTGACCCCTGGCTCTTCGGAGACCCGACCTGTGTATAGAAGGAGTCGGAGACTGGCGGGACACGAGACAGGGAGTCTCTAACCGACTACGACGTCTCTTAAAGGTCTTTCGAGTGGCGACCGTCCTGTTGTAGTTCCATTCTTGACACCACCGGAAGGGTCCGGGACCCTGGACAGGTGGGGGTCGTTCCCACCTACACTTACGTCCCCTCTTCCCGTCCCTCCGACGCGAGTGGGTGACCGTCCCGTGGTTCCCCAGGTACCACACCTCGGTCCTTGGAAACGGGTCGCAAGTCGTTCGTAAACTCCAAACGCTTATGTGACTGCACCCTCCCGACGGCCCCCTTTCCCTGGGATAGGGGAAGGGTCTGAAGGGAAGGTCTTCCGGGGGTCCGACCCTAGCCCCTGGTCCGACAGAATCAGCCCTTCAGGAGAGGAAAGGGGTCGTCTCGGGTCTCATTCATCTCCGTCCTCTACGACCCTCGTCCCGAGACGAACCCCTGTCTCCAGGTCTTACACCCCCTCCCCTCCTTACAGAGTGACTGGGGGTCGGAGTATATAGGTCCGTCGCGCAAACTAAACCCCATCCGGCCTCTGTAGAAAACACAGTTTCCTAGTGTCATTTGGGCTTCTCTCTGGCTCCGTCCCAAGAAGGGTCCAAGTTCTTTGGTTGGGGGGGGTACGGTTCGTACTGGCTCGAAACTCCCTGGTCTCGTCAACCGTCCAGAGCGACACAGGAGGTGTCGGTGAGCCCTGACACCGGTGCGAAGGGTCACCAGAGACACGAGTTACGTCCCTCTCCGCGGCTCTCGACAGGGGACCCTGGGTCCCCGGCTATCGCCCACCCTCTCCGGGACTGAGTGACGTCGAGACTTGGGGAACGGAGATCCTTCACCCTCCCTGACAATAAGGACGAAGTGACTCTCTTGGGACTCCGCGTCTCACCAACTGGATGGACTCCAACGGACAACCTCCGTCTCAGCGTCGGTCGGACAGTCTACGGTCCCCCCGAGTACAGACACTACATCTGGGACATTTGGACGAGGAAGAGGGTCAGGGGTAGAGGGGCCAGTGGGACTCGGGGGTGGTATCGTGAGAAGGAAACGAGGGGGCCCCCACGACCCACGGTGGGAGTCCCTCGGGTGTACCCCAACCTCCATTGATCGTCTACTAACAGATGTCACTTGTGTATTTAGTCGGTCACTAAGGGACCTGGGAGGAGGGAGGGACCCTGGACCCCCGACCGGAAAAAGAGCGAAGGGTAAGGTCGTCATGTTTGGGTTGGGACCCGGTGGCACGGAGGAGTCGGAGAACTAGTCTTTATACGTGTTCTTGTCAGTGAAACGTGAGGGACCGGTGAACATGGACGGGGGCGGACGTTTATAGTCGTGGGACCGCTGAGGGTTGTTCCGGGTCGAACTCGGACGTGGGTTCTGGGGTCCTAGACCGACAGGGACGGAGAGAGTAGTTGGACGGAGGAGGGAGGGGAGGAGGACATGAGGTCGGTGTGGGTTATGGATTGACGTCGGGGAAGGACTAGAGGGGTGGGTGAGTCAAGGAGGGCCTTCGAGTCGAACAGGACGTAGAAGGGTCACTCCGACGAAACCGATGGGTCGTGTAGTCGGAAGGGGAACGACCCGGAGGTCTTGGGAACCGAGGACGAGACAGGTGGGGAAACAAATACTGCATAGACGAGGGAGGGGAGGGCCGGGTCCTGTCCGTACTTCTCGTCCGTGTCTCGTCCCACTTCCTTAACCCCTTAGTCCCTGACCTTCGGGAGTCGGACCGAAAGAGAGGGAGGATCAGGTCCGGGCCTTGGCCTTCTCCTCTCCCGACGGAGTCGGGGTTTGGGCAGAAGAGAAGGACTGAGACGTCTTTTGAGTTCCCAGTAGAATGACCTTGAGACTGGGGACTGAGGAATAAAAGTCAGTCAGCTCTGTCCTTGTCGAATAGGGTCCGGCTTCACCCGTGGGGTCCCCGGATGACCCTTCGTCTCGGGCCCAGAGTCCCCACAGGTCCAAGACTCTGTCCACGAAAACTCCTGGGTAAGGAGCGTGTGACCCGTGTCAGTGGGTCGTTCACGAGCGGGAAGAGACTCAAAATCAAAGGGGTAAACCGTTTCCGGGTCGACCTTGATCCCCGACAGACAGTCGAGTCTACACGACACACTTTCTCAGTCCAGTACCTCCACGTTCGACCACTACCACACCCACGTGGAGACGGGTAGGACCGGTGCCTTCTCCCGAGACGACCAGGGACAGGACTGGACTCTACGAGGGACGATCCCGACACTGGGGTCCCGGTCAACCCGGGTCGGAACAACCGGACTACAAACAGCGGGTGGGGGTGGTCAGGCAGTCAGAGGAACACACAGGGTGTCTGTCCCCTCCCACCACGGTATCCGCGGGGGAGGAAAGGTCGACGTGGCAGTCCAGGTAAGAAGAGGGGTCTTCGCCGTTCGACGGGTCGAAGGCCCGTCTTTCCGTAGTCGGGATTACGACCCGGGTAATCGGTGATCCAGTCGGTCGGGACGGACCGGACGGTCCGTCTTGACGGTCCCATCCTTGACAGGTACGGTACCCCTGCACCCCTGAACTTTGACGAATTTCCTACCTAAAAACAGGGAACATCCGTGTGGTGGGTGGGAACTTTGACACGGGAAGGGTTTTGGAAGTCCTCACTGTCGATTCCTTCCTGGGTATAAGGAGGGGTCGTGAGTCCTCACGAGCGTCGGACACGGCGCTGGGTCCACCGTTTGAGCCCGGGAAATGTGTTCGGTCCGGAGGAGGATCCTTCCAGGAATGGAGGAAGTCTTCCCATCGTGGAGGGTGAGGTCAATTGAGGGGTCTCGAGTAGAAAGGCCGGTGTCGAGATCCTAGCCGGGGGTGACGGGTGTCGTGGGCGGAAACCACGGGGGTAGTGCCTGCCGAGGGTCACGTCGAGGGGGTCCGGTCACCGGGGTGCCCGAGTAGACAGACGGGACGGGTGCCGAGGACAACCGGTCTCCGTTGACTCGGACTGAGTCACGACGGGTAGTGAACAGGTACACGGGTTGGTCCACGGGACACACGTCTCACTGGTCTCGGAGCCCGAAGAATGGAGACTCGTCCCGTCCTACCGTGAGTCGTCAAGACCCGTGTCTCCTTTGGGAACTGGGCGCCTCGGTGTGAGCTGGGGTGACGTACCGGTCATCCCACACCGGGACGGACACAGTCACCGTGTGTCGTCCAGACGCACGTCTGGAGACCTTTGTCCGTCACCACAGGGGGGAGGGTGAGTGTACGTCCGTGTGTGTCAGCGTGGTAACTGTGGTCGGGTGCCTGAACGTCCTAGGACGTCAGACGTTTCAGTTTCTCTTGCACACCTTCCCTGCACGGGGGGTACAAGGAGAGGGACCAGGGTCCAGTACTGGGGTGTGAGGACCGGTGTCGTCCCCATCTCTCGGACATCGGTGTCGGGACCGGCGTCGGGAACCTGTGGCCCCGGGAACAATCGTCCGCCGGGGAGGGTACCGGGGACGTCTGTCCGTCGTCCACGAAACCACGCGTATTGTGAATCCCATCTACCTCTACCGGGCGGACCGCCTGTGACACGGACCACGGTCCCGGAGTGACACGGTCGTAATAGGCGGTAGATTTGCCAGTGGTCCCTCCTCGGCCCGGTCCCGTACCCAGTCACCGCCCGTCCTCTCCGGTAACCAGGGTCCCGGAGTCACGGTCGGGGTCCCGGACGTCCTCTGTTTCGGGACGGGGACCTTCACACTACCTCCTTCGCCAGGACGGGACCCCTCAGACTACCCTCTCTGCGTCGGGAAGAGACCCCTCAGACTACCCTCTCCGCCGTGACGGACCCATGAGCTTCCCTTCCGACACTTCCGACCCGACCCGGTTCCTCGGCCGACCTGTCCTGTCCACCGAGGGGCCGGACTCCAGACGGGGTCGGTAGCCCGGACTGCGGACGGAGAGACGGTTCGGCCGCTGTCTGCCGAGAGAGCCTTTTGTCAGGTGAACCGACTCGACTCGACCGGCATTCGGTCCCGTCCTTCCGGTTCGCCGGAGCGACCACGTCGGCCCCTCGACCGGACCCAGGACGTACCCCCGGCCCGCTCGTTCGCCGTCAGCCCAGCTGGTTCGGTGCCGTCGGTGGAAGGTACCGTGGTTTACATCCACAGTTGACGATAAGGGGCACGTGTGGGGTGGGAGTGAAGGAGCGCGAGACGGGCGGACGGTCGTAGGGAGCACGAGAGAGAGTCTCTCGCACACACCACACACATATGTTCTCGACACACCCGGGGGTCGGGGTGGGGAGTGCACAGCACATACGTGTCTTGCTGAGGACGCCCCTCTGCACACACTTAAGTCTCCCCACTAGGGGTCGAGGGACGGGCCAAAGTCGTCTTACCGGGGATTTTATCGTTCGTTACTTCCCTCACAGTTTCCACAGTTGGGACCTGTAGTTCCTGTGCACAGAGTGGGGTCGGTCCCCCAAAGAAGGTATAATTCCGGGAAGGACCCCGACACCTCAACAGTCGTGTTCCCTCGGGTGAGTACCCAGCTTAGCCGGGCTTGGGGACCTCTCCGGAACGAGGGACAGGAGAATAGTACTATTAAGAATAAAATGTTCACCTTTTGGTTTTGGGGTTCCACCTCGGAGTACCTCCGAGTTCCCAAATTGTCCGTAGGAACGGAATAGTCACTCTACCTCCACTGGGGTTCCTCAGGAGTACCCCGGTGTCTCTGAACATTCCGAAGTCGGAGTCAGGGGTGAGTGACAAGTCCTAGGGTCTCGAGTGTACAAGCCCGGGCCGGTCCTCCAGTCCTGGGAAACGGTCCCGGGGACGTACATTAGTGATCCACCATGGCGGAGGAGCAACACATAGTCTCCGCCCCCGTGGACGTTCGGTTTCGTCTGTGTCTCCGAAAGGTCCCTGGCTGGGATTACTGGGACAGGGCGGTGTAGGGTTGAAGGTGTAGTGTAGTCTGTATCACTGGCGTCGACCAAATGTTACATAAAAGTGTGTACACTGGAACGGACGGTGGTAGGTTTCGATTACGGTAAGAGATGGTTCCTTCCCCGTACCCGACCGGGAGAGTTCCACCCTCTCCATCCCTCCTCAGGACGGGTGCACCTAGGCTCGGGAACCCCCTGTTTCACAACATAATCAGCGAGCCAGCACAGGCTGAGAAACTCTGGGGTACCTGACATCGGACGGTCCGAAGAGAGACAGACACCTTAAGAGGTCCATCCTTATGACCTCACCCAACGGTAAAGGAAGAGGTCTCCCTGTTTCTGACGTATGTCTAAGGACTCGGAGTGTCCGGCGGACCTCCCACCGATCTTAGGAAGACACACTGTGTAAGGGGGGCACAGTGACTACGATGGTCGTAGAGTAGGACGTGACTCTGGTCCTGTCTCTCTGTTTCCCTCGGCGACCTCGTCGACGTCCCTACCGGGTCCACTTGCGGTCTTAGGGTCCCTGGAAGGGTCCAGTCCGTCCTGGGTCCGGGCCGGACACTCCCCTAGGGGCTCCTCCCAGGGACGCTCCCAGGGACACCTCCGGACGTCGGTGGTTGGGGGTGGGTGCGGGAAAGGACGGGAACGTCTTCCAAACGGATTTTTCAACCACTCGCTTCGGTGCACAAGATTAGACGTCAGGAGGGTGACACGGACGGACAGAAGTAATGCCTCCCTTTCTCGTAGGCTCGGGACAAATATTGGGGGAAAATCTATTGTTTAGTGTAAAAGAAAAGCGGTCGCTCACACAACTTAACTATAAAAAGGGGAGCCAAATTACCCAAACACACAAGTCCTTACTAGAAGTAGTTGGCTTTGAGGAATAACACAAACTACATTACAGTCGAAAGTAATGCGTGAAGCCAGTCTCGGCCCGGGTCCCTTTCCGGCTCGTGGGACCTCGGACCCGGGGTCGGGAACGGGGATGGGATGGACTCGAGGTTAGACGGACCAGACCACCCACCCGTCCACGCCCTCCCCAACCTCTACTCAGCTCTTCCGTCCTACCTCGGTCCCGCGTTGAGGAAAAAAGGAGGGACGGAATCACAGGAGAAGACACATTGCCCCAGTACCCCGACAACCCTCTTAGGATATGACGTCACACACACTCCGGGACAATCTGTGTCGTCTACGGAGTGTCCTGACTTTGAAGTCAGAAAGTCAGCAGTCCTCCAACACCAGAATGGGTCCGCACCACGGTCCACACATCAGTTACAAGGTCTTACAAGTTTGATACGGGTATCCAGGTCGGTCACGGGCCGTGGGGTCTGGAGACTATCCTTTGTTGGGTATGTTCGGACTCATGGTCGGTAGAGTTCGGAGTGTGGGTCGTGGACCTGTCAGTGGTTCCGATTCGAGGAAGGACTTCGGGCTCCTTGGACTCGGGTCTCTCCCTTATCGTATCGGGACTCCAGTGTGTCGAGTACCCTGGGTCGGTCCAGGCCCGTTCCCCATCGGGTAGTACCTCAATTCACGACCGAGCCACAAAATGTCGGTCTGGAGACCCTCGTCTGAACCAGTAGTAAGGGTGAACGTCTGGTGTTTCTTTGTCCGAGGGACCGCTTGTTCCCGGGTGATCCCGGTACGACGTCCAAGGACGACTCCTTGAGGTCCCCTCCCGCCGAGTCTGGCACCGGGATCGAACTCGGGACGGGATCCCAGTAGCTCCGTCCCCACCCCACCGGGTAGGACTCGCCACCGTGGACTACCGTGGTCTAAGTGGAAGACCGCCGGAGACAGTCGGCACGAGTCAAGACTAATTTCTAGTAATTTGTACTTTAATCGGGCAAACACAATGCCCAGGGGCCCCACCGGCCACTAATACTGCACGTCTACCGGCTCTTGGGGCCGTCGCCCGTCCTCCCGGTCCGGTCCTACCCGCCGCGATCGTTTCCGTCCGTTCCGCCCCTCCGTCCGCGCCCCCGGCCCGAAACAAAAGAGGACGAGGACAACACATTTGGGGGAACGTAAAGTGTTGTTTAGTGTCTATTAATTATTCATGTACGGGCATTACTCGTCCGAAAAATTATCTTCTTTAACCTTCTACGCCACAGCTCAGTAAAGTGAGACAGGGTCAGAACGAGATAAAAAGGTAGAAGAGGCGAAAGGGGAACCAATGACGGAGCCGGTCTCAGAGGCACCTGTCCGGCCGACAGTCGGATGGAGGGCCGTCCCGACGTTCCGTCTCTGGGACCAGGACCTGAGTCCCTCGGGACCCCCTAGGGTGGGGTTGGGGCCCCATGGTGTAGGAGGACCACGGACACTCCCGGGGACTCCTACCAGATCGACCCCATCCCCAGTCCGGAGGGGTCGGACTGAGTAGGTCGGGAGGGACCTACCGTCGAGACTTACCCCCTCTCCCACCACAGACGGAGTGGGGGTTCCCTAGATTCCCCCGGTAAGGTCGGTCCGGAGTCTCGACCCCCAGGACCGACGTGGAGTCCTCTGGTACTGACAACTCCGGAGAGAGAGGGTAGTCCTCCTCCTGTAGCACATGATACTGCGGTTTCGGCTACGACTCGACCACTCACGGGGTTGGGAACGACCCCCCTCCCCTCCTCGAAGGTTTCGGTGCGGGGGAAGAAGACTCTGGACGTCGGACTCGACCGTCTTCTCACAATCCTGAGTCGTAAGACTCAGACCGGAACGTCCCGACACCAGGGTGTCGGGGGGTGGGATGTGGAGAGTGGTGAGGGATCTCTAGGACTGAGGAGGTCCGACATAGAGACGTCGTGGTTCCCCGTGTCGAAGTGACGTGTCACACCCCACCCGGGTCGGGTAGGGACCCGTCCTACCACTCCGGGTACCTGGAAGAGGGAACCAGTCTAGTCCACGGAGCAGCCCTCCCGTCTCCCGACGACGCACGACCCTCTTGTACCCCTCTCTTCCTCGTCCACCCCTCCCGAAGGACCTCCACACCGTCCGTCCCGGCCCACGAACACTCAAAGTCCAGTCACGTCCAGGGAAACGACACGACTCCCCTGACACCGAAGTCACACACCTGGTGGCGTGTCGGTCCGGGGTGGTAGTCGCGACCGGGGCCCGATTCAGTAGAGTGGAGCAGGGTGGGGTAGAATCTCCGTCAGACGTCGGACAAGAAGTCTACTTCCTCTCCCGAGACCGAGGAGTCCCCGGTGGTGGAGACTTCACCACCGGGACCCTGACCGGCCTCTCGGACCTCGATGTACCGAGAAGGTGGAGGTGGAGGGACTGACAAGTGCAGACGAACCCGTTGGGACGCTGTCTCTCTTCAGGGACAGTGGTCTCCTGAGTGTACTTTCTACACACTGGTAAACTCCACACTCCCCCGGATGTCTCCTCGGGTCTCGCAGACTACGTCCGTGTACCTTGTCTGACAAACCACTTGGACAGATCCGGGTTTAAGTAGACGGACGGAACTCCGTTTTCGTCAACTTGGGGTGAGAGAGGAGACATTTACTTTCACAATGTTGTGGCAGAGACCCCAGTGGACACGACCGACCACGTCCTCTGGGGTGCAGATCTGAGAGTGAGGGCCCGGACAGTCGGGACCCCCCAACGGACCCTCGGGGGTCCTACATAGACTATCGTGGTTCTCCACCCGTCCGTCCTTCCCTAAGGACGTCTCCCAGACACCCACGGTCCGGTCGAAGCCACTCAGAAGTCCTCCCGTCCGCCCGTCCCCCGGACTCTTCCGTCTCACTCACCCGATTTCGTCCACACGAAGGGGGAACCGACTCGGAGGTACCGAGGGTCTCTTCATCGATTTTAATATCGACCTTAGACTTTAAGTTTACTTCTTGTTTGGAAATTAATCTGGGACTTAGATTAAGGAATGGGGGGAGTCGTCGCCCGACATTAAAATCGTTAGTCACGTAATTTATATTTGGTCCTCTGACGTCAACGGGTGGTATGTTTTCGGGGACCCGCACCCCCGTCGTGACTCGCCGAGGACCCGGAGACCACGGGCTGGAGGACGGACCTAAGGGACAAGGGACGTCGGGGGTTGGGGATGCAGACATAGTGACCGGGGGACGGGGGTCGGGGAGCCTGTAGAAGAGACCCCTCCCTTCCGATCCCTAACGGGTCCCTCCCCCTAAGTGGGGTCCCGCCCTGACCCGGTCCCAGTCAATCCGTTTTTAGGGTCGGGAGGGTCGGGGCCATATTTATAGTCGTGCGTGTGTAAGGGTTGAGAGCACGGACAACACAACAAAACAAAAAAATTAGAAACGGTCTCCATGTCAATCTCTAGAAAGATCTGGTAAATGAAAATTTAATGGTCGGTCTTCCACCCCCATCCCCCCTTTCTTCCTTCCTTTTTCAAACGGTCGACTATCGAATAGTCTTGTCTTAGGTTTACAGTGTAATCAACCCTTTCAACCCTCTAATTTAAAAGGTCGCGGGAAGTAGACGGCGACTGTAAAGTCCCCGAAAGAAGAGGGCGAGAGGGGGAGGAGGGTCTTCTTGCACTCAGCAAGTACGGAGCCGAGGGGCCGAGACCGGAGACACGAGTCGTCAACGGAGACGGGGTCGAAGACTCCCAGAGGGGATCCCACCCGACTCCACCCGTCGTCCTACCGTGGGACCCATTCCCCGTTACCCTTCCGTCGTCTACCGAACACAAAACGGTATCTCTTAGGTGAGAACTTCTTTACTTTTCCCACAAACACGTCCTCCGGGAAGGCCGGTCGGGCGGGGTGACGTACGGGGGTAGGTCCGTCATTAAGTAAGGGGTCTGGACTCCCACTTGGGTGTCGTGAGGGGCCCACCCCTCCCGTGTCCACCGGACCACCCCTTGTATTCCCCGCACGGGTCCTAGGTCGGTCGTTCACTTGTTCGTCACCCCAACCGGTAGTGTACTCTAGGTGGACCCTCTCGTTCTCGAGTCGGACCACGACCCCCACCAGTGCCCGCCCCACCCCCCGTAACGACTCCCCGTCACGCCCTCGGACACAGACCAAGTCGACGAACGCGAGGGAGGGGGGTCCAGTGTCTCGAGGGGTCGAGACGGGGGGGGGAACGGACCCAGAGTGAGTAGAGGGAAACGGAGGGGTAGACCGAAAGGGGTAGAAGGGGAAGTGAGAGATGAAGGTAGAAGGGAAGGGGGAACGTGTGGACGTGGGCACGGACGGGTGGCGGCGGCGGGGGGGAGCCGACGCGGTAGTTGTGACATCAGTGTCTGGGTGAGGGCGGTCGGACACCACCCGCCCCCGTGTGTCGCGTACGGGTCGGACGGGCCGCCTCTCTACGACATTAACCGTGGACAGTGTGCCGCCGTCGAGTAAAATCTTTCAGTTGCCCCCGGAACGATCAGGACGACGATCGTCCGCGGTGTGTGGGGAGGAAGACCTCCAATGTCCCGGAGGTACGATGGGGACGAGCTCGGGTCGAGAGGGGGCGTCCTGAGGGGGGTGAGATCGAGTCGAGGACCTCGGTGGCGTGACGTCCCCCCACCACGGGGGAGGGGGTGTCCACCTCGATCCCGGGAGAGGGACCGCGGATTCCTTAAAGTACGTCCCCCACCCACCCCGGTTCAACGTCCCACAGGAACCTTCGGCCCCTCCCCCCCCCCGCCCCTCCTCCCCCCACAGAAGTCGGGTGAGGAGAGACGGAGGTTCCAAGCGGAGGAAACGACTAGTAACCAAAAGTCCCTACTCCCCTTCCCGAACCAAACGAAAACCAAAACTTTAAGTCCAAATCGTTTATACCGCTGCCACCCACCCTACACACCCCGTCCACCCTCAGTGGCCGGAAGGCCCGTTCCCCAGGTAAGGGGTCCAGCGTGACAGACCCACAGAGAGGCAGAGAGAAACAGAGACTCACGTCATCAGAGACTAAAGTTCTACAGGGTAGAGGGTCTAAGACCGGGGAGACGGATGTCGGGATAGGTTGGGGTGAGGTGGTAGAGGGTCGGGACTGTGCTGGTACCAATAGGCCCAACCCCCCCCCCAGGAGAGACGTCCTACTGGGACTCTCACTCCTACACCTTTCCCCCAGGTTCCGGTCGTGGGAGGCCGACCTGAAGCAACTCCTGAGTTTGAAGTTCTTGTTCCAGTTGATAAGTATGTGCCGGCACGTCTAGGGGTGCCTGTAGATGTTTCCGACACTCACGCGACGCACTAGCCCTCGACGGGAGGGGTGGGTAGCATCCCCGTGTCGGGTGACGGACCCGTGACGGTCCAGGGCCCACGATTCAGTCACGGTAGGTGGAAGTCGGGGGATATGGGTTCCAGTGTGCACGAGCCGAGAGTCTCGGCGGGTGTGTGTCCGTGGTCCGGTGAGAGTCCGTGTCGGAGTGTAACGGAGAGTCGTCCTATACGTTGCGACTCGGAGAGGGGGAACACGTCCGCACCAGAGGACGGATATGGGTGCACGGGTGTGTTTACGCACGTGTATTGACAAAGGGGGTGTACGACCCGGTTCAGGGGTGACAGGGGTCTCCTCGAGGAGGGGGACGGGAACGGGTAAGGGACCGGGGTCCGTCCTTCCCAACTCCTCGATGGCGTCGTCTACCTGTGTCCCCAACCCTCCTGTTCCTCGTTGAAGAGTAAGTGTCTGTACCTGGGACATTGTGGGGGTAGTAGGAGGAACCACCCACCCCGCCCCGCCCCACCTCTATCTCCAGTCCCCTAATCTATTTCCCACCAACTCTAAGGGTCGAGGTCCCTGTCACATAGAACCGTATTACACCTCTGGTCAAGTGATGTCGTTTTTCCTAAGTTCAGTCTGTGTTCCTACTGGAACGACTTCTTGAACCCTCCACGTCCCTCCTCTCCGGTTCTCAGTCTGTGACTGACCCCTCGAGACCGACGTCCCAACCTCCGAGACCCCAGAGAACCAGGACTGTATTAAGACCCCCGTGGGTGTCCCATCGGAGTCTTAAGTCCCCCGGGTGCCCACCTCCAAGAACTTCGTTTCCAAAGGCTCGAAGACTCACTAGAAATCTTTGGGACCCTTAGGAGGTCCCAAGAGTCCCTCCGGGGGAGGTGGAAATCCCAGTCGGTCCGGTAGACCCGTCGGAGTCCGTCCTCACTCCCACCTACAGGGGGGTGGGGGCGGTTCCTGGCGGGTGTCCGGTGCACGGACTCGGTCAGCTCCCCGTGATAGCGTCCGTCCGTGCGATTAATTTTGTCCTCGGTGTGGCGGGAGGGGTCAGTGGGGAGCGATGGGTGTGTTTAATGTAAAATATACAAAAAATAAATGACACAGTGAAAATTAATTTAGACATTAGCGGACGGACTCCCCCGTACCAGGGGCAAAGGGTCGAGTCGCACTAGATTCTCACACCCGTGCACTCACACTCACACATACGTGTCCCGACTCATCGTACGGGAAAGGTCCACCCCCCGACTGACATCACACACGTGTTCACACAGAGTGTCACTTACGGACTCGTCCGTCCACCAGTACCTATGGACGACCCTGTCGGGTCGGTCCAGGGGAGAGCCAGGAACTGGACTCAGTCCCTGTGGGGAGACGGTCGTCGATCGCTCCGAGGGTCCCACTAGACAGACGGGATTCGGAGAGTAACACGTCTACCTCCTTTGACTCCAGGTCACTCCCCACCCTGGACGGTCCGTCTGAGAGGGTCCCGTCTGTCATGTCACACTTTGTAACCTCTCAGACTGAAGTAAAAAAGGAATCTCTCTTTTTATCTTTAACATGTTGAGTGATTCAAAGATTTAATCCTTGCTCTGGTATTGTATGACAAGTTATCCGTGTTGGTTACGATCTTTACATAAAACAAAAGTGTAATGCCAGTCAATTCTCTTCGGAGCCCCGGTCTCTCTTCCCCCTCTCGCGACTTTCCCCGTCTGTCGTCTGTCTGTCGTCTCCGAGGTGTCTAACACTCGTCTCCCTTCTTACGGGACCTTATACGACCGCGGGGGATGGACACTCTCAACCTGGTAGTTCTTCCGACTCGCGGCTTCTTGACTCCGAAAGTTTGAAACCTTGACACCACGACCTCTTCTAAGAACTCTCAACGAACCTGACGTTCCTCTAGTTTCGTCAGCAAGGATTTCCTCTAGTTGGAACTTATAAGTAACCTTCCTGACTACGATTTTGGCTTGGAGGTCATGAAACCGGTGGACTACCCTTCTCGACTGAGTGACCCTTTCTGGAGTTACGACCCTTCCTAACTTCCGTCCTCCTCTTCCCCCGTTGTCTCCTACTCTATTAACCTACCGTAGTAACTGAGTTACCTGTACTCATGCTCGTTCGAGGTCCTCTACCACTTCCTGTCCCTTGAGACCCCACGACGTCAGGTACCCGAACGTTTCTCAGTCTGTACTGACTTGCTGACTTGTTGTTGGATCCGACACCCGACTGGGACCTCGTAAACGAAAAAAAAAAAACCAGGCACACCGTACGTCTCTAAAATCAAGGGACTGGTTCCTAGTTCGGACACAGGGGACGTCACCCTTGAGTCTTCACAATTGGGGACCTGTTGGTCTCTTCAGACGTAAACATAGAAATTTAGGGTCGAAACCCTTAAGGGACCGTCAGGTCACGAATCCCGAGGTAGTAAGGTGACGTCCCCCGTGCCCCAGGTAAGGGTCAACCCCTTGATTCCAGGGTGTACGGTGCGTCGTACCGGTTTTTGAATTCTAGTTTGTTTTATATTTAGTGTCGAGAAGTAGACAAGATTCACAAAGAACTCTCTTCGTTCGTACGATTCAGCGAAACGGTGGGATACCTGAAATCGGGCGGTCAGAGGAGACGGATACCCTAAGAGATCCGTTCTTATGACCTCACACAACGGTATGGAGGAAGTCCCCTAGAAGGACTGGGTCCCTAGCTTGGACACCGAAGACGTACTGTCCGACTAAGAAATGGTGACTCGGTGGCCCCTTCGGAGAACTCTCTTCTCGTCTCGGAAACCTTCTGCAAGAGACCAAGAGCAGACCCCGTACGTAGAAGTCCCTCTCCCCTACCACAGTCCCGAGGTAGTCCCCTCTTTCCTCCACCCTCTTCAATCTCCTTCTTTATCGGGGACCCCCGCGACGACCCCCTGTCTCCGGACTGTCATCGTCCGGACGACAAAAAGGACTCACAGGGTGTACGTCCCAGTCCACGCTGCGTGTACACTCCTGTACCCGATGAACGGATGTGACCCGTCTAAATCCTGACAGGACTCAACTCCCCTCACCCCGTATGACATTCGGTAGGACTCAGAGACGGATCCAACTCCCTAGATGTCTACCTCAGGTAGGCAGACTCTCTTCGGAATGAGACACTCACGCATACTCCCCTCCCAGACCGGTGAGGACGTGTGGTCAGTGTACACGTCGGTGTCACCGACCTCCTCTGCCTCCCACCCCATTGAACAACCCCCTCCACCTTCGTCCTGAGTACCCCGTCTCACACTCGTACACACGGGGACACGGGTACCGGTGTCAGTCCGACGACCCGTCTACCCAAATCCCCACTCCTCCACTGTGCACAGCGACCTTTGTGTCTCCACTCTACATCCATACGGACCACATATATCGACGTACGTCACACGTTCCCGTCCGACACACACATACACACACACACACACACATTCGCGTGCACGGTCACGACCTCGTCCTAGTCCCGTGTCGGGGACGGGGAGGTTCTCGGGGGCGGGGGTGGGGACGGACAAGGACCGGGATCAACTAATTAGTACCTCGACTCACCGAAGGTCGAATAGTCCATGGAATTATCGACTTATTAAGGTCGGGGTAGTAGCCCGGGAATTAACGAAAGAACACCGACGTCGGGCCTCATGTACGACTCACCCACTCGAGGGTTCCCCGGTCGTCGTTCGAGGGTCGTCGTCCGGCCTGTCGGCAAGTCCGAGTCTCGAGGGACGGTGGACCCACCGGGGAGCCGTCCCCGGTGTCCGGGGCCCAGGGGACGGACCAGTACACCCCGGGACCGACTCCCGTCTGACTCGACAAAGAAGTCTCTCCTACTCCTGGTCCTACAGAAGCACCTCCTCGACCACGTCGGGGTCGACTCGGGACCCCTCACTCCCTCTGGGTTCCTCCGTCTCTTGAAAGACTCACCCTCCGTACTCACCCACAGCAGTACTCCAAGTCGTCCCCTTGACGACTTCGTGAAGGGTGGGGTCGGGGGACGAAGGGGGAGTCGGTGGCAGTAGGAGTTACTTGAGTTGACCTGCCTCCGGGACCTCTTACACAAGTACCTCTTGGCGTCCGTCCTGGGGTGGGAGGACACCGTCCAGAAGCCGTCGCGGTGCCCTCAGTGAGCGATGATAGGTCCACCCGCGGTCGGGTAGAGGGGTCAGGTAAGTCGTGGGGTGGGGAGAGGTGGAGGGACAGGGGAGTAGGACCCACGTACCCTCCTCTACCAGTGGAACAGGTAACACCCCACCGGACCGGGTGACGACGTTCCGGACGATGGCCCCGGTCCGTGAAGGGACGGTCGTGGGGGGGTCAGTAGAGGAAAAGAGGGCGTCGATGCGGCACCGCTCGGGGGTTCTTTTAGCTGGACATGCTACAGGCTTCCTCTGGGACCATTCGCTCGTCCCTTCCCAACGCGTCCCTGTGGGGGAGTCGAGCGGACGGGCGAGGGGAGGGAGGGTCATAGGTCCGGAGGTTCGTCCCGCGTCGGTCGAGATAGGTTAAAAGTAAAGTGTGTAGCAACGGTGACCTTTTACCTAGGGTAGTGGGTCCGTCCGGAGGGTCGACGGAGACGGGAGTAGGTGACGGACCGAGAGGTGGGAGAGCCCTGACTCCCTAACCCGGGCACCCCCAAGGGTTCCCCCTACACAGGAGACGTCCCAACCGGTCGGAGACGGTATGGGGTAGTCTCGGGATCTGTGGGAATGGGGGAGGGACGGAGAGGACGGTATGAAGTACCGGAGCAGGGGACGGTGAACAAGTTCGGGGAAGCGTCGATACTGAGAGACGGGAACCGAGGAGTTGGTCCCGGTCCCCTTTACTGTTCTGTGACTTCGGTACCTTGTGAGGAGGACAGGTGAGAGACCTAGTGCACCAGTGGAGAGGAACCCCAACAAGTACAAAACCCCCGGTCCAGTAAGTACGGTGCCCGTTCCTGACAAAGTAATTTACACCATAGGTCCTTGGGACAGACCGGGTCCGGTACCTGTGTGGTATCTTTGTACAACTTAGTCATACCCCCACTTCCTTCTGGTGGGGGGTTCCAGGGTCATTCCGACCGGGATTGACTCCGAAGAGGACCCGTCCATATAGGTCCCCCGGAGCAGCGGGTTCCTGTACCAGTAGTAGCACCTACACACTCACTCGCCGTGACCGGTCACCCCGCCCCCGTCCCGACCCCTGACCTTAGACGACGACCCCTTGTAGAACCCCCTCGTGATGGTCCGTGGAGGCACTGGGCGGGGGGGTGTCCTCACCGTCACACTCACCGAATTGGGACTTCGACTACTTCTGCAGTCAGACACTCTACGAACTGTGCGACAGACTACTGCTGATACAGTTGCACCGGAGCCACTCACGGCCCCCGGCCCTTGTCCAGGGAGGGAGGACCGGGTACGTTGGAGAAGGAAGGCTCCCGGTCGGACTCCGGTGAGTGGTGGCAGAGCCAGGGACGTCAAGTTACTTTTCCGCGTCGGACACAGTACGAAGTGTGTGGACCACGTCCGGTTGCACGCGTTGTTCTTTCACAAGTTCCTTCGACACGTCCCGTACCACCGGTTCCCGTGGTGCCCTATGTTCCGGCCGAAACTCATGCGGAAGCTGGTCGACGTCTTGCACTCGGGGGACCCACCCACTCACCCACCGGTCCCTGCCCGTCGCTGGATTCGAACCACTGTGGTCCTTTTAGTTCTGTCTACCGGAACAATTGTAGGTCTTCCGTCCAACCCGTCTGTCGTGGCAGACGACACCCGTCCCCTCCACGTCTCCCGTCCGGATGGGACCCCTTCTCTGGGGGGGACCTGACCCCTCCCCGGGTCTCGACTGGAAGGGGTGTAGAGGAGGACGGGTCAGGTTGTAGTGAGCACGGTTGACGTTATTCTACTAGTACTACAAGTGCCTACCGCCGCTCCTGGCGCACGTCCTGCAGAAACTCTTCATGTTGACCGGGTTGGCCTGCCACTCCGAGTCGGGACCGTCCTCGACGGGACTAGACCGGGTCAGGGTCCCTCCCCGACAGGTGACCACCGGTGCCGTCATTGGAGTTCGGGGTTTGTCCACGCGCACAAGTGAAAGAGGCACCCCGTCGTGTTGATACTGCAGTGTGGCGACGTCACCTACCGGACGTGGTTGTTTCCATGGAGTAGGCCGCAGGGACGGTGTCCGGGCCGGACGGCACAGGGTGGTAGGTAACCCAACCAACAGGTGGACAGGAAGGTATGCAAGTCGAAAGGCGAGTAAGTAGGTGACGAACAGAAAGGTATACACACTGACAAACAGACAGAGACACCGATGGAACAGGTAGACTGAGTCGTAGACTGACAGGTGACAGGTGCACAGGGAGTGAACAGACGAGGACCCAGACAAACGACTAGTCAGGGTAGAGAGGTGTGTTAACCCGGAGTGGGTGACCACCTGAGACTTACAGTGGTCGTAGGATCTTACTCCCGGAAGTCCGGAGTCCGAGGAGGAAAGTAGGGTCAAAACGAAGGAATGTGGGGGCGAGAGTGTCGGGGAGGGTACAACAGCGTCCTATTACCGTCCCCCCGTGATTTCCCTGCACTCAAGTCCCCTTTACTGTGGTTTTTTTCCCTTGGACTCTCTCTTCAGTCCCGACGTCTGTATGAGGGTCCCATGTCCCTGGGACACGGTACGAGGGTTCGTGGTGGTGGGTCCGGGTGGGGACAGATGGGACGGGAGCGTCCAATGATAAAACTCTAGGGAAGGTAGCCACGGTAGGCGTAGTTGTGCGTCCATTCTGCCCACCCGGTCGGGAGGAGTGTCGGGGAAAAGAAACGAACCGACCCTGTAACCTTTCTACCCGACGACACACTACACTCGCGGGGGACCACCGACTAACTGTGTACCCCTCAATCTTGGCCCTCCTAAGTCACCCTCCCCGTTTGAGTACTGAGGTGGGGACGGAGCGAGGGAGGGGTCCTTATGGAACTGCATAACCCGTCCGGGTACCACGACCGCCCGTTCCTCCGGTTCGTCCACGTTACCTGATTACACATGCTCCTACGTGACCATTCCGGAGTCCCGTTCCTGCCCAGCCCCCTACACCGGTGTCGCAGTTCAGGGACTCCCAGGGGACTACCACCATTTGGTTTGTTTATTCTTTCGCTCCACCGGACAGGGACGTCGCGGGGGACGAGACTTGTGAGTCCCATTCCCGTACCGACGGGTGTCCTCAGACTGGGTATGAAAAGGAGAGGAAAGTCCCCGACCCCTACCACCACTGTCCCTGGGAGGGACAAAAGTTGGACTGTGTTCTGCCGGGACCCCTTTTCTTCCACTCCGGACCCCTCCCAACCCGTCCGGGCATCGTCCAGACTCTACCTCCTTCCTGTCCTCCGACGTCTGGTCTGGCCCCACCGGTGAACACTCTCGTCGAACTCCAGTACCTACACGCGTCAACCCGTTCCACTGGGGAAGGGTACCTTGACTCGGGTGACGTCTGGGGACGGAGACGAAGGTCTTGGTCGACTAGGACCCGCACTACCCGTAGCTACACCGAGACTTACTGTAGTTCTCCGACTGAGGGTTGATGTGTCACTCACATCAAGGGAGAGGCAGAGGGACGAGAGGGAGAAAACACCTGCATTCGGTCCGAGTCGTCGCCGGCTACCCCTGAGGGTGTCGAGGCACCTCAGGAGACTCAAGTCCGTCAGTCCCTTCCGAAGGTCTCCTCTATTGGAACCCGGACCTCGACCTTACCCGTTTGAAAGACATTTCCCGGTATGATACTCATAAAATCCGAGACGGTTGGCTTTATGAGTATGAGTTAAGACGACGACATAACTCTTTTGTTGGCCTCTGTTTTGTATTTATTTACCCATACCGATACAAGGTTATATCAAAACAAACACCTATGACCTTAAACTTAAAGTCTAGTAAAAATGTACAGTATTTATGTTTAAGGAGCAAAAGTCAGTAAACTTTTACATTTTTGGTAAGAACCGAGTGTCGTGATGTCATTGTCCGTCGACCGGTCTACACCAGGGACCCGGGATCAAACTACTGGGGATCAGATAGTGGATCCGTCCTCACAAGGTCTATCTTTCCTCCCCTTCCGTTCGGGACCTCCGTCTCCCTTGAGAGACCTGTTTCCGAACTTCCACTTTTAGTCTTAGTGTCGGTCCCTTCCCCGATCTAGTGCCACCGACCGGGTCCCGGATACCGTTTCCCTCAAAACCTAAACCAACACTTTCCCAACCCTCTACGTACAGTCCTACGACTTTCCGAGACCCAGCGACCGGAGGTACACGTCACTCTTTTGACGGAGTCTCTCCATTCCACACTCAGATCTTGGGACGAAAAGAAAGGGAAGGTGGACCTTCCCTGCGGAGTCCCTCAGGTTTCTTTGTGAACAAGGGGACACAAGATGGTTCTACCCCTTGTCCTTCTCTGAAGTCACCCCTCCCCTCCCCTCCCGTCGTGTTCCCTCACGGAACACCCCGGTCACCACCACCCCTCCAGGGTGACTAGTACTCTCGGTCCCCCTCCTCGACTCCTCCGGTCTACCGTAAGTCCAGGGTGTCTCGACCGGTCACACCCATTCCCGACGATGTACTCCCCGTGGTCGGACGACCCGAACCGAACTGTCCATCCGAACCCCGGCGTACCGTACACCCCGGGGACCGGTTCCGTCCGTCTGCCGTTGGGGGGTCGTCGTACCTTCCGTCCTACTCCTTCTTGGACCTCTGGCCCTTTAGGGATGGGTCGGGAGGTCCGGGATTCGAGGGATAGATGTGGGGGTCGAACCTCGGTTGCCGATGCATAAACGGTAACTGGACTTACCGATGCATAACGAAGTGGGGTTGGAGTTCGGGGTCCACTCGGTCCACCCCACCGGACGTCCCATTCCCCCCCACTTGTGACACTCTCGCCCTGAGGACTGAAGGATGGGCCGGAGGGGATCTGGTGGTTGAAGGCCCTCGGACACTGGGACCTGAAGGACCTACGTCTCGACCTCCTACTCTTGTTCCTCCTCCATTCCTCTTCCCTTCCTCTCTACCTCCCCCTTCCTCCCCGTGGGTCTCACCCCTTCCCAGCCCCGAGGCGGGAAGTGCAGAGTGTGGGAAGGTCTAGGCGTCCTCGTACTAGCTGCCGTTGTTCCCGGTGTTCGTCTAGTCTTGGGACCAGTTCAGGAACCTACTCCACTCCACCGCCTTCCCCCTGTCGTCCAGCCCCCAACCCCCCTCGAGTAGAAGGTTGGGGGATGAAGTGGGGACGGACGACGGGGTTCATGGACTGACTCGCAAAAGAGGGTCTCCATGTATCTGCTCCACTGCGCCTTGATATGGACCCACGGGTATTCCTCATGGTTGATGTCCACTCGACCGGCCGACCCGTCCGCCCCTCCCCGTTCCCCGGGGTTTCGGACTCGGGACGACCCCGAGCGAAGGGGTGGGGGTACACGGGTAAGAGGGGTTAGGATGGCCCCGAAAGTCGTCGGTTCTGACGAGTGAAGAGTAGGGGACCCACGAGTCAGAGGTTCCCAGAGAGTGACCGGGAAGTACTTGGTCGTCAAAGAGGACCCTCACGTCCCGTCTCTGTCCAGTCTTGTAGACTGTAGAGGGGCGATGGGGTGGCGGGAGATGTGGGGAGGGAGGGTGGAAGGACCTACAGACGTAGTCCTACAGTAGGGAGGCACCGGTAGTCTCGGGGTCTCGGCCACCCAGTCCGGGTCAGTCATGGGTGACCGACACAAGGCGCACGGAGTGCCAGGGGAGGAAGTGTGAGGTCACGGTCGGGCACTGAGGGAGTGACACAGTCACCGTCGGGACGAAAATCGACTGAGAGTGTACCGGACGTAGAGACCCCTGAGACCTGGGTCGAGAGTACCCCCACCGTCGTAGGGGTGGGGCTATTGGATCGAGTGACTGACACAAGACGGGGAACACTCACACGACGACCGGTCTACCCCCTCCGATCGACCGGTCCACGACACTACCCCCCTCCGACGACCCCACTCCCCGTCCTACCCCTTTGAACGGAACCCTGACCCTCAAGCCTCCGGAGGTCCTCTCAGACCCTGAACCGGCCAGGTCCGGGGATCTGGTACTTACACCGTGTCGTGTGGTCCCTCTCCATAGGGACCACCAGAGGTTCCGGTGCCCCTCCTCCCACTTCCCACACCGGAGGGGAAGGGTCGACACTGGAGACGAGGGGTGGAGGGGAGGAGGGGTCGGAACCCGAGCACGAGGGCGGTATGTCATGGAAGATGGAGGTTCGGTTGGAGTCGCTGGTCTAGGATGTCCAGTTCACATTCACCGGGCCGGGGACGGACGCGGGACGTGGGAACGGAGACGGGGACGTGGGACCGGCCGGGGTCCGTCGTGTCGGTCGGCGAACACCGGTCCACCGGGGAGGACGGGTGAGACGGGTGTGGGGGGCTCCGCGGGCGTCCGACCCCCGTGGCCGGTAGCCTTTCAGACACCTTGAGACGTACGAGCGGAAAAGAGGCTAAACCAAGGTCTGGTAAGAGAGTACCAAAGGCAACTCCAAAAACAAAAACGAAAGAGGAGGAGGCACAGAAGGGAGGACTCGGACGGAGGGGGTGTGTGGGGACCCCCGACTCAAGAACCTTCTGTGTGGGAGGAGAGTAGTGAGAACGGGGTCGAGGGGGCGTGTCGAGAGAGGGGGTCACCATGGTGGGGGCCCAGAGGGGGTTGAGACGGGGGGTTAAGTAGGAGGGAATAGAAGGAGAGTGGAGGAGAGGGTGGAAGAAGGAGGTAGCGGAAGGACGGAGGGAAGGTGAGGCGGAACGGAGAGGGAGAGAGGAGGGCAAGGAGGTAAGGGGAGGGACTCGGGGGTGGGAGAGAGAGAGGGAGACGAGTCAGGGAGGTAAAGACAGGGGGTGTAAGGGAGGAGGGGTGAGGGACCAAGTCGGAGAGGGTGCGAGAGGAGGGGAAAGGGGAGGAAACGAGGAAGGAGGGAGGAAGTAGGGACGGAGGGGGTGGCAGGGACGGAACACGTGAGAAGGAAGGAGGGGCGAGGAGACGGACACCGAGTAGGGACGTACAGGACGAGTGGGACCCGGAGGGGGTCTCCGGAGGCCCTCGGACACCGGGGCGGACGGGTGGCGGACTCCAGTGACCCTCCCTCCGACCCCGAGGTCGGGGTGTCTCTCGGGGGGCGGGGGGTTGGGACGTGGACGGACCGGCTGACCCCGAGTAGAGGAAACTCAAAAGAGCGAGAGAGAAAGAGAGAGTACAGCAAAAAAACGTTCTTCAAAGGAAAGCCATACTACTACTCTGTGTTATAAAAGTAAGTTTGTCGGTAACTTATTTTATAACAAACACGGGGAGGGGAAGAGGAGGGGGAAAAGCAAACAAAAACACAAACACAACAAAAACAAAAGGAGCGAAAGAGAGAACCACCTGACAGGGTCACGGTTAGTCGTTTGACTTCCCGTTCATATAAGTCTTGGTCACGTGGGAGGAGAGGGGTGGGGTGGGGGACAGGAGTGCCAGGACGAACGGAGGGAGGGACGGGTCCTGGTCGGTTTGGGGACGAGAGGTTCCAAGGGACGGTCGTAGGGGACCCCAGGAGATCAAGAACGGAAAGGAAACTAGGGATTTGGAGACAATCTCGGTCGTCGGGAAAGGGGACCCGGGACGGACGTCCCACCAGAGGTCGCACAAGATTCTCGAGTCTGGGAGAGGAATAGGAGGACCAAGGGAGACCCGTCCGGAGACGAGGGGAGGAGGTAAAAGAGGCAGGGAGGTTCTGTTGAGTTGTCACCCCTCTCCCGATGTACGGACAGACGGTGGAGGGTGGGTCGTCCCGTCCCCCGGACTCTACATCCTCCATCTAGTCAGGAGTCCTCCGAATACACTCTGAAGGAGTCCCTCTCTGGAAGAGGAGACTGGAGAGGTCTCACACAGAGGTCTTCGGGAGGGTTCCCGTCTGTTTTCCGAAGTTTTCGGGGTGTGGGACTGGGACCCCGTCTCCGAGTCCGATCCCGTTGTCGGTCCGGTGGTCCTCTGTTTCCGTCTGACCCGCGACCGGCTCCACGACTTCGGGGACACGGACCACTGAAACGCCTCCGGATACCGGGTCGGGACGGGACCCCACAACCGATGAGGACCACTCTCTCCAGTCCATACCCCTTCCACAAGGGGACCCTTTATGTCCGACTGAACCTCCCGACCCTTGTCTTCCCTGGGGGGGGTTCCCGGTCGTCTCCTCGAATCTCCTTTAGACCAACCCCCACTTCTTTTTCGAAGACCGTAAGTCTCCACGAATTCGGTCCCTCAAGTCCCTTTTCCATCCGTCTCTTAAGTGTCCGGGGTCGTTTCTTGTTCTCATGACTCTCTCCAGTCGTGTGTTCCCGGAGACGGAGACCACGTACCTGTCCGGGAGTGTGGATCCGTACCCCGTACCTCTCAGTACCCCTCTGCAGGACAGGGGTCAGGGGTTCCCCCTCATTCCGGAGGGGTCCTTCGGGATCACCGGGACAGGTCGGATCAGGTCGTTTCCCCTAGGACGACGGGGGTGACCAGACCCACCTCCACCTCCTGCACGGGACGAGGGTGAGCGAACTCAACAGAAAAGACGGGAGGGTGTGGGGACGGTCCCTGGGGTCGTTACGTCCCGGGACTATTGTTACTGTTGGTATCGTATCAGCGGGAAGGACGAGGACGTGGAGAAAAAGAAAGAGGAGGAGGAGGAGAGGGGTGAGGGTGGGAAGGGACAGCCGAACACAGGTTTGGGACGGAGTGTCAGGATAGTCTTTCGTTGTCAGGTTGGTCACTGACGGGTCACGGAAGTCTGTGGGGTTCAGGTCTTAGAACGTCACGTAACACCCTCATAAGACCTAGTCCCTTCTGGGGCGAAGATGTTTTCATTTCGGGACCCCATTGCCTCTCTAGTCTTAGACCTACTTTCCTACACCTCCACACAACGGGTCGTACAGTCTCTTCTCTCGGTGGAGGGTCTGTACCCGGTCACTCCACCGGTCAGGGCGACCCATCCCTCTTTGGGGTCTCCTCGGGATCATCGGTGTAGAGGTCTAAGTGAGTGTCTGACTGTGTCCCTGGGAACGTGTGTATATGTGCACGAATGTATGAGTACGTTTGTGTGTATGAGTGTATGGACGAGAGTGTACTTGTCCGTGCGAGTATGTATTCACGACTGAGAGTATGTGCATCTCCGGGTTACCCACCCAGGGAGTTTTCGTAGGGTACACAAGAGACCTCGGGGGTCGAGGAGGGAACGACGTGACTCGGGTCTGTTTAGGAGTCTTCCTCTCTGGTCTGGGTCGGGAAGAAGGGGTGGACGCGAGTCCGGGGGTCGGGTTCTTCCGTTCACAAGTCCAAGTTCTTCGCGAAAACACGGGAGGGTCGAGCATCTACAGGAGGGTGTTACACCCTTGTAAGGTCCTAGAGGGAAGTGGGTTGGAGGATTGGGTCCCTTCTGGCGACCTGGGGGGTGTTACGTGACGTCGGGTGGGGGTCGACGGGTGTGGCAGAGACCAACCTGACAGACACGGGCACTCTCTGGGGGAGTCAAACCGGTACAACTACGGACTGTGTCTTGTTTTCGTTCTGGATGGTTTTACGTTTGTCGATGTCGTTTCTCTCTCTTTTTAGGCGTCGGTTTTCGGTTAGGGGGAAGGAGTTTCAGAGAAACCTCCGCTTCCTTCGAGTCGTACACCAAAAAAAGGTAATACCTACACTAGTCTCGCTCTGACCGCGGAGGGGGTCTGGTACGTATATATATCGTCACACACATATATATACACACACACACACAGGCACATATACACGATATGTCGGCATACCTTCGTATATGTCGGTGCGGTTCCCTGAGTGACGGCTGTCTCCTGGTCCGGACCCGTTGTATAACCGATATTGACGGGAGGAGGACGCTACGACATCAGAGGTGTCCGGGAGGTGGGGAGGGGCGGGCGGGGAAGAGAGACCGAGCTTGAACTTGTACCTTCACCGCCCAAAGGAGAAACGACCACAGAGGGAGGGAGGTCGACGGGAGAAGGGAAAGGGAGGTCGGGGCAGTCGAGACTTGGGGACCGGAGGGTGGAGGGGTCGGGGGCGGCCTATTGGGGGGCAAAGACAACGTCTAAAACTCAAGGACGAGGGGTCGTCGAAACTCAGACTTCCTGTACAAAAGTAACGAGGGTCCATCGAACGCACACCGGAACGACTCCACAGGGGTTGGGGGTTGGGCTGGAGGGACCGGGGCGGAGGACGTGACGACGGACCTCGACACACACAGACACAGGACACGTCACAGGGGGCGGTACGTATCGGGGCATACACGCCGGTACACGTATGGACCCGGTACAGCGGCGTGGTCCGTCGCGACCGGTCGACGGGTGTCGAAGCCGAGGTGGTCCGGAGCCCGCCCTCCCGAGACCTGAGAGACGACTGGAAGGGACGGGACGGAGTCCGGTGGTCCTTTCTCGGCAAAGGAGGGGCTCGGTCGACAGGCGTCGTGCGGGGAGTGGTCCGTCGACGACGAGACCAAACACCACGGGAGGGGCTGTTGGGGTGGGGCGTGGGCAGGAACAGGACACAGTCAGTCACGAACACACCCACACCCCTGGCTCGGTCGGTCTCGGGGACAACTGTCGTAGGGTAGATCCACACCACCGAGTGACTCCTGGCCTCCTCCCCCCCACCCCCTCCGTCCCACGTCTGTCCCGTCTCCCCTGTCCCGAGACTTCTCGACGAGACCGTTCACTTCCTAGTCCCGGGTCGTGTCCGGACCTGGACCTTGTAGGGACCGTACGTGGGAGCACACGTGTGGGAGACGGACAACCGGGTGTAGACTCGTCTGGTAACCCGGGGACCTAGCACTTCGGGAGGGGACTCCGGACCCGAAACGTACTCCCGTCCACCCACGTTGACTGTCTCTGGGTAACCGTGAGGACCCGTGGTGTGCCCCCGAGACCTATGAGGATTGGAGGAACACACACGTGCACACACGTACGTGGGTGGTTCAAGCGACACTGAGGCATCTACACACAAACATAAGCACTCAGGAACACATGTAAACATTCTCAGGCTCACATTTACGCCCCACCGACACACGTGACCACTGTCACCCTTACACGTCTCCGGACACACCGGGTGTCCTGGGACTCCCTCGAGACTCCCGTCCCTGGTACAAACAAAGACAGTAGAGACATAGAAACCGTGTCCTCTCGAGTTATTTATACACAACCCACTCACATTTACATATGACCCCCGCCCCTACCGTCCACTGAACATAGGGTTCATGTCGACACACCCACAGTGAGACTCACATAGTTAGTCAACATAGGAGGTGTATGTATTCACGTCCGACACACGACGTGTTTCCGGGACCCTCATTCACCCCTGACCCTGGGTCGGGGTCCACGGCAGTGTTTCGACACGCGGGAACGTGTCGGTGTCCTTCGTCTCGTAAAGTTTTTAAGGGTGTCCTCAAGGGACCACCAGGTCACCAATTCTTAGACGGACGGTCACGTCCTCTGTGTCCAAGTTAGGGACCAGGGCCTCCTAAAGTGTACGGTGCCTCGTTGATTTGGACACGTGGTGTCGAGGACCCGGACGCGAGTTCTCGGGTCCTCGGTGTTGAAGACTCGAGTACACGGGATCTCGGGAACGAGACGTTGTTCTCTTTGGTGACGTTACTCTTCGGGTACGTGGCGTTGAACTATTTACGGGTGCGTCGCTGTTTCTGGGTCGTCTCGGTTTTTTTTCGAGGGTGTTTCAACGACGGTACGTCCGGTCTTCCCTCCAAGGACCACCGTCCCCACACCCACTCCTTAATCCTTACTATCGAGGTAGATGGTCCCATCTTCCTGACGAGTGGCTCTGAAGGACCCCTCGTCTTGGGGTTCGTCTAGAGGGGTGAGGGGTGTTGGGGGTACAAGAAACCTGAGTCTCAGACTTCGGTCATCCCGGAACTCTTTCACTCTCCAAACCGGACAGGTGGAGACCCCCTTCTCGTCAGACCCGTCTCCCTTATCGGTTAGGTTCCTGGATGCTCAAGGACGGTTGAAGGACTTGGGGAGACATCATGATACTTTTACTTGATTCCGAGTCCCTCGGACTCGTTCAACGGGTTTCCATGTCTCAGTTTCTTCGTCGTCCTGCTTCAGAATCTGACTGATTCGGTAACGACCTTAAGGTGGTGACACCAGCAGTACCCCGTAAAGGACCCCAGAAGGTCCACATGGTACACCGAGGTCGATGTGTCCTCTCGCCCCTCAGAGAAGTCCCGGTACGGTCTTTCCTTTTGGACGAACCCATGTCCCGCGTCTGGGAGGAAGAGACGAAGAAGGTGGGTTCTCCCAGTCGAGGAGGGGTAAGTCTGGACCATTGGACGGTCCGTATATATCAACGACGTCGGACACTCTTATGTGTACGGAGAGGGGCTCGGGACCCGAAGAGCCGCTTCCCGGTCCGTCCGGATAACCCTTCGGAGTTGGGACAACGGGAGATGTCGCGGGGGGGTTCGGGTGAGAAGAACGGGGAGGGGTGGGGGTCTCTCATAACGTTCCTGGACTTACGGAGTCTGTTGTTGTGGCTCAAGGACTTTTTGAAGTAACTCGAGTACCTCTTTCACTGAGGTCTGAGGTTTGTCACACTCACGGACCACCCCGCCGACCCAGACCCGTCGTGGGTCCGTCGGTTTTCCCCGTCGGGTCTCCTTGGATCTGTGACCCTTCCACACCTTTGTACGTCTGGGTTCGACTCCCGTCCAGGACCCTTCCGAACCTCGAAACCCCCATCACCCCTCTCACCCGTCCCTAGGTGTTCTTCTATGAGGGAGGGATAACCGACTAAGTACAACTATAAACCGTCTTTTGTTGTTTTAAGACATGTCGTTAATAGGAAGTTAATTTTTTTTTTTTTTCTATGAAGGAGGTGGGTTAGGAGGACAAGGTCCGTTGTTGAAGGAGGACGTGTTGGACTAGGACCTGTGTCCGTAGTGTGTCGTCGACCACCTCGCACACACCGCCCTGGTCCTAGAGTTGTGCATCCGTGGTGGGTCGGACACCCCCGTCCTCCGACCCTACCCGGGTCCTCGGGACGGGACGTCTTCCGTCCCGACACTGGAGTTGAGGGACGACGGGGGTCCATGTCGGAAGACCGGCACAAACGGCGGTGGCTGCCACCGTAGTGAGCTCACAAGGGGTTGTTCATTCACTGGACGGGGTGATGGACTGTAGGACAGGGACGGACCCTAGGACGGAGAGACCGAGGAACGGAGACGACTCTGGTGACGGAAGTGCTCAGAGGGGCGAAGGTGGTTGGAGACACACACACTGGTCCCGTCGACTTCTGACCTGTCTCTTGGGGCTCGGGAAGTTACGGTCGAAGATGGCGGCGTCGGACCTGTTGGTGCCGATACAGAAGTCCGGGGGGGTCGTCCTACCACTCACAGGAGGGTCCACGTACCGTCGTCCGCCCTTCGACTCCGACCCCGTCCATTTTTCCCTTTTGATCCAACACGGTCGGACCTCCTCCCGTACCGATGGGTGAGGTCATAAGAGTCTCTTAGGGGTACCTGTCTCCTCGGACCGCCCGACGTCAGGTACCCCAGCTTTTCTCGACCTGTACTGACTCGCTGATTTGTGTCGTGTCGTGTCCGACACGGTTTGTGAGACGACCCACGACCCACGACCCACGAATCCGACTCTAGTAGAGTCCGAGCCCGAGGATCCGTGTGTCTCGGGTCGTATCTCACCAGTCGAACCGACGGTCGGGGATGAGGACTGGTGGGGTGGGATGGGTGGGGGTCGAGACAATTCCGGAGACCTCGACCTCTTACTATGCCACCCGTAGGAACAGTCGTGTCGACACCTCGAGTCGGACCCACCTGCATGTGACTCCGGTCGTCCACTTATGGGTCCCGTCTCCACCCCTTTCTGTGTGACCCGTCACACGACGGGTCCGTCCACCCGTGACTACCGGGGGAACGAGAGGGGGTATCACCATCCGCAATTCGACCTGGATCTCCGGACCCGACTCTTCAAGTTCCACGATCGGTCGTTGGCATGGGTGGTCCTGGTCGGAGTCTTCCATAAACGAGTTCCTACTCCCGTCATTCTGGTCTTCACGGGTAAGACCTCAGGGGTCCTTGGGAAGGGTCAGGAGGGTGAGTCTCACCGAGACCACGGATACCCCTCCGTTCCCTGGGGTTGTATATTTCCCACTACCCTCCCCTTTTTGACCACCCGTGAATGTCAGGAACGAGAGACGGGTCGTCACACCGGGGTTGTCGGTGACACTCTACCTGACGCTCCAATTGTTACTCCATGCACACGGGACTTGGGAACGAATGGGCTGAGGATCTGTGGAATCAGGGTTGACGTTGAGGATCGGGTAGGGAATCGGTTACCCAGAGTTGTAGGGTGGGACTGAAGTGTCCAAACGGTCTTGACCCCCCTTACCACGGGGGAGGTGACTTGGTGACGTGATGGTCCCAGACCCCCCCTTCCCGACCCGGTCTCGGGGAGGGGTAGAAGGAGGGGGAAGGGGTGGAGAGTCCTGGACGAGACACAGGAGTAACTACTACCCCCTAAGGACCACGACAGTTTGGTCTTGGTAGTCACCCTGGTCCACTCCCAGTCCTTCTCCCACCTTCCATACCCAAACTCTGAGGACCCCTATACCGTGACGGTCCGGACACTGAGGGTGAGGGAGGGCCGTAGGGGTCCACCCGTCCAAAAAGTCACTTCACCTACGGTTGGACTACGACCGTGAGATGTTATTGAGGAAGATGTGGGCGTTCCTCAGGATGCTGATGGTCCGCCGGACACGGGGGAATGGGGGGCCGTTGGACCCACGACGTGGGGCCCCGTAGAAACACCACTCGGAGTCGTTACGGACCGGACCTCTACCCCCCTGACCCTCTGGACGGGTGTCTCTTAGGGGGGTGGAGATTGCTCGTTCGACCCCCACTGGACCCAAGGACCAGTCGTCACCCTCGGGTGTGGTGAGAAGGGGTGACGTCGGGTGGTAACGTCTGAAGGAATTGGATCGGACCACCTGCAGACGACGTCGGACCACTCAAGGGACCCCTTTACCCTCTCCCTCTCACGAGGGACCGGTCCTTCCGACCTCTCGTTCCCCCGTACCATTCCGGAGACGACTGGTGAGGGTGAGCCACTGGGTACGGGACGTCCAGAAACAAGGTCGTTGAAGAGATACCAGAGTAGATGGTGTCGACCAAGGTCCGTCCATCCAACCCGAAATCTCCGGGGAGGAGTTTCGGGAAGGGGTTAGACTCTGGTTGAGGTTTCCCTCCCGTCCCGAATACCGACTCGGTCCGAGACCCACATCCCCACCCCGACTCCGCGAGACCCGGGAGCGTCTGGGGCGCCTCCGGCTCCCCTTGGGGCTCCACGCGCTCTCGTCAACGCAGTACTTTGTCTGGGTCATGATGAAGCCGAGCCACTTGCGGAGGATGTTGCGGTAGTAGCTGACGCCTTTGACGAGGTCCACGCGCGCTCCGCACCGGTCTCCCCGCCCCGCCCCGCTTCCCCCNAGAATATGTGTAGATCTACACATATTCTCTGTCCCCGCTTCCCCCGCCCCTCTTGGAGTCGCTGGGGCGGGAAGACACGACGGAGGTCCGAGAAGGTGCGCGTCTCTGACTAGTTGTGGTTGGAAGAGAAGCACCACCGGCTCTTCGGCGACACGTCGGTCACACTCCGGCCGGCCGATGACGTCTTCCTCTGTGTGACATAGGACGGGCGCGGCGGGGGGCGGCGGGCGGGGGAAGGTGGGGGCGCGCGGGCGAGGCACGGCGGCGGAGGAACTGAGGGGTGGGTACGGGTCGCCTGCCGGGCCTCGTCACACTTGACCACGTCTCTGGCGCTATGGCCTCTCCGGGTGTGTAGACAAAGCTGATGTTGCGGTGCCATTCCTCGACCCCTCCCGCCGAAACTCGGTGTCGAGCGTGAGAGGGGTCCCGATCACGCCGGGACGGTGCGGGGGACGGGTAGGGGCGGGCCCGGCTGGCCGACAAGGGACAGAAAAGGGTTGTCCTTCTATGGAGTCTGACACCGGCGCCTCGGAGGAAGGGGGGCAGCAACCCGCAGGACCACAGGGAGGTCGACGACGAGGAGGACCCGGACGGAGGGGCCGGCGTCGGAGTTCAGGTGCGGTGCGGTGAGACTCACAGGGAGGGGGGTCGTCCGGAGGGGCGGCAAGGGACGAGGGGACGGGAGGTGAGGGGCGGAATCTCGGAACGGGGGAGGGAGTTACTTCCTTGACTCGCGAGGACCGGGGGTCTTAGACGCGGAACCCCACCCCCACCCCCCACGCTTCCTCCTGCGACGTCCAGAGACCGGGGGTTCGGTGCAGAGCGACGACTTGACAGTTTCACAGGGGTCTGGAGAGTAAGGGTGACCTGAGTGGGTGAGGACTCCCGACCCGGTCCCTCCGGTGTCATGACCACGGTTTGGTCCGGAGGTGACGGGTGGGACGGGACCCCGAGGGAAACACACCCTCTGGATCCGGAACAGGGTGGACGTGAGGAGATTGGACCGGGAAGATGGGGTGGGTCCTGATTTAGATCTAAGGGCCCCTTATTATCTCCTTTACCACTACCCGTCAAACTCCGGACACGTAGTAGGGTCGAATTCAGGACCGTCCTCTCGGGGGTCACTCGAGGACGGAGAGAGTCCGGATGTTGGTAGGGAGGGGTTCGGGACGTCCATCGTCCTGTCACTGTCTCTGTGACCGATTCTGTGTTGGGGTATGTGTTGACCTCGGAACTCCCGTCTTTGACCTGAGTACAATCTGTATGGGTCCTCCTGTGTGTGTGTTTGTGTCTGTGTGTGTGGTACCTCGCCCCACTCCCATCCCCGAGTGTTTCGGAATGTGTCCCACTCCCCAACCACCCTCCCAACCGTGTACGTCCGAGGTAGAGGACGAGTGGCAGTGGGAGATTAGATTGGACATTGGGTCGACCAGGAGACAGAGATTTCGACTTACAGTTTGTCACGGTTTACGACCCCGTTTCCCCCTTCTAGGGAGACAGGGTTGAAACGGCGGTCACAGGGGATTTACGGGCGCTGGGACGGTCCACGAGTAACATTGGTAAAGAGTGATCACAGTCCGGGGGTCCCCCTGGTGTACGGTGACGGACGTGGGGAGTCCTCTCCTTGAGAGTGGTCTGTAGCGGGAAACGGAATCACCGCCACTGAACTAGTGAGGATCGACCTAGTAGGGTGGGGGTTAGACCGGGAATGTGTGAGTCCGGATAGAAAGGGAGAATGTGTGTGTGTGAGGGACCGGTTTGACGAGGAGGGACTTGTGTGTAAACGTGTATACGTGTGTGTATATGTGTGAGACACGTGTGTGTCTCCGACCCGGACCCTTGTAGAGAAGTGTGGCAAGTAAGACCAGTAAAGGGAGTTTCCGTAGGGTCGGACCCCCGGTAACCCCCTGACTCCCGTCCCCCTACACCGGCACCCCGAGTCTACCTGACCCTCCTCCCCCCCCCACTACGTAATTAATTACCGAGGCAATTAATTACAATGCAACGAACAGCGAAAGAGTCACACACACATACATACCAGGTACGGACGACGACCACGGTCCCACCCGTGGGTACGACATGTGGGTCGGATCTGCGGTCGGTACAGAACACCCCCGCACACACATTGACATCACATCAGTCCACGAGTTACCTCTTATATTTTTATTTTTTCTTAGTTTGTATATGTCTTTTTAATTATATATAAAATTCAAATTTTTTCTTTTCGTCTGTTTTGTTAGGGGTAGTCCATCAACAGGTTGGGGGCCGACCCAGACTAGGAAGAGTAGTGGGTGGACTGGACCGACAGGGGAGTGGAGCCCGAGCCCCCTAGACCCCCCCTGACCCCCCGGTAAAGGAAAATAGACGGGAAAAAAAACCAACAAGATAAAACATGTCTGTTCAGCCTTTTTGTTGTCGCTGTTTTTTCAGTTCTTTGAAACATTTTATGACACACACACTAAGGAACATTTTATAAAAGTTTACCAAATAATGTCTTCTAGTCAATAATTTATTACAAGTATAAAAGTGAAGTTTACCGAGGGTATGTGACACAGACGGACCTCACTCCTAACCCACCGAACTTCTATCCACCGGGACTCGTGCATGGTGAGTAAACCCTCACTTCGGTATGGTTAGGTCCAGAGACCACCCACCTTCCGGACTACGAAGAGTCCAGAGGATTCACGGTCTAGGAACTGTAGGAAACAGAAGATATTAGTAGAGTTTTCGGAAGTCCTTTTTGAGAAATTTTTTTTTTTTCAAAGGGTCTCCGAGTTCCGGTTCTGGTACCTTCTTTCTTCTGCCTCTACTCTACGTTCGAAGACCGGTTACCCTAGTCTGACCCCGGATCACTCGTCCAGGAGGTGCACCTTACTTTTCACTTATGGGTCAGGTTCAGGTACCGGACCACGACCTCCCGGTGAAACCGACAGACCTCCTTCGGTTCAAGACGGATGGGGGACGTTCGTACTACCCACGAGGAAGGGTCGGGTCCCCTCCGGACCCGGAGAGACCGGTGACGACGAGTGTGATCTTGTGTCGAGACTTATGAAAAGTCGTTTAGGAGAGTCCGGAGGGAGACCGTTCGGGATGTGGGAACAAGTAAAATTAGGATTGAGAATGATCACTTGGGATGACACGCTGGAAACACAAGTTCCCCTTTCTGTTGGTGGTCACGTCTCCAAAGGGTGACTGTGAATTGACATGTGTAAGGTATGAGACGTGAGTGGGTCGACTCAGGAGTGGTGTTGGAATTCTCAATCTATGGTCAAATAGAGGTATGAAGGTCACTCGTTTAACTCTGAATCCTCTTTAGGAAAGAGGGTCTACGTTCTTTGGTGGTTTCCAAAGATTCTACTCCAACGGACACCGACTCCTTGGAGCCTACGATTTATTTACTTTCCCCCGTAAGCTCCGCAATCACTTCTGTAGAAAGGAGTGGGAGGTGTTACCAACCGGTGTATCGTTTCTGATCGTCAGGGACTCTGTCGAGGGTACGAGCCGTTGTCGGGGTCTCCAGGACCCAATCTAGACGGTACACTTTATGTCTTGTAGATTAGACTGACCCTAAATTCTATTATAAAAAATCATACAAGGGTTGTAACGTACCCTGTATTGATATTTTTAACCTCAGTGTGCATAGGACTTTTTTAACAAATAGACTTTAAGTTTAGAGTAACCGGACATAAAACTAAACGATTTAGATCGTTGGGATGGGGACGCATCGTGGGTCGCCCTTGGGTCTGGGGTTTCAATTCCGTATCGTTGTGCACACTAAACCTTCCGATACGTGTGTAGTCGTCAACATGACGACCACCTTTCCTTCCCTAAGACATGAAAATTTTACATGAAACAATGTATTAATAAAATTAATATACGTGTAAAATTTTTAAGTCAAAACGTGTCCACCGAAGTCCACCGACGAACTTCGGTGGTGACGTCACTCTGTCCCCAGGTTCCGGTCGGACTGAGTTCAAACACACCTCTCTGGAGAGGTAGTCCTAGTAGGTAACTGACCCACTCCTTCTCAGTAACTCTCTCCAGGACGGAGGGGGGAAAACCCCGACCTCTGGCCTCAAGTTCACACCCGAGGTGGAGTGAACATGTGTTCCCGTCGTACCCGTCGTGTGAGCGACTCGTTGGTCCCACCTGACGTAAAATGTAGGGTCAGGGGAACCTAGGAGTGCCATCCAGGGCAGTAGTAGAGGTAAGTTGCCAGGTACTTTGACTCAAAGTTATTTCAAGCCCTTAAACCGGTTACGGTGCGTAGGCAGTCTACTGTCTCGTTCTTAAGGTTGGACCCAGTCCGTATGTGGGCTGGCACCTTCAAGGTCCTCAAGCGCGGGCGACCTGGTAGGTTGTAAGAATGGGCGTGTGGACGGATGTTCCTGTGTGGGTGAGTCTACATGCCCGTCTGTACCTCGGTGCGGAGGGCCCTTTAAGTCTTTCACGTACCGCACGTCGACACGTCGGCGACCAAGAGCGCCGAGAGGTCTCCAGCAAGCGGGAGGGGGGTGCAGACCTCTTGGCCGCTGTTGCCAGGACTCGTGATGTTGAGGGTTCGTGTGGGCGGAGAGGGCGGCGTGTCGGAGGACCCTGAACAAGATGGGTCTCGGGACTAGCGGCGTCCAGGGTCACACCGGCTCCTGAAGTACAGGGTCGTACGGCGCCTCGGCGTTCCGGCTGTGAGTCTCCCGAAGGACGGAGGCAGGCCCCGCGCGTCCGCGTCGCGGGACAAACAGCCGCGGACTCTTCCCTCCTCCATGACAGCTTTGGCTCTGGCTCCGGCTCCGCCTCGACTGGTCTGAACTGAGGCCGGGTCTTGATCAGAGGCACGGCGCGCCTGGCATTCTCCGGGGTCTCACCTACCTCCTCTAGCTCGGGACTCTAGTGGCGGTCGGGCCAGCCGCGACACCGGTGTGTCCCGCCTGCCCGTCCGCCACCACGGATTCGACGAGCCCCGGAAAGGAGTCTAAGGGGCAGCTCCCCGGATCCGGGGCCGGGGCGCTGGCTGGCCCGGGCCGAGACGGGAAACCCTGGCCTCAGCTGGGCTGGCCTTCATCTTCGGAAGTGGCCCCGGTATCCGGTCACTGATCCAGCCCGGGCCCGGAGGGCAGCCCCGGCCTGACCCTTCTCCGGGGCCCCTCCGGGGATCGGGTGATTTGGGAAGGGAGTCCGGTTGCGGGCGCTTCTTCTACGTCGCGCGGGATGGCCCGCGGGCGGTTGTGAACCCCCGGTAAGACAGGTCGCGGTCGCACCACCACTTCCGAGACACGCGCCGCCATGATAAAGACATAGACGACAGGAAGCGGCACCTGTGCCCGACGGACCGCCAGTGGGGTCCGATGGAGAAAGGCGGGTTGAAGACCTAGACCTGGGACCGATGGGTACCCAACTACCTTGTCGTACACACCCTACACCGGTAGTCGGACCGGTGCCATCACCATCGACCTGCAAACGACCTCGGGGAGACCCCCCGGAACCTCGACGAGTAGAAGAAGAGTCACCACTTGCACAGACACCCCGACGACCCCCGGAAGCGGATGGAGGAGTGGATGTACCGAAGGAAGTTGAACCAGATGGAAAAGTGACAGGCGTAGGTGCCGTGGGACCCGAAGGATCCACCACAGGACCACCGTGAGTTCGTTTGGTACCCCCTGACACACCAGGACGCTCACGGGGTCCACGCACAGTCACACCACGGGTACGACGACAACCCCGACGACGACGACGACGCCGACCGGTGTGACGAGGTCTCGGGCCGTGACCGGAGGATACCGAAACCCGACTAGAGGTCAACCCACATAGAAGCGAAGATGGTCGCGGTATCGGCTCCGGCTCCCCTGTACCGGCTGGTGAAACGAAAGCGGTGGAAGAAGGGGCTCTAGGACGTCGGACACCACTCGGACGACCGTTTGGACCACGTACCGGAGGACCACTTTCATTTCTATACGGTCTTCTGTCACTTCGCGATACTACACCCGCGGGGTAGGAGGTAATGGTAGTCGGAGGGTCCGTGTCTGGGAGTTCTGCGTCTCGCCTCTTCCATGACACTTTAGAAGGTTTTGGAACAACTCGATCCTCTTAGAATGTCTAGTCCAGTGTAAGGTAGAAAACTCCACGAACGAACGACATACATCCGACCGTCGACATACGTCCGAATGTCATTCTACAACCCCCGTCTGAGTCTCTTTTAGGTCAAACACCGGAACTAGAGTCGTGAAGCCATAGACCCGACGTATACAACGAAAGGTTTTAATCCCTCATTTTCAACAGAAAGAGTGGTGAGTCCCACGAATTCAAAGTTCTTTGCGGGACGAAGGAAAACTTGACACACTCCTGATCACCTCTCGGTCCATGTATATTCGGACCGGAACAGAGTCTTAGAACCGTAAGAACTGTGACCAGAACACCTTCGGTCTTCGTTGGGCGACCAGGAAAAAGGGGACACTCTCTCCCTGTCCCTTCCTCTGGACCCTAGGAATACTCCACCACCAACCCCGGTGGGGTCAAAGGTTCACGACCTGAGGTGGGAGAAGGACCCGGAATTTAAGTCTACAGTACGAAGAAACGTCGAATAAATAATTGTCCCTTCGGACCCCATATTGATCTGAATCTGTTGGTGACCGGGTACATGTGGCTGAGACCGTCCGGACACAGTGGTTTGGGTCCCCTGTCGGTGCACTGGGTGGCTCCCTTGGACGACTGGTGTGGTCCCTTACCTCTGTCGGAAAAGTAATAGACATTTGGTTCGGTAGACGTGGTAGTCCTCAGAGTCGACTTAATAAGTGAATGACGTAGAACCGGTCCCGTTCTGTCTAGAAAAAAATTAGGTAAAGAAAGAGAGAGGGTCCGGATATCTGAGTGGTCTCACCCGTGTCGAGACAAAGATTGTAATAAGGACTCACCAAAAACAACAACAAACGCAAAAACAAAAAAATACGTTAATGAACTCAACACTTTAGATCTCGTCCAAGACAAGGTTGAGACACGTAAACATTTTCCGAAGACGAAAACGTATGGGCACTCTACTCAAGAATCGTCCGTTGAAATGTTTAAGTCGACCTGAACAAGGTCACGAAGGAAAGGTGACCCCGAAACCGCACACCCTGTGTGGGGAGAGGACTTCCTCAAAGGTTGATCTCTTCCGGTCTAATGACACCGGGTTCCACGGTCCACAATCATGTGTACCGTACGGTGTCTCGAACTAACACCCGGAATGTCAAACACAGAGGCACCGATTAGTCAGGATCTCTGGCTCAAGAAATAATTAGAAATTGGAATTGACCACCTCCTCTACGTCGGTCTTCCCGACCCGGATCACCTTTGACTTGACAGGAGTCTCTACAAGCCCACTAGGGTCAGGTGTCACCACCGGGGAGGAGATCACTCTTTAGAACCTAACAATCCCAATCGACCTGTAAGCTTTTTTGAAGTGTCGGGGTTCTTTGACCTGTCAACCTCCGTACAACCCCACACCACAGTCCTTCCCCCAAGGACCGTATCGGAACACCAACAATGGAACGAAGCCCTATCCCCAGTGAAATGGTTCGTCAAACTAGAGAACGACGTACGGTGTGAGGGACGGGGTTTCTCGGTCATTATCACCCTCGTCCCAAAGGGAAGAAACTGGGAACACTGCCTCACTACTCGTACGGTGATGGAGCCGTCCAAAATTTGTCTTAACCGTTCCGTCAGAGGTCTTACCCTCGGACCCATCATCTCCCTTCCTGACAGGACAGACACGGTTGAACGGTACTACGGTCCGACTTCCTGTCCCACCTCACGACCCCGAAACGCACGGAAAGAAGAACAACGAGGAGGACAGTACAGGGGACCGTACCACCTCTAAAACCAAAAGAACACCTTGTACCTTCCGATATATCCAGAGGGTACGACCACCGTCTTCCCCAGGTGTCACTGGTGATACTCCTCACAATGGACCGTCGTACTCGTCGGGTGGAGGACTACCCGTCCCAGGGTCCAGGAGCATATATGGAAGAAGATCGCTTGAAGGGGTGAAGGGAAGTCCCACCCCAGAGGTCCCCAGACGGGTCACCTTGGTCCGGACCGGACACGGGATGGGTGTACCCGACAAAAAGGAAGGAGAGAAGGGCGATCCTTTGATACACAAGGACGAGATTGGGTCCAGAACCACCATAACCCCCAAGAAGACCCTTTCGGTTACGATTCTCAGTCAATCCTCCCCACTCGATTGGGTTCAACCGGGACGAAAGGGTCCGACTCTCGGTTCCGTTCCTAAGTTCAAGGTTTGGAGGGGCGTCTGGGAACGGTCCCCCAAGTGTTGTGAGGACTGTTCCTCTACCCCTCTTCAATACGGAAGTCACACTACGACCACGGGTCGTCTTTAAGTACGCAGGTCCCTAGACGGGACCCAGCGTCAAGACGGATCGGAATCCGTGGTAGGAGTCTTGGTACAGCCCGACCGGATCCCCGTCGGACCACCCGTGGGTCGTAAGAGTCGGACTTCCACAGGCTTGATACCTCCCTCACGAGATATCGAAAACCCAGGAGTAAACCTACCATCTCTCAGGATTAGCCTAGGGACCCCTCAGGACCCGGGACGTTACCCCTTCTTGTGTATCCTAAAACTCTCCGTACACTCGTCATTCCGTTCAGTCAAAGGACTCCCTTTCTTATGTCCCGTACTTGGTGCACGTCTGGGTATCACTGGACAGTAGAAAGGGACCGGGGTCCGTTGACCGAGACTTCCGGGAGTTGCTCGCCAACTTCGCTCACCTCCTGGTTAGGCAGACCGGGTCGTACCTGCTGCTACTTCTCCTCCGACCCCGGTTCTACCTATCGGGGCACGGTAGTCTGTTCCGGGGGTGTGAGGGTCCCTTCCCCCGGCAGGGTCTTAGGTCGGACTAGTGGAAACTCCGTCGAGGGGGTTGCGACATTGAGATCTGGTGGAACTCACATCGTGGAGAGAGGGTTCGGGGGAAACTGTGGGAGAGTCGATGAGGTCCCGTGACTGACGGGACTCCTCTCCCTTCTTCCGGACGACGCCCAACGGTGTCGGAAGACGAGAAAGAGCGGTTGTGATGGGTCCTGAGAACGAGGACCAAGGTCGAGGTCTGTTGGTGAGACGGTCCGTACCCTGGAGACTTCGCATCGGTCGGGTCCGGTAGACTCCATTCTGACGTGGAGTCGTCCGTCGGAGTTCGTTCACCGACGTGTCTGTGACCACGGCACCGAGGACCCGGTTGGGCGTGTGGACTGTGACCAACGACTCTCGGGACTCGGTTCCGTTCCTAAACGGTTTTTGTAAGACCCCCAGGTCGGTCACGTCCTCGGTCGTGTCCCGACGACGTGTAGCGACGGACGGGGGTCTTTCTGATGCGAGTACAGTTTTAAAGACTAAGGGAGACGACACCGGTACCGACGAAGGTCGGGTCTCGTCGGTGTCGAGGGTCCATAAAAGATGTCCTGGTGAACTCACCCGTCGGTTCGGGACGGAGCGTCATAGTTATTTCGTCAAGAAACTCCATACCGAGGACCCGAGGCAATCTGGTGGAACACGTCGGGGGAACGGTACGAGTCGGCACCTAATGTCCCTGGAGTCCAAGGTCCCGAGCCAGTGTTTCCGACAAGGACGACCTATTTTTCGGGTAACGGGAGTAAAGAGGGGTGGGGGACAGTGTGAGAGGGAACGGAGTGGTAGTGTACAGGTGAGCGTTGGTCCGAAGGGTCTCGACAGTGGAGTCTGGGAATGAGTAACAGAGAGAGGGACGTGATGGACCAGTCCCTCCGGGACGGACTTCTAGACTATTGATTCCCAGAGAGTAGTATTCCTCAACAAGAATGGGTACCAAGTGAAACTTCTGTTTTTACGAGCCACAAACCGTGGATACCTCCGTCGGGTAGGGGTCGAGGGTAGGACAGTAACGGATCTGACCTGGTAGTGTCAGCTTTGAGGGTTGTGTCACCCGTGGACCCCTTTGACTTTCCTGTGTCGGGGTGGTTAGTGTCGATGTCGACGTCGGGATCCTGGACGATCCCGGGGTCCACCGTATGCTGTGAGTCGTCGGTCTAGGGTCCTCGATTACAGCGTCCTCTCGAAGTCGGGGAGTCACTCGTCGGTGCCTGTCCAGGGGTAGAACGGGTCGACGGGTAAACAAGGACGACTACCATAATCGTTCTTGACAGGGGTCGAGACCCGATAAGGAGGGTAGGTCAGAAAAGTCAGAAAAAAAAGAAAAACTGACGTGGAGCGCCGTACACCCTAGAATCAAGGGGGTGGTCCCTAGTTTAGACGTGGGGGACGTAACCTTTGAGTCTCAGAATTGCTGACCTGGTAGCCCCTTTAGGGAAATCAGAAAAAAAAAGTGAAATAAAATGAAAGAAGAGAAGACATTAAAGACCTGTATGGTCGTTTTCAACTCAACGACCCCCACCTCCTGTCAGAACGTTGGGGCTGAAGTTGGTCCGTGTACTACGTATTTGAGGAGACCCTGCCATCTTTTCCTTCCTTTCCCCTCCGTGGCGTCGTACTCCTCGTTCATTGTCACAGTGTGCGTCCTGAGGCCGACGGGGTCCCGGACTCCACAGGGCACTCGCTCGACTCCCTCAGGTCCTCCGGAGTTTGGGCCGAGGGTTCGACTCCCCGTTTAGGTCCGAAAGGGTTCCGACCCTTCTCAAGTGCCGACCTAGGAGAACGCCATGTCCATCCGCAACGAGTGGACCAAGTATTACTGGTTCGACCATTACTGTCCCGTTTCGTGTCGGTCCATGGTCTGGGGTGGCCACTGACACCGTCACTTGGTCTCACTCGTGTACGGGTTGTTCTCCGACCGTGGGGGATCTTCCATCGGGTGGTTGGGGCTTCACCGTACCATGTCGAATTCGAACCGGTCCCCGGTAGCTCCGTCGTTAAACCCCATCTCGTCGGGGTGGGGTGGACTCGTGACGTCGGGACGGGTGTCGTGTCGATCGTCGGGACGGGCGGGTACGGTGCACCGGTCCACCCGAAACGGCTCGACAAGGAACACCTCCTACTGTTCCGGGTCCGGGTCGTTACGTGTGTCGTTCCGGTCTTCGACGTCTTGGGTCACCGTTGCGCGAGCCGGGAAGGCACTTTCCCTCGCGTCGTTGCTTGAGAGTCCTCTCTTGTGGTCGTTACGGAGCCAGTAGTCCTTTCTCTTGACGCCTCTGTCTCTATCCTGTGATTTACCCTCACGACGGTTCGTCTTCCCGTCTCAAAAGTTACTTGGATTCGACGGTCGGTCACACCCGACTGACGGGAAATAAGAGAGGGGGTGACTGCTCATAAGCCACCCCGTTCTCACCTTTTGGTAGACCCTGTCTTGTACACAAGACTCATTGGTGTTCTCCATGGAGAAGTGTGAAGAAGGACCCACGATGAGACTTTACAGTAGAGACGATACAATGGGTCGTTTGTGTTCCAAACTCTACCCCGTCAATATTTACTAAGTGTTCGAAACAAAGGGACTGTCCGGACCTATGTTAAAGAGCCGTTCTCAACAGGTGTACCCACGCGACAAGGTCCCTTATAATCCACGTGGTGACATTTAATTCCACTGACCTCCGTGTCTATGTGCGTTTACGTATAAAATTCGGAGGACGGGACCTCCACCGATTTCGTAGTAAAACATGAATCTGTTTCGGGATGTAGAACTAATGGGAGTGAGTTCAGAGTCTATATTTGACACCGTCCTCAACCTCGGATGTCAAGGAGGTTGGGGTGTAGAGTGGGAAGGTTTATCTATAATTCACAGGTAAATGTAAATCTCCGGTGATTCTGGTGGGAGTCTCGACATGAGGAAGGGTGGGGATTCGACCGGTCCAAGTGATGAATGTCGGTTTCTGTATTCGTGTCCCACGGTCCTCTTCTCTGGACCTTACTCTTCTCCTTCTGAACACTCCGAGTTTGTTCTTCTTGGGTCGGTGTGGTTAGGGGTGTCCGACTCCTTTTACTCGTCGGGTAGTGGGTGCCTCCACGACGGTTTTACGTTCGAGGGAGAATGACGTTGTTCGACTGGGGTATAGATAAGAGAGAAGGACCTGGGAGGGACCTAGTCTCCGGTGGGAAGTGGGAAGAGCGTCGGGAGGGAGAAAGGGAGACATGAAACGTTCTCCGTCGGTTCATGTCGTAGGTCTGTTCTCTTCGGTCCAGGAGACACCCCGGACCGGTTCGACCGTCTCGGGAGTGAGAGTAGTGAGACGAATAGGGAGGTCGTGCCGTACAGGGAGTCGGTCGGTCCGGAAAGGGTTCTCAGTCTGGGTTCCGAAGGATAACGGGGACGAGGGGTCCTTTTGACTGTCAAGGGTTTTCAGTCATTAATACGTAAGATGAATGACCTCGGTCCGGACCGTTCATGTCGGTGTTTCTACCACTTCGGGTTCCGGTGTTCCACCCGTCGTCGGGGCCTCCGTCACGCGTCTCGAGCCATATACACACTGAGCCAGAGGTGTCTTTCCCGGTACTAGTTAGTCCGGCCGACATCGGACTTTCGTATCGTCTCACTCGTTCCCGGAGACCACGGACGACAGGTGAGGAGAGTGACCTCGTTCCCACCGCTTCGTCCTTACGGTGAGAGAAGGTTTCTCAATTCCATCCTTCCCTGTCGTAATTCCGTCCCGGGTCCTTATCAGCGCCCGACCACCGGACAGTCGCACATAGGCGTAGACTTAACCGTGACTAGTGACTAGGCAGGTGGAAGGTCTATTCTATGCGTTCCGGCACATTATCTGATGTTTAGGGCCTTACGTGGTGCGGCAGCGTCCCGCCCTCGCGGACGACCTCCCCGCACTTCGTGATGCCCTTGACATCAAGGTCCAACGCAGCTTTAATGTCGGACTTAGCGAAACTCGTGTGGGAAGGGTGCACGTCGACCGAACGACGGAGATGTGCGGTCCCTAAGCGGACGGAGTGGGCGTCGCGGCTGGGCTCCTCCACCAAGCCAGAGCTTGTTCACCCTAAGAGGCCCGCGATCGGCGCGCGGGACGGCGAGGAGGCGAATTGAAGGCCCACGCTGCGGATGGGTGGGCCCTGAAGGACCCTGACAAGCGTCGGTGTGCCGACTCAACGCGACGCGTCCGCGACAACTCGTCTACCGAAGTGCCCACATAGTCACGCGTCCGCACGGACTCGACCGCCGGGTTCGGAGGCCAGAACAAAGACTGTCCACGAGGGTCCTTATCTCCACGGTCGATGTCTGGGGCCGGGGTGATCGCGGTACCCGTCGTCGACGGCGTAGCTTACGTATAAGAAGTCGCTCAAAGTGGGATGCGACCCTGGGTTCTAGTGGATAGTCCACGATAGGCCCGAGCGCCCTGTTACCCCTTATCTCCCTGCGAGGCCCCTCAAGTCAGTCAACGGACCTTCGCTCCCTTGGGGCACGGGGCACGATGTGCGTCCGTGCGGCGAGGGAGCAAGCGCCCCTTAGCACTTGGTGTTCATATAAGTTTGGGTCAGGGCCTGAGGGCCACACCGTGTCGTTTGTTTGTAGTGTATCCGTCACTAACACCTTTTACCCCGACACACCCGGGTTCCCTCCACGGTCCAGGATACTCTCCACACTCACCACTACGTGATCATAGGGACGTACGTATCTTTAAATCCACACCCTCCTCACACGGTCCACTTCCCTTGTCGTATACGTTTTCGGTCCTCCATCCACTTTTGTATTACACACACACCTTTGTGTTTCAACCTCATCCGGACCCACCTACCCTCTCTCCTCTTTGGGACCTCTTCTCTCGAATCCAGGACTTCCAGTGGGATACGTGAGACGGATCAGAGACATGATCAAGGAGATTCCCCGAAGAACAGCGAAGGAAGGTGTCCAGGGACTCCTGAAGTAGAGGGCCCTCGACAAACTGTGGCAGGTTCACATGTAGTAGTGGTTCGGTCTCGACGTCTTGTTCGAGTAGTGACACACTCGGGGATCGACCCCTCATCCCTCCCAAGGGTTCCTCCTCACCTGTCTGGACCCCTGTCCTCCTCTAACTAAAACAAAGATGGACAAGGGGAGCAGGTCGTGTCGGTACCTCTTCTTTGACTATCCGACGGGACACACGTAGCTCGTGTTCTTCATATCGGCGTTACGGGACGACAAGTTGAATCCGAAGCACACACTACGGGTTCGGTTCTGGACACGGGAACTCGGGTAGCAGTTTTTCGACCGACCGATGGACTGGTGTGACCTCCAGACGTTGTGTTACCCGAGCCCACCTACCCGTCCGTCTCAATCCCTTCCACAAGCGTACAGAGGTTTCGGGAGGTCTGGACCCTTGGACGCTCCCGTCCCACGGTCGGTTCCCAGGACCCTACACGGGTGGTAGGACAGGTGCGGGGTAAGTCGATCTCTCGTCGAAGCACAGGTGCCTCCTCTCGTTCGTCTTCAACCACGGGTAGTACTGGTAGGACGACCTCCTCGATTTACGGAGTCCGGCCACGTGAGACGGATAGCCATACCGGGCCGGAGATATTCCTGTCGTCTCCCCAGCTCCTCCCCACCCTTTCACCGTCTCCTTCCACCCGGGTCAGTTCCTGTTCTGACCACTTGTTTAACCACCAGTCCTTTATCGGTACTCGAACCGACTGCTACAGGTCCCAGGTCACCTGCTACCCCAACCCCTCCCCCTCCGGTCATCTCAAGAGACCGAGACGAGGGACTTGTACAAAGAAGGGGACTTACCTGGAGTCAGAGAACGAGGTATTTTCCTCCTCTGACCAGGATGGGTCTCGGCGGACAGACGGAGTCCCCACCGACCCTCCTGACGGACCATTAACTCCCGGAGAACCTTCTCAACCGTCACTCCTATACCCCCCAGGGGACGTCTACTCAGGTTGTGGTAGGTGAACTTCCACTAACTCGTCGCCGGACTGGGAGGGCACCGGGTCCTCATACTACACGGACAGAAATGGTTTCTGTTCCTCCTAAAGAAGTTAAGTGTCACCCTGGAGTGGTGTGTCGTCCACACGAGCGGGCGGGGCCGGTAGTACTGTACGCCGACCGGTGTCGGGACCGGAGTAGGGCGAAGATGACTTGGACAAGAAGGGACGGGTCTAGGACGGGATGTAACTGCCAAAGGCGGTGCAGGTCTTCTAGAGTCGACTCCGTCTGCACCTCGAGTTGAACCACGCGTAACGGTAGGTCTTGGACGACACTCATCCCGCGTCACTGTGGGCCCTGTCCAAATCGTCAGTCCTCCTTGGGCCCCGGGACTCACATCCGCGACCCTTCCGTACCGGGAGTCTTCGACTCGTGATGACAAAGGGGGTCCATGATACCGCAACACTGTGACCACAGGTAAGAGGTCCATCCACTCAGACCCCAGACTAATTCACCTCTGACCTAGTACACTGACCCGGGTTGACCCCGACACAGTCTGAAGGTTCGGGGAATGAGTTCGGGGACACGACGGATGATAGGAGGTCATGAGGTTACACATGACGGGCTGTGGATTTCAGGTCCTGGACCATCTGCTGTTCAGGGACGTCCTCCGCACAGATAGAATGCACTGGTTCGTTCCATAACCGTCCGAGACCCCCTCCGGTAGAGTCCCTCCCGTCCCGGTGGACCTCTCGACTGGGAACTACGGACGTCCCGTGTTCTCCCGGTCAGATGCCCTACATAAGGTCAACATGACGTCGGACTCGGGCCCGTGATGACACTCTCTAGAGTAACCGGCGGTGGGGGTTGTCGACGTCGTGCAACTACTTGCCAGTCTCCCAGGATGGGGAACTTCGTACTCCCCAAACGGACTCCCCTCTATGTAAGAGACACAGAGAGACCTTGAGACTCAGTCTCTCTTTCGTCCTCTGTGGATCACTCGTCTTAGTGTACCGTGACGATTAGGTACTTCCGAAGGACCTCCACCACCCAAAACCTCTGGTCAGACCAGTACCTTTGTTTTGGCCTCCCTCCCCTCTGACCGGACCGACCTCCCCTCTGACCGGACCGATCTTCCTTCGGACCGGGTCTCGTAGTGGAGAAAGAATGGACTGTGAGTAGGGTCCTTCGACTAGGTCAAACCCGAATACTTCTTGGAGTAGGCCGCTGATGTCTTCATAGGACACGCCCACAGAGCCCTACTCGCCTCGGTGGGACGGTCCGAAATGTGTCCGACGGTGTCGATACTACTCTAGACAACGTTCTGTCCATCTTCGTCCGTCCTGGTGACTCCACCCAGTCCCGTCGTACCGGTTGGGGGGTTCCCGACGACTGGAGTGGAGATGGTGTGGTATGTCCGTACTCGATGGTTCTCGATCTACTTGCCGACCTTTTACTGGGGTTGTAGTAGTAGACGACCTTCACTCCGACCACCGCCGACCTGTTTCGTACGTCGATACCGATGAGAGAAGACGATTCGGGACGGATCACGTACTCCTGATCTGGTCTTTTGATCAGGTATGACAGGATTCCAACTGGGAGTAAAGACATTTATTTCAGTAGGTAAAGTTGGATGGAAATAACTTCTGACGGAGACTCGGTCGGTGGTCTCTCTTGGTCGTCACTTACTTTATCGACACCAGGACCGTGGGACCTCGCGGTAGACCACCCGTCTTGGCTGTTACCCGTGCATTTTCACGGGTGATTAATATTTGACTTTATTAGTCGGTCTTTCTTTGTCAGTCTTTCGACTCTACTTTTCACTCAACCCTATCCTCGACTCTGACGAGACATAATCTATCCGTTCCTTCCGAATCGACTTGGTTTGGGACTTCTTCCTTCTTATGTGGTCCGTCTTCATTGTCCACATTTTCGGGACTTAGTTTTAGACGAAACCCTATACACTCCTTCGGTGCCCTTCGGGTACCCTGACCTTGTATCTCCCGTTACCCCTCGCCCCGTTCTTTGTTTCAGTCCTCCATCCTCTCCTCCGTTTCGGACTAAGACGTCTCGATACCTATTCGACGAAACCTGTAGACTTTAGAGACTGTAGATAGGCAGCGAGTCACCACAGGCTGAGAAAACACTGGGGTACGTGACATCGGGTGGTCCGACGAGACAACCACCTTAAGAGGTCCGTTCTTATGACCTTTTCAACGGTAAAAGAAGAGGTCCCCTAGAAAGACTGGGTTTCTAACTTGGACCCAGAGGACGTGAAGTCCGTCTAAGGAATGGTAGACTCGGTGATATCATAAGTTACAAAACTCCCGGTCTCCGTCGGTCTAGGTGACAGTACACTCCTTCCTTACAGAGTACATGTTTAAAAAAAAAAAGGACCGGTACGACGTACACCCTAGAATTAAGGGGTTGGTCAATAGTTTAGGAGTGAGGGACGTGACCTTAGCACCTCACAATTAGTGACTTGATAGCCCCTTCAGGGAGTACATGTGGAAATTTTCTGAGGACCACCCTTAAGGGACCTCCAGGTCACCAATCCTGAGGTAGGTCCGAGAATTTGACGGTTCCCGACCCCAAGCTAGGGACCAGTCCCTTTATTCTAGGGTGTACGATGTTCCGTCCCCTTTCCAGTCCTTTCAGTTCCCACCTTTACCCAGGTCATAGTCATTGTACTCTCCACTACCGTCGGGCCTCATCCTTCCTCTCTTCAACACTCGGGACGCGTCATAAAACCCCTATCTCGGTTGCTCCATCTCGACCTGCGGTCTTTACGAACTCACTCCTCCTGTGTCCTCATAGTTTACACCCGCCTTTCCCTCGTCGATGACCCTCTCGACCACCCCCCGCCCGACTGAACTGTAGGTAGACTGCTCCCTCGGATCCTACGTCCTCAGACCTTGGGAGCTCAACGTCGGCTAACACTCGCTCTTTCGTAACCCTCGGGTTTTTCTCAACGACGGGCGTCGGACTGATCGTCCGTTCTGCGACCGCCCACCCCTGGGTCGCCACCCCACCCCCCACCCCCCCGGCCCCCTCCCCGCCCCGGGTCCATCGTGACGCGTCCGCGGCTCGAATGGCAAAGGTACCGCCGCTCCTGAGTGCACGTCATTGGCGAGGCGTTGGCATCCCAGGGTCTGAAGTCGGGTCGCCCTCTGGCACCACGGGCTCGCACAGTCGTAGCGGTGGGGTCTCGGTCGACGACGGGCACCTCTCGGTCTGGGGTGGAAGTGCGAGAGTGAGACGCCTCTGTACCCGCTGGACCTCGACGACGACGGCCCGCTCCGACTGCACGATCATGCCCCTGACGCGTCGAAGGTCGACGCGCTATACCCGAGGTCTCCCACTCCGGCGACTTATGTCCCAGTCCACCGCAGTACCCCAGTCTCAGGAACTCAACCCCCTCACACCCGGTCTCAGGACACCCCCCTCCCAAACGGGTCGCACCTCCCCGGACATTCCACCCCTCCTTTTCGAGAGACTCTATCCCAATATACCAGGACTCGGTGGAACCTGGGGAGTCTTAGCCCAATCCGAAGTTATCGTGGGTCGGGGCTGGGGGCGAGAATGACGTGTCTACACGTGGGTGTACGTGTATGTTGGACCCCGTCCACCTTGGTCGTCGTACTCTTGGACCTCTTTGACTTGTACGTCCGGTAGGAGCTACGGTGCCGGTCGGTCCCGCTCGGGTAGGTCCTCGACGACCAGTGGGTACCCTTCCATGCGACCTCAGTGTCCGTCCCAAGGACGGAAAAGTGGCGAGGTGTGGGGTGGTGGTGAGATGGGAGAGTCTTTGACCCACGGATGTGAAGGGAGACTGACCGTGGAGCCAGGAGGGGTTTCCTCTTTCTTCTCACACAATGTGTAAACTAAATCGTGGGGATACCCTGTCCTGGGACCGTACGGACCACCCCTCGTCCCACGTTCAACTAATCCCTCTATCAGGACCTAGGATCTTGTCGGATCCGACATCCCCATCCCGGGTCCAAGATTTCCGTAAGGACTGATCGGACAGTCCGATCTCTCCCCGGGGGTCACTTCACCCCGTCTTGAAACCGTATCTTCCCCCGTTGGAGGGATTGTCCTCTCTCCCTCAATCTTTGGTCCTCAACCGAACTGACCCTACACTCGGTCCTCCACCGTGGTCATCTACTGGACTTAGTAGTGACTGTTTTCCCAAGGAGATGTTCCTTTTTCACCTCGGGGGATGACCACCCCACCCCATTCCTTATCCCGTGACACTTCCCCGGCCTCTTTTCACTCCGGTTCCGTGTGTTTTCGGAGGCTTCTAGTCTCTTGTTCCTGTTCTCTCCCGTACTCGTCCTCCGTACTCGTCCTCCGACCGGACTCCCACGTGAACCTACCCCCTCACCCCCGTTCCCGAGTTCACGTCTCCCTCGTACCGTCGGACCCCTGTTCCCTTCCTGGTTAGGTATACTTCGGACCCCCTACCTCTGGGAGGGTCTCCACAACCTCCGTCGACCTTTACTTCCAAGTTCCACGTCCTCTCTCCAAACCCTTCCTTAAGTGCCCCGTATCCTCTCGGATTCCCAGGAGCCCTCAAACCTCCCGACTTGACCCAACTGGACAATCGTCCGGTTCTGTCCGGGTAGAGTGGGGAACAGGCGACGGGAGGGGGAGTTTCTAGGGCTGCGACCACCTTCTCGACTAACGTCACCTCTACACCTTCGTCTTCCAGAAGGGACACGACACGTTCGACCTCCTGAAGTTCGGGGTCTTGTGTAAAGGGTATATGTACCACCATTCGACCCGGCAGCCACGTATGGGGGTCGACGGGGACGTCTCCCGGGACTTGATCTCTCCCACCGACCATCGGGCATAGGACGAGAGTCGTCGAGGTGCGGGATAGGAGGAGAAATACACTGTCTATGTGGTGCTCCGGAGGTAGTAGTTGGAGGACCTCTGTCACAAGAAGGTGTTCCACTCCGTCGGCGGAACGGGTAACCGATGACGGGAGTCGCTCTCAGACCGTCACTCCCCCCCCAACACAGACACACCGGTCTCGTAGTCTCGGTCCAACAAGGGGGGGGAGGACGGGAAGTCCTCCACACGCTCAGTCGTCTCCTGTGGCAGAACCTGGACCACCTGATGACGGTGGCGTTTGACTGAGAGGACCACCGGGTCTCACCGGCACCACGGGGGGGACTCCTCCTCAGGGTCATGTCGTCGGGGTACGTCCACCCGACCTTCAAGGGACCCCAACCGTTCCCGATCTGGGACCAGGGGGAATCGAACTTGTGGTACACGGGGTGGGATGGGGGGTGGAGTCCTCGACGTCTTCGTCCGTCTCGACTACCTTAAACTCTAGCGTGACTTCCGGGAGAGTCACGAAGCGATGTAGTGTCTGACACACCTATCCACCCGTTGGGTCAGTCCGGACCCCGGACGTCACCTCCCGACCCTCGGACCCGGACAGTGGAGGTGAGTGGAGGGGTAGGGGTAGGATCGGAAAGGGACTCGTGGAACTCGGCGTACGAGTCGTGGGTGTTGGACGGGACAGAGGACCACCTTAATGACCTCGTGTCAGGGACCTCGGCCGCCCTTCCTCCATTCCAGGAGGAGGTGGGCGGATTCGGGGTCAAGTGACGAAGGTTCTGTAGAAGGTCCTAACTACCCCACCCGGTGAACGTCAGTCCATTTGAAACGGGGGAACGGGTTTCTCTTATGGTCCTACAAAGTGGGTGTCACCCGGATCTGGACCTGAGACAAAGTCCGTTCCGGACACACGGGTGATGACTCCTCAGTGCGACGAGACTTCACTCGGGGTGGGGTCACACCCACACAGGACACCGGGTACGTCGAGCCCGTAAGTTTCTCGTGCGTTACGGACGTGGGGTATACAACCAAGGACAAGGGTCCGTTCGACGTCGTTAAACTCTCACCGGCAACCGTATGTCACTGGGGGAGTCTCGTCGTTTTTGACTCGTTCAACCTACCCGTCCACACCTAGCGGGATATGTTGGACGACAATTCGGGACTCCGGGCCCGGGCGATGACGGAGTGTTCGAAACGGTTTCCTGTCGATGAGTTCCATCCCTTGAGGAGGATGGACTCACAGGTGTCGGGGACGGGACGGGATCCAGTGGGAACTACAAATAAAAACGGGCGGGTAGAGTCGGCGTCGGGACAGAGGTGTGGAACCCGGAGTCCACCATTGTCGTCGATCACCCTGGACCCAGGGTGACCGTGGGAGTCGGGTCGCGTCGGGTCGGGTCGGGTCGGGTCCGGAGACAAGGAGGTGGGAGACCAGTCGTGGTGGAGTGTGACCGGAGGGGACCTGTGGGAACGTCGAAGCCCGGAAGGAGTGTCTGTGTGACGAGCTGGTCGACGGGTTGGACAGTCTGGACGTCCCAAAGGACCGAGTGGACCGGGACTGGCTTCGGGTCGGGGGATTCTTCCTGGACCACAACCTTGTCCATCCGAGAACCTTCAATCAACCAGTCCTGGTGACGAGTGAACTGGTCGAGGAGGAGGGACGGTGAGAGACGAAGAGAAGGGGTCTAGGGTCTTTAGACCCTCGCCGATCTCGCTCTCTTGTTTCCGTTCACCGTCCGATAACGGTTCGTAGTCGACGCCGTACATAAATCGGGGAGCCTTGTCCTGGACTCCGACGTCCGCGCTTCCACTCCGGACGATTCGGTCGTCTTCTCCTCTTCCCTCCGTCACCGCACCTATACCCACCCCAACGGGGACAGGGGGGTGGGTGTCCAGGTCGTTCAGGAAGACCTGGGAAAAAGGTCCACCCGACTCTGGATGTCCGACCTACACGAGCTCCGTCACCGAGGTCTCGCCGGGGCGACACGGATGACGTCACGTCTCCGGAGGTTCGCAACGAGGGCCACGGTCTTACTCACCATAACGACGTCCACTCCCGTAGGATCCTGGAACCTGGGGGTAAGGGTATGGGGAGCCTAGTGACGTAGAAGTGGCCGGGTAAACGGACGTCCCTCACGGTTCAGTTCGTGACCCTCTTCGTACCTTTCCGAACACAGGACCGTCGGGTCCCCCTGTCTCGGTTCACTTCCGACGTCGCCGACTCCCGGTTGGTGGGCACGGATGTTGGGTGAGCTCACAGGGGGGTTTTGGAGACCTAGAGTTAGACCGGAGACGTTCACGGGGTCGGAGGGCCCACCACTCCTATCGTCCGCCCTTCTCGACAACTGGGTAGAGGGAGGTAGATTCGCGAGGGGTGAAGGACGAGATAGTCCGCGCTTCCGAATCCCACGTCGGAGGGGTTCGACCCCGTCCTCCGGACCCGCCCCCCGCCCCGCCCCTCCCCTGTTCCCGGCCTACACCCCTGGGAGAAGGAGATCATGACATTTCATTTCGATCGAAGGTGTTTGTGCGGACAAAGGCGCACCGGGGAACTCCAGCAGCACCAACAATTCTCCTCCCCTCACCGAGCGCCCTACTTCCCTCCTATCCTTTGCCTCCCGCCCCTGAGACTCTCTCGTCGGGGGTCGGCGTGGGCGGCAGGGTGAGGCGGACGCCCGGCTGTGTCGCGCCCGCGGGTCCAAAGGTAACGCGCCGAGAGGAGACGAGAGGGCGGCGAGACGGACTTAGGACCTCCGCCGCGGCTTAGCCCCGGGCGGGGCGCCGGGGCGGGCGGGGCGCGAGCGATCGCGGGTCTTGGCCGGCCTCTGGGCCGGGCTGGCCCGGTACAGGCGACTCGGACTCGAGTAACTTAACGCCCTTGACCGTGGGCTTGCCACGCGGCGGGGCCCCGCGTGAGCCGAGCTCGCACGGTTACGTAACGCGTAGCGCGGCCCGTGTCGAGCGTTGCGGCGTTCCGTCGTCCAGGGCCCGGCCCCGGTGGCGAAGGTCGGCCGCCCCGGGCGATGCGTGTGCACCACACTGGACACACCGCTGAAGTAGACCCCGCAGCACGCGTTCCCAGACGTCACGCGCGCACTCATCGCCTGGGTTCTCGACCGCCCTCGCTTTGCCCGTCGGTTCCCTGTCGGGGCAGCGACTCCCGGTTCAACGCTACCTCCCCCAGTCCCCCCTGTCAAGGGTGCCTGGTCCAGGCAATGGAAACGGGGTATCGTGTTCTCTCACGCCCGACTATCAAATATTGGAACGGTTCGCGGTGGACGGAGACTCTGTCCGTTTGCGCGAAGAGACATTTGTTCCATGATGAAAGTTCAAATTGGTCACGGAACCGGGAAGAACTCTTTCCGAACACGGACAGTCAGAGACCTGAGTGTAAGAATTGTGAATGGGGAAACCTTTCTAAGTGAACGGTTCAGGGGGTCCTCTTAGGGACACCACTTCCCTTGAATGGGTGGATACCCTCTTCCGGACTTTTATCAGTCTTTGAACCCGTGTCCCGATGTTCGTCCTCAAAACTCAGACAGACATCGTTTATGGATAACCTTCAAGTCAGTTGGTCGACGATTTTGTACTTTGCGTTGGTGTGCGGTCAACCACGAAGACGGGAGGGTCTTTAGTGGTCGTTCGACTCCAACGACAGAGTGACCGGTATGTGGTAGATCTTTGTGAACCCTACCAAAATATCGGGAGGTTTGGAGATGGGAACCTAGAATGACGTCTGGACAACTTAGTCAGTCCAATGACTCTCACATGGTCGCTAAAAATTTTTGTCCAGTAAGATTACACATCGGACCCACCTCTTAGTGACGAGACCGGGTAAATCCTTGAATCCCTTCTACAGGGTTCGGACACACACTACCTCTGGGAGAGTAGATCATGTCCTCAAACAGAAATAAGTCGATCCTACTCATACCCTGAACACCGTCGTATGTTTTTCGTACTTGTTCCCGACCCTTCTATCGTCACAAGGGTTCCTCTTTATTTCACCGGTACCCTTACTTTTTGTCCTGTTAAACCCACACACAGTCTTCGTCTTTGCTCTCCGTAGTTCCTACTCAACCCCACCAAACCAGACCAAAAACAAAAAACGACTCAACTTGAGACCGTTCCCGTTCCCACTCCTCTTCACTTCTTAATTTTCCTCATCCTTTCACTCAATTTACAACCGGTACAGACCAACTTTACAAATAACCTGTCGGTTTACTTCTATGACTGTGTGTCTTAAACTAGAGTTCCTCCAGTCTACCTTCGGAACCTAGATTCCATCCAGTCACATGTGTCTCTTCTTTTCGCTAGTCCTGACCCGGAGCCTGTGAGGTGGTAATCTAGACCTTCGACTTTGTCTTGACTTCGGGGGACTTGTCCCCAATGTCACTCCACCCTCCTTTTGGCGCCATCACTCCCGGGGGCCCCTTAGACGTCTCGTTCGTAGTCTGCTACGACTTCTCCACTTCCCTGGTGGCGTAAGGCGCCAAGCCAGAGACTCAAGGGACCTCCCTCCCCTAGTTCTGACCTTACCCATCTCCTACTTCCGCTCCTTAATTCATTCTCTGGTCACAACCATTCAAAACTCATATTCCCCTTATCTCTTTTTACTATGCTTCTCCGTGACTCAATTTTCAAAAAAACAAAGGGGGAGGTCATTTACCCTCCTCCCTCCCTGCGACTATTACTCCTTCCCCTTCAAGACGGGATCCGCGATCTTTAGGTTGACAACTCGTCCGGACCTAGGGATTGTCGTACTTCAGAAGGGACGGTCAAAGGTCCGCGCCCCGCCTCCTCCCCTCTACCCCCGTCCGCGCCGCCGTCCCCTCTGAGATTTTAGACTCACCGTCACCCACAATTGCCCCTGACTCTATTCCGGTCAGTACCTCTTGTGCTGCTCGTTGCCGGAAGTAGGGCCCCGAAGCGAAGACAGGGGCCCTGCGAGGAGGCTCGACCACGACCCCAAGGAGGTGGAATACCGGTCCGGAGAGACGTCTAACGTTCAAGTGGACGGTGATGGCGACGGCGCGCGAGCAGAGGGATCTGACGACGCCCGGGGCCCTGGACCCGACCCTTGGCCGCGACCTCGCCCTGTGCTTACACCACTCGCGCCCTGGCCCCTCGAATGCCCGTTGCGTCCCTACGCACCTGCTCGCCCGGTGTAACCTCCGCAAGGGATCCCGGCGGGCCGCGATGCGCGTTATTTGCAAAACTATCGGCTGAAGGGCCTCCGTCTCTCACCGATTTAAGACGCGCGCCCGAGGTTCCCCACGGCCCCCTACGACTGAGCCGGGATTAGCGGGCCTCGGCGGGTCTGACGCGCGTTCACGTTGAAGGCGTGGAAGGGCGTCGACGTAGGCCGGAGCTCCGGTGCGACCACGTGTGCGCGTGTTCGGGGTATCCCAGGGAACCCTCCGCCCCGGACGCTCTGCCGCGACTTGACTCGACGGGGTCCCGACTCTAGTAAGAACCTCCGCTCCGCACACACTGGGGCGGGAAGCTGTAGGGAGGAGGTTACTCTACTGTCGATCCAGAACCGACAGATGCAAAGTCACAATTGCCAACGCCGAGCCTGTGACCAAGGACGCGTGCGTGTGAGTATATGCCCGCGCGTGCGCGTGTGCGCAAACCCCGCCACCACCCTCAGATGGCCACGTGGCCCCGACCGCCCGACCGACCGCGCCGTTACCCACTCCGCCTGCGCCCTTGCGGAAGGAAGCTCTACTGAACCTTGTCGTGCTGTTCGTCACCGATGACGTCGGTCCTCCTGAGCCTGAGTCTCGAGCTCGTCATGAAGTGACGCGCATGGAGCGACCGCGCGTCCGGCGCAGCCCTGGTCCACCCCTGGCCTCCAACTCCCTCCGCCCGCCCCCGCTAGAGACCCTAGGGCGGGGAGGTGCCATGCAACGTCAGAGCTCTCAAACACCCGGCGAGGCGGGAGGACAGTCGCACCTAGAGCTTAGCCTGGCCCCGGTCGGGAGCCTTGGCACACAGCCCGAAAGTCGTGTAGCCATGACCCACGGCTCGGGAACGACAAAGACAGTGTCTGGCCAACTTGGTCCCCTTCGTCGACTCACCGAACCCCATCTGGTCCCTGTCCGTAATAGGTGGGGAATGATTCCGACTGACACGTCAGATCTGATCGTGGAGCTAAAGGCGCACACCCGCGAGGGTGGGGAAGAGACCCCCTGGCCCTCCTTCACCTACCCCTCCTCAGGAGCGGCCCTTAACTCTTCACACAAATCCTCTCTCCGTTTCCTTCCAGGTCCGGGGAGGTAAAGGTGAGGACCTACCTCGATCGAACCAGGGGTGGAGAACGGCCAGGGCCGGACAGTGGTCGACGACCTTACACCTTCTAAGAGTCAGAGGGGAGGAGAAGCCACCTGGTCCTCATGACCGAACCCGTCGTATATATCTTTTTTTTTAGTCTCGTCTGGTCCCCTAGACCCTTACCGGCCCTTCCTTCGGAACAAAACCTGACAGTCGTAAGTCCTCGTGAAATGGGTGCTTTCCGCCCTTTCCGATCTAACATTTTACGGGACTCTCCCTAGTTCTCTATCCCCAATGATTAAACCCTGATATTCCACACCATGACCTCGTCGACACGGAGACTCTCGGAGGGTCTACAGGGGTACTAGTCTCTGGAGACACGACACATGGTACACACTGGTAGTCCGAGTCTCGACCATCTGAAGTCGTCTCGTCCTTTCTCTCTACCCCTGGTACTTCACTTCAAGTCATATGGACCGTCGTTACCCCGTCTTAAGGAATGTACTCGGTTCTCTTTCCTCAATACCCACTAATAAATCTACTTTTAAGATATGGAACTTTCGAGTCAGGTCTCACACCGATGTTCCAAACTCCCACCTAGGGACCCTTACAGGGACAGGGACACAGTGAGTCCGGACTCGGTAAAAGGTAGCACCTTTCCACTCTTTTTGGTGTTCTGTGATTGGTTAACTTTTCGTCCGACAACTCAGGGTTCTATGTATGTATAGAACATACATTCTATACATATAGATACCGACTAAGTACAACTAGATACCGTCTTTGGTTGTACTATAATATTTCGTTAATAGGAAGTCAATTTTTATTCAATCTTTTTTTTTTTTTGGTAGTCAGTGAGACCTGTCACCGTCTCATCTCCAACTCACCGATCTCACGTCGTCTTCCCTTTAAGGTTCCAGGACAAAATACAGGGAGACCCTGTTTGAACACCTTAAGAGGAGGTCGTCAGTCAAAATCTTTTACCTTTTACTTTGAAAGAAGAGATCTTAGGACCGTCCTGTCACGTCATGGAGGTCAGGGTTCAGGAACTCCCTCCAAGTGGACCTCTTCCCTTCCCCGACCTTGACTCCAGTGACGTAAGGTCAGACCCCGAGAACCTGTTGGGTCCCTCCCTTCTCCCCCCTGGGTCCGATCTCGAGTCTCGGTAGTATTCCTTCCCCTTATTCACTCATCGTAGGGAAACTAGTGGGACAAGACATTTGTCTTAAGAGAAGGAAGAACGGGACCGTGATCTAAGACGAGTCGAAAGGAGAACGGGGATCGTGGAGAAGGTAGGACTGTGAGGAAAGGCGACCCCGTACGGAACAGGTTTTAGGAGAGGAACCTACCTTGTTTGTGTAGGCAGGAAATAAGGGTCGGGGAAATCGGTAGTAAAATAGGGGGGGGGTAGGGAGTAAAAGGTCCTAGGTCCACTAAACAAGAATGGTCAGGATGTTCTAAAGGTTGGCAGAGGTTGTTCCAAAGACGATCTCAAAAAGTGAAGAGTTACGAGAAAAGATAGATGCTCTGAACCTTCGAACCCCTTCGTTTATCCGAAACCAAGGGTGGGGAGGAGGTCTCGGAGTCAGGAGTCACAGTTGTCGAACGACTGTCGACTTGTCGACGTCCATCATCCACTTCTCGTATAACGATTTTCCGATACTTGAGATGGGATGGGGAGTAGACAGGAAGGATAACAAGTGTACTCTACCACATTCGAACTTTCACTTTCGCAATCTGGCTCCGTTCTTACGACCTCACCCATCGGTAAAGGAAGAGGTCTCCTAGAAGGGGTGGGTCCCTAGCTTGGGTCCAGAGGACATAACGTCCGTCTAAGAAATGGTAGACTCGATAGTCTACCAAATTCGAATCCCCCGAGGTTTCCTCATCAGTCCTTCTTTAGACCGACAGGACCGAGTTTCGACTCGCGTTCTAATTCCAATAAGACGTCTTCTGGAAGATTACCCTTGAAGAGACCCTGTCGCGTAACCAGTCACTACTAGAGTCGACTCAAACACTGTGAGGGTAAGGATGATCCCGGACAGACTACCGTTGTCCTTCATTCCGACTACGTTACTTTGTTCCCTCAAACCGACTTCGGGACCGGGTATACGGTGGGAAGACTGTTCTTAGGTCAGGGACCTCCTTGTTCCCCTTCCCGACTCACCACGTCGATTTTAGAAACCCGACTTGGGAGATCTGTCGTCCCTCCTCCATGTATTCGAAGGGACAAACCGTGAACACCCTGTCCGAGATGATCTTCCGACGGGTACAGGTGGAGACCGTCTAACCTCGGACCGGACTTCGACGGTAAACACGTTGAACCCAGTTCTAGTTTACTGTACAGTATCACCAAAAGTGTGACACAGACTCTGTACATCCGGACCGGGTTTAGGGGGTGGTTCTTCACAATCCCAACATCGTCAACGGGGAGAGGAGGACGGGGGACCACCGACCAGAGGACCATACGTGGTTAGGGACATGGAGAGGGGGACGTCACTCAGTACCAGTTCCGTCTCTCCGTTTCACTTGACGGAAGAGGTCCTCTGTGGAACTGGGGTGGGTTGATCCCACGACTCTAGTGCGACAAGGAAGAGTCTCAGGGACTAGAATAGGACCGGAACTAAAGTTCCACAGGAATCTTGGAATGGGTCCCGATTCCTCCGAGGTCCGGTCGTCGTCTCTTCGGTTTACTAAGACGGAACCGACAGAGGTATCTTACGTCTTGGTCCTCGACACAACCAAAGGAAAGTAGTCCGGTACTTGACACAACAGTCAAAGGTTTCCGACGGGTGTCCGGTAAAATGTCTCACCAGGTGGTCCTCAAATAGCAGAACGGACACTGTACGTAACGTCTCCTTACCCAAGACACTCCCGGGAGAGAGGTACGGACGGGTAGAAAGTCCTGCTCGGGCACCTCACCCTCTGTGGACTGGAAAGAGTTCGACTCTAGCTCGTCTTCTAGTTCCTCATGTTACCGGTCTAGTTGTCGTTGAACAAGTACTCGGACCACTCAACTGTCGGACAAGACCTCTCTCTATCCTTGGGTCGGTGTACGGACTACGGGTCTTCCAGTCTCAACTCCATAAGAACCCTTCCGGGCTCGTCACTAAATAAGTGTGGGCGAGATCGGGGTTCACCTGACCATCAAAGGTCAGGACAAGGTAGAGTGGACCGTGGATTAGTGTCAAACCAAAAAGGAGAAATCTTGTTCCTACCGAGGATGTGTCCGAAGTAGTTCCAAGTCGACTTCGACCACGCGGGACAGAGCCAAGGGAGGTCGTTCTTCGGTGGGAGGGACGTCCTACGGGCCGCTCCGGGTCCCGCCCCGTGTCGACACTTTGCGGCGTGGAGGAAGATGGACGGGTTCCTACGACAGTTCGTGGACGTGCACAACAGTGCGTGTGCCCGTGCACTCCAGTAGCTCCGGGACAACGCGTTTAAGGACCACCACCTACTGGGAGCTTTCAAACGTGAGAAACTCGCCCGACTCGCGGTACCGGTTCCACCCGAAGGGTGAGGTAGGGTGGTACACACTCCCATATATGTGTACATCCCCGTACACGAGGACACGTACGCCCTCGACTCCCCGGACACGGACCGAGATTAATTTGGGAGGGAAGGGAGACGGACCGGGTGTCACATGGAGGCCTTCGACAGGCTACTACTCGTCGGGGATGCGGAGGCCGAGGAACGTCCCGGGTCACTCTTCCGGGATTCGAAACACGACTTCCTCTTACTGAGACCCCTCCACTTACACTCATTGTCGAGAGGAATCAAAGAACCCACACTGACCCGTCCTGACCTCCCAACGTCGATGGCATTCTGAACTTCCTCGTTGTCCCGACGCCTGTTCGGGACGTTTCGGAGACGTCTTCACACACTCGGAACGACGATTTCACCCCCAAAGGTCCTTTAAGTACGGTTCCAGATCCAGAACAGAGTCCTTTGGTCTTTCTTGATAGAACTACGTGACGAGAAAGGACAACACCCTTCAGGAGTCCTCTACGTCCTCAGGTAGACTACCGCACCACTAGAGTCCGGTCCAGTCTCGGTGTGTCTATCCGTGTCCTGTTGTACCTCCACGGGCAGAAATCCGTAATCTTGAAAAATGGTCCTTCGAGAGGTCGAGGGGACATCACGGAGACGTCTCACTCTGATTTGAGTCTCTTTCCTCCGTACTGGACGGGTGTCCATCGATTCCTTGTGACCAAACCAACGGACAGACGCTCCAGTGACGGGATGAAACACCCTGGGTAGAAGAGATATATAACAACAACCCTTAGAATTGTGTCTGGTACGTCTGTTCTCGGACTGTGACCTTTCGTGGTAGGATCGACGTACTAGTACTATTTTCAGTAGAAGAAAACCCTCTCGGACGGTCGAACCATCACGGACCACATCGAACACAGAGGAAAGAGGGGGAGGTCACCCTGCGAAAATCGTACGGACTCGATGTGTTGAAAGACGCATAGGACGTCGCCCTCCTTCTCCTTGTGGAGGCGGTCTAGGACGTCTTCATGAGGATAACAGCGGTCTTCTAGGTTCTTCGGGACGTGCGGACGGGGGACCCCACTGGAGAACATGGGACCCCACCTTCCTCCTCTCATCCGTCGCGGTTCCCGCACGGCACACTCACACGTTTCCGGGGACACCGGACTCCTTACTCACACGTACCTCCGGGAGAGAACGACCCCCTTGCTCGGGTCTCTTGTCGCTTCCTCGACCGGGGGACACAGGTGGTCACCCACCTCGTCTCGTACCGAGAAGTGGGAAGACGGACAGCGCATGACCCAGTACCACCCGGTCCCAACGGGAACCTTCGACGAGGTCCGAACGTCGTACCCATCTCCTCTGTCTTCAGAGAAATTTAAACAGAGTCTATACTCTTAGAACCTCTGGGATGTTTGTCTTATCCCAGTAAACGTCCCTACTCCCGGGAACAGATACGTCTTACCAACACACTAAACCCAGAACCTACCCCCTCCCCCCACAGAGTCCTATCGGGATAGTCTTGGTTCCCACTCACAAGTTCTATTCTGTCCGTAGTTCCTTCTCAGATCCCAAGGGAGAGGTCGTGGGAGACTGAGGAGTGTGTGGAAGTCCAGTCCCTCACGACCGATTCCCACGTCGTCATCACGGAGACGGAGGAGGTTCCTCCTACAGGGACCCGGTCCGAGAGACACTTACACCCGTGACCGGGTGCACAGACACGGAACAAACGGTCAGTTTCGGTCCCAGAAAGGGAACCCATAAAAACTACTACATACGCTTACATACATGATAAAACACCGGAGTCGACTTACGGAGGACACCCCTTTCCCCACCCCCACTATCAGTAGTCCCGGACCCCAGACTCTCTTAACCGATTTATTTCTAAATTCTTAAGAGGACGAAAACCTAAGAAATAATACCCGGGAGTAGACATTGACGGGGTGTACGGTCACCGACGGTTCTAACTACCTGTCCGAGTGTCATTGATACCCTGTTTAGACACTTCCTACACCATATACCTATACATGAGTCAGTAGTGAGTTTGGGACACCGATTCCAACATCACCCCTATTCTTGTAGTTGACGGTCTCGAATCTCTTTGGTGTGTGAGGTACGACACCTTCCGCGAAGTGGTTTATAACTCTAGGATAACACCTGGTCTGTGACCATTACCATGTTTTCCATGTCTACAATTACAGGTGTTTGGAAGTATTTCGTTCCGAAGACCACCCAAACCTTTCTTGTGACTTAAACTTCAAGAAACCGGGACTTACATCTATATGTTGGTAACCGGTTAAGGAATAAATCCAAGTCAAAGAGGAGGTGTACGGTGTTAACCTCTACCGTTTTTTCTATGCCCCTATCTTCGGTCTACCCGTGACTGGTCAAACCGGACCTCAGTCCGGGATTTCACGACCAAACCCCCTCCATGGGCCACCAACCCGTCCAGGCGACTCGGACTGAGATCCCCAGCCCCTGTATTCTCGGCGGTATGTTCGATTTCTTTGGTCCGCCTCCTGTCGGTGGCGAAAGGGACCACCCTCGTCGGGCTCGACCTCTCTCGCACCGGACGACCCTCGACTGCAGAACGCCACGTACGACCCCATGATCGTAGACTCCCGCCGACAACCAGGGCGGGGCGCCTGGCTGCTCTCTTCGTCGGTTGGTCTCCCCCGTCGTACGCCGCGTAAGCCTTCGCCTTCACTCCAAAGGCACCTCTGTCGCCTCGGACGCCTTCCGCCGCCGGAGCCGCCGCCGCCGTAGACGCTCGGTTCCGGGTCCGTCCCATACCACCGCGGCTGCCGGAACATTCTCGCTTCAATGGCGCCCCGGGCGGTACGCGGCCGCCGGGACTGTACCCGCGGTCGCCGAGGTTTCGAGCCCCGGACACCGGGAAGTGGAGCCGCCGCCCCCCGCCGCCGGGTCTCCGCCGCCAGCGACTCGTTCGAAACCACGCTGGCGCTCCGGCTCAGCACGGGGGGAAGCATAAGTGCGCGGCGCCCATTCCCGCGCCCCAAGGCGGGGGCCCTCCTGTCTGCCCGCCGACCCGCAGAGCGCTGTACCCCGCGAGGGCGGCGACATGGGGGATGTGGGCTCAGTCCTGCTGAGGGTATAAAGTCCAGGGGTATCCTTGTTCCCCACCCCTTTCGGCTTGTCCGCCAAGGACCACCGGACTGACGAGACTTCCAGAGGGATCCTCTTCTCACCCGGACTCCGAACAGGGACCCGTCCAGGAGGCATGCTATTTCGATTCTAACCCAGAGGGACTCTGAGGTCTTGGAGAAGGAAAGTAGGGAAGGTAGGGTCGGACGATCGGCTTCCGAGGATAAGAGGGAGTGGGGGTCAAGAGGGATCTTCTCTTACTGGGAGACAAAACAGACAAAGGCAAGTGGGGTCACCATCCCAACCTGGAGAGACCTATCACCGACCCTCTCATCCTGACCCGGAATCGCAACTCCGTCCTTGGACCCCTTTTTCTGTGAGTGGGGTCCATACAAAAGGGTCTAGACCCCCGTGACTGGAGAGGGGAGGGGGTTCCCCGGGTCTATCCTCGTGATCTACCCGGACCAAGACTACCCGGGACCCCTGACGACGAGTCCACAACGACCCTAAACCTACATCTTAGATCCCCCTGGGGTTATTACCGTCAAACCAACGTAGTCGGTGGACTTGGGCCCTCCTAAGTCGGAAAAAAGAAGTCCGAAGGAGGATCGAGTCCGTAGACGATAGAGTCCGAAACCGGAACCCGGTCGTCACAGAAGACCTTACTCTGGTCGTACGGGTCCGGTGGTAGGAAGAGTGAGATCTTCAGGTTCCCGGACTACCTTACCGATGAGAACGACTTGTTTGGTCGCAGCAAAACCATACCGGAGAGAAGAATCCCAGACTGTCTCATCGTGACCGGCGGTAGGATGAGGGGTGAAAGATCACCTGGGGTCTAGGATTCGCTTTCTAACAGGTCTGTATAATTGGAGGGAAAGAGGGTGGTTCCAACAAGAAGGGGTGACACCCCTCCCGTATGAAGGGACACCAGACACCGTAAACGGTACTGATCGCACCCCGAGGTCGGGTCGGACAAGGGGAGAGGGAGACGTGTCGAGGTACAAGATACTGCTCCTACCCCTAGACCGAGTGCTTAAGATACTCCTCTGTTAGCAGTGGTTCTTGCCCGTCTTCGCCCGGTTCGACTCCGCCCACGTATTCTTGGACTAAGGAGTCCACTCCCCGACCCGTCACCGGTGTCTCGGACACAACTTACACACCTCCGTCTGGGTCTACCCCAGACGACAGTACCACCCCCGAGAACCCCCTCCTTGACCCTCCTTGTCCTTCCGAAGGACCTTATCCCCGGGACTCGACCGGGAGTGATCGGAGACAAAGGTACCGTCCCGTGGCACTTCGACCTAGGGGGGGCGTAGGTGCACCTAAAGGGACACTAGGAGATACTCCACACTCGGACCCCCCACCGTCCGTATTTGTGGGGGACGGGGTCGTTCTGTGGGGGTCCGAGTTCCACACCGAAGGTAACTCCTTGGATCCGACCCCGGTGTTGGCACTTATTTGAGGTGACCGGACCTTGGAAGTCGACACTCGTCCCGTCAGGATGTCACGACCAACCCACAACCAAACATACACCTGGTCTCTACCGACCTTCGACCACTCCCGACTACCGCCTCAATGGTCAGGTGGAAAGGGTCGTTAGGGATGTTCCTCGTACCGTCCCGTGTACGACCAGTCCTTACGGACCAAGGACACGGGAACGGACCGGACGTAAGAAGGTTCGAACGGATCCCGGGTCGGGACGATCTCCGATGTCGTGAAATGTTCGTTCCAGACGGAAAAAGGTCGGGGTCCCGTTACCCTCGAGATGTTTTCACCCTTGAAGGAAAGGGAGTGAAGGAAATGGGAGAGCAACCTCGTAAAGTCGGCAAACGATGGAGCTAAGGAGGGCACAACCTGTCTCCGACCCCCGTGTCGTTCGGACTAAAAAGGACGGATGGACGGGTAAACAAGGGTCGGGGTCTTCCTACCTGTTAAACGACCGACAATTATCCTCATCCCTGACCACACCCTCCAAAGAGGGAGATGGGTCCCGACCGGGCTAGGGAGGGGTGACGTTGATCGACAAGAGGGGCGATGTTCAACTCTCCCGTCTCCTACCCCTAGCCCTTCCCGAGACCTACGGACACGGGGTAGGGTGGATGACATAGATTAGGGGGAACGGGAACGTGTAGGTGGTGGGACACCATTCCGTGTCATGGGATCCCGACCACGGTCATCGAGACTCCTCGGGTGGTGGGGAAAAGGGATGTCATATGGGGAGGGAAGTCATAGTCAGTTCTCTTTTCATGACCTTGGGGACCTACCCCCGTCTTTCCTCTCTTGTTGGTAATTATCCTTATGAATTTTACACTTTCGAACATTTATCAGATCAGGTACTACAACAACCCCGTCTCAGACTAAAGATGTATCTTTACTGAAAAAAAAATTTAAGGAATGACACGTTTGAGACACGAAATTCGCACACTCTTTACCGAACCCCTCCCATCAGGAGTTAGATCCTTCCGACAACACAATAAACAAGTTATTTTAATAAACATCTGGGACGTATGTTCTGACTGTAGGAGACTCCGACACTGTGGGTCACAGACCTGATGGTGTACCCGTATCTTCCATCTGGACCCAGGTCCTGAGACCAGCGTGACTACAGACCGTTCCAGGTCTAACTCGGACTCGGGTCGGACGTCCGTAGGGTCGATGTTGGTCGTCCACCGTCACATAAGTGTGTCTGGAGTGATGTCCGGGTGAGTCCTACCTCTCGGTGAGGACATGATCCAAGTCATTCACCTCTGGGACCTTAACCTTCCGAGACCCTATGAAGTCATCCCTGACCGAGGTGGACGGACTGGACTCTACTGTCACACTGGAGTCTATCCAGACCTTGTCAACAAGACAGGGGTCGACTCCGTCGACTGGGATACACTCCAGTGTCGGACTCGGGGGATCTGGAAGATCCCGGGTCAGAATCCACCTGTCGTCGGTCCACCCACGGTGACGGGAACTGGACGACGTTTTGACGTCGGGTTTAGGTGAATGGAGAGGACCACCCGTGATGGTCCTCATATCTGAACCCCGAAGACAAGGTCGTCCAATTTGAGTAAGTGGGTCATGAAGGAGAGTAGGAAAGACGAGAACGGAAGAGTGGACGGCGGACGGAAGAACTTGTAAACCGGATGTGAAGAGTCCAGCCTAACACTCCGGTCAAGAGACGATCCGGATGGAAAACCGGTAGTCGGGTTGAGGGACATTCCCTTCTCTCTCAAGTCCCTGTGTCCGACGACCCAGACCCTTCAACTGGATGGACAGAAAACCTCCAAATTTGACCAGTTCAGCTCGTTCTAGTGGGAGACGTCAGACCTGAACTTCAAACGGAGACCCATAGAAGGGTAAACGCGTCATTCTACGGTCCGTATTCCGGGATAGTGGGAAGTGACGGGGAGGATGACTGACGGGGTCCCGGTCCCAAGACGACACGGCCTACCGTAGGGCAGTAGTGACAGGGTCACACCCCTTGAGGGACACGACCCGGACGGGATCGACTGAGACTTCGCCCTTTGTTACCCCCAGTACCGACACGAAGGGGTGAGGGAGGGTGACCCGACACACGTGAAGGAAGGACGACCGACGGACTCCTTTACAGGGACGGGACCTTGTCACCAGACCGGAAACAAAGGGGTCCCCGGGGACGGGAACCTCGAAGACTCCGGACACAGGGAATGTCTCGACCGTACCACCAGGTCCCTGTGGTAGGAGAGTACGGTACAGGACCTGAGGAACCAGTAGTCCCCATCTGACATCCTATACACGGGTGGAGGGGGTGAGGTGGTCCGAATGTGTCGGAAGATAATCCCCTCTCCGGGATCCGTAGTTTCCCCACCCTACCATCCAGGTCCCCCTCATCCGGGTCCCACTAAATTCCCACACGTCTCAACAGACGTGGAGACCTCCTCAGACGACCTCGGGACGACGTCGGGAGGGACCTCGGTCGATGTAATACCTGTGTGTGAGGGGTGTCTTTATGTGGAGAGGGGAGTGGTCAAAATATTCCTCGGGACATGAGCCGTCGTAGAATCTTGGTTGGTCCTTACAGGGGACTGTCTTCTCGTGACATGTCTTCGGAGGGTCCGGGACAGGGAGGGACGGGGGGGTAGTGGGTGTAGTTGTGAGACAGTGTGAAACAGGTGAGAGTGTGTACTCTACGAAGGAGATAGTCACCTTTTTTTTACTGAGTCGAGGACATTCAAGGGAGTTGTGGGGGGTGGGGTCCCGACCAAGAGAAGTGGTGGACGAAATCCCTTGGTAGACGGTTTGTAGGGGGTTCATCAAACTGAAGGGTTTCGTGGTGGTGGTCCCGACGAGGGGGAGTATTCGACGACTAAACTCCTACCTGGAGTCGGGATCCCCGTCCAAACTCTTCGACAGTCGCACCCCCTCCGACCGTGGAACCGACCCAGGAGGACCACGTCCACGACCCGGTCCCGGATGAGTCGCCTCCCCGTCCCGTCCGTTGGTCGGTCGTCCTGTATGGCCTCCCTTCGTCCCAGTTCCGCCAGGGAAGGGGGCGCGGACAAGGACCGGGAAAGGAGAGACTCCCCGTCGTCCTTCACTCCTATTTCCCGACCCCACCCTCCGCCCTCGGCCACCCTCCCTACCCCAAATAGTTCAGCGGCCGCCCGACGGGTTTCCCGTCCTCGACCGCGCTCATCGAACCGATCTCTGAATGGGGCCCTTCCTCCCTCCGGCGGCTGGATGACCCGGCTGCCTGAGGGTGTGTCCACTCGGGTTCCGTCTGCTGACCAGACGTGAGACCATGTACCGCGAGGGAGAGAGGAGGGTCCGCGGACGCGCCCCTTACCCGACCGGTTCGTCTGGGCCCGGGAAACCCCTCGACTCCTGGGGCCCCTTCGCCTAAATCCTTCTCCGTTCCTTAAGAGCGAAGGTAACGTCGACGTTCGGACGAGGGGTCTCCCTCCCCGCACGTCCCGCTTTTCTGTCCTATGGGTCGCCTCCGGGTTCCCTTGCGAAGACCGACTCGGCCAAAAAAGGCGCCAGGCCGGTCCTTGAAGACATTTCCACCGTCGGAAGAGTCTCAACTTTCCTGCTGAACCCCAAGGGTGTCCCGGGGCTCCGACCTGTCTCCCTTATCCTCGGGTTCCTGACCGGGCAGGGTCTACCTTCAGTCCTCGTCCCCCTACGGGATGGGAGTCCCGAACGTCCCGAATGTCCGAGGGTTGGTCCGTCCGGATTGACGCTGGGTGTCGAACACAATGGTCCTGTTGGTGACGAAGGTGGGTCGGGACCTACCCGATTCTGCGCCCACGATCCGGGAGGTCGGGGTCTGACCGTTCCCCGCCCCTAAGGGAAGGCTGGTCCCAGCCCCTTCCCCTCGGGACTTGGCATTCCCCCCGCCCCGTCATGACAGGGCCCTCTAGCGTCTGTCTGACGCCCAGTGGCAGGGGGAAAGGTATGTTTCCCCCCGGGGTCCTGACCTCTAATGTGAGTCTCCACGTCTCGGTCTAAGAGATGACGGGGATCGGTTCCGGAGTTCCAGGGTGTCGTGGAGGAATGCCTGCTTACTCCCTTGCAGTGCGATGGAAGTAAGGGAAGGGCTGGGAGGAGGAAATGAGACAGGGAAATTCGCCGACCGGCGCAGCGCCTCGTCCCTCCTCACATGGTGACCGGCGTTCAACGCCCCCACTTGAAATCCGACTGAACCGCGAGCACCGACTCTGAGGTCTTCTTTCGGGGTAAACCTCCGTGGAGTCTCAGGGTCTGACCACCGATGTAAGGAGCCTTCTCCTAGACCCCAGGAGCCTCGGGTTTCGCGCCATGACCGCCGAGCTTTCAGTCCGTGTAAAAGGGAGGGGGCAGCATTTAGGACGCGTCCCGGGCGGAGGCGCGACCTCAGAATTTCCCGGTCGCCCGACCCCACCCCCCCGCCTCGGTCATCTCCGCGACTCGGCCCCGGCACGGATCCTCCCGACGCCTGGCCCGACCCTGCCTCTACCTCCACCGGTACCGCGCCCAGGGCCGCCGCGGGACGCGCTCCACTCCCACCCGTCACGCTCGGCTCGACGACAGAGGCGCCCGAGACAAGACCTGGGGGGCCCCTCCGCCGGGTCTGGCGGGGGGAACGGCCGTCCCAAGTCGGGGGTGCACGCCCCGCCCCCGCCCCAAGGCCTGTTTCCGGTCCACCTCACCCGAAAATGGGGGCCGGCGGACCGGGCGCCCGTGCGCGTAAGGACCATCGACATCTCCCTTTCCGGCCAGACGACCGCGGTGGTACCCTCTAGGTGGTGGGGAAACAGGGGCGCCCCGGAGGTGGTTCGACCCCCTCTCTCAGACGCGAGTCTATTTCAGACAATCGGAATGAAAAGACAACCCGCCCACGATTTTTTCTATCGTTCAGGCCCGACTCAATGTCGAAGGATCGATGACATTCTCGACAGGGAACGGAGTGGGTTTACGACACTAAAGAGCCCTGGTTTTCAAGAAGTGCCCCATCTCACCCGGAGCCAAACCCCGAGAGTCTTTGAAACAGGACCCACTATGAGTCAGTACCTACTCGGAGACCCGTCACTCAGGTATCGAGTCAAACAGGTCAAAGTCTCCCCAGTGTCTGGATTGTCGTCAAAGACGGGTTGGTATCCGATGAACAGGTCCTTTCTCGGGATACGAGGTCCGTCACTCGATGCCCCTACACAACGGACAGGAAGTCACCGGATACCAGAAAGTCTGGACAATATCGATTATTGTCTCAGACTTGTTAGGACCCGTGCCACCGGATTGCGTCGTACCGGAAACCCTCACACCTATCCAAACCCTACCTACTGGAGGTCCTAGGAGATCTGAATGAACGACAGAGGGTGGAAAAATGGTCAAGGACTCGACCACGGACCGTCCACTGTGACTGAAGGACGTCGGGGGTCGTACACCTGTCCGGACCCGGGGCGGCAGTGTGACCGGGACCACAACCACCACCGTACCCGGTGTCTCGACTTCGGGTGTCGTGGTGGGTAGAAGTGCCCGGCCGGGAAACACCAACGTACCCTACACGGGTGTGTCCTGACACCGGGTGCGGTGTTCTACGGTAACCTGGGTTTTCTGTACTTCCGGAAACTACACGTCCGGAGTGGATTGCTCCCAAAACATTTAGTCTTGTAGTGGTAGAAGATGGCACTGGCCGACCCGTACATAGGTGTGAAGTTAAGCCACCCCTCCAGTCACGTACCACCACACGGTGTCTTACCGTCGGAGACCCATGTGGACCTCTACGACTTCCCTGTGCACCTTGTGATGTAAGCATGTGTCCTCGGACGTCCCGACCGTCAGTAGCTGACCCTCCTGACCGCCGGTCACACCCACGCGTTGACCGTCCTGTTCCTACACATGGCGGCTAATAGTGCGGTCAACCACCGGTCAGTGGTGGGGCTAACCGGTGGTCTCGCGCATCAGTTCCTCCGCGTCATACTCAAACTCAAGCGACGTGCCGTCAAGTACGACCTCTGTGACGCTAAACAGTTCCGCAAAGCCGGAGCCGTGGATACCCCGAAGATGGAGAAGGGACTGACAATGTTGGTACTAATACACGTTTTGACCCTCTGGATATGTCCGGCGACGGGACTACAACTCCAGAGGGCTTTACTGGTCGACCGGACCGAGACCCGGCTCTCGTGTCGGGAGAAGGGGAGACAGATGGACCTTCTCTGCGACCGAAGGAGGTGAGTGCCGGCGTTGAAACAGTCGAAAGCACAGGTCCTCCGAGAAGCACACCGACTGCAGGTGGTACGGTTGGCACGTGAGGGCCAGATGCAGAAGTGCTCCGGGTGGATGTCGGCACCTGAGTGTCCCGAATCGCTCCATACAGGACGGTCCCGGGGCACGAGAAGGAACCCCTTGGTGACGTCCCAATGGTCCCCCGGATGACGGGAGTTCAAATGACTGATGAGATGTGGGGAGTGGAGTAAGAGAGACATTGGGATACTCTCCCACTGGAACAATAGTGGTAAAACACCTATTCTTTTGTCCGGGTCTCTCCGACTCTTCGAACCGGTCTTGGAGGGTCCTTTAGGTCCGTCTCCTCCATGAGCCCGGGTCGTAAGGCTGAAGCGTCAGGTAGGACTGTCTACATCCCGACGGGACTACCGAGTCTACCATTTTTTAGGTGGACGCTCCGTCCTCTAGACCAAAGCTAGGGACCCAGTCCTTCTAGGGGACCTCTTCCTTTACCTTTGGGCGAGGCCATAAGACCGGACCCTTTAGGGTGCCTGTCTCTTCGGACCACCCGATGTTAGGTACCCCAACGTTTCTCAACCTGTGCTGACTATTTATGTACGGTCCGAGTTCACCCGGGAACCGAACTCTTAGTCTCCGGTTTCATCCCCCACCTTTACCGAATTTGTAAATTCCTCTTTCACGTCGTCGACGACGGACCCCCCACTCTTCCCCTCCCGACCCGACCTCAGCCCCCAGTCGTTTACTCATCTCCGATCCCGGACGGGTGGGGTAGACAGGAAGAGTGGGACACCAGAGTAGGTGAAGGGGATGTCTACCTAGAGTAGAGGTGGTAACCACTCTCACGACGGGACCCACGTCGGCCGCAGTAGGAGACCCCACTGCGTCCCAAATGGTGGTCGTTGCATTCATTCTGGGTGGGTCGGTTGGTCTCGACTCCGACGTCCCTCTCCGTCTCACAAACGTGAAGACCGACGTTTGGAGTTTCACGAGGGGAGGAGACGAAGGGTTCCGTCGGGCACAGGGTTGTCTCTTCTGTCCTAGATGGGGGTGGGGGTGGGGACGGGAAGTGGGTCCTTCTCCCTCAACAACAGAACTGGTCGACAACTCAAGGTGGGTCGGGGTGGACGGGACGACCCAAGGTCAGGGACGGGGGTGGGCGAAGAATCTTCCTTGCCCTTGTCACTCCCGAGTCCGTATGCACACACACGTGTGCGATAATTTTCTTCCACGTCAGTGTGTCACACCTGACTCAAAGGTACATCCAACTCCGTCGACTGGGAGGAGGGACAGGAGACAGGGGTCCTCTGGACGGCTGCGGAGTTCCTAATAGACTGAGCCAGTGACCATGGGATACAGCAGTTACACAGGACCCGACGGGTCATGACGTCGACCCGGGTCACGGTACCGGTACCCGCGACACACGCGGCCCTGGGGTTGCGAGTGTGGAAGGACGTGGAGTCACGGTCGTCGAAGGCAGATCACGGATCGGTGCGTGGACTACTCGGCGCCGACGCTGGTCTCCCCCTTGAGTCAACCCGGCTGGCGTTGGTGGATGTCTGCGTGAAAGCGACGGTCACGATGAATCCGACCCCGCCACTCGTCACGGTCACCCTGGCGTCCGCCCGTCGACCCCCACGGTCACCCCGGACCCGACCCAGGGTGGAGTGACCGGACGACCGTCACCGTCAGGACCGGAAGTGGACCTGAAGCATTCCCAGAGTGGGTCGACGGTCCGGTCGACCGGAGACGGTGTTCCCCAGACGGTCCGTACATCGTCGGGTGTTCCCCACCTGTTTGGTCTCAGACCTGCCCGTCTCGGGAGACTCTACGGGCCATCCTACAGGTATGGTCGAGGGTGGGGGACAAGATTCCCCCTCCCCGTCAGGGGACCTTTCGGGGCAGAGAGGGACGGTCTCTCCTTCTCCCCGTGTCGACCCGACCCCTCCTGGACTGGGATGAGGGGACGGGGACCTATCAAATAATAATAATAAAACCCCAGAGAAAACATTTAATTTATATTTTGTTGACGAAGAAACGAACCTGACAGGTACGGACCCGTCCCGTACACTCTCACGAAAGTCCGAGAAGGTTTATTCCAAACTCGAGTCTTCACAGAGACACTCTGAGAGACGACCCCTGAAGAGGAGACATTGTGTGCAAGTGACCCTAGACGTCCGGGTTCGACGGGCGAGATCGACAGGACGGTCCCGTGACCGGTGACCCTCGTCTCCCTGAGGGTAAGATGGGGTTATCGTTCCTGGAGCGAAAGAGGTGACTGACCTTCCGCCGACCCAGGTCGGAAGACACCCGTCCCGGGAACACAACGAGGATTTACCACGGCATAGGGGTCGACCCGACCACGGTCAGAGGAGCGGGTGGGTCCCTCTTTCACCCTTTACCTACAAACTAGAAGGGACCGACCCGTCCATCGGTCTAGTGAGGAGGGACGATAAGAGTTTCCGTTCCCGCAGAGGAGGTGAGGGACAAGAGTTCCCGTCACCTGAAGTCGGTGTGCGCGGAGAGGGACAGACCCAGGTTCAGGAGGTGGCCCATGTCAGTTCCCTTCCGGTTGTCCCGTGGCCCTAGACTTAGTGCTCCGGGTGAGGGACAAGGTGACGTTTCTACATACTACCCCACTCGTCCCCCGGTAGGAGTTGTCCGTCCGGACCGGACCGGTGTTCTCTCACATCGAACAGGGGTCAGTAGGGTCCCCTCTCTTCCTCGCCGGCCTCGTCAGTCTGGACGAAGTGAAGGAGACGAAGACTCAATGGGACCCACCCCACGACGGGGAGGGAGGTCGGGACCTGGGTGTGGACCTAAGGAGGGCAGGCATAGTCACTCCTGACTCGGGGAGGGGAGTCGACTGTTTCTGAGACCCCTCTGTCCGAGTCCTTTGACGGTGCTCCACTTCTCCCGTGGGGACGAGCCCCTCAGGACTGCGGTCGTGGCCCTGAGTCCTTCGTCGGAGCTCCTTCCCGACATGTGACTCAACTTACTCTCCGTGTCACTACGACCCTTGCTTCGTGCCCGTCAGACCTCCTTCTGTCGTGTTTCCCCCAACGTCCTAGACTCCGCCCCCACACTGACCCCCAGACGGCGTCCGACGAGATGTCACCGTCGTCCGGACTAAAACAGACTCCCGCCGCTGACAGTGGACAACTCACCTCCGTGACTCGGCGTACGCACGGTCCCGACCCGCCCCACGTCGGGTCTTGGTGTGGTTGTTTCTGTCGGCAGGAGTCCCGGGCAGCAATTCAGTACCTCAGCAAAGGTCCGAAACACTGCGGTACCTGATCGGACGGTTCGGGGAGACAGGTATCCTAAAGGGTCCGTTCTGATACCCTCACCCAACGGGAAATGAAGAGGTCCCCTAGAAAGGTTGGACAGAGGACGCAACTAAGAAATGGTGACTCGGGGGACCCTTCGGGTATATAAGTCCCCACACTACCACATCTCTCCGTGCAATCTACGATTCTGACTCAGTCTGCGACCCATCACCTCTTACAAGGGGTCTCTTCGTGCGTCCGTTCTTCCACCACACCAGTCTCGAACCCCTTCGGTAGGGGGGTTTAGGTCTCTTACGACCACCCGACCTAACACGGTCAACGTCGGTATCCAAAGACCCCCATTACATCCTCAATGGAGTCAAAGTCCTCCACCCCACCTCGAAACCCCTCTCCCCCAGTCCCCGATGGAACTACCAGAGGACACGGGAGTCGGGGACCCTCAACACGGTTCGAGAGATTATGATTATTAGTAGGGAGTCCCTGGGACGTAAGACTTGTCTCAGGGTTCGATGGTGGCAGCACCAATCTGGGTATGAACCCAGACCGACCACACGAGTGTCGGGGGTTGTGGACCCCGGGAGGAGGGGAAGTCAGGACGGGCGAAGTACGATCGGTCGGATCTCCTGGTCAGGTCTGCCGTCGGTCGACAGGGACGAGGTCGTTGGTGGCACGACCCTCCGGTACTCGAGTTCAAGTCTGACCCGACGTCTGGGTCCGTCGCGTAAGGGGACCTGGTCTCTACACTACGAAGGAAGTGGGTTCAGCCCGTCCGTTCGGATCCGGACTCGTTGAGCTTCCAGAGTCAATGATCGCAGACTTAGCCGTTTGTGTTCCCTTTAGTGTTTCCTTTCTTGTTCACACAGTAGTGACTATGGGAGCACGAGGAGGCGTACCAGTGTGTCCGTACCCTAGCGCACCAGTATTCTGTTGTCCCAGGGTTTGTGTGGTCCAGGACCCGTGGCCCAGGGTGTGAACGTGTACGGGTGAGAGGACCTCAAACACCTCTCCGGGTCTACCAGTGATTGACCTCGGAGTACCAGTGACTCGGTCGCGTATGTGTTTCCTACTGACTGAAGTCTGCGTCCAGGGATTTCGTCCCCGCTGAATAGGTGATTCGTCCCCGCGTCCCCGTATTATAAATGTGTCCGGGTGTTTTTTACAAACTTAAAATTAGAAAAAATTAGTCTTCTTTTTTTATTATATTACTTAAGTCAGATCTAATATAGACAGGAATATGGTTAAATCAACAATATATATATATATATTGATATATACTGATGTTCCAACACTCTCGAATCAAGGGAATAGACTTGGGGGCGGACGACGTAACCTTCCCGTCTCAGAATCGGTGACCTGGTGGTCCCTTAAGGGAATTTTACAAAACAAATTCTTTCTCCAGTTGTTTTCGCTTTCACGGATCACGGGTGTCTACAGTATTAAGTCGAGACACCCCTTTCGTGGGTCTGAGGTCGTAATGTCTGTTCGAACGGGGGAGCGTGAGGGAGGTGACCGTGGGGGAGGGGACCGTGGGGGAGGGTTTATTTGGGTGGGTTGGGACTGTGTGCTTCGGGTCGGGGTCACGACTGTCACCCTCCCCGGTGAAGGCCGGGTCAAGGTGGAGGATGGCTCCCGACAAAAAAAAGAAAAAACGATCCTCACGTCCCCACCGAATCGACAGACCGGGCCGGGAGAGCGGGTCCCGGGCGGGGAGTCGGGCGGGGGTCTGACCCACCCCACTGGGGGATGTTTTCGAGTCGCAAAGGTCGTCGTCTAAAGAAGGAGGTTCTCACAACCACGCGGACCACGGTCTCAATTCCTTGTCTTAGAACGACTACGGACGTGTCCGGGAGTGGGACCCCAGTCCTTCAAACCTCTTACTCCGGAAAGTCGGGACTCCAGTCGTCCCTGTTCACCCGTCTGACCTCCCACATGTCTTCCCGACCCAACTTGAAAGGACGACGTGACTCGCAGGGGAAGTTCCCGACCGGTTCTAAGGACCGCCTTCTCTGTCCCTTCGGGGACGGAGGTAGGCAGACGGTCGGACCCTCGACTCCCGGACCGAGAGTCGGTGCGAAGAGTTCTGTCTACAGTACCGAAGACACCGGGAACCCCTTTACCCCCACCCGCTCGAATTCGGTTCTGTTCTGGACATTCCCCCTGTCTCCGGCCGGGTTCTTCGTTCACCTCACGCGGGAGATCACCGACACAAGGGGAGTTACGGAGAGGAAACGGGAGACTGGTGGGACTCGGGACGTCCAGGTATGAACGGACTTCGGTCTCGTCTTCACCAAATTGTTCCCTGAACAGGACGGACGGGAGTCATCCCCAGTCTCTCAAGTTCCGGACGAGAGACGAAACGGAAGGGACCGGTCCAAAGGGATGTGGACGGGACCCGATACCGTCGGGTGAACGAAGGACAGACGTGGGAGAAGGACTTGAACGAGTCGTACTGGGTTCCGAGGGCCCTGGGACACCATGGGTTGGTCGGGAAGTGGTGGTAGACCTTGCGGTTGTGGCTCACCACATACTTCTTTGTGCCGCACCTACATCTGTAGTCATAGAAACTACACCACTGGTTGGGCCCCGTCTGGAAGGCGCCGGGATTGTACTGGTAAAAGATGTCGAGGGTCGACCCATGGATGGGAATGATATGTAGACGACCCCTCGGACACAAACCACCGGACGGGGTCTTACGGTCGGACTTACAGGTGGACCGGGTGTGTAAGGTCCTGTAGGACCGACGGTACGGACTCGGACTGAAGAGTCCCGACCGTCAGTAACTGACCCTCCGTACCGCGGGCGCGACCCGGAAGTTGACCCTGTGGTTCCTGTAAATGGCCGTCGCGAGTGTCCGTGACCATGTCTTCGTCGTGGGTCTGACCAGTCGAAGAGTCCACCTCCGGCGTCGAGTCCGCGTCAAGCTCCCCCGACGTCTCCTCACCTACCGTCCATGGGAGTTCGACCCTGTTCGTGACGCCGGAGTCCCGGAGACCCCGAAGATATTAAAAGGACTCACGATGTTGATACTGAAATTTTCAGGGTTGATATGACCGGTCACAGGTGGTTTGTAGGCACGGGTCTTACTAGTCGAGTCCACCGACACCCGGGTCTCGACACGGGAGATGGGGTCGTAGATGGACGGGCGTCGTGACCTCCCGTGCTTCTTCCGTGTCTACATGCACGTCGTGGCACACCGACTCCGTAAGGCACACCACCGCCCACGACCCCTGGGGTTCGACGGCCACGACGGGATGTACGTCGAGAAGATGCTGTACTGATTGGTGAAAGATAGAGGCCACTCAGAGGACACTGGGGCGGGTGGGTCCTGGATGGAACGGTCCGGAATCGGGTCGTGGACTCCGGTGTGTCGGGACCCCGTGAAATCGGAGTCCCGTGGAAGTCGGTAAGGGAAAGTCTACGAAACTCGTGGAGGACACACGGTTCAAGACACGATCCGTGTCTGTTGCAAGAAGTCTTTCTTTAACAGGGACGGACGTGCCGTGAGTGTCCGATCTCCCTCCCGTCCGAACGGAGACCGGTGGTTCCGATCTCGTCGGGGGCCACCCCCAACACTTAATGAACAGGGTAGGCTATCACTGTGTCGTCGGACGACACCCTTCGGTCCCTCCCGGGGGGCGCCTCTAGAAGACAGGAAAAGAGTCCTCCTCGACCTTGTGTCGGACCCCCTCTCACGTCGGGTCCCACGTCGCCCTCACCACGAGACCCACTCGACCCGCTTGTGTTCGTGGTTCCACTCGAGCCCGGGTCCTCTCCCCACTCCCGCCCCCCCCGCCCCCGCGACGGTCCGACGGTCCCCTCTGGGGTCGGGTGAAAAGTGAGGACGTCGGAGCCGACCGGTCCTCCGCTCACGAAGTCACAGGACCCACCTGGGTACGTACCGGTGCCACGGGGATTACGAGGGGAAGGGTGGATCCTTAGTACGGTCCGGTAGTTCCTCATACACCTCTGCTGTGACCCTGGGAGGTAGGACTTACACTGGTCGCCCCGAGCAGACACGTCAGTCCAGGATACGAGGCCGGTACCGGCAACACGGGCCGCGGGGTCAATGGGGTTCCGGGCAGAGTAGGAGTTGAGGTGGTCAAAAAGGTAGTTCGGATGCGGACCACCACCCGGGGACTGGGATGTTCCACGGGAGAGTGAGCCCCTAGCCAACGCCTACCGTCACCTCAAGCTTACAGCGACGATGGCACCCACCTCCCCCTGGGCCACACTCGTCACCCCGGACACCACTGACCGTACCTGTGTGTGACTCATGGACTACGTTCGACCCGGACCGATCCCGAAAGGGTTCAGGTCCGTCAGTGTCCTCAGTACCAGTGTCAGTCTTCAGGTGAGTCGGTCACAGTACTCGTATATGGTCACGTGCGTGTGGACGAATGGCTGGTTCTATCGACGTATTCGTCAATCTCGGGACCCGTAGGTGGGCTGTCTCAGTTTTTGTGAAGGAGACCTCTGTGACTCAGTCAGAAGTTTGTCTTCGTCAGTGTTCGTGACTGTAAGCCCTGAAGGGACCGGTAGGTCACCAATTCTGACTCGAAAGTGACGTCCCCATGTCCTCCTCTGATTCTAGTGTGTACGATTCGCCACGCCAATTTGTTTATTGTTTATTTATTTGACTGTAAGTGACCCGTAGATGAGAAAGGTTCAGGACACGGTTCGTAAAATTCATCCGATTGAATTGACACGTTAGGATTGTGCTGCGACACTCCTTTGACTCCGTGTGAAAGCGGTTCCAACGTGTCGGTCTTTTGTCTCGTCGACTCTAAGTTCGGGTCCGACGGACCGGTCTCTCCATGTTGGAAAACCGAGGATGACTATTCAGCTACCATTGGTCGAGACGTGACGTGAGACTTAGGCAAGTCTCCATCGTCGGAGCGTTTATTTTGTCCTAAGATTGAAGTTTTCGACAAACAACTCCGGGATTTTGAAGGTCCGCGACTAAAGGTCTCCCATGTCCTTTTCAAGAAAAGAGAGTCTAGACTACACAATCTCCCGCCGACGAAGGGTCACACCCCGGGTTTAAACTTCATCTTCGAGGTGGACTAGCAAAAGTGCGGCGCGTCCTCCCTATCGCACTAGGGTCTGTTTCGATTTGATACCCGCTCTGGATAGACTCCGACCCCGCCCCGCTCCTGTCTTCGGGTCGGTTGGGCTCTACCTTAGTCCGAGTGTCCCTCGCTCCGGTCCTATTTGGTCCACCCTCCTTGTCTCGATCTCCTCTGAGTCAGACGCAGACCATCCACAATACTGAGCGGCCCGGCCCCCGCCCCGGATCCGCCTTCATGTCCCGCCGGCCCCGCCCCGGACCGGCGGACGTTCTGGGGCCTGATCCGCCACACGGCGCCCAGCCCTGTCGACGTCAAGCAGGCGGGGTGGCGATCCCTCACTCGCGGCTCTCGGCCTCCCCAGGCTCGGTCTCTGTCGCTCTATGGCTAGGTCCTCTTCGCTCCTGCGCCTCGTAGGGCCTCGGGCCGTTGTTGTACAATCATGATGGGGCAAGGGTACGCGACGCAAGCAGAAGTGACAGGGGGCGAGAGGGGCAGGCGAGGCGCACCTGTCAAGAGTTCACTGATCGGCGGGGCGTGCGGGAGGAACGCAGACAGCAAGGGAGGGTTTCGTACGGCTCGGCGTGGGCGGGTCTCAGATCCAAGGCTTTGGGGGTGGGGGTCTGAGGTGCCAAACAGTGGGTGACCCTCCTTCTCCCTTTAGCTCCGTCCTCTCTGACGGCGGAGAGAGCCACCTGGGTCCTCGGGGCGGGGCGTCACCCACCCCAGCCGTATATTCCCCAATTCAGACACCCCCTTCAGACCCCAGGATCCGGGTCCCCCGCCTAGGACCCCGAAGGAGGAGGACCAGGTCCCCACGTCGACGACGCCTCCACCGACTACGTCCACTCTCCGAATATCGGGAGACTCACACTCCCTTCCTCACACTCCCTTCCTCACACTCCCTTCCCCCGACGGACAATTGACTGGTCACACGTTAACCGGAGTTCGAGTGTCCCAGAAGGACCCCTCCACCCCTACCCCTCCCTCGGTCGCGTAGGAGAGACTTCGTCCACTCATCTTTCCACCCCGAGTCTCCGGTGGACAGCGATCTTTAGGGGGTCGTATCTGGGAGGACGGTCGTCTTGGACTCCACCCTACCCGTTCGTTACCTCAAACCCCTGTCCTCCAGACTCGGGGGTTGGACGATCGGCAATCTGTGGGGACACTCACATCCTTCCTTCGACACCAAGAATAGATCTCACCGATCCTTTGTCTGGTCACCCCTTGGTCCGGACGTCCTCGGTGCAACGACATACTCGGTCCGGTGAAGACTCCCCGTCAACCCAGGTATACGTTAGTTTTACATGGCTCGTCCCGGCAAAACCCCTCCCTCGGTACCTGAGAAAGGGGATCCGTCCCTTTCGTCAGGTCCCTCCCCTTTAAACTCGGACTACCCAACCACTTACCGTTGGGTCCTATACAATTCACCGGCCGTACCGGGTCTACAGGTTTTTCCGATCCTGAACCTCATCCCTGATCTCTCTCCCCTCAAGGACCCCGTCGACACAAAAGAGGTTTCCATTGGACCCCAATTTCGTCCCCCAACACCGTAGATCAAACGTACAAGACAGATTACCGGTCGATCGATGTTACCACATCCCGACCTAGATGACAGGACCCCTCCTGTTTCACCATCGGTCTCGTCCGACCCCGGTCCGGAGAACTCAAGAACCCCGGTCGGGATCGGAAATCGGGAGTCGGAGGTAGGTCATATTCCGTCTCGTGGGACCTGGGTAGGGGACACGAGAGGTAGACTAAGTCACGGAGGTTCATATTCCCTACCATAGGAGGTCCAGTGGATCCGTAGTCTACTTTAGGTCCTACGTACCGGGAGGGATCGTGAGACAGTAGACGAGGGACGGGGTTGGGGTAGGAGGGAAGACCGTGTTAGGTCGTACCGACAATAGGTGTCCTCGTCGTTGGAACACCACACTCCTCTAGGGTGACGGACCTCTGACACCGGAATTAGGGGACGGACCGGGACTCGGTAGACATGGGGTCGTCCTCTACTGGGACCGAGGGTCGGACTGAGTCGACCCGGACCTAGGATGTACATCCGCTCTTGACTGAGACTCGGGACCGACTCCGTGCGACTAGGCATCGGATCTGGGACACGTGGTCCACCCCGGCTAGGACTCATGGGCGGGTGGGGTTGACTGAGACCGAGGACGCACGGTCGGTCTCCACTGGGACTCTAGGTCGGACCGGTTCGGCTGGGACCTAGGATGTGTGGTCGGTCTCGACTGGGACTCGGGGTCCGATCGACTCGACTGGGACCAAAGGCGTACGGTAGGTCTCTACTGGGAGTCAAGACCGAGTCAAGTCGACTGGGACCTAGGTCGTGCGGTCGGTCTCCTCTGGGGTCAGGGGTTTGACCAACTCGACTGGGACCTCGGACACGTGACGGCTGGGCTCGAGGACCTACGGACACGGCTGGAGTAGTTGCTTGTCACCGGGGCGTCGGCACGGAGGGCGGAGGTGAGGAACCCGGTCAGGAGTCTACGGAAGGGAGAGACGAACTACGACGATTCGGGAGCTGGGTGTGGTCTCCGTCGGGGGTAACACCACCCGGTACGGGCGGACAGGGCCCACGACCTGTCCGGGGTCTCGGAGGATCACCTCTGGCACCACCACCGGGCCCGTGACTCCCCGGCACCGAAACCGGCGGCAGAGTACCTCCCGGAGCTTCGGAAACGAGCCCGGGCCCCGAAGGCGGCCGATGTGGAGTGGTGGGTACTGGTCGACGTGAAAATACGGGTAGACCCGATGGTCGACCCACTCGGTCACGTCCCGGACCAGAAGTGGTCGGTCGCTGACGGACGGTGGGACGAGTTACGGAAGGGGTCCCGGGGGAAAGGGGCTAGTGGGACGTTCCAGTGGGGATCGGACTGACGGGTTCGACGGGGTTCTCAGGGGTTCCCCAGTAGGAACGACGGTGGGGGAGGGGACGGACTTGGGGGTTGGTGGAATGGGGGCGGAGGTCGTCCCGGGGGAGGTGTTTCGGAGGACCTCTGTGTTATGGTTCTGGACTCTCCTGCGGGGTATAAGACCTACCTCTTTCTGTAGACTCCGATAAGGGTCCCGTTCTACGACAGAAAGACCCAGTCAACTGACGGGTTCTGTCATCGTCGAAGTCGGGTGACCGGCAGGGAGTCGAAGATCGGGGACTCCCGTCGAAGGACTCCGTACAAAGGACTCACGGACACCTCTACCGTGTACCGACACCGAGTCTCGAGAGTCACACCGACTTATTTCCGAACAACCCACACAGACACTGTCACATAAACAACTGGGGTGGGAGTAGAGGGTCAGCAAAGAATCCAGGCGATAGGGACGTCCTCGGGGGGTCACGTGGAACCGGAACCCCGGTACCTACCTCCCGTCCGGGAACGAAGAGAGTGAGACGGACGAAGCCCGCAGTCCCACAAAGAAAGAAAGGTGGAGGTGAGTAGTGACAAGCGGCTCGTGGACGACCCACTGTCCGGGACCTAACCCGTGTCCGTCCCCCCTTGATCTGTCTACGCCAGAGTTGAATTCCCTATCCCGTCCGCATCTGACTGTCCCGGAGACGACCCTGTCGCCCTCGAGTTTACAGGAGTGACGTGAACACGGTCTTCTACTGCAGTATCGTCTCTGGACTCACGACTCATCTTAAATTCAGTCCGTCTCACCCCCAACTCACAAGAACCCCGTCCTTTCTTTTACCCGTCTCCTTTTTTCCCCTGAGCACTCTCGACTCCCACCCTCTCCACAGTCTCCCGTGTCGTCACGGTACCATCTCTACCCGTTGTGCCCTTCCCTCTACGGGTCCGGTCGAACCCGACCCCAACGAGACTCTCCAGATGCTCTGGGGAATCCTTGGAACGAAAGGAGTGGAGGGAGGGAACACTCCTCCTCGACCTCCTCAGAAGGGTCGAACCAGACGACACCCCTTCCGCGCCCGTACCGGTACCGGAGAATTCGAGTGTGGGGAGAGAGGACGTCCAAAGGTAGGGACCCCGTACTGGTACGTCGATCCGGACCGGGACCACGATCCCCACCGGGACACGAACCCCACACCGGTTTGGAACGACGCCCGGGGACGTGCGGGGAAGAGCCACGACACCTTGCACGGAAGTCGTGCGACATTCTTGGCGAAACCGCACGGGGACGGTGAGCTCCGGAACCCGTAGAGTCGGTTGGCACCGGTCGTAAAGGTGCCGGTCTTACAGTGGTAGAAGATGTTCTTGGCCGAGCCGAAGATGGGGATGAAACCCGGTTCCCCGTGTCGAGTGTTACCCCCGTAAGGTGTCCGACACGGAGACCCGGCGGTGAACCGCGCTCGACGGGTAGTCTAGGCGGCGTCGGACACCGGCCCGAAGCGACCGGACCGTCAGGACCTGACCCTCCTCACCACAGGTGAGACCCGGCCCTTGACCCCGGCGGCGGTTCAGATAGCCCGACGGAGGACCCGAACCCGTGTTACCCATAAGGGGTTGGACCTAGGGGTCCTCGTCGAGGTCTTCCGGGCGCGACCGAAGCTTGTCCGTCGGGCACGTGACTACCTCCTGTGCGACACCGAGCCGGCCCGTGACGTCGGGGTCCCCGAGACCCCGAAGATAGCGAAGGGTCGGACACCGTTACCGACCGTACCATGCCGAAGCTTAATGTGCCCGGTGACGGTACGACGACGGGACCGGGTGTTGTGGGTTGACGCAACCGAGACCCGACGGAGGTCGCGGGAGAAGGGGTCGTATATGGAGGGTGGGTCCGATGGTGGACGAGTGGTGGTCCGTAAACAGGCTATGGCGGACCTCCTCCGGAAGGCACACCGACAACGACCCGTGGGTGTAGGGGACGGACAGGACCGGATAAGGGCGGAGTGTGTGGCCTCGAGACCCTCCAAGGACAGGGTCCACTCACTTTCGACTTTAGATCCCCAGACTACCCCTCCGTACTGTAAGAGACTCACCGCCCGGATTCTTCGGGGAGTTTCTCCGAGTCCTGGCTCCCCGGGAGGAGATCTCCACCTTAACCTAATACCGTCACTCGGTACTTTCAAGAACTTCCATCTCCATCCCGGTCTTCCTCGACCCGTAAGGACTGGACCGAATCGTCGAGAGACGGGGGTCCTACTTGAACACGTCTGGTAACCACACTCGCGCCGTGACCCCCGTCGGCCGCACCACGAGACCCCCCTGGACTCGAAGAGGTCAAGACTCCACTAGTAACGGGGGGAGGTCGGACGGTGTGTCGGGTACGCCCCCAGGGTCTCTGCCCCTTTCGGGTACCACCCCGGTACCCTGTCCTCGTAACTATACAGGGAGGGAAGAGGAGTCCTCCTCACGACCGTAGAGGTACTGATGGATGACCCGTGGGACCCGGGGATACACTAGTTGCACTGGTCCCGTCGGTACCGGACGTCAGTGGTCGCCACGGTACCGGTACCGGCAACACGAACCGTTTTGGGTCCTGTTGATCTTCAGAAAGACGTAGACGTCGGTCTACCGTCGGGACCTCGAACCCTCAGGAAGTCGACGGCAACAATGGTCCCGACCCGACCGCGATGGACGGTCCTCGGGTCCGGACTCGAACCCGGACTTCTTCGTTGTATTTCGGTCCTCAGTAGACGGGGACTGGCAGAACAAGGACGACGGTAAAAAGGTCAGGACCTCCCTTCTGAGACAGGGGGAGAACAAGATACATCGAATAACAGTGAAGAGGGTACGTGTATGGGGTGAAGGGTGTCGTGGGGACCCCTCACTTTCTCCGGTTTTCTTCGTGTGGTAAAATTTGGGTCTCCGGGAGACTCTAGTGGACTAGGAGGACTGTACTTTCGTCGGGGTCCTTCAGTCATACGGTTTTTCAATTCCAACGGTCGGGTCTCGAGACAAGATGTGGAGTGACTCAGACGCGTCTCCAGTGTCCTCTGGGCTGGTCCCTACCCCCCCGGGGGGTTCCTCTAAGACCGATTGTAGACAATTCACGATTCGACAACGGAGATGAGACGAAAGTAGTATTTCAATGAAAAAGAGAGTGACGGACTCCAAACCGACCAGGGCTCAAGAAGGTTTGGGTGGTGGGAAGGGCACCACTCGCAGGACGACGTTTTACGTCTCTCTACGCCCAGGACGCACCACCTGTCGTGGCACGCCCGTCGAAGTCTCAATTACTGATGTGCACGACCCCCCTCCTGCGTCCCGTAACACCCACGTATCAAGTCGATCTCGCAGCACCGGAATACCCGAGGGGGCCTCATCTGATGTTAAGGGTTCCACGAGACGCGGGTCGGACCGCGGCCATTAGACGCGTGCGTCGTGGAACCCTTATCTTCAAAGCCGGCGTACCTACGCCAGACTCGGCTCACCGCTCCCTGAGCGGAAGGGCCGGTGGGTAAATCGCCTCGCCCCGCCCCGCGAAGCTGGGAAGACCGTCCCGCCCCGCGGAGCGCTTCTACCACCGCGCGCGTCGCACACCGAGGGCAGCAGACGGATCCAGAGTTGAGTCGCGTGGCCGGCCGCTGAGCGACCGGACCTTGAGGGGCGGCGGCCCAGGGACTGGGGGGCGGGGCAGCACGGGCTGAACGCCGTACGGGGCGCGGGCTTTTCCGTCGCGCGGGGCGTCTCCGCCGGTCGCGGCCCCTCCTCCATTCAACCCCACCCCACCCACCGCCCCGTGCCCCTTTGACTCCTTGCAGTTTGATCCCAGGGTCACCCAAGGGCAGTCACTGATTGGAATCCCAAGAGCCCATGTCTGAGGACGGAACGGGTCAGACCACGGCGGTGGACGTTTGAGGGGGGCACTGCCCGTGCACAGGGTCTTCAGTCGCCGGTGCACACGCGGATTGAACTCGCACGACGGGCGCACGGGCTCGGGAGCGAGGCCGAGCGTGGACCAGGCGTGGACGACCGGAACTAACCAAAGAGTAACGGAGAGATAGGTCAGGCGACACTACCTGTTTGACCGGTCAGCCTCGACCTCGGGCAGGCGAGAGGTTTGGGACTAGGAAAGGGCTTGACCTGATCCTTTAACCACCCTCTGGACCGAATAGGACCTCATGACTCTCTCTCCCACTACCCCTTTGACGTCTTAAACCCCGGAACTGACGGACCGAGGTCTTCCGCCTACTCGCGGGACCCCGGGCTCCGTCAGGACTCTCAGCGAATAGTCCAGCTGGTCCTCCACGTCGCATACAGGGCCATGTCATTTGTTCAAATACAAATGGGTCGTCTCTACCCCACGGAAAATCCGTACCGACTGTGGACCGGTGGTAAAATTACCCCGAACCTACTCCCACAATGGCTTGGTGTGAACCTAAGTGAACGGACCCTCGTTATTTCGGTCAGATGACTACTTTGGCGTCTTTACGTCCCGCGTCGCCACCCCCACCCACGCCTCCGCCCCCACTCCGAGACTCCTCGAGACCAAGAAATACAGAGTCTCGTGTCTCTTAAGTCGTTCTCCACTTTCACTATTTATTTTTCACTGAGAAATCTTATCGTGTGAACTCTCCGGATGTTCACCCACCCACTCTTCCACGACGGGGTTCTTGAACCACCCATATCAAAATATTAGTTTCCTTCTCACCCCTCTCGTTCTTCTGGTGGAAGAAGGAGTAAGAACTCTACAGTGCGAAGGTAGTAGTCAAGGAAGACGTGTACCCTATCCCCTCAAAAGAACGGGGATGTTCCAGTTTAGTCCTGACAGTACCGCGTCACCCTTACTCGTTTTTCCGTCATTGGTATATGACTTTATACTATTCAGTAAAGTCCAAAATCGTATTACATTGAGAAAGGAATTTAGAAAAGAAAATCACGTGAGTCCCCTCATACAGGATCCTTAATAACCCGACCTACATCCAGAGGAAGATGGTAATTTTGTTACCAACAAACCCCCGTATGGAAGACGAAGACAAAGTACTAAAATACTAATTCGTTTGGACGAACGAAAGACAAAAAAATTTCCACGAAAGAACTTACTACTAAGTGAATTTCGTCAGAGGGTATCAAAAAAGAATGTGAGAGAATCACCCTAATTGACAAATTAGTGGATGAAACAGAAAAAGTCAAGTCAAGTCAAGTCAGCGAGTCAGCACAGGATGAGAAACGCTGGGGTACTTAACGTCGTGCGGTCCGGAGGGACAGGTAATGGTTGAGGGCCTCAAGTGGGTTTGAGTACAGGTAACTCAGTCACTACGGTAGGTCGGTAGAGTAGGAGACAGCAGGGAAAGAGGAGGACGAGGGTTAGGGAGGGTCGTAGTCTCAGAAAAGGTCACTCAGTCGAGAAGAGTACTCCACCGGTTTCATAACCTCAAAGTCGAAATCGTAGTCAGGAAGGTTTCTTGTGGGTCCTGACTAGAGGAAATCTTACCTGACCAACCTAGAGGAACGTCAGGTTCCCTGAGAGTTCTCAGAAGAGGTTGTTTCGTAGTTAAGAAGCCTCGAATCGAAAGAAGTGTCAGGTTGAAAGTGTAGGTATGGACTGGTGACCTTTTTGGTATCGGAACTGATCTGCCTGGAAACAACCGAGACGGGGATAGTAAGGGACGGAGGTCCATAAATAGGAAATACGAATTTCCCCCAATTCCCGGTTGTTTGAATAGTAATTGACGAAAGACGACTCTATCCTACATCCGGAGGGACCCCTTTTTCACATTCTGGACTGACTCAGAAGGAAGAGAAAAGCCTCTTGACATTACGATTGAGACCAACACACACACAATCAGTGAGTCAGTAAAGACTGAGCAACGCTTGGGTGCCTGACATCGGGCGGCCCGAGGAGACAGGTACCTTAAGAGGTCTTATGACCTCGCCCAACGGTAAAGGATGAGGTCCCCTAGAAGGACTCGGTCACTAACTTGGTTCCAGAGGACGTAACGTCCGTCTGAGAAATGACTGACTCATGATAAAATAATCGGGAACACCCACAATTTGTAGTCTCTTACTCAAATATCTTCTATGTTTACTTTTCTTAATTTCGTTGTCTGTAATCTTCTCAATAATTTTCTCTAACATCGGTGTCAAAACCTCTGGGTTTGGTATAAAAGGTTTCAAAGGTATAGACCTCTCCCAATGAACTTCGGAGTGAACAAACGAAAACCGATCCGGACCTTGGAATGATAAAATATGAAGTCCAAAATATGAAGTCTCAGAAAATCAATATCTAAATCAGAACAATAAAATTTGTGTAAAAAACAAGTGTAGTAAATCACTATTCCCACCGAAGGAACAGGAAGCTCTTTGTCAAGTCAAGTCAGCGAGTCAGCACAGGATGAGAAACACTGGGGTCCTTAACGTCGTGTGGTCCGGAGAGACAGGTAGTGGTTGAGGACCTCAAGTGAGTCTGAGTGCAGATAGCTCAGTGACTACGGTAGCTCGGTAAAGTAGGAGACACCAGGGGAAGAGGAGGACGGGGGTTAGGGAGGGTCGTAGTCTCAGAAAAGGTAATCAGTTGGGAAGAGTACTCCACCGGTTTCATAACCTCAAAGTCGATATCGTAGTCAGGAAGGTTTCTTGTGGGTCCTGACTAGAGGAAGTCTTACCTGACCAACCTAGAGGAACGTCAGGTTCTCTGAGAGTTCTCAGAAGAGGTTGTGGTGTCAAGTTTTCGTAGTTAAGAAGCCGTGAGTCGAAAGAAGTGTCAGGTTGAAAGGGTAGGTATGAACTGGTGACCTTTTTGGTATCGGAACTGATCTACCTGGAAACAACCGTTTCATTACAGAGAAGAAAAATTATACGATAGATCAAACCAGTATTGAAAAGAAGGTTCCTCATTCGCAGAAAATTAAAGTACTGACGTTAGTGGTAGACGTCACTAAAACCTCGGGGGTTTTTATTTCAGACTGTGACAAAGGGGTAGATAAAGGGTACTTCACTACCCTGGTCTACGGTACTAGAAACAAAAGACTTACAACTCGAAAGTCGGTTGAATAAGTGAGAGGAGAAAGTGAAAGTAGTTCTCCGAAAAGTCAAGGAGAAGTGAAAGACGGTATTCCCAGCACAGTAGACGTGTAGACTCCAATAACTATAAAGAGGACCGTCAGAACTAAGGTCGAACACGAAGAAGGTCGGGTCGTAAAGAGTACTACATGAGACGAATAATCAATTTATTCGTCCCACTGTGTCACCGGGGATTAAATCAATTATTCAGGGTGGATAATTTCCCTCTCCTGTTAGTCCGTGTTTGTCTTTCCTTACATCTTTACTGACCGGTGACTACAACGTGTTTTCCCCAACGTCCTTTCACATGGACACAGAGAAAGGACTGTGAGGGTGATGTATAAAGAATACTAACAATTCCGAAAGTCAGAAATCCAATTTTGACTCTCCCAACGGGACCACGAATGCTCTCTAAAATAGTTCACCGAGTGGTGTAGTTACTGGTGGACTTCGAACTCCGAGTGGTGATCAATACATCCACCATAGAGATAGATATCGGTGAAACCCAGAACCCGAGGGAGTCGGAAAATTAATATTTTGGTAGTTTTCGAATACCCAGAGACAGGGAAAGACCGTAGACCCCGAAAGGGAGACGGTTTCGAGACTAACAAGAGTTTCACCTAACTCGTGGAAGAAAGGACGTCACGGGTGAAACAGGGGGATCCCATGTGACCAAAACAGACCCGCGGGTACTCGGAACGCCAAGTGGTGGCGGTCAAACTGGACCTTTCCGGTCGGAGCGGAAGTCATCAAAAAGTTACCGGCTTCGGTGACGGTCGCAAACCCGGAAAACATATAAAGAAACCCACGGAAACCACAGAGTCAAATATAAGGATACTAACTTTTGACTTATCTGGTCGACCTCGTTCAGTGAAGGTCCCCAGACCCCTGACCCTCAACCAAAACTTAGGACACGACTACGGATCCCACCTGACCCGATACTCTACGTATCGGACTTCCCGGACACGGATCTCCTCCCTCGCTCGGTACAAGTATATGAAGAGTAAATAAATAGACCGAGACGGACCAGAATCAACGCTGTGGACCTTAGAAATCAACGTCGTACGTTTGAGAATTAACACCGTAAACCCTAGATCAAGGGGCTGGTCCCTAACTTAAGTGTAAGGGAAGTAACCTTCACGTCTCAGGATTGACGAACCGGTGGTTCCCTCAGAGACAGACATCTGAAAAAGTGCTACCGGGAAGACTGACCACACTCCACCACGGAACAGCATCAACAGTAAATGTAGACAGATTTTTAATCACTACAACTCGTGGAAAAGTACACGAAAAATCAGTAATCATACAGAAGAAATCTCTTTACAGATAAATTTATAAGACTAAAAAAAAAATTGTATCTTGACATACTCGACAAACATATAAAATCTCTAATTAGGGAAGAGCCAACAAACAAACGTTTATAAAGGAGGATAAGACACCCAAAGAAAAACAAATACCAAAGAAAAGACACGTCTTCGAAAATTCAAATAAATCCAGGGTAAAGAATTAAAAATTTTAAAAGTAATGAGATCCTCCACCTAGTTTCTTGTATGACGACACTAAATGCAATTCCTCACAAACGGGATACAAAAGGAGATCCTCAAAATATCTCAGACCGGAATGTAAATCCAGAAATTAGGTAAAACTCAAATAAAAACACATACCACAATCACTCACTTTCAGCACAGACTGAGACACTGGGGTACCTATATGTCAGGCACCTTAAGAGGTCCGGTCTTATGACCTCACCCATTGGTAAGGGAAGAGGTTCCCTAGAAGGGTTGGGTCCCTAGTTTGGGTCCAGAGGGAGTAACGTCCGTCTAAGAAATGGTAAACTCGGTGGTCCCTTCGGAGATACCATAATCTCCTACAAGAGTAAAGTAAGAAGAGTGACATTGACAGGTCGAAAGGGTCGTGTGGTGAATGACTTCTCTGACGGAAAAGAGGTAACATATAAGAACGAAGGAAACAGTATCTAATGAACTGGCATCCACGTACCCAAATAAAGACCCAGGTGACTAGAGATAAAGACCAAAACACGGTCATGAGATGACAAAACTAATGACATCGACACATCAAACCAGACTTCAGTCCCACGGACTAAGGACGTCGAGACAAAAAGAAGAGCCCTAACGAACCGATAACTCCCGAAAGACACAAAGATATGTTTAGATTTGTAAACAACAACAACAACAAGATCAAAACATTCTTTACGGTAACCATTAAACTATCCCTAACGTGACTTAGACATCTACCGCGACCCATCATCAGTACAAAACTGTCATAACTGAGAAGGTCCGGTTCTCGTACCACATAGAAAGGTAGACAATCACAGTAGGTGTTAAGAAAGTAGTGATAAAAGTCGCATATTAAGAAAATAGAGGAATCCATCCGAATAAGGATCCACAAAATGAGAAAAACTACACTACCATTTACCCCTAATAAAGGAACTAACGAAAGAAATTTTTTTAACGATAAACCGACGTGGTCCAGAATCAATGCCGTGTACTCCAGAAACTAGAGGTAACACCGCTCGTCTTAGAAAAGTAACGTCGTACACCTTAGATCAAGGGACTTGTCCCTAACTTGGGTCCGGGGACGTGACCGTCACATCCCAGGGTCGGTAACTTCCGTCCCTTCAAGGGACAAAAGGAACTAAAGAGAAAGACTAAAGAACAACAATCACATATCCTTAAGTTCACTAAAGATGTAATTAAAACGTAGGTCGTTTAAACGGTGTAAGTAACCACTCGCGATCATCAAAAACCTAAAAGACACATGTCATAGTGCAGTAGACGTTTGTCACTGTCAAAAAAAAAGGAAAGGTTAAACCTAAGGAAAAGAAAGAAAGAAAAGAGACTGACAGTATGAATCGTGAAACTTTTGATACAACTCATTTTCACCGTTCCCATCTGTAGGAACAGAAGAAAGATTAGAATCTCCTTTACAAAGGTCGAAAAGTGGTAACTCTTACTACGATCGATACCCAAACAGTACATACCGGAGATAATACAACTTCATTCAAGGGAGACACGGGTGAAAGACCTCTCAACAATAGTATTTACCTATAACTTAAAACAGTTTTCGAAAAGGAAGTAGTTAACTCTACTAATATACCAAAAATAAGAAGTCAAACAATTACACCACATAGTGTCACCAACTAAACCTATATAACTTCTTAGAAACGTAGGGATCTTATTTAGGGTGAACTAAGACCACGCTCGGAAAATTACATAACAACCAAAGTCAGACGATCATAAAACAACTCCTAAAAACGTAGATACAAGTAGTCACCATAACTGGACATAAACATACACAGACAAAACCATAATCCCACTACCACCGGAACATCTTAACTCAAACCCTCACAAGGAAGTAGACCTTAAACCCCCCTATAAAAGTCTTTATACCCACAATTGAGAAGAGATGTACAAACCATTTTCAGTGGATACTTCGGTGGACCAGGACCTAAAAACAGACAACCTTCAAAAGAGTAGTGTCGCAGTGAAAGTAAGGAACACTAACCACACAAGTACAAAAGACAAAGAAGGGCCAAGTCAGAACTTTCCATATGTAAAGATTCTTAAGCATGTGAAGAGAAAAATTTAATTTTGAAAAATTTCACAAACAAATAAATACCAACGTGGGACACTGAACGTCCTAGAATTAATTAAGGGACTGGTCCCTAACTTGAACCCGGGGACCATCACCTTCGCGCCTCAGGATTGGCGTTCTGGCGGTCCCTTACGGGTCTTAAACAGACAAAGAAAATCCAACAGGTAAAATAACCGTATTTCAACAAACATCATCAGAGAATCCTGGGAAACATTACTACAAAGACACCGCAGGTAAGATTGAAGAAAACGTAGAGACTACATTAAAAATAATAATAAATAAAGGACCGACACGACGTCCCCGCACAGAGAGAGGACGTAGAGGACGTGACCGTCCACCTAAGAAATGGTGACTCGGTGGTCCCTTCGGGTGATTAAAATAACTAAACTCGGGTGAGAAAAAAAAAAGGAACTACTCAGACCGATTGCCAAATACTTATAACACATAGAAAAGTTTCTTGTTCGAAAATGAAAGTAACTAAAAGAGATACTAAAAGAAACAGAGAATAAAGTAAGTAAGGACAAGAACACAAATATTAAAGAGGATGATTGAAACCTAAAACAGAAAGAAGACACCAACGAAATCCATATTCCAATGGAACGAAGAAACTATAAAGGAGAACAAAGGACTCCGTTGTAACGTAGGGACATTTGAACGGAAACCCTTGACGAAAACGCCGTAGGGTATCCAAAACCTAGACCGGTAAAGAGAGAGTCAAGTCAAGTCAAGTCACCGTAGTTAGAGAAAAGATGGGGTTCCTGACGTCGTGCGGTCCGGAGGGATAGGAAGTGGTAGAGGACCTCGAACCAGTTTGAGTACAGGTAACTCAGTCACTACAGTAGGTTGGTAGAGTAGGAGACAACAGGGGGAGAGGAGGACGGAAGTTAGAAAGGGTCGTAGTCCCAGAAAAGTTTACTCATCTCAGAAAAGTTTACTTAACCAAGAAACGTAGTCCACCGGTTCCATAGCCTCGAAGTCGAAGTCGTAGTCAGGAAGGTTACTTATAAGTCCTGACTAAAGGAAATCCTAACTGACCAAACTAAAGGAATGTCAGGTTCCCTGAGAGTTCTCAGAAGAGGTTCTGATATTAAGTTTTCGTAAAGAGACATCCATACAAAAAAGTTAAGGAGCAACTAAAAAAAGTCACTAGGTGACTTATATATAATAAACTTAAAAAAAGGGTATATCCAAAACTCTGTCACAACTGATCTCAATGGACACGACAGGTAGTCCAGGAACAACTATTAGACAAAATGTATGTAACCACATATACACAAGTAGGGTTGGACGTTTAAATAGGGAGGGAGGGTAGGGAGGGAAATCATTAGTATTTAAAGAAAAGAAAATATAAATAAACAAAACCGATACCGGACGTCCAAGACCGTAGAGTCAAGGTACTGGTCCCTAGGCCAGATTCTGGAACCGTCACTTTGGACCCTGGATTAGGATATGACGTCCCCTTAAAGGGTATTTAAAGAAAAGATTCAGACACCCTGACAAAGACAGAACATTTAATCAAGTAAACGTAGTTAAAAATCTAAGGTGTACATTCGTTATAGTATCCTACAAAAACCTAGAGACGACTAAAAGAACTTAGTGGCATTAGTAGAGATCCAGGAACAACGACTTTTAACGTAATAAAGTAAGAATAAAAAAAACCAACTATATGGTAACATATATACATGGTATAGAAGAAATAAGTAGATAGTTCTCTGTAAAACCTCTGAAGACACAGGACCGACAACATTTATCACGACGTTACTTACAACCCCACGTATATACAAATCCTTAATACCAAAAGACTCTTATAGGCGACCCTTCTCGTAAAGGTTTAGGATACCAACCACACAAAAAGTAAAAAGTCCGAGAGGGAGGAGAAAAGGGTTAACCGACACGGGGAAAGGTAAGGGGGGTTGTCACATCCTCCCAAGGGGAAAGAGATGTGTCATGAATGACAAACATCTGAAAACCTCCTACCGGTAAGACGGACCACCCTCTACTATGGAACACCAGGAAAACTAAACGTAAAGAGATGATTATTCGATACGACTCGTTCAAAAGTGCACAAAAAAAGAAAAAAATTGTCGCTCTCACTTTATAGGTAGAACTTTAACTGAAGCACTTTCAGGTGGGAGACTTAAGAAAAGACTAATGGAGGGGTCCCTATAAAGAATACCCGTTCACGGTGAATGAATGTCACGGGGTCGGGAACACTAATAATTCACAGGTCTTTCACTTTCAGTGAGTCAGGACAGGCTCAGAAACGCTGGGGTACCTGATATGTCAGGTACCTTAAGAGGTCCGGTCTTATGACCTCACCCATCGGATAGGGAAGAGGTCACCTAGAAGGACTATGTCCTTAGCTTCACCCCAGAGAACGTGACGTCCGCCTAGGAAATGGTTGACTCGATAGTCCATTAGGGACTCACAGGTCTTCGTTCCCAAAAGTTCGACATCAAGACTCTTTACCGGCGTTCCGCCTTCCTAAAAAAAGCACGGGTTGTGACCCAGAAGACCGGCGGTCTCGGAATCGTTTCTCAGGACAAGAACCGATTATTGACTCTCACCTTACACGGTCTAGTTTGTTGGTTCCCGAACACCGAAGAAAGAACAAGGGACAATCGGAAGTGTGGGGGTCTGTTTATTGGTTGAGAACATAGCGCCGTCGCGGGTCCCACGCCATATCTCCGGTCCCAACTGACCTTCCTTCATCCGACCTCCGCCCTTGGGGTGGTGGTCCTCTGGACGTGTGTTCGACTGACAAGTATCGCGAGAGTCAGGTCTCCCACGGGGTGGGAAGCCAACGGGATCAAAACCAAAACGACGACCTCCCCGGGGGACCTACACCTGTCGCACTAGGGTAAGTCTCCCCTACTCTGTGGCGTTTAGGTTCCCCCCCAAGGACACGTCCGTGCACGAGGGACCGAGCGAGTCGGGGGACTGACGAGACCGCGGGTCCCTCAATTGTGGTCGGATCCAGGGGGACCAGACTTCCCTTATATCATCCGTAAAGACAAAGAAAAAAATTAACCCCAAAATAAAATACAACCTCATGTCCACTAAACCGTGCTACGCGAACAAAATCCACCTGTCGTGGATTCAACACAAACAAAAAAACCACACGTCGAAGTCCATATGACACTAAGTCAAGCTGGATATGCATATGGATAAGAAAGAACCTCATAAAAGGGCATAGTCCAAACTGTCTCATAAAGCACTTTCAAGGACCCGAGGTGTCATTCCGTAACAACTAGTGTAAAACACATATACAAAACACAAATAGAATTGGAGGTTTAAAGAGAAGGGATGGGGTGGACTAAGAAAACCATTTGTATATAAACAAACGGTTCTGGAACTCAGACACAGACACAAAAATTTAATCAAGGAAACAAAGTTAAAAATCACAGGTGGATATTCTCTATGGTATACTGTAAGAACAGAGAACAGAGGTAATGTGAGCAGCCGTACTAGCAGAGACGGAGGTCGACACAACAACGGTTACCGCAATAAAGTAAGAAAAGAAACGGACTCCTTTTACCGTAACAGACATACTTGTGGTACAAATAAAGAAGTAAGTGGACAACTACCTAGAACTCGTCCGAAGACACAGGAACGACGACGTTTATCTTACCATTACTTACAACCCCACGTACACACAAATCCTTAATACTAAAGACTCCTGTTTCCTTGCGGGCCCTCCCCGCACAACCTTAAGAGACCAACCGGACAAAAAGCACGAAAGTCCTTAGAGGGGCGACGAGAGGTGCGACCGACACGGCGAGACATGAGGACTGCCACCTCCGAACAAGAGAATCAAGGTACGGTACAAGTCGTACATGACAAACCTCTGAAAACCTCCTACCGGTGCAAGGGACCACCCTCCACTATGTCGCACCAGGAAAACTAAACGTAAAGAGTTTATCACCACGAGTCGTTCAAAAGTACACTAAGAGAGAGAGAAAAAAAAAAATTAATTTTAAAAACAATTAAAAATTGTGGTTTTTGTAAAACATAACCCTTTATCGGCTAATTACCCCGAAGGGACCATCGAGTCGACCATTTCTTAGGCGGACGTTACGTCCTATGGAGTCAAGGTAAGGATCCAACCCTTCTAGACGATCTCTTCTCTGTCCGATGTGAGGTCATAAGACCGGATCTCTTCAGGTACCTGACACATCAGGTACGTTTCTCAACCTGTGTTGACTCGCTGAACCTGAAAGTGATTGTCACAACACCATCAAAGTCCACTTGTCACTTCCCTGAGTCCGTATTTACATAGGTAAGAGGGGGTTTGGGGGAGAGTGGGTACGACCGTGTATTGTAAATCGATATGTCATTCAGGAACAACCAATATGAAAAAAAAAAACCAATAGGTAATTTTTTTTAAAAATACGTAAAATTATATCAACTATATGTCATAACAAAAACTCAAGGTGTGGTTGGACCAAGTCAAGATGTATATGGACATGGACATGGAAGAGCCCATAAAATGGGTGTTTCCAGTAACGTCCAACTCAACTCACAGAAGACGATAAAGTATGTAGGAACGACTACTACACAAAATGTGTGTGTGTGTACATAAATGATACATAAATACACAACACAAGACAGTCACAGTCGGAAGATTAAATAAGAAGAGGGTAGGGGTTGACAAGGGAAATTATTTAGATTCAAGGAGAAAAACGAGTAAGAAGACAATCATGTGATCAAGTAAACATAGTCACAAAACTAAGGTGGTCATTCACTATAGTCACTATGAACAAAAGGAGACTGAGAGACAGGGACCACATCAGTAGAGACACACATAGGTTCACGGCGTCTACCGCACCAAAGTAAAACAAAAGATCGACTCATCAGCCCGTACCTCACAGACGACGTAGAGAAAAAGAAGGAAAATAGCTGCCGACACGAAAAACCACCAAAGGTGCCTAAAGGATAACACTTATCACCTTGTACCTTGAAACCCGTGTTCAAAAACGTCCTACCAAAAGGGAGACTAACAAGGTCCTGACTCTATAGGTCCCGAACACCGTCGTAAAACCAAACAAAACCTTTATTGAAGGTACCACAAGAGATAAAGTTTCACCGGTGACTGTCGTATAAACGGGGTTGTCACGTCATCCCTGGGAAAAGACGGGTCGGAGAGAACGTAAAAAAAAAAAAAGAGAGAACGTGAATAACACATCTGAAAAACTATGGACCATATCCCCAATACCTAAACAGTAAAACTAAACGTACAATGATTAGTGACCTCTACGACTTGTTGAATGGTAAACTGAAAAACAAAGGACATCCTCACATCATTGTGAATCGAGAACGGTAAGTAAAGAACCCTCACTCGGGGTAAAAGTTCAACTAAGGGAACTGGATGGTCTTCTGTGAGGAACTCCCGTCCGTAGTAAGTGTCGGGACGTCAGGAACACTTACCATTGACGGGAAACAGACTAAGTTTGAACTACGATACTCTTCTCGGGTTTGTTCCACCGTCGTGAAAGGGGATGGGATGGGACCATAAAGGTCGTTCGTCTGGAAAGTAGTGGAGTCCCTTTCGACAAAAGGACCCACCAGTTACGCTCACCTTTCACGGGCTTCTTTCTCGGTTCCCGAACATTAATTAAGGGTGAAGACAGAACGAAAAGTCCGAGACGAGAGGGGAAGGGTGAGGTCTCTATGTAGAGTTCGGGACGTCATCACAACACGACTCCCACGACAACAAGCCTCCATCCCGCTGGGTTTCCTTAGTCACGAATTCACCCAAGGGGTCCTCGCCCTCGGTACCTCTGTGCCTCTGAAAGGGTTCGAGAACGATGAATCACTGATGTCGTAGGAAGTACGTGTCCGATCGGAAGCGACTGTCTCCCAGTCGGACGTAATGCCGACACCAGGGTAGGTCTCCCAGCATCCAACGTGTCCACGTCAAGTCAAGTCAGTGAGTCAGCACAGGTTTAGAAACGTTGAGGTACTTGGTGTCGTACGGTCCGGAGGGAGAGTTAGTGGTTGAGGGTCTCAGGTGGGTTTGGGTACAGGTAACTCAACCACTACGGTAGGTCGGTAGAATAGGAGATAGCAGGGGAAGAGGAGGACGGGAGTTAGTAAGGGTCCTAGTCCTAGAAAAGATTACTCAGTGGAGAAGCGTTGTCTACCGGTTTCATAACCTCAAAGTCGAAGTCGTAGTCAGGAAGGTTACTGATAAGTCCTGACTAAAGGAAATCCTACCTGACAGAGGAACGTCAGGTTCCCTGAGAGTTCTCAGAAGAGGTTGTGGTGTCCACGTTCCCTCGGACTAAACGAGAGGGTCCGAGGTGTCGAGAGAGTTTCAATCGGGTCCTGTCGAACCCTGGGTCCGGACATCCCGGAGACACCCACATTGTGGTCGGGTCCTCTATACCAGGAGGAGCTTGTCTTATCCGTCAGGTCGGAGACCAAAAAAAACAAAAAAAAAAATTTAAAGGTAAAACAAAACGTTATATCAACTAGACCTTATAACAAAAACTCAAGATGTGGTTGCAGTGAGTCAAGATGTACATGGACATGGAAAGAGCCCACGAAATGGGTGCTTCGAGTAATCTCTCACAACTCCTCTCACAAAACACGGTAAAGTAAGTAGGTACGACTAAGGCCAAAATATATCTATAAATAAATGATGATACATACTTGTCTGAACAAGGTTTATCCTTTTCCTCATACAGTTCCGACTTACAACAGTGGTACGAATCTACCTACCTACTTCGTGTTCGACCTTAGTTCTAACGACCCTCTTTATAGTTATTGAAGTCTATACGTCTACTGTGATAGGAATACCGTCTTTCACTTCTTGATTTCTAGGAGAACTACTTTCACTTTCTTCTCTCACTTTTTCAACCCAATTTCGAGTTGTAAGTCTTTTGATTCTAGTACCGTAGACCAGGGTAGTGAAACACCGTTTATCTACCCCTTTGTCATCTCTGTCACAGTCTGAAATAAAACCCCCCGAGGTTTTAGTGACGTCTACCACTGACGTCGCTACTTTAATTTTCTACGAATGAGGAACCTTCCTTTCAATACTGGTTGGATCTGTCGTACAATCTTTCGTCTCCGTAATGAAACGGTTGTTTCCAGGCAGATCAGTTCCGATACCAAAAACGTCATCAGTACGTACCTAAACTCTCAATCTGATATTTCTTTCGACTCACGGCTTCTTAACTACGAAAACTTGACACCACAACCTTTTCTGAGAACTCTCTGGGAACCTTACGTTCCTCTCGGTTGGTTAGGTAGGATTTCCTCTAGTCAGGACTCACAAGAAACCTTCCTGACTACAAGTTCGACTTTGAGGTTATGAAACCGGTGGACTAAGGTTCTCGACTGAGTAAACTTTTCTGGGACTACGACCCTTTCTAACTTCTTCCCTCCTCTTCCCCTGCTGTCTTTTACTCTACTTTTTTTTTTTTTTCTTTTACTCTACCGTAGTGACTGAGTTACCTGTACTCAAACTCATTTGAGCCCCTCAACCACTACCACACGACGTCAGGTGCCCCAGAGTTTCTTAGTCTGTGACTTGACTCGTTGGCTCGACTTGACTATGTGACTGAACAGTAAAAGACAGTGAGGGTCGTAAGAGTAAATAAGAAGAGGGGTGGGGTCAACAAGGATACCATTTAAAATTCTAAAAAAGATCGGGAGGAAGACATAGTATCATGTGGTCAAGACAACATAGTCACAAAGTCAAGGTGGAGATTCCCTATAGTTACCACACAAAAAGAGACTCAAAGCGAGTCAACCTGACTCACTGACTTGACTTGACTTGACTCGAAAGTAGTGCAATCTTTTTCGGCAATAGGACCCACCAGGTAAACTCACCTTTCACGGGCTCCCAAACACTAAGTAAGGGAGAAGGGAGAACGGGAAGTCCGAGACGAGAGGGGTAGGGATGACCCTCTATGTAGAGTTCGGGACGTCATCACAACACGACTCCCACGACAACAAACCTCCACCCCGCTGGGTTTCCTTAGTTACGAATTCACCCAAGGGGTCCTCGCCCTCGGTACCTCTGGTCCTCTGAAGAGTTTCTAGAATGATAAGTCGCTGATGTCGTAGGAAGGCCACGTGATCCGATCGGAATCGACTATCTCCCGGTCGGACGGAATGTTCCCGCACCAGGGTAGGTCTTCCGACGGCCTTCATGTCCACAATCCCCCCGAGCAAACGGACGTGTCCGAGAAGGCGAGAGAGCCCAAATGGGTCCGGTCGAACCCTGGCTCCGGACAAGTCCGGAGCACCCACACGGTGGTCGCGTTTACCGGGCCCGGAGGACCTTGTCTCATCCGTCAGGCCTAGACGAAATTAAAGGTAAAACATAGTATTATGTCAACTATATGTCACCAGACGACAAGATGTAGTTGGACTAAATCAATTTACATATTAACATAGACATAAAAGAGGCTAGCAAATGGGTTCTCCTATAATGTCACACCACTCATCTCAGAGAGCGCCATAAAGGACGTAGGAACCACTAAAACACCCCAAAAACACATATATGTGTGTATATATGTGTGTGAAATAAATAAACACGAAAGGACAGTTAGGGTGGTAAGGGTAAAAAAGGGAGATGAGTGGTAGATAAGGAAAATCATTTAATTCAAGACAAGAACCAGAGGGAAGACATAACAATCATGCGACCAAGCCCACAAGTCACAAAGCTCAGGAGTAAACACTACACTTACCACGCACAAAAAGGGACAGACTGACCCATGAATCGCGTCAGGAGAGGACTACACAGAGTCTCGGTGCTTACCGGACCGAAGTAGGACAAAACTACGACTGACGATCAAGTACCATACAAACAACGCACAGAAAAAGAAAGCAATTAATTACTTGTATGAATGGTCACCAAAGTCACCGATACTACAAAACCTATAACCGCGTTTATGGTAAAGTTACGTATACAGAAAAGTTTCCTACCAAAGGAGGTTCATCTAGGGTCCTCACGTTAGAGGTCTCGAACACCGTCGTGAGAACAAAGTAACACCTTTCTTGAAGCCATCACAAGAGGTCTCACCGGCGACGGTCAAATATAAACGTGATTGGCACACCATCACAAGGGAAAACACGGGTCGGAGAAAACTTAGAAAACACCCATCGGGAAAACTATTGACCACAATTCTCAAATGGTTAAACAGTAAATCTAAACGTAAAAAGATTAGTGACTTCTACGACTTGTAGACTGGTAATCTGAACACACACACACATTTCTTACATCATTTTAAATCGAGAACGTCAACCAAAGGACTCTCACTCGGGCCAAAAGTTCAGCTAAAAGAACTGGATGGTCTCCTATAATGAACTCCCGTCCACGGTAAGTGTCGAGATGTTTGGAGATACAATTCACGGGACTTTGAGGAAAACTTTCTACGACAATGATCAGCACCGGTGTTCCACCGTCGGGAAGGGGGAGGAGAGGGGACACAAAACCCGTTAGACTAGGAAGTACTCGAAATCTCTTTGGCCAAAGGACCCACCAGGGAATCTCACTTTGAACGACCCTCTTTATCGGTACTCGAACACTAAGTCAAGGAGAAGGAAGAACGGGAAGTCCCAGGAGGGAGAGAAGGGTGGGACCTCTGTTTAAAGTTCGGGACGTACTCAAAATAACTCCCAAGACACCAAAATCCACCCCGTTGGTTTTCCTTCGGACGCGATTCACCCAAGGGGTCCTGGTCCTCGACACCTCTGGCCCTCTGAAGACTCGTGAGAATGATGGGTCATCGAGGTCCTAGTGAAGTCCACATGATCCGATCGGAATGGAGAATCTCCCAGTCGAACGTATTGGTCGAACACCAGGGTCGACTCCCATCGTCCTTCATGTCCACGGTCCACCGTGAGTAGACCTCCGTGTTTGGGAAGTCGAGAGAGTCTAAGTAGGGTCCGGTGGGACCCTGGGTCCGGTCAAGTCCGAAGTGATGAGACTGGGACGGGTCCACTGTCACCGGAGCACGTCATCTTATCCACCCGGGGTGAGATAAAAAATTTTTATAGTAAAGGCAAGATAACGTAACATCCACTACGCGTCACACGAAAATAAAGACGTCGTTGGACTAAGTCGGTGTGTAAGTGAAAATGGACAAGAAAGAGCCCACGAAATGGGTACACCCAATAATGTCTCACAACTCATCTCACGGAACACGATAGAGTATACAGGAACGAACAATTTATAAATATATAAATATACACACCCCACACATAAATAAACTGTCTTTTGGTGTTAGAGTTGCAGGATTAAATAAGAGGAGAGATTGAAAATGAAAACCATTTAGATTCAAGGAAAAATCATAGAGTAGACAAAATAAAAATCATGGAGTCAACATAGTCACAAATCTATCGTGAAGATTCACAATATTCGTTACAAACTCAAACTGAAACAGATAAATCACACTAGTACAGAACGACCCAGGTTCACGGGTCTCTACCGTACTAAAGTAAGACAAATGACCGACTCGTGGTCAGGTACCTCACCAACAACGTTCGGAAATAAGGAGTAAATAGACACCAAGCTGTAAAGGTACCAAAACCAACCAGAAGATAAAACCCAATACCGTGTTCCTGCCAACCCAAAGTACACAGAAAAGCTCCTACCACAGGAGACCCATATCCGGGTCCTGACCCCAAGGGTCTCGAACACCCTCGTAACGTGAAACCAAAATGTCTTGGAAATCAAAAGGACGTCGCACCGACAAAGGTCACCGACAAACTTGGTCAACGCGACATCCTCAGAGAAGAGGAGATCGCCAAAAACACATCACTGACAAACTACTGAACACACTACGCAATGAAGTAACAGTGACATTAATCGTAAATAATTAGTAATCTCTGCGACTCGTAGAAAAGTCAACTAAAAACAGAAAATTTTTTCACATTTTAAATCCAGAACCTTAACTAAAGAAATTGACGAGACTTCACGCCCAAAATTTCAAGGACAATGTTCTTCGCCGGTGTTCCGCCCATCGTGGAAGAGGACGGGGTCAGACAATTTAGCCCGTTCGGGTTGGAAGTACCGAGAATCCCTTTCGACAAAAGGACCCAACAGTCAAACTCACCCTTCACGGGTTTCTTTGTCGGTTCTCAGACACTGAGTAGTGGCGAAGGGAGAACGGGAAGTCCGAGGACGACAGACGAAGATGGACTGTCTGTTCGGGGTCCAAGACGTTTTCACGACACGATTCCTACGACACCACACCTCCACCCCACTGAGTTTCCTTCGTCAGAAATTAACCCTAGGGTTCGTTGTCCTCGACACCACGGGTCTTTGAAAAGTGTCGGGAAGGACGGGTCGTCGACGGACTGATTCTAACGGAATCGACTAGCTCCCGGTCGGACGTAGGGATTCAACACCAGCGTCGGTCAACCCTGGTCCGTGATGTCGATTCAGTCCAGAAAGACAGAGGGTGGGACAAGTCGAGGAAGTCGGGGTCGGGGCACGTCGGAACCCTACTTCGGAGTCCGAGGTTCCCACACCGTGCTCTCGTCGAGCGGTTCCGGACTCCTCTCATCTCACTCGTCACGCAGGAAAGTAAACGTTCGAAATAACGTGACAGACACTCTATGTCGCAACACCAGCTCAAGACATCGGTGAACTAAGACGACATGTCTAAGGACATTCCTAAGAAAAAGTCTAGGAATCGAGTCCATCCAATAATGTCCCGCGACCTCCACGACACATCACCAGCCTCAGGTGAGATTCCTTCATCAGACCTCTATTGGTGGAGTGTTGATCCTCTGGACGGTTGTTCCACTCTTAAATCTCCCAAGTTCGGATCTTTCGTTCTTTATCTGTTCTCTCTCTCCTTCTTTGATCCTCTTATCTCTGTCGCTTTCCTACTCTCTCTTCTCTCTCCTTCTTTCCTTACCGTTCTCTCTGTAGCACTCTCCTTCGGTAGTCCTTCCCCCTCGTTCTTTCCGTCTCTTTCTTATTTTCCTCTCTCTTTCCTTCGATCTCTTCCTCCTTCGCTCCGTCTCTTTGTCTAACCTCCTCCCTTCCTCCCTTAGTTCTTTCCTTCCTAACGTCTTTCTCTCCCTGTATCTCTGTCTCCTTAGTTCCTTCTATGTCTCCTCTCTCTCCTCCCTCTTTTCCCTTATTTCTTGGTCTCCTCTCTTTTCCCCCTTACTCGTCGTCTCTCCTTCTTCCCTTCGTTCGATCTCTCTTTTCCTCTCAACCTCTGTTTCTTTCCTCCCCCTCTCTCCCCTTCCTTCCTTTTGTCTTACTCCCTTTCTCTACTCCCTTCTGTCACCTTCTTCTATCTCCTTCTCGTTTTACATCTCTGTCTGTTTGTACTTCCGTCCTCTTTTTCTTTCCCCCCTTCCTTCCCTCTCTCTCTTTACTCTTTCCTTCTTTCTCAATTTCGTTTTCCTTATCTCCCCTTACCTCCGCCCCGTCTTTCTTACTCCTTAGTTCTTTCCTTCCCTCTCTCTTCCTTCCTCACTTTCTTTTAGTCTTCTTTCCTTCAATCTCCTTCTCCCTTTCTCCTTCCTTCCACCCTTTTTTCCCATCTTTTTTCAATTACTTCTCTTTTCCTCTCTCTTTCCTCCTTTCTCTCTTTCTCATTACCTTTCTGTTCTACTCTCTCTTTGTCTCCTTTTCTCCTATCTTTTGTATTCTCTACTCTGTCCTTCTATCCCTTCCTCTGTCCTTTTTTTCTCGCACTTTCTGATTCTCTTTCTTTCCCTCTCTCTGAGCCTCTCTTTCTGACCTTCTTCCTTCCTTAGGTCCCTCTTTCTTTCTATTTATCCTTCTCTCTCCTCCTCTGTCTCCCCTTCCTTCTTTACTTCCTTCCCTCTCTCGTCTCCACTTCTTGCTCTTCCGCTCTCTCTTCTTTGCCCTCTACCCCCTCACTCTGACACTCTCTCCTTCGTTCGTTCGACCTCTGTCTTTCCCTCAATCTTCCCGTCTCTAGTTGGTTCCTCTCTCTTCCTTTCTCCCCTGCTCTCAATATCACTCTCTCCTTCTCCTCTCTCTCCGATCTCTCTACCTCTCCTTCCGTCCGTAGTTCCTTCCCTCCTGCTCTCTGTCTCTTTGCCTGGCTCTCTCCCGTTCCTACTCTCTGTGTCGCTCTCGGTGTCGGTCCTTCCTCCCCTGTCCCTCTTTCCTCCCGTCTTTTTGGTCTCCTTCCTCCCTTCAGTCTCTTTCACGTGTTCTCGTTTCCTCCTTTCTCGTAGTCCTCCTCTCATTATCCTTGTTCCCTTCCTTCTCGCTTACTGACTCCTTCCCCTCTCTTCTCCTATTTTTTCTCTTTTTCTACTTCCTTCCCTCCGTAGTTCCTTCTTTCCTTCCTCCGCTCTCTCTTGTTTTTCTCCCTCTCTCACCCTCCTTCCTTCATTTTTCCCTCGCTCTGCCGTTCTCCTTCTGTCTTTCTCTTCCCCCCTCTCCTCTCTTTCTCTTTGTTTCTCTTTAGGTACCTTTCTTTCCTTTTGTCTTTCCTCCTTTCTCTCTCCTGGTTTCCCTCTCGCTCTCTCTCTTTCTCCCTTTCTCTCCTTCCTTTTGTCTAGTTATCTTTACTGTCTTCCTTCTTTGGTTCCCTCTTTCTATTTCGCCCCTCGTCTCTCAGTCTTCCTATCTTCCCTCCCTCTTTTTCTCTACCCCTCACTCCTTCTTTTCCTCTCTTTCCCCTCTTTCTCTTACCTTCTCTGTCCCTTTAACTTCCTTTCTCTCTTCTATCCCTTTGTCTTGGTCTCACCTTGTTTTTTCTCTTTCTCTTAGTCCTTCCTTCGCTCTCTCTCTCTTATCGACTCTGTTTCCTCTTTCTCCTTCCTTCTATCCTTTTCTGGCTCCTTTAAGGATCCTTACTCTCTTTCTCCCAGTATCCTTCTTCCTTTCTTTATGTCCCCTTCCTCCTTCCCTCCTTCTTCCTTCTGTCGTTCTCTCTCTTTCCCGCTCTCTTTTTCTTTTGTTCTCTCTCCTTCCTTCCTTAGTCCCTCGCGTCCTTATCTCTCTTTCCTTCTTTCCTTCAATCTATGTTTCACTCTATCCCTCCTCCTTTCTCTACCTCCCTCCTTCCTTATCCCTTTTCTTTCTCCCTTTCTTTACCTCTCTTTCTTCCTTTCTTTCTTTGCCCCTTCCTTGTCTGTCTTTTTGTCTCCGTCGTTCCTTCCCTCCCTCTTTTTCTTGTCCTTTCTCTTTACTTTCTTTTCCGTAGTTTCTTCCTTCCTTAGCTCTTTCCTTCTGTCTCTTCCTTCTGTCTCCTCCAGTCTGTCCTTTCTCTCTTCCTTCTCTGTCTTAGTCTCTGTCTTCCCCCCTCCCTCCTCCCCTCTTTCTCAATCCCTTTCTCTTTCTCCCATTTCCCTTTCTTTGCTTTCTCTTCCCATCGCTCTTTCCTCCCCTCTCGTTTTCACTCTTTCCGTCCCCATCCTTCCTTCCTCTTTCTCTTAGTCTCCCTCTCTCTGTCCCTCCTTCGTTTGCTCTCTCTCTGTTTCTTCCCACCTTTAGTTCTCTTCTCACACTTTCTCTTAGCTCTCTACCGTCCTTATTCCCTCTTCCCTCTATCCTTCCTTCACTCTCTTTCACTCTCTTCTCCTCCCTTTCTTCTCTCTCACTCCCCTTCTCTTGAGCTCTTTCTGACTTTCCCTCTCGTTCTCTCTCTCCTGTCTTTCTCATTCTCTCCTCCTCTGTGTCTCTTTCCTTCCCTCTGCTCCCTTCCTTTCTTGTTCCCCCTTTACTTTGATCTCTTCCTTCCTCTCGTTCTCATCTCTCTTTCGTCATTGTCTTCGTTCTCTTTCCTTTTCACTCTCGTTCGTTTTCTTTTAGTCTCTTTCCTTTCTCGATTTCTCGCTTTTCCTCTCCTTGCCTCCTCCTCTCTCTTTATCTCATCGCCTCTCTCACTCCCTTCCTTCTCCTTGTTACCTTCCGTCTCTCTCTCTTTTCCTTCCCTCTCTCTGCTCTCTCTCTCTTTCCTCCAGTCCTTCCCATTCCTCTGTGTGTCCCTGACCTTCTTCCCTCCTGAGTTCCCTCTCTCTCTTACCCCTTCCTTTGTCTTTGCCCCTCTGTGTCTCTTTGGCTACCCCTCCTTCCTTCCCTCGCCTTTCTTTCCCTCTCTGCTTCTCTTTGTCTTTTTCTCCCTCCTTGCATCTCTCCTTGTTTCTACTTCTGACTTTAACTTTCTCACTCTCTTCCCGACTCCGCCTCCTTTCTCTCTTTCCTCAATCTCTCCTCTCCTTCCTCTCTCGTTCCGTCTCCTCGTCTCCTCTCTGTCTGCCTCTCTCCGGCTTTCCCTCGCGCACGCGCTGCTTCCGTCTTTGACGGTCCTTCTCTACTCCTTCCGTCCGTCCGTTTTTCGCTCTCCCCCCCTCTCTCCTGCCTTTCTTCCCCACTTTCTTTTTCCTTCCTATTTCTCTTTGTCCTTCCTTCCACCTCCTTCTTCTTTCTCATTCCCTCTTTCCTTCGATCTCTGTCTCCTTCCATGCTTCCTCCTTTCTCGCTTTCTCTCTCTCTCCTTGCTTCCCTTCTTTTCCCTCCCTCTCTCTTCCTTCCTTTATCCCCCTCCTTCCTTCTCTGTCTCTCTTTGGTACTCCCCCCCTCTCTCTCTCTCTTTATCTCCCCTTCTCTCTCTTCTATCTTTTTCGTCCTCTCTTCCTCTCGTTTCCCACTATCTTTCCACCTTCCTCTCTCCTCCCTTCCCCTCTCTCGTCCCTTCCTTCTTTACCTTCCTCTTTCGTAATCTCCTTCTCACTTTCTTTGTCTTAGTGTTTCTCCTTCTCTCCTTCCTTCCGTCTCCTTGTGGTCCTTCCTCCTTCTCTCTCCTCACTACTTTAGTTTCTTCCTCCCTGAGCTCACTCTCCTCCCCTCTATTTATCCCTTTCTCTACGTCACTCCCTTTCCCTCCTTCCTTCTCTGCCTCAGTCTGCCCCTTTCCCTTCCTTCCTCTTTTTCTCTCTTCCTTTATCTTCTTTTGCTACGTCTCTCTTTTTGTCCGTCTACCATTTCCCTTTCTTCCCCTCATTCACTATGTCTTTACGTCTCTCTCCTCCCTGCCTCCCTCTCTTTCTGTGCCGCCCCTCCTTCTTAGTCTTTTCCCCCTTACTCTCTTTATGTCTCTTTCCCTCTCTCCTTCTTTCCTTCGCCTCTTCCTTCTCTTTCTCTGCTTCCTTCTGTCGTCTTCTCCCCCTCACACTCTCCCCTCTCCTTCTTTCTCATTCTCTACCTCTTTCCTTCCTTCTTTCTTCGTCTCCCCTTCCTTCTCCCTTTCTCAATTTCGTTTTCTCTCACTCTCTTCTTCCCGCTCTCTCGTTTTCTTTTGGTCTCCTTCTTCCTTCAATCAATGTCTCGCATTCTCTTTTCTCACTCTCTGTCCCCATCCTTCCTCCTTTCTGTCTTTACCTTCTTACCTCCCCTCTCTCTTGTTCTCTACTTCTGTGTCTCCTCTTTCTCCCTTCCTTCCCCTTTCTGACTTTTGTCTCCGTTTCCTTGTGTCCCTTCCTCCCTCAGTCTCTCTTTGTTCTTCCTTCCTTCCCTCTACTGTCTCTCTGTGTGTCTGTTCTTCCTTCCTTGGTTCCCTCTTTCTTCCTTCTCTCTTTTACTCTCTTCCTCTTTCTCTTCTCTGTGTCTTTGTCTTCCTTTCTTTCCTTCCCGCCCTCTCTTTCTTTGCCCCCTCCCTCCCTCTTCCCTCCTAGGTTCCTTTCATCCTTCCTTCTTACTTTCTACTTTATGTCCCCTTCCTTCCCTCTGTCTATTGCTCTCCCTCCTTTTCCTCCTGCTCCTTCTTCTCTCTAACTCTCCCTCTTTTCCTTTATCTCCTTCCCCTTCTCTCCTTCCTTCTCACTTTTCCTCTATCACCCTTTCTCCTTTTTTTCTCTTTCGTCTCACTTTCCCCCGTCCTCTCTCTCCTCCCTTCTTTCTTTCCCCTCCCTTCTGTTTCTGTTTTTCTTACCTCCTTCGTTGTCTCTCTCTCTGTCTTTTTTCCCTCTCTTTCTCGGCTTCCTGTTACCTTTCCGTCTCTCTCCTTCCTTCCTTCTCGTCCTTTCTTTGCCTTTGTTCGTAATCTCTTTCTCCCTTTCTTTATCTCTTCGTCTCTCCCTCCCTCTCCCCTCCCTCCCTCTTCTCCTGCTTCCCCTCTCCTTCTGTGTCTTCGTCTCTACCTCCCTCTCCCCGTCGCTTCCTCCTCCTCTACGTCTCTTCCTTTATTGCTTAGTCTCTGTCTACTTCCTTCGCTCAATTCCTGTCTGTCCCGTCTCCCTTTCTCTTCCCTCCCTTAGACTTCCTTTCGTTCTCTCTTTCTTCCCTGTCCTTTCTCCCCTTCCCTCTCGTCTTCTCTTTCTCCTTATTTTCTCTCCTTCCCTCTTCTGTCCTGCCGTTGTCCTTCCTTCTCTCCCTTAGTCTCCTCCCCCTTCCCTTCCTTAGTTCTTTCCCTCTTGCTCTCTCGTCCCTCTATCTCTTCCTTCTCTTCCCTCCCTTGCTCTCTCTCCTCTCCTTCCCTCCTCCTCCTTCTCTCTTACTGCCTCCTCTCTCTTCCTCCTTCGTCTCCCCCTTCGTCTTTCGCACTGGGCGCGAGGTCCGGACTACCGCCAGGCCTCCGTTCCGGCAGGACCCGCTCCTCCGACGAGGTGTGCGTGGAAAAGAAGGAAGAGGAAGGGGGCAAAGAGGAGGCAAGGGAGAGCGGAGGAGATAGGGGTAAGAGAGAAAGGAAGGTAAAACCGACTTAAAAATAAAACCACACACAAACTAAATGACACTACTAAAAAATCCACACGTCGTTGCACTGCATCAATCTGTATGTGGCCAGCTAGACACACACACGTCGTAGACACACAAGACCGCGTGTACGTCTGAGACTCGGGCACGACGCATCCCGAGGGACACGAAACCTCTAAGACAAGGGATGTGAGGACACATATACAGTCAAAATACTCGTCCACCGCGATCACCATTTCTTTGTAGACGGTCACGTCCTCTATGTTCCCGGTACCCAAACTAGGGACCTAGCCCTTCTAGGGGATCTCCTCCCGTACCGTTGGGTGAGGTCATAAGAACGGACCTCTTAGGGTACCTGTCTCCTCGGACACTCGATGTCAGGTATCCCAGTGTTTCTCAGCCTGTGCGGATTTCGCTGAATCGTATACGTGTCTACAGTTAGGATTGGAGGACTAAATAGGGTCTACGTGGTGAGTTGTCGGCACGGTTGGAGGGGAGAGACTTCCGGGTCCGAGGAGACTCCTACGGACTTCTGTCCGACAGAGGTGGCGTGGGGCAGGACCCGGGACCAGACTGAAGACGTCGGGGTAGGAGGCGGTGTGTGTGGGGGCTTGGGGCCTCCCGGCCGGACCGCTGGTCGTCGACAGACCCAGACGCCGCCGTCGACAGCGGGAATGTGCACCGACAGGTCGAGACGACGACTGGACGTGTGGGAGACGGGGGGAAAAGGTTCCCGAGGGCTTCGGTCCCCGGTGAACTGTGAGACATGCAGGGTCCCAGGTCTCCTCGGACACACAGGTAGATCAGACCCGGCTTCCGGACCGCACCGGGTCCCCTCGAGTCCTCTCGTACACGGACTCCGGACCCCGTGGGTGTGTATGGGTCATCCTCGGCCTAGAGCCGGGGGTCCGACCACCCACTCGACCGACTCGGTGTGCTTCTCGGCTTTGCTCAGTGGGCACATGAATGACAGACGTAACGACCGGGGTCTCTCCACGGAAAGTGGAGAAAATGTCTCTTTCACTCCAAAACTTCTGATTCCGGGGACTGGACCAATGGGGTCAGTTCGACACGTCGTCCCTACACCTAGAACCCAGACAGTCTGAGAGATTAGGTTCCGGGACCGGAAAACCCCGTAGTAGACCCGGCCACTAGGTCGGGGGGGTCTTAGACGGACCTACACGGGGAGGTCCGGTTCCACCTCAGACCCGTCGGGGAAGACGGAAGCGGGTCGAGTGCAGAGGATTTTTGTGTGAGCTCGGAGTCCTCCGGGACGGGTGGTTCGGACGGTCCAACAGGTTCCATCCCGGACCTCGGACGGGTGGTGTCCGTCGGAAGGACCGAGTCCCAGAGTCCGTAGTCGGTCGGAACTCCTCCTGTCGTAGGACAGGGCGTCCCAGTACTCCGACCGCTCCATTGGGGGCGGTAGTGCGGAGGTGGTCCCGTCTGGCTCGCGGGAGTAGGGTGGGAGGGGTCCACGGGCCTCGTCGTGGGTCCGACTGAGTCCGAGGTCACTCCTGCTCCGTCGGTCGCTCCGGGCGTCGTGATGGTCGCTCACACGGTCGGTCGACTCGCGGCGGCGGCTCCTTCCGGACCCACTCTCTCCTGCCCCACGTCGCCCCTGGGGTACCCCGCGGCCCCCATCCCGGCCTTCCCCGTACTGCTCGACCGGAACGTCCCCCCCTTCGGCACCTTCTCGTCCCAGTCGTCCTCCTGGAACTCCTCTTCCACTTCCTTATACACCTGACGGAGTGTCTGTTCTCCATGGGGTTGGAGGTCGGTCGGGGCCGGGCACGGGGACGAGTCGGGCACGGCCCACGGTCCCGACCGACCGGGGGTTTTGGGGAAGAGACAGGGGGTCACGGTTCTGGGCCGTCCCGCGAGAGCTCTCGGACGCGGACCGGGAGCGTCGGGCAGACGAGGGGCTGAAGAACGACCTCGCGGCGGAGTGGGACCGGCTGCGGAACCTTTTCACGGAGTTCTTTCCAACCCGGGACTCCACGTCCCCCCCGCCGGGACTTGGCCGACCCACGACCAGGAGCGACGGACCTGACTGGCGTCCGGAAGGGCGTCCGTTCCCGCTCCTCGTCCGGGACCGGCGCCGGCACGACCCGGACGACACGCACGTCGACCCGGGACCGGGGTTCCCGCTCCTTAAGAAGGCGTCGGACGTCGGTGACGAACAGAGAGACGAGTCGCTGTCGCGTCGGTCGGGACGGCGGGCCGAGGTGCACTCACAGGAGCCAGGCCCGGTCGGGAGGAAGTGGAGTAGGGGGAGACGGACGTCCGAGGGGGGGATGAGACTCCCACTCGGGGCCGGCACCGCCCCTCGGACCCGGACGGAGACTGGTACTGGTCCGAAATGGGAGGAGGGTTGTCACGCGCAGACGAGAACCGAACCCGACGATGCACCGACGGTGCCTGTAACTCCACTCACTGGGTCTCCCGGGTCGCCCTCTCGGGGGGGTCCGAGGCCAAGACGGGGACTCTGGGAGGGGACGGAGGAACACGCGGACGGGGAGGGGGGTCCTGGACCAGAGGACAGAGTGGACGAACCTTCCACAAAAGTCGGCCAGGACGTCGCCCGCCCTGAGGTCGGACCACCAGGGACGGTCGGATGTCCCGGACGAGACGCGACGGGACGTCCGGACCCGCGACGAGGAGTGGTAGACGGGGTCGTGCGTGTAGCCGGGGTAGGACCTGTCCATCCCCGCGACGCGGGGGCGGGGCCCTCGCCCTCCCGGTCCCGTTTCTCCGGGGCGCTGGGCGTGTGTACCGAGTCGGACGGGGAAGGGGTCCGTCGACGGGGCCGACGGGGTCGAGAACAGGTCACTCTCACACTTGGACGCCTACCGACGGCCGCTCTGGTAGCGGAACGAGAAACTCGAGCGGGCCCTGGAACTCCACACTCGCGGGCCCCGCATGAACCCTCCCACGGACGGCTACGGAGGACGGGCAGACCCCGCCCCACGTCCCCGACGGGGTCTCTCGTTCCGTCGGACTCCAGTGATGTCTACCCTGCGCCGGGGGTGTCTGAGTCTACGACCCACGAGACTCCCCGGGGGACCGACCCCACAGACCGTGTCCGTGCCTGGTTCCTTCTCCCTAGTCCCCAGTCCGTCTCCTCTTGTGCCGAGGGAACCCCTTTCCGTTCCAACCCCGCTGGGGTGACCCGAGGACCGGTCGTCGCGAGTCCGGGTCGGGGGCACAGGAGGGGCCGAGGCGACGTCCTCCTGAAACGAATGCTCCTGTGACTCCGGGAGACGCCGCTCGACGCGTGAGACCGGTGGCTGTCGTTGTTCATGGCCCGGTTCCGGCTGGCGGCCGCGGTCGCGAGGTGGAAGGCCCGCCACGACGTGAAGCAGCTCCACGCACGCGTCTCCCCGCGCCGGGGCGCGCCCACGTTGGGGGACTGGGGGCCCGTGTCGGCGGCTCGGGTCAGGACCGGGGAGAGTGGACGTCCCGCCGCTCACACTCCTCCTCTGGTAGGCGAAGCCGGAGCTCCACGAGATGCACCTGTCGACCCGAGCCGCGGCCCAGATGCGGCGGAAGTTCCTCCGCGACCCAAGGCCCTACGTGGTGGTGGAGGTCCACCCGCCCGTCTCCCCCTCCCCCGTGGGAGCCTCACCACGGTACACCTGGGCTCGAGTACCGGAAGAGCCGGGGGTCTTGTTGCTCGACGAGGCCCTGTAGAAGCCGGACCCAGGCCACGACCACGACCTACGGCGGCGGGACTTCCGGACGTTCTAGAGGGCAAAGCTCTTCCAAGCGGGGGAAAGAGAGGGGGAGATGACGAAACCGGACCGCTCGAGCGCCCCCGACCTCCTCCCCGGCCCCAGTGGCGGCGGGGCGAGTGCGTCGGGAGTGAGAGGCGGGGGGGTCGTGGACATGTTGCGCCGCCGGAAGTCTCGGTCCTGGTTCCGCGCGTCGGCGCATGCCCTGTTCGCCCGCCTGCAGGACACTCGTCCGTCAGGCGCAGGAGCGGACACAAAAATTGTCTTCTGGCACGTTGTGGACCAGGGACGGTCCTGAACAGCGAAAATAAAAAGATTACTGTTTTGGTTTCTCTCTATGCCCCGACCCGACCGACCTCCAGTGAAGCCTGGGGGGCCTGCGTCGGAGAAGGGACAGAGTCCCGGTGCCCCGTCCATCTTCCGGCACGGAAGGAGTCCGGAACACGGGGACCCTACTCAGTGAAGGACACACACACACACCCCCCCCCCCNTCCCCACACCCCCCAACAGATCTGTTTACGGTGACGTGGTGTCACCCCTCCACTACGTTGGACCTCACCTAAGAACACGACCAAAAATTTCTACTAATCTCTATTAATTTGTCTTGCGCGTCGGAAGGTACCGAGACCGACAAAGGAGACGGGAGGGAGGGTGGGTGGGTGGGTCGAAACCCGCGGCGACCCGGAGGGGCAGAGGTAGACGAACGGACACGGGAGGTCTTCAGAGGGGTGGTACCGGGAGGAGGGGTGAGGAGCCTCGGGTCGGACGGAAAACCCTCGTCTCTGATCTGGGGCACAACCCTCCGGACCGTCTCAAACCCACTGACCGAGAAAAATCCGAAGACCGGGGTGGTAGACCTCCTCCGGTCACCCACGACGGTCCGTGGTTCTCCTCGGTCCTCCGACCACCGAAGGAGACTGGAACCCGGTGTGGTCCGTCTCGGAGCTGGGGTCTTCCGGACCGGACCGGACTCTTCCGTTTTCTCCGTCCGTCGACACCCCAGTCTAGTCCAGAGTACGGTTTTGGCGTTGGTCCTTTAGAACTTCTCGTCGTCACCCTCTCCTCTTTCGACGGTTGCCGGTGAAATAAGGGGCCGTGTATGGGGGTCCGGGGCCCAGGCTCGCCGTAGAGTCGACCCGCGAGCCCGGAGCGACCTCAACTCGGAGGCGTCGACCGACTCCGACCGATCGGCCTCAAACTCGTCGTGGAGGAGGACCCAAGCGTCGCACACGCAGTCGTGCGCCTCCCTGAGCGAGACGTCGTGACGCCGCGCTCGTCTAATAGTCTGGCGTGCGGTGGGGGCCGTTGTGGGACGGGAGGGTCGGGGTGTGACGGCGCCAGAGGTGGAGGGCGACCGAGGGTCGCGGGAGGGATGGTGAGTCCATCTGCCGGTCGTGCCGGTCGCGGTCCGTCCACTCGTGGTCGTCGCGGTCGTCGTCGTCCTTCCGGGGCGCCGACACGTGACCCGGCGTCAGCCGGACCCGCGTGTCACTCCCGCCGTCCTGCGGGTCGTCGAGCGGGGTGCCGACGGGGAGGAGCCGGTCCATCCCCGTGTCGCCTGGACGTCCCGTTTGCCCCGTATTCCTCCCGTCCGTCCCCGCAGGCACAAGGAGGGGCGAGGGACGCGGGTCTGGTCGCCAGCGTGGGGGGACGGGGGAGAGTGGCGGCAACACATCCAGCGACTACCTGAGGTGAGCCACCTCCGCGTGGAGGACGCGCACCAACCCTCGGTCACCGCCGGCCGAAGAGTAGTCAAGGCGTCACAGACGTCCCCGTCGCACCCCGACCAACTCGGTCGCCCAGTCCCGGGGGGGTGGCGGGGGAAGGTCTCCCGCAGGCCACCGTCGTCCCCATCCTCCCCGGAAGCCTGAGGATTAGTGTATTTTGGTTGAGTTCTTACTGGACACTAAACGTCGGTTCGGATGGCTCTTGGTGCACCCGGACAAAGTCGGTGTCCTCGTCGTTCCCGTCAACTGAATCGAAACAAAGGAGGGTCCGTCGCGTCCCTGAAGCTCCGTAAGGAGACGGACGAGTAACGTCTCGTAACCTCCTTATTTGGGTGCCGGGTACCGTGAGTGACGACGTCGGAGACGCCAGTTCGAAAGGGGTGTGTGGGACACGGGCCGTGGAACAAGGACGGGGTTGTCTTCGTCGGTCGCACCACGGGAAGGGAGCACCGCAGACGAGACGGAGGAGGTTGGACAAGTCGGACTACGACGAGCTAAGACTCCTGAGAGAAGAGTGAGTCATAGTTTTCAGCGGGAACAATAGGCTGACGACGGGAACGGACACTCCAGAGGGGAAGGTCCGACGGACTTAAGTTATTGAGGATCTTTTCCTACGTATGTTTCCAAAGGGGGGTTAAAGGGACATCAATGATTCCTACCTAAGGGTCTTTATCTTAATCGATAGTAGTCCAATAGGGACCCCTATCAAATCGGTCTCGGGGATTTTCTCATACTGTAGCGGGGGTAATCCGTAGAGGTGACTTTTTTTTTAAAATATATACATTCACAAGTGTATGTATAAACGATTCAAGCCTGTACCACCAAGAAGGGGGGAGTAAGAGAAATTTAAAACCGGGGGACTCTAGAGGTCCTGAAGGGACCACCGCGTCACCTATTCTCAGGTGGACGGTCCCGTCCTTTGTACCGAAGTTAGGGACCAGGTCCTTCTGAACTGCACGACGTCCCGTTGATTCGGTGTTGATGGCTCGGGTGCAGGACGTTCATGACTTCGGGTTCACGGGTCTCGGACACGAGGAGCTGTTCCCTTCAACGACGTCACTCTTCGGGTGCGTGATGTCTCATCGGGGGCGAGTGGCGCTGATCTCTTCAGCCGGTTTTTTATTTATTCACTTATATTTTTGGGAGATCCTCGGATCGACCTTCGATCTATTGTGTAAACCCTCGTGTGGAGGTCCACCTCGGTCCCCACTACCCTGAGAGACCCAGAGACTGAAAATCTTATGATGGAGCTGAAAGTGTAGACGAAGTTTGACCGGAAACTGTACGAGTCTTATACATCTCGTTTTTGACTGCGGCAGACCCACCACCACCCAACCCCAGTATAACTTACGGAAGACACGTGAACCGACACGAAAAAGGTGTGATTTTCAACTTCAATCTAACAAACACTGGTACTTTTTGTGTGTCATTTACAGTAGGAATTCTGGAGTTTTCCTTCCCATCAGGGTGTAGGTCCCGGTCCGGGGAGGGTAAGTCACATTTTACGACTTTGACACCCACCCCGCCCCCTCAACTGGTCGACCAGGTGCACGACCGGTCGTAGTATACCCTTCGACGGACCCAGGGATACGAGGGGAGACTCGGAGGCATGGAGGACGGACTTCACCCTGTTAATCCTCTGACCGGTGGTTTCAGATATTGATCTTCAGTCAGACCGGTCCGGTTCCCTGGGGTTGGAAATCGGTCAACCCCGGTGTGTCCGGGTGTACCTCCGGTCTTCGGTTAGCGAGGGTCAGGGACCCGGTCCACGGGTTTACGAAGGGTTCTGGTGGCGGCACGGGTTAGGACACAGGAGGGACTTTCGTCTGGAAGGGACTGGTCGGACGGATGGGTGTGGGTGAACCCGGATCTCCACTGGGACGGGGTCGACCCCTCGACGGGGATTAAGGAGGGCGATAGGAAGCGTCGCCCCTGTCCATACTCCATTCCTCTGCAAGGGCCGTCCCTTCCGGGAAGGAGGTGCACATCCCCTATGCCCCGGACTACTGCGCAGTCCTTCACTCCAGTCACCCGGGCCTCGGTCCAAAGAGGTGCCAGGTGTCCCAGTGTCATGACCCCGGAGTGGGCAAGGGGCGGGTCGCTAGTAGAGGATGGAAGGACCCAGAGGAGACTGTACCGTCCACCCCCCGGCTACTCCCACGGGTCGCGATTCTGGTCTATCTCCGTCGCCACCGAGGCGACTCTCGGACCGCTTCCGGACCGGTGGAGGGTTGTAGCCGACTTTTATCTACACTCGAGTCGTGTACCCCGATATAAATCTCCCCGTAGAGGGTCGGTACCCTTCCTCGCCTCACTGGATGTACCGGTCCGATCTGACGGGTGGACCACTGCCTCGGGTCCGTTTCGTGGGGAGGTCGTCGCGTGTGGGGACCCTCGGGACGGTAAGGGGAGACGTCCCGGGACCACAGGCAGGTCTGTCTGGAGTCGGAGTCGAGGTCGCTACCGGAAGGTGTAGAGGTGGGAGGCGGAGACTTCCGGAGAAGAGGACCGTCTACACCCTGTTCGGGGGTGGCGCCACGCTAGACGACCGTAGTGTCGCGACTACCTGATGACCTCGGGTCACGGGACTCCTGAGGCTCTCCGGGGGATTCCCCTATCTCTGTGGGAGGTTTATGTTCATGGGGACGACCAGCCAGCTTCCAGTAATGAAGTAAATGTCAATGATTCAAATGTCGAAACCCATATCCTCACGGGGGAAAGTGTGGAGTCAAAAGAGTAGACATTTTGTCCTCATTACTACCAAAGGTGGACCGTGTCACGTGTGTTCTTGCCTTTTGTGGTGCAGGCTTCGTGAGTCGGGTTACGTTTCAAAACTAGAAGGAGAGAGGTGTTCCCGTAGGTCTAGTGTGTTCTAGTACTCTCCTACGGGTAGTGGAGACCGGGAATTCCTCTCGCTCACGAGGTCGAACGTTGGGAGGGAACACCTGGGGACACGAGGAGGAAGGGTTCATTCTGTTTCGGTCCGTCATCCGAGATGAAAGATTTGTAGGGTTGGGGGTAGTGAGGCGAGACAGTGTGACGGGAGGAACTATGAGGAGTTAGCTCGAACAAGGGTGCAGTCCTGAAACCGCGCTCGACAAGGGGTGCACCTCACGAGAAGGAATCTATAGGAGTAACTGACCGAGGAAGAGCACATCGAGTTCATAGTGGGGGGAGTCACTCCGAAAGACGAGTGCATAAAAAGGTGTAAAAGGGTTAAAATAAAAAAGGTATCGTAAATCGGGTCCTTAACATAGTAAGTCTTATATATCGACTGTCGACTTATTGACCTCCATGTCTGAGGTTCCGACACGTGACCTTTTAGGTACATATTCACATGTCAGGTGGGTGGGAGGTGGGGGCCCAGGGACCAGACTTAGACGTTTAAGGTGTTTGACCCCTAGGATAGTATGACAAATAACCGCCCCCACCCCCCCTGGGTGTAGATTTACCTAAGGTATGTCAAGTTTGACCACGACAAGTTTCCGGTTTACATGAGACGCACAGTTATAGACGAGTCCGGGATGTCTCAGGTACACCAGTACGCCTGGGTGGAAATTAGACGTGGTGTCAGACGAATTTTCTTTGTCTACACCTGTGAAGATCCTTCGCCAGGGTCCGGTGTGTCGTTCTTGTTCACTCTTGTTTGGAGAAGATTTCGTTGTCTTGTGTTTCTTTGTTATTTCCGGATTTTTATTCGACGTCCGTACGAGTGAACCCCTTCTGACACTTATTCTGTGTTTTCTATGTCTTTCTGGTTTTTGAGATGACAGTATAGACTCCACACCCTCTTTTCGTCCCGTGGTGAGTGCTAGTGGCACGGGTGGTGTTCTCACCCGTCTGGTCATGGTGGATCTGGTACTCCGACCGGGATACAAGTGGGGTGAATTTCCCGGTCGAGTGTTCCTGGTGGTGTGGCAGGGGTCCCTCCTGTTCTCCTCCCTGTCTGATGAAGAGTCGGTTTTTGTGGTGGTGACTCTAATACTTCGCTACAGTGACCGTCGGTGTTCCTACCTGGACTTGTCCATTATTTGCCTCCCTTCGTTCGATCTGTCGCCCTCTGTTATCGTATCCTATAGGAAAGATTTCGTTTCCTTTTTTCTACGTTTCCTTCTTTGAATTGCTAGGTATTCTCTGTGAATCTTAACCTTCTGTGTTTTTCCCAAGGTTTTCTTCTTTTTCGTGACTCCTACTTAAGGTGTCCTCCAAACCTGTTTTTGTCTGTCTTTACGCCCAGACATTTTTTATTAGGTGTCCTAATAGAGGTACGACGGAGGTTGGTGTGTATCTTGAGACCTGGATTTGGGATATGTGTCTTTAGAGATAGACATTACTTACTAGGTTTCTTAAAGGAAGAAGGAAGGAACAAGTACATACTTCTTTTGACATAGACTCTGTCTTCTTGGTGTCCCTGCACTACCCCTGGTACAAGGAGATAGAAGACGTTATTCGAGATACCCTCACCGTCAGTCTTATCTATGTGAGGTGTATACGGATTATGGACTTTGTCAGCCGACTTGTGACTACTGTTGTGTCGAACGATTTCCTGACATGAGGTTCTCTGATGACTGCACTGTAAGGTCTTTCCCTCCTCCTCGTTACTCGTGAGAAAGGGGAGTTTCGGAGACTCGAACCCCGCTCTAGCGTAGGGACGTCGGACTAGTCTGTGACCTGGGTACAGAAGGGACCCCATTCCAGCTGTGTCGGTCCATCCCACAGGACGTGAGGTAGACTTTGGAGAGACGAACAGAGACGGACCCTGATGTCAGGGCTCCTTCTGGTTCCGTAGGTCCCGGAAACCCAAGGTAGCCGTCTTCTCAGGTGGGTCGAAGGTGCAGAGGACGACGACCCCAAGGGCGGCGTTTGGAAGGACCCGAAGATTCACTTTCACTTTCGGCGAGTCACAGCCTGAGACACTGGGGTACCTGATATGTCAGGTACCTTAAGAGGTCCGGTCTTATGACCTCACCCATCGGAAAGGTAACACGTCCCCTAGAAGGGTTGAGTCCCTAGTTTGGGTCCAGAGGGAGTGACGTGTACCTAAGAAATGGTCGACTCGGTGTTCCCTTCGGGTTCTTATGACCTCACCCATCGGAAAGGTAACACGTCCCCTAGAAGGGCTGGGTCCCTAGCTTGGGTACAGAGGACGCAATGTCCGCCTAAGAAATGGTCGAGTCAATAGTCCCTTCGTGGAAGTCTTTCCAAGACGCCGGAACCAAACCTGACCAGGTCTTCCCTCCCCGACACTCTGAAATCTCCTTTCGTCGTCACTCTGTTGGGAAGTTCGGTTGAACGGGACTCCGAGACAAACGGACTCATTGGTGTCCACCCGTACTCTTTCACGACGGTAGAACACCTGTGAAGGACATTGATGTTGCACTGGTGGTCCGGAATGACCGTGGAGCTTAAGTGTTCCGCCCCCCGGAGAATCTGTGTCGACGGGAGTACTTTACAGGACCCTGTCCAAAACTTCCCTGTTTAAGGGTTGTGTTCTCTGAAAGTTCTCCGGTTACTCGTGTCCAGTGAGTCGGAGCGTTGGAAACTTCTCTGTTTTCTTTTGATAGGTGTTTAGACGTGGGATTCTCTCCTGTGAGTCGTAGGGATTGATACTGTCCGTACGGTTAGTTTTGCCACTGTTCTTCCTTTTGGGGGCGTGAGCCTTACCTGTAGGAGTATGTCGACGTCTGGTATACACCCCTTTTATGGGCCCACCTTGACCTTAGAGGGGTATGTTAAACGTTGTTACATAGGACCGTTCTTGGTCACATTACCTGTCCGTAGTTTACGGTCTGATTTAGTCATGGTCTCCGATGTGGACTCTAGCCAAACTGTCCGATACGGACAGTGTAGACCCGCATATACGCCTGTTTTCGTAACAAGGTTTTCCATATACCTGGGGTACCTAGTGACGTTCTCCTGGATGCATTCGGTTCTGTGTCTCGTTGGTTTTAGAAGTGGCTAGCTAAATTCAAAAGTGGTCAATTCCATGTACATATGCTACCTGATCATACCTCGTTATTTTCTGGCGGTACCCTTAATGCTTTACTACGACGACACTCGATGTCGCTACCTGGACCTACCTAGTGTCCGGTCCCCTTCGAACGGTCTGTCTCCCTCTGCTGTCGTATCCTATAGGAAAGATTTTTTTTCCTTCTTTATATGTTGACTTTCTCTCTGAGAATCTTAACTTTGTGGGTGTTTCCCAATTTTTTTTTTTTTTTGACTTCACGACCCTGCTTAAGTAATCCTCCAGTCCGGAGTCTCTGGGTCTTTAGACATAGACATTTTTATTAGGTGGTCCTAATAGAGGAAGGGCGGAGGTAGGTGTGTATGTGTCTTAAGACCTGGAGACGGGATATATTTCTTTAGTCATTATAGACATTCTATTAGATGTTCCTATACACGGAAGGAAGGACAAAGTATCCTTCTTTTGACATAGACTCTGTCTTTTTGGTGTCCCTGGACTACCCCTGGTGTAAGGAGATAGAAGACGTTATTCCAGATACCCTCACCGTCAGTCTTATCTATGTGAGGTGTATACGGATTATGGGCTTTGTCAGCCGACTTGTGGATATCGAACGATTTCCTGATATGAGGTTCTCTGATGACCGCACAGTAAGGTCTTTCCCTCTTTCTCGTTACTCGTGAGAAAGGGGAGTTTCGGAGACTCGAACCTCGCTCTAGCGTAGGGACGTCGGACTAGTCTGTAACCTGGGTACAGAAGGGACCCCATCCCAGTTGTATCGGTCCATCCCAGGGGACAGGACTCGGGGTAGACTTTGGAGATGAGACGAAAGGGACCCTGGTCTCGGGACTCACACTAGTTCCGTAGGTCCCGGAAACCCCCAGAACCCGGTTTATCAGTGGGCCGGAGGCAAAGAAGACCACGACGCAAAGGGACGAGTTTGGAGGGAGGACTTACACTTGAAGATCCCGAAGGGACCACCGCGTCTCCAATTTCGCAGACGGACGTCACACCCTCTGGACCCAAGTTAGGGAGCCAGTCCTTCTAGGGGATCTCTTCTTTTACCGTTGGGTGAGGTCATAAGAACGGACCTCTTAGGGTACCTAACTCCTCAAACCACCCGATGTCATGTGCCCAACGTTTCTCAGTCTGTGCTGACTCACTGAAGTGAAAGTGAAAGTACGTGGAAGTCGTCCCATGACGTCCGGGACAACCTAACAAAGTCTCCACACGTACACACTTAAATCCCCTTTCTTCATCACTCTATCACGGGAAACTACACATGAGTCCGTGTTAAGAGAATAAGTGGCGGGTCGTTCGACTGAAAGGGATAAGTAAGGTTAGCCTTTCTTCCCCTTACGGTTTCTTACAAGTTTGACGACGTGTTGACGTGAGTAAAGTGAACGAGTGTTCTAGTACGAGTTTTAGGAGGTTCGGTCCGAAGTTGTCATACATTTGGTTCTTGAAGGTCCACAAATTCGGCCTAAATCCTTTCCTCTCCTTGGTCTCTAGTTTAACGGTTGTAAGAAACCTACTATCTTTTTCGTTCTCAAGGTCTTTTTGTAGATGAAGACGAAGTAACTGATACGATTTGGGAAACACACTTAGTGTTGTTTGACACCCTTTAAGAATTTCTCTCCCCTTATGGTCTGGTGAAATGGACGGAGGACCCTTCGGACATACGTCCAGTTCTCCATCGTCAATCTTGACCTGTACCTTGTTGTCTGACCAAGGATTAACCCTTTCCTGATACAGCTCCGACATATAACAGTGGGATGAATAAATTGAATATACGTCTCATGTAGTACTCTTTACGACCTGACCTTCTTCGTGTACGACCTTAGTTCTAAGGTCTTTCTTTATAGTTATTGGAGTCTATACGTCTACTGTGGCGGGAACACCGTCTTTCGTTTCTCCTTGATTTCTCGGAGACCTACTTCCACTTTCCTCTCACCTTTTCGACCGAATTTTGAGTTGTAAGTTTTTTGTTTCTAGTCCCGTAAACGAGGGTAGTGAAGTGCCGCTTATGTACCCCTCTGTTACCTTTGTCATTCTCTCAAATAGAAGGACTCGGGTTTAGTGACGCCTGCCACTCAAGTCGGTACTTTAATTTTGTACGAACGAGGAACCTTCTTTTTGATACTGTTTAGAACGGTAACACAATTTTTCTTCTCTGTAGTAAAACGGTTGTTTCAAGATTGATCAGTTTCGATACCAAAAAGGTCATAAGTATATACCAACACTCTCAACCTGGTATTTCTTCCGACTCGTGGTTTCTAGACTAGGAAAACTTGACACCACAACCTCTTCTGCGAACTCTCAGGGAACCTGACGTTCCTCTAGTTTGGTTAGTTAGGATTTCCTTTAGTCGGGACTTATAAGTAACCTTTCTGTCTATGACTTCGAGGTTATAAGACCGGTGGACTACGCTTCTCGGTTGAGTAACCTTTTCTGGGACCACGACCCTTTCTATCTTCCGTCCCCGTCTTTCCCTGGTGTCTCCAGCTCTACCAACTCACCATGGTGGTTGAGCTACCTGTACTCAAACTCGTTCGAGGTCCTCTACCACTTCCTGTCCCTTCGGACCGCACGACGTCAGGTACCCCAACATTTCACAGGTTTTCCTGACTCTCTGAATTGTCGTTGTTGACCAGCAGACTCCACCCATACTCTGTCACGATGACTGAACACCTGTAACGGATATTGATGTCAAAAACTGGTGACGAGGAATGACCGTGGAGATTAAGTGTTCCAATCCTCCCGAAAATTACTGTCGAAGGGAATCATTTACAGGACCTCGTCAATAACGGTTTTATGTAAGGTTTTTGTTAACTGAAATTCCTTCGGTTAATGTTGTACACAAGAAGAGAGTTTCTAAAATTCCTCCCCCTTTTTTGGGGGTGTTAGATGGTGGTGTCTTCGTCGTCGAGTCACGGGGATTAATCGTATCGTAACGATTACTTTTGAGTGGTCTTTTCAAAGTAGAATGATCAGTCCTTACCGGTAGGAGTGCGCAGATGTTTCTTACTTGTGTCCTCTCTTGGACCTCTTTCCCTCGGGAGGTGCGACGGCCAACCTTCCGGGTAACAGGTGTCGGTGACACTTCCTGTCGGAAGTGACGGTCTTTTTTTTTTTGAAAGTTCTCTACGATTCGAATCCTAGACTGTACGGGGGGTGGGGCTCAGATGTAGGCTTCTTTTGGTAGTAAGTCTTCGTATATATATGGGGTTCCAAGTCTTGTGTGATGGACATTATTGAATCTGGGTCTCGTCATTTTACAGGGCCCAGTGGAATCTCGAATTTCCACACGTGTAAATATGTCACCCGTGTTTTGTGGTCGTGACTTTACTACGGGGACCTAGGAGTCACTACCTGGAACTTACAAATATGTGGTTCACTTCAGTGAGTCTCCTTATTTTATCGTATACTACAGTGAAAATCCGTTTTAAAATTTTCTGTATGTTTCCTTGATTAAAAGTTGTGTTTCTCTCTGAGACTCCTAAGTATGCGTTTCACAAGGTTTCCCTTTTTCACTTCCCGGCCACTGTTTAGTCTAGTCCTCATTATATACATGTGTGTCTTTAGGTATAGACATCACCCATTAAGTACTCTAATAGAAGGAGGAAGGAAGGAAGGGACATGTGTATTGAGACTTAGAGGTTATCTGTCAGGCGTTTCCGGACTACAAGTCGTGTACCTCGACACGAGTTGGAAGACGGCATTGTCGCTAAAGTCTTCTTCGGAGAATGCTTGTCTATACGACACGACTGTTACAGTATCGACTTAGTCCGTCGACATGGGACTTTGTTCATGTTGTAATGTTTAGTTGATATGCGGTTGTATGGTAGCCGTACTTTACTTTTGTTTCTTTTCGTTTCGTTACGGATCTCAGAGGGGAGGGTGGAGGGGTAGAGCTCGACGATACCGCAGGGACCTCGGACTCCTCCGGACTTAAACACTTCCCCAGTTCTGTCGATTCATCCCACGAGAATCAGCTCTGGGGAGAATCTGGATCCCACAGACCAAACGAGATCGGGATTGGTCTCAGGGGTCACATAGGTCTGTTACCACCGACCAGGGACACCGGAAATCCTGGGACCATTTCGTTGGAGTAGAGGCGCAGAGGACCACGACACCAGGGCCAACCCTAACCAGACCTCCCCTCCCCAACACTCCGAAATCCCCTTTCTCATCACTCTGTGTTTGGGGACCCACAAACGAGTCCGTGTAAGGTGAGGTTAAGTGTCGGGTCGTTCGGTTGAAAGGGATTCCGACCAACGGACTCCTTGATGTCCAACCGTACTCCTTCACGACGGCAGAACACCTGTAAAGGACATTGATGTTGACCTAGTGATGACGAAGTTTGAGTTTGAGTGTTCCGGACCCCCGACGACTGTGGACGGGAGTCCGTTACAGGACCCCGCCCATAACGTCTTTGTTTAAGGTGTGTGTTGGTTGAAAGTTCTTCAGTCAACGGTGTCCAGTTAAAAGGAATGTCGGAACTTCCCCCTTTTTTTTTTTGGGTTGTTGGTGTCCTGTTCTACGCGCCGTAGGGATTAATAATTACACCCTGACACGGACCTCCTTTCCCTTAGGGGGAGGTGCATCCTTCCACCCTTACGTATAGCCGTTGTCGGTGAGGTTTACTGTCAGAGGCTTACGGAGTTTTTTTGACAGTTCTCTCGATTCGGATCCTAGACTATAGAGGTGGGGACCCGAAGATGGGTCTCTTTGGTATTAAGTTTTTCTATGTACATAGGGTTGCAGGTGACGTCGTGACGAATGTCATCGCTTCTGTCTTGGTCGTTTTATCGGTGACTTGTCCAATTTCTAATTTCTGCTGCACTATTTATATACGTTACCTGATAATGAGTCGGTACTTTTTGGTTTACTTTAATACGGTGTACCGACATGGAACCTCCTAGGGTGTGATTCACTGTCTCCTCTGTCAGCGTATACTACAGGAAGAATCCGTTTTACATATTTCTTTATGTTTCTTTGATTGAATGTTTTGTTTTCCTGTGAGAGTCTTAAGTTTGTGTTTATACCCCAATGTGTGTGTGTGTGTTTCCACTTCCCGGACCCTACTTTATCGTCCAGTGCTAATTGTATATGTCTCTTTATACATAGCCATTATCTATTAGGTGTTCGATCTATAAGTCGTGTCCCTTGAACCGAGCAAGAAGAACCCAGCATTGAAGGTACCGTTTTCTTGGGGGTCGTCTTATCTATAGGACAGACCCATCCATCATTTACTTAGTCCACCGACGTGGGACTGTTTTGTCTTGTAACTTTTAGCTGATATGAGGTCGTATAGCAGACGTACTTTGCTTTTATTTCTTCTCGTTACAGATCAAGGAAGGAACGTCGGAGGTACTAAACCCGACAAATTAGTGTAGGGACCCCGGACTCGTCTGAAGCAGTTATCGACCACCCAAGCTCTGTCGGTCCCTCCCGCGGGAATTAACTCGGGGCAGAAGTTGGACGTCACCGACCCAGGTCCCAGGGGGTCAGGTCCAGCCGAGAGGGCGTCGATTTCGTTGGAATCATGTGGGTTTCCTACCACCGGGCTGGGAGGCCGGAGCTCCTGAAACCATTTCGGGGGGCGGAGGAGGTACCGAGGACCACGAGCCCAGGGGTCTAGTTCGGAGGAAGGACTTCCGCGTCGGAGGATCCGTGGAGTCGTCGCACGACCCAGGGTCCAACTCTAATAAGACCTCCGTTTCTCACCCCCCTCGAAATCCCCCTCTTTATTAATCTATGTTCGGGAACCCACAAACGAGTCGGTGTAATGTGAGTTTAAGTGTCGGCCCCTTCGGTTGAAAAGGATTCCGAGACCAACGGGTTCCTTGGTCTCCACCCGCACTTTTTCACTGTAAAGACAAATGCTGTTACACTGTTCACCACGAGTGACCGTGGAGGTTAAATGTTCCAAAACCCTCGCGAACTACTGTTGACGGGAGTCCTTTACAGGACCCACCCATGACGTCTTTATTTTACGTCTTTGGTTTAGGTTTGTGTTCACTGAAAGTTCTTGGGTTGACGTGGTCGATGTAAAAGGAATGTTGGAAATTCCTCTTTTTTGTTTTGTTTTGGTGGTGTCCTGTCCTACCAGTCGTCGGGTTAATGTCCTTTCGGTTAGTTTTACTGCTCTTTAGTTCAGGGTGGACACTCTTATCGGTAGTAGGTTTCGGTTGTTTGTTATTTATGCCCTCCCTCGGACCTCCTTTCCCCTGGAGGGGTGTGACACCCACCCTTACATGGAGCCGTTGTCGGCGATACTTGTTGTCAGAGGCTTACGGACCTTTTTTGAAAGTTCTCTCGATTCGGACCCTAGACTGTAAGGGTACGGACCCGGCTACAGTGCGTTCTTGGTATTAAGTTTTTCTGTGGTACATGGGGTCACAAGTGACTTCGTGATAAATGTCCTCGGACCTGAGTACCTTTTCCGTTACCGTTGGGTGAGGTCACAAGAACGGACCTCTTAGGGTCCCTGCCCCCTCGGACCACCCGACGGCAGTCACCCCAGCGTGTCTCAGCCTGTGCTGACTTCGCTGAATCGTCGTCGTCTGAGTCTTAGTCGTTGAACAGGTGACTGTCCAATTTCGAATTATAGCTACGGTATATATATATATATGTGTGTGTGTGTGTGTATATATAAGTCGGCATCCATGTCTTTCTTTATGACGATAAACATTGTTGTGTCTACCCGGTCCTCTACTAATGTGATGCAGGCTGTCTCTTTCTGTTTATAACATTTGTAACACACTAGAAAGAATATTCACCTTAAATTTTTGACTATTAGTGCTTGATTGTTTTGTCTGAGTGTCTGAAACCTTTCTTTGACGCAGTGTTTCCCCCTTCGACACGTCCCTCCAACACAAATTGTGTCTGCGTGAATATATGTCATCTATTAGTTACTCCTGGATGACACATATCAATGTTCTAAGAATGAGACAGTCTTGCATGTACCCTTTTCTTCCGTCATTTCTGATCTGTGTCCCGAGGGGTCCACGTGAACACCATTTCTTAGGTGGATGGTCACGCCCTCTGTGTTCCCTGGGCCCAAGATAGGGACCCAACCCTAAGGGGGACCTCCTCCTTTGGGTGAGGTCATAAGAACGGGCCTTTTAAGGTACCTGTCTCCTCGGACCACCCGATGTCGGGTGCCCCAGTGTCTCAGTCTGTGTTGACTCGCGTGTGTGTGTTTCCTACGGACACAGACATATTGACCTAGTAAAGCGACCTGTGGAACTTGTGGTGATGTACTAGTTAGTTCATATACGGTTTTATGTTCAAATTGTCTTTCTTTTCTTTACGGATGAGATAAAAAAAAAGTCCGAAGACCGTGGAACCGGACACAACGTCGGGACTTCGGACTCGTCCGGACCAGAGGTCCGACCTCCCACCATTTCGATTCCCCCGCTCCCTCCGATACAGTAGTCTCTTGGAGGGAACCGGGGCGTCACGGACGAGGTGATTCTGCTGTCAGAGGTCTAGGTCAGTCTGGGAGGAGATCGATTCGGTTCGGATCGCATGGGATTCCTGCCACCTAAGACACTCGATCTTCTAAAAAAAAGGGACTGTAAAAATCAATAAAAATTGTTAAAAGAACCGGTGTGGTGTACCTTGCGCTCTAGAATCAAGAGGTTGGTGCCTACCTTGAGCCCGGGGAACGGGACCTTCACACTCAGAATTGGTGACTTGACGGTCCTTTCAGGGTCCCGACCTGCTCGAAACATTTAAGTGGGCCAAAAGTCCAGAGGGTCAACCCCCCAAGGGTGGAGGTTGGAAGACGGAATCTGAGTGGGATGGTTCTCATGGGAGTCGTGGGAGTGACATCGTCCAAACGTCCCGAGACCTAAACAGACCCCACCTCCTCCTATTCCACCTTCTTTATTCTGCTGTGTTCGGGAACCCACAACAAAGACCGTGTAGGGTAAGATTCAATATTGGGTCCTTACCCTGAAAAGGGGATTCCGAGACCAACGGGTTCCTTAGTTCTCAACCCGTCCCTCTTTACGACGGTGGAACACCAGTAAAGAATATTGTTTAACTTTTAACCACGAAGACCCGTGACAAGTGAAGTATCCCGACCGGTGTCCTGACCATCGAGGTACCCCATCGAAAGGGATACTTCTTCGGTGTGACTCTTTAGAGTGGTCTGTCGAATTAAGACACTATTTTTGTTGTTCTCGTTCGAAATTGCCCTGAATTAGGAGAGAACAATGAACCCAATTACATAAATGGAGACCTATTAGTAGATCAGGAACTAATGGAAGACTGTCTTGTTCCGTGTTAAACACCCCATTGTGAAGGACGACGTGGATTTAGTTACGTTGTCGTTTCTCTTTTCAATTTGTCTGTCGGTTCGTCGTTACCGAAGTGTTAAAACCGTCCCCACGACAGCGGAAGCGACAGACCAGTCGTCAATCCCTTCGGGACAGTTTCAATAGGACCAAGGAAGGGAAGGATCTGGGAACTCACTTCGTCAGGGGTTGGAAAGACCGTGGTCCGGGACCGAAGGACCTTCCATTAAAAAGTTACCCGTGCCCCATCCCCTTACCAAAGTCCAGCTGAGCTCGTGTAATGTAAATAACACTTGAAAAAAAGATAATAATGTGGTCGAGGTAGAGTCTAGCAGTTCCGTAATCTAGGACCTCCAACCACTGGGGACGAGATGACCGAAAAATGACAAGAGGAAAAACCGGGAACAGACAAATTGAGAAACCAATTCAAACACAGAAGATCCAGGGTTGTCAAAAGTTCATTCCGAGTCCTACCGAGTTCCTAAAGTTGGTTAACGTCGACTCCCCTTGGGTCCAGGGGTTTTCGTCAGTCGCTCCCTGAAGATGTGGAGATCCCATCCGATCCTAGACGCCAAAGTCTTCTTCTCTTGAAGTTGGGGAATTGGGAATTCTTCTTTCCCACATCTTGGGGGATCTCCCCTTAGTCTGTACCCTGGGATACGACATTATGAAGTGGACCTGTTTGTAGAGGACCTCATTCCCTGATGTCTCTCTAACATTCCGTCGCCAGGGGGCTGGTAAACCCGTTGTCCCTAACCAAAGTACCTTCTGTCCAAAAAGGTCCCTGGTCTACCCTCCCTACCCCAACCAAAGTCGACCATTACGTTGGTTACCATTCTGCGTCTCCTTCTTCGAAACGAGCGACCGAACGGGAGGCGAGTGAAGGACGACACGTCAGGCCAAGGATTGTCCGGTGTCTGGTCACACTCAGGATCCGGATCTCCAACCCCTTAGGACGAGATTCGTTGATTTTCGTTGATATATGTGGACGCCAACCCCGTTTAATATTTGTTCTATGTTTTTTCTGTGGGGGATTTTTTTGTCTGGTTTTTTGGTTAACGGTGTGGTGGTGTTCCCCCGCCCGACTGGTGGATTCGGTGGGATGACGGACTTGGTACCTAGACTGGGATGGGAGTGGGATAAATTCCTTGGTTGAGTGGGGAGGACGGGAGGAAGGGGTGGGGGTCGCGTTCGTCCGCGCTCGTGGACAACGATCAACCCGTGGACACCGAATAAAAGTGAGGGAACAAGACGTCGTACTCAGGAACTTCGGAACGGACTTATAAAGAGTAGACCGGAGAATAGTTGAAGATAACTAATTTGTCAGGTTCTTGGACCCAGCCATTGTGATTCTGGTCGCTAACAGACGAGCCCGGTAAGGTCGAAACCGACTTTTACACAAATAACGTAATCATGTCAACCGGACGGGGTGGGGTGGGTGGGTCGGACAAGTGTCGAAAGACGAGTAACGGGTTTCTCCACCAGGAAGAGGGTCCCACCCGTAAGGCCCGTGGTGAGGGTGGGTTCATGGGCCCCTTGGGACGAAGAGACGACGGAGGGCTGGTCGGCCTGGGACACGAGTCGGATCCGGCGGGGATAACCCCAATGTAAGTTCCCAATAGGAGAACAATTATTTATTCGGTCGTACCGACGGGGAACCGGTCCCGGACAGTCAGCCACAGAAGGGAGGTAGTCCTTTGCGGCCCGGGGATCGGCAGAGGGTCCCAGACTCGCGGGGGAGAGGGAGGACGGCGGAGGAGGGGTCAGGGGTCGCACCCCTGCCGGTTCAGTGGTCAGGCGACGCGACGCGCCCGGGGCGAGTCGGGCGTCGAGACCCCGCACACAGGAGGCCAACGCCGGGAAAGAGGCACTGAGTCCCTGGACACCCGCGCCGCGCCCGACGCCCGCTGTGTAAGCGTCCCTCAAGCGTGGTGGCGGCGGCCCGAGGTGGTCGACGTCTTTCAGGGCCATGGTCTCGAACCCCGGGCCGCCCCGCTGACCGCGTCATAGGAGCCGGGCCCGGTCAGAAAGTCGGACACGACGCGAGTCGTGCACGTCGCGGTCCGCTGCGTCACGGACGCTTTTCGGGACGAGGTGGCGACGCGTGTCCATGTGCGGCCTCAGGGGTGCGGCATCGGGCGCGTCGTCGTTAGGGGAGGAGCTCGCGAGGCGAGCGAGGAGGCGTCCGTGGACGACCACCTAGTCGCCCTCCGCTCCTAAAATTCCTTGCCGCCCCCCCGCCTCGAATAAACGTGCACTCCCGCCCAGCCTCTCGAGTCACCCGCCCCTCTCCCGCCCCGAAGAGAGGCTGCCCCGCCCCTACAGTCCGCGGATCAATCTCCTTACCCCGGAGTGGACCTACGCCTCAAGGCCCGGTCCCTGGTTTAACCCGCAATCCCCAGACTAACCGGACTCTGAGTGACCCGCCCCGACCTAGCGTACATCTGCACGCCGCGCCCGATTCCCGGAGTAATTAGTCCCGACCGTGAAAGACCTGTAATCCCAACCTTGGCCCGGACAAACCTCTCCCCCATCCCCCTCCGAGTGGACTCACATCCTTCTGAGGGGGCGCGCGACCTTCCAGGTGAGGTGCACGCGGACGTCGCTCGCCCCGAGTGTGAGGTCCTTCCGCGATGGAGGGAGGTGTGGGTCGTGGAAGACGAGGTCGTCGCGTCCCACCCTACTCAGACCCCCGTTTCCCTTACAGTCTAAGACCGTTTCGTCCTGTCCCACCCCGTCAGACGACTCCCTACTCTCGTCGACTCTGTGAGTGGGGGCCTTGTGTCACACGACCCTAGCGGCAAGGAATGCAGGACGGAAGCCTTGGCGGACCCCTAGCCCCCTGTCATCTCGGAGGCACTCACACAGAAAATCGGTCCCTATCTATTTCTGAGGGAGGTCCGTCGTGCAGGAACTGGGACGAGTGGAGAACCGTGACCCGACCTTCGCTCACGTGAACCGGGGTAGGGTCCGTGTCATCCCCAGTGCACGGTCCGTCGTAAGCCGTGTCCGTGCCGGCACCCGTCGCGTCGCCACGTTGCCCTAGACCCGGTGGGGCGACGCTCTCCGATGCATGTCAACCACGATCCCCTTATTCCCGAGGTCCGACTGGCTCCCTCCGGGTCACGGTTGGAGGGTTTCCAGTCCCTAGGGAAGGGGGGTAAACTGTTTTCCCTTGTGACCCCAGAGTTCAGTGTCTCAGATGGCTTCCGTCTCGGACAGGAACTTTGCCTTTAACCCCGAATAGTAATGGTTTTCTTACCCTCACCCCCGTGGACCCTTGTGAGACCCAGGTAAGGTGGGGGTTCGTGAGACCAGTGAATGGGAGAACCTCCTCTAAACGTACGACCACTGTCGTCGACTCAGGACTCCTCCTCCCCCCGAGACCCTAGTACCGAGGTACCCCACCCCCAGGAAGTCCGTCACCCCCGATCCAGAATGGAGTTTGTACACATTAAGGAGGTCTTCGTCGGGGAGCCGTAAGCCGGTCGGCGGGAACCCCTGCCTCTAGTGGAAGTCGTGACACGGACGTAGACATCCCTATTCTTCCCCCCCACTGAGGAACACGGGAGACTGTCGATCCCGGTCCCCAGAGGAACGGAGACTACGGAGGTGGGGGTCGTACCGACCTCTCCACTTCTTACGCCCAACCTCGTTAGTCTCGTCGTAAGTCTTCCTCTACTCCCTGTGTCGGGGCCCTTTGTATACCTATACCCAGACTTTCGTCCCTTTAAGGTGATTATCTGGTTTCTCGGACGCGACCCAAAAAATCCAGCAGTACCGTCCTGGGACTGGACACGGCTACTTCTCCTGTAGCATCATAGGTAGTCGTCGACGTTGTGCTAGACGTCACTAGACCCACTTGCACATGGGTCGCGGGTGAACAACCTTCTCTCCCGCGGGTGGCTACCCGTCCTGGCTTAACATGTACTCCCCCACCAAGGCCCGTTTGACCTACTGTAGTAGTCCTTTCAGGAACCACCTTGACTTCCACGGTTTTCAGAACGACCCCGTGACCCTCCACCCCTCCTTCGTACTGTTCCTTCACCTATTCTTCCGGCTCACCCGTCGGGAGGTGTCCTCTGGTGGGTCTTGAACCTCACACACATACTCCCCCACCCATAACCTGTCTCGGGACGGGACCGTTAGACTCCCCCTTAATACTGGAAGGGGACTCCTTGGGACAGACTACTTCTCCTACAAAAGGGTTGGTAATTTTTTTTTTTTCCTTCTTTGGTGTAAGTGGTTCTTCTGGGGTCCGGTTCAGGAGGGGGACGTCCAAATTGACCCAACACCTCCATCAGGGACCCGATGCGTGGTACGGTCCAGCCCCCATCCCCTGTGCAGGGACCATCCTGTGGGTGACCACGTACCCGGGGAGGAACACACGTTTCCCAGGGTCCTTCCGGGCCGCATGTAGTAAGTACGACATGTGCGTGTGCCGTCTTGGGACCTTCTACGACGACGTCCACTTCTACAGTCACCTCGCTTCCCGAGGTCACCTCGGACCCGGTGGATCGGGTGATGGAGGGTGTGGAGTGGACCTACACCTCTTCTGTCGTATCTCGTCGCCCCAGGTCGCTAGAGCGCTCCTGTTGTCCTTGTGCAGGAGACATCCCTTCCCTGGTACAACCCCCTCCCACGTCTCGGTCCGAGGTCCCAGACACGGGGACGCAAGTGACGGGGGGTGGGGTAGGAGGTGAGGACGGCGAATGCCTCGACCAGTTTCAAGCATAGTGGGAGCCGTGGCCCGTGGCTCGTGTGGTCGGCGCGGAAGTCCTTGCAACAGGTGAACAACTGGTCCGACGCGACCGGTGGGTGTAGCAAGACGTCCCCAGTCATCCTCCCCTACTCCCACTCCGGGACTGTCCGTTTCCCCGACACCGTCTTGGGGACTTTCACCGGGTCCTTCCGGAGTGGGACGTCTAGACCGGTTGCGCCCTGTGTCTGTCCGCAGGGTCGCGGCCGCACCGGAGGTGGCGGCTGAGTGCCTTCTTCTTCATCTAGAACAGTAGTAGACCCAAAAGTGAGAGGCCCTAGGTTTTCTGGAACTATTTGAACCCGAGACCGGCGTCGTCCTCCGCTCCCCAGTGACTCCAGGACGGACCGGGACGGAGGGGAAGAGAAATACGGTCGTCTTCGGGAGTCCCGTCGTCGACTGGTGGGGTGGAGGTCTTCGTTCAAGCTTCCCGAGGGGTCCTGTCTTCGTTTGTCTTCTCCCGGACGCTCAGTTCTTCGTCGGTGCTCTCCCGTCGTCTCTGGCACCGATGGACCCGAATGTCGTCCACTGGAACCGGTCACCGCCCGGGGAGTGGGGAGAGGACCGTCAAGAGGTACGGTCACGTGGTTCTTTCCTCGCTAGGACCCATAGACCCAAAACGGAAGTGAATACTTAGAAGGAGAGATCGCCCTTCGTCTACGGGACCGAGGACGAAGTTTATGAGGTGACCCAGGGGAGTGAGTCTTATTCCATGAGACCGCGATGGGAGAGGAGTGTCCCGTCCGGGGAATAGTAACGAGGGAAGTGCTCAGACAAGGAACCGAACAAGGACAGGGGCTCCGGAAACGCAAGTAGTAAGGGAGACGGACCTTACGAGAAGGGCTTTAGGACGACACAAGACCCTTAATCGAGTAAGGAGAAAAGCCGTCTCACCGAAGGACAGGGGTTGGGGGGGGAGGTGGTGGTGGTGAGGGTGGAGTAGAGGAGAAGGGAAGAGATAAGAGAGGGACACAGAGGACCGGCACCCTCGACTAGAATAGCACGTAAGCAAGACTCCAGACTTGAGTTTCTCCCGGACCCAGTATGGATAGAGCAGAACGGGAGACTGGGTCACGGGTCACGTCCCGAACTGGGTCCTATCGGTAGACCTTTCGTCCATGGAATGAGTCGTGGACGAGACAACCTCTACTCCCGGGGGAGGGCTGTCAGGGGTGGGGGTCGGAAAGTGGCAATTCGGTCGCCCTCAGCACGCCGAGACAGGCTTCTGAACCTGCGACCGGCTCCGACGCCTTCTACCACTTCAGGGCCGGGTACTCCAGGCGTCGATGGGGGCTCATGTCGAGAAGGGGACACCTATGTCGTTCCGACGACTCGTTTCGGTTTCCCAGGATACCGTCCAACCCCCTCAAGACCCCCGAGAACCCCTTAGTCACTCCGATACCCCCCTAGGGACCCCGAGATCCCTCCCAGAAACCTGAAATGTTCTACGATCTCAGAGACCCCCACCCCCACGCCCAAGGTCCTCGAGAGGACCCCAGGGTCGGAAACCTGAGTGGGTGGTCGTGCCTCCGTCGGGCTACGGACCCCAGTATTCCTGAGAACGGGAACGGTAGGAGGTCGGAAGCTCCCAGGTCGGCCTCGTACCCGAGGACCCTCCGTCGCCCCTCAATGATTACGTCCGGGAAGGAGGAAGGAATGGGAGGGATGGAGGGAGAGACTGGTCGAGGTCGGAATGGAGGTCGGCGACCGGGTGGAGGTGTTTACGTGTCTAACCCACCTTCCGGGGACACGGTGTCCGGTCGTTCACCCATACCAACATCCGTACCTCGTTGAAGTGCTTCAAGTACGTGAGCCAGATCGTACGTCCGTCCGTCCCAGTCCTTGTTCCTTCGGAGGGAGTCCCTCCACCGGACTTCCCCGGGGGCGAGGGGTCGCCACGGGGGCGGGGAAGAAGCCACGTAGTCGGGTCCGTTCATGATTGCACCCGCTGTGCCTGGGCCCACGGGAACCACTGGTCGGGCCGGGAGGGTGGAGAGGGGTCTTACCCAAGTACCCCTTCGTCTCCGGACGTAACAGGGGGCACTGAGTCTCCGGGGGTCCTTCTTAGTGTACTCGGGGGGTGGGACTGAGTGATGGAGGCCTGAAGTCGGTGGAGCTGGGAGAACGGGGGTCAGGGTCGGTCTTGTCCGCCGGGAGACAAAGTCGTGACGGGTAGCGATCTCACTCCCCGACTGGGCACGGTGAGGGTGGGTCCGTCGGTTGTGAGTGCGGTTACAGGAAGGGCCGGGTCAACGTGAGGAGAGCGGTAAGGTGTGCCCGGCCGGTCCGGTCGATACCCTCCCACCCCCTCCCGTTTGTGCCGTGCCAGAGATTCGACTCCCACAGGTGAACACTGGGTTGGAGGGGCCCCGAGAAAGGACCCCCCGGCCACGACTCCGACCCACCACCACCCCAAAGACCGTGGAAGAACCGGGAGAACGATTACAACAGGTCCGACTCCCTCCGGTGCACCAAGAGCCGCGGGTGTTTGTCCGCGGGTGCAAGGAGTAGCTCGTCGTCGCGAAGTATCGTCGTCCAGGAGAGGTCGGACTTCCAGGCCTCTGGTACGGCCCGGACCTCGAGACACCCCACGCCTGTGACTCCTAAGTGGTCAGTACGATCTTCGAAGGAGGTCCGGTTCCAACATGTACACTGGACCGGGTGTGTGTCCACCTAAATGTACGCACACTCAGATGTTGAGCCCTCCTGTCCGGGTGGGTCCACGACCGGTTCGACGGTCTCACCCGTCACGTCGGGGGGGGTGGGGTGGGGGTATCCCCTTCGTCCACCTCGAAGGTCCCGCACGAGTCTGTTCGTCACAGAGGTCCGGCCACGTGTCCCTCCGTTCACAAGACCCTATGCCGGAGTACAACCCTGTCGGTCTTGGGGCTGGGGTTTCAGTCCGAGTCCCAAGAGACGGTGGTCGGTCCCAAGTCATACTACAGCGACGGATAAGTTGTGGGACACATCTCCCCCACACCCTTCCGCCGAGACTACGAGGGGGGGTGGGTGGAGTTGGAAGGACCCTCGTCCCCTACCTCACCTCCGTCCTAGACAACGGTACCCCTGTCTTCCCCAGAAGGACCCTTTCGTACTCCTCTTACACCCGTCTCGCGAACCCCTGAGTCCGGTCCTCTCCCAATTGACCTCTACCGGACTCGCACGGGGGGTTAGGCCCCAACCCACCGCGTGTGTGTTCCCACTGTCGTTTGTCACGGGGGATGGGTGGGACCCGGGGAGAGGAACGGGTGGGACTCGACCCCGGAGGGCGAACGGTCCACGTGGATGGAACCTTCCTCTCCGCCTCCGCACCCCACGACCCGCGTCGTGGGGGGTCGGGACGGTGGGTCTCGTCCCGGTCCGGGCCCTAGTACCGCCGTCGGAGCCGGGCGGGGTAGGGGCGACGAGTCCCTCGAGTCCCAAGTCGCACGCGCACACCTCCTCGGAACTCGGCGGGACCTGAGACGGGGCCCTAGACCTCCTCTTCCTCGACGTCGTTCCCCGCTCCCGCCCTCCGACCACCCCCTCTCAGGGGTCCCTAGTCTAATGTCGGGAATCCCTTTCTCCGACCCCCCAGCGTAAGGTGAAGGCTCGGGAGGAGAGGGAGCGTCCCACGGGACAGACCGGTGTTAGTGTCTGTGTGGGTGCGACCCGTGTGGGAGCCCCAGTTGGGGTGTGACCGTCCGCGGGCGGGGTGGTGCAGTGGGAGTGGTCCTTGGGCGGGAGGACGTATGTGTGGGTGTCCGTAATTAAGTGGTTCAGTCACGCGGATGAAGTACGGTCGGCCCCTGACCCCGATCCCCGTAACCCCGTGTGTCCGTTCCAGGAGGGACGTCCTCCTCCGTCTCCTGGTTCCTCCTAAGCCCAACGAACTTCAGGGATGTCTCCACGGTTCACGTTGCTTGTTTTGCTCGGTCAGTACCCATACACACATTGTTCTCCCCCAGTACGGAGACCTCCTCCGACCCGTGGGTGCCCAGGAGTCTTCCTGTCTCCGTGGAAACCTCGTCCTCGACGACCTCACCCACGGACACTCGTACTTAAGACGCCCAGGAAACACATCGACACGAGTTGCAGAGACATGACACAGACGTACTTATAGACGTGTATGGATACACTCTGGTGGACCGTATTCACGACATAACATGTGTATCCACACTATACGTACACACACGCGTGTGTACCACATGCGTACACGTGCGTCCTACATGTATAGGCGCCACATGTGGAACATTCGTACATATACACACAGCGTGCACACACATACCTATACACGCGTTCACATGCGTAGAGAGACCTACGTCCACTCGTTTATATTGACGTCGTGGGTAGTGACGAAGTTGAGGCTCTGTGGGGTCTTCGGGTGAAGAGTCCCCCTCTTCGATCGACCCTCTGGGTCCCGACCCGTCCCGTCTGCGGAGTCGAAGACTAAGCCCTCGACGCGGGTGAACCTGGGCCGTCGGGGTCGGAACGCGACCTGGAGAGAGAGGGGTGGGGTCTCCCGCCCTCCCCGGCTAGTGTGGGTCTTTACGACACTAGAGTCTGAAGTCTGGGTTCTCCTTAGTTCACCCCTCTCGGTTCCCGGACCCTGTCGGAGATTGGGGGGTCGAGCCGCCTCGACAGGAAGGGAGAGTTCGGAGACCGCAGAGGGAGTCGGAGAGGTAGGGCAGAAACGGAAGTTCCCAAAGGGGTAGAAACTCCGGGTGGTTAAGACACTCGGTCTCAGGAAGAAGGAACCTGGGGAGTGTATCCCGGTCCGAGACCGACGTCACGGGTGGGAGGAAGGGTCTTCGACCGACCCGTCCACGGCCCGTGTCATCGGGACCGTGTCCTGTTCCAGGACCCCGTGCTAGTTCGCTCCCCGCGTCGACGACCCCGTGCAAGGAAGGTTTGGCGCGAGGGGTTTAGTGGGGGGATCGAGGCGGTGGCGAAGGTCTGGGGAGGGTGGGGTCCTGAGGGTGGAGGAAGGAAGGAAGGTGACCGTGAACGGTGGCAGAGAAGATCCGGGTCCTCCAGACGCCGTAGGGTCCTGCGGTCCGAAGGAGGGGTGTGAGGTGGCTCTCGAGGCCGTCGCCGCCGAGGAGTCGGGCGACGGAGAAGAGTGGGACCTCTTCCAGCCTCTTCGGCTCCCCGGGGCCCGTGGGAGACTGCCGAGGAAATTCCTCGTCGGGGGCGGGGGTGGTTCGGTCGACGCGGGCGGGGCAGTTCAAATGCCCCGCCCAGCCCACTGACCCGTCCGTCGGCCCTGGCCGACCTCAACCACCGGACCGGTCTCACCTCGCCCGTGCTCCCTCCCCGTCCTTCCCGGCTGGGGAGGGGACACCCCGAAGTGCCGATCTCCTACGGGGTGTGTCTCCAGGACCGTCAACCCGTACGGCAGGCAGGCCCGTTTACTCCTTCTTCGTTATCTCTGGAGCATCGGGACCCGTCTCGACACGTCGGCCGTCTCCCTTGCCGTCTGTCCCGTGTCGGTCCCTGAGCGAAGAAAGTGGACAGACAGGGAGGCGTCGGACCCCCGACCTCCGCCCCTCACTCCCCGAGCGACGGTGGACCCAGGGGTCCTCAGACGACTCTTCCCGACCAGTCCCTTCCCCAGGAGTTCACCTCTAGACTACCCGGGGGTTCTGGGTCGGGGGTAGGAAGGCGTCCCGAACCCGCTGAATCATGAAGACGGTGGACCGACCGTCACCGAGACTATTGCCGGTCACAACCCACCCTCTTCTCCCGACCTCCCTGTCCGGCTGTCGTCCTCTTTTCAGACTGAAGCCGTGACCAGTCTCTGGCCAGGACTGGTCACCAGGGTGCAGACACAACCTTCCACTCCCCGTAAGATACAGTACAGGTACCTGACAGAAAGAAGGTTCCCACATCCACCGTCCGTTTCAGACGGAGTGGTCTCACTCTGTGAGGTCCCCCGAAGTTCCTATCCTTCCCCGAAGAGTCGCGGAGTTGACCCTTCCCAGACACCGGAACCGGATTTCCACTGAGACCCCGTGTGTGGGAAAACTATGGCGGTCCCCAAGAAGGAACCTCCTCGACTTACAGCTGGCACCGGTTCCCCCAGGAGTCCAGGTGGACCGATTTGTACGGTCCCGAGCTTCCACCCGCAGAAGGTGGGGAGTCAAGGGAGTTTTACGTAGGAGAATGTAAAAGGGGTTCCGACTGACCGTCGAGGGACCCCCAGACGTTCCCTCCGGTACCGAGAGACCACGTAAAGGACGCTCAAGGACCTCACCTCCACAGACACGGGTCGGTCCAACCCCTCCCTGGACGGAGAGAATCGACTCGGAGTCCGGACCACAGAGACCGGACGAGAGGGACCGACCAACCGTCACTTCCCACCCGTAGGCACCCTGCTGGTCCCCGGAAGTCCTCCCCCTCACCCCCCTACGTCGGGACGGACTCGGGGTCCTGAAGGTCGTGCACCGGAGAGAGGGAGGAGGGTCCGAGAAAGCGAAACCCAGACCCGTCGGAGGAGACCGGGGTACGTTCGTTTGTTTTAAGAAACCGACAAATGTTAAAAGGTGGGTACGTCGGTTCTAGTCGTTCACGGAAACTCCAGGGGTGGGTTGGGGTACCACGGGGGATGGACTGGGGTAACGAAAATCAAGAAGTCAGGGTCCCAGGGTCCGAGATAAAATACGGGGAGGGGGTTATTGGGTCACAGGTATGACCTATTACTCTGGTCCTAGGCGTGGGGGGTGGTAGAAAGGTTGTAGGACCCTGAGTTGGGGGTCGGTTTTGCTGGTCCGACAGGGGGCCAGGTGTACTCACGAACCGTAACGGAAGGTCGAAGGTCTACAGGAACCTCGTCCCTCTAGGGGTCCCCACTCTCGAGTCCAACAGGGGTAGGGGTGTTCCAGAGAAAAGACGAAGAGTCAGGACCCAGGGTCTCATACGTCTGGGACCCCTCCCTGAAGTACTTCGGCCGGGAGATCCCAATCACCCAGTGTGACCCGAGACCTTCAGGGGTTCGTAAAACCTAAGTGTGCCGGACCCGGACCCAGAGTTATCTCGACTTGGTTGGTCCCCTCCGTCGCACCCACGGACCACGACTGACAGTCGTCATATCGGACGATCCCGGAACCAAAAAGGAAGACCTTTATTGACCTAACAACACGGTTTACGGTCGTGGACGGAGGTGTCAGGAGTGAGAGTCGACCCGCACGGGGAACGTGGGACGGACCTGAGCCACCACCACACTGACCCGACCCCACCCTGTAGGTAAATACGTTCTGACGTCGGTTGGGAGAGTCACGGGTCGGACCCGACCCAACTCGGAACCGAAGGGTGAGTGTGGACGAAATCGGTAGTCCCGACCACCGAGGTTGGTGACCAAGCTGGAAAGGGAGAAGGCCGGTGCACCACTGATCCTGCACGATGGGCCTCCTCCTGAAATCCGTTCCCCCCTATTCGCCATCTTTAGTCCGGGACCTCTCGGGTTGACTCCGGACCAAAGGGACTGTGAGACGATCGGTGCGGTCCCCTAGAGGGGCCTTCCAGACAGGCTGTAGCGGGAGTGGGTGGGGGTCGGACCACAGGTCCGAGGGTCTCCTTGGGGGCAACCGGGTGGAAAAGCCCTTCTACTCGAGGAGGGGAGGAACGGAAGACTCCCGGTACAGTCTCGGCTCCACCTTCCCAACTCCCTCCCCGGTGGCCCTTCGGACACGGAGACCGACCCCGGGATGGGGGTGGGCGAGGCGGGGACGGGAGGCGGAGGACGTGTAAGGAGGGACCGACTCCAGTCGGGGAGGCCCTGCCCCTCGGGGGGGTTGGTCGGTGTAGTGTCGAGGAGTGAGTGAAGACAAAAGAAGCAACGGGTCGTCCCCCCTCTCCCTCACCCCTCTCTCTGCTCCCCGGAACCCCCACCCCGGAGGGAGAGAGGAGGAGGCGGTATTGGACCCCCTCCTCCACGGTCCTTACGCCGTCCCACCTGAGGCCACCGTGGGTCAGGGGTAATTGTATGTAATTGTATTTACGATGGAAGGGAGGGAACCGAACCCTCGAACCGTCCCGTCCCCCCGGCCCCACCCTCTCGGAGGTCTCTCGCGGTCTACCCCCGAGTCAAACGAGGCCCTCCCACCTAGCCTCGGACAGGGTCCTTAGGTGGGGATATCATCGACCCCTCACTGACCCAACTTAAGACTAAGACGACGAGTGGTCGACACACAGGGATCCCCCTCTGACTTGGAGAGTCAGGGGAGAGGTGCGAACAGGGCGCCATCATTTCCTACTCGGTCCGTCCAGACCGTGAGTCATCCCATGTGTCCACGTGCGAGACCGACGGTAGAGTCGCGACCCATAGGACACCGTACGTTCGGAGACCCGGAGCTCCCTCTGAGTGGTGACGAAGAAGGGCGGGTCGAAGTGGCCCGGAAGAGAGACCGAATTGAGGAGAGGACAGAGAAAGACAGGGGAAAGAAGGGAATGTGTGTGGGGGTCGGGGGTCCTGTCGTGACTGGGAGGTGGACTTGGGGAAAGGGAGGGGTCGACGGATCCTAAGGAATCAGAAGGAGGTGCTCAGAGGTTGGGTGGGGGTCGTTACCGTTCTTCGGGTGTGGGAGGTGGGAGGTCTCTCGGGGTTCAGTCTCTCCGGAGACAGAGGAAATTCTGTCTTGTTCCGGGGTCGAGGAAGGGGACGTCGAACTTCGGACTGGGGAAGTGGACCCCCACCAGGGGCGCCAGAAAGACGGTCTAGAGAAGGGTCACGGAGGGGAGACGTCAATGGGACGAAGGGGTCGAGGAGGTCGAACCCCTGTAGGCTCCGAGAATTGGTCCGTAAGTGTTTGGGGAGGGACCGAGTCGGGACCGATTGGGACGGTCGTGAAGTCGATGGGGTAAAGACCCTCCACCGTCGACGAAGAAACGGTCCTGAATCGAATCCGACACGGGAGACGGGAGGGGAAACGGTGGACGACCTGAAAAGGAATAGTGAGTGATGGGTGGAAAGAGACACTTCGGGACCTACGAACATTGTGGTCCAGGTCCGGTAAGACATCCCGAGATCCTAAGGGTCGACGGTGATAGTGAACCCTTCGGTGGTCCGTGTCCCTTCGTTCTCTATCTACTTCACGGACGTGCTTCGGGACGGTGGAAGGACCCGGACGACTCGGACCTACTCCTACCCCCTCAACTACCTCTTCTCTCTAAAGTCCAGGGAAGTCCGGAGTCGGTGAGTCCGGAACTGAGGGAGGTGGGTGTTACTCCAGTCTTTTGTCCTATTCATGGTTCCTTTCATGTTGACTAAAAAGAGAATTTATTCTAGTGGACAGTCCGACGCAGAGGACGTTCTCCCCCTTAGTTTCGTCCCTTTTCTTTCTCTAGGTATCGGAACTGGAGACTGGGGGACTTGTGATCACGGACAGCGACACGCCAATTACCTCCGCGACCGACCGACCGTCGGTCCCTGTATGAACGACAGTGTGTCGACGTACGTCTGGAGTCGACTGAACTCCGAGAGGAACCCCAGTACGCCCGAAGGGAACACTGAGTCGACCATTTCTTAGGCGGACGTTACGTCCTCTGGACCCAAGCTAGGGACCCAACCCTTCTAGGGGACCTCTTCCCTTACCGATGGATGAGGTCATAAGACCGGACCTCTCAAGGTACCTGACATAGCAGGTACCCCAGTGTCTCTGTGCTGACTCGCCGAAAGTGAAAGTGAAACCTCCGTACGACTCTCGACCGAGGGGGAGAGGTACAAGTTCCCCCCAACCCCCTTACGTGTCGGGGTACCGTTCCTACTCCAGGGGACCCTAGAGAAAATCCCGTTGTCTGGGTTCCTAACCGGTCAACATACCTTCGCCCGGTCCTGGGTTTTCAGTCGGTTCTCTTCGACGGCAAGACAGGGACTGAGGGGTCCCGTTGGTCCCAGACCGACCGGTGCGGTGTCCGGTCCCTCGACCTCAGTCCTGAACATAAGAGGTCGAAATTATCGACCGAACCGTGACACCCCAACCCCCACCCTCCCTGCTAAGACTCCCCTCATCCTCCTAAAAGACCTCCTTTAGTCCTCGTCGATACCCCGACGGGATTTGTGCCGGTTCCCCAATAAGATCCAGAACCTTCGAGGACGTCGGAGTCTCCGAGGTCAAGATTACCCCGGAGGAGGGGAAGACGAGGACCGTAGACCCGGAGGTGGGTGGACGACCCCCACTCCCGAGGACGGGTCCCCTCAGCCCTTCACTGACGGCCGGACCTGACCGAAGAGGGGTGTCCCAGAGGGATGTAGGAAGTCTGGAGACTGAGAGTCTCGAACAGAGAAAGAGAGAAGGGTCGACAAAGGGGTGGGTGGGGCGGTTTTTTACCCAATTTTTATCAGACGATGGTGTAGTCATCAGACTCGTTGATAAACCTCACCCTGTCCGGGAGCACCCCGGATATCTACTCGGAGCACCGCCAGGGGTGACTGACCTCTCAGACGGAGTATGACCCTAGGTATCGAACCAGACCCTCGTCCTCGGACCCAGGAGACGGACAGATTTCCAGGACTCGAAGTATCTACATCGACGGATACCCGCCCCGGTCCTTCTACACGGAAGATTCCGACCCTCTTGAGGCCTTCTGTTCGACGGTTCCTCGTGACTTAGAGACCAAGAGGAACGAGTCCCTACGTCCCACCAACCCCAGGTCGGGGCCTGTCGGGACCCATTACCCCCCTTAGGGAGCCTCAGTTGAAATGTCTCAGGGAGGGTAACCCCATATCCTGTGGACCCTACATAGTAGGGGACGGATGGCGGGGGATACCCACCCTTAAAGGGGTAGTGATTTCTGTTCCTACTTAACTCTCCGGCGGGGGCCGTCACGACCCTGTTACCTCGGAATACGAGAGTTTTACACTCGTCCCTATCCTCCCGGTTCCCGTCCACCCCCGGATCGACGGACGTGGGTCCCTTCGTGACGAACGGTCCTGGGGTGGGTCTGGGTGACGGTTCGGCCCATGTTCCCTTAGGACCGATCTTAGGACGTACCGGGTGAGTCCCTCCCTCTGTGACCCAAGTAGTCCGTCTGTTACGGTCGAGGACTTACCAAGGAGACACGTCCCAAGGGGGAGTCCTGCCTTCCTTCCTTGGTAGAGACCGAGGACGAAGGACGACCCACCTATAGTCCCGTAGCCTTGAGCGTGACGCGGGGTGGGCGTGTAGACCCCAAGTCGCTCCAGGTCCCGACTGACGACTTCCGTTCCCTACGTCCGAACCCGCACCCTAAGACAACAGGATCAGTCAACCACGAGGGATCGGGAGTCTCTGTCCCCATCGTCCTTTCCGGGCTCCCTGGCCCCCGCGGCGACTTGAGGAAGGCTCCCCCCGCCGGTGTCGGAGAGTAGCGGACGGTCCTGAGCCCCCGGGCCTCCGGCTCTCCCCTGACGGTCCACACGCCTCCGCCCCAGGGTCCAGGGGCCGGGATAGGAGGGTGGGCGGGGCGGGAAGGGCGGAGCCTCCGCGGCTGGGGCCGGGCCCGGCGAAATAGGGCGGCGGCGGGATGTTTCGCCGGAAACACCGGGCGCCGGAGGCGTCCTGGGCCACTGCAGTCGGAGGCACTGGTCGGGCCGACCCGGTTCGCACCTGACGGCGCGGGAGACCGCCGGCTGCCACCTTTTCGGGCAGATGCTCGGGGCGGCCCGTCTCCTCCCGGAAAGTGGCTGGGGAGGGGTGCCCGAGTCGGCCGAGCGCCTTTTTTTTCAGGTCCCTGGAACGGACCGAGAACCCCAAGTGGGTGTCGGTGACACCTAGTGTCAGTGACAGAAGACGGCGAGGGAGGAGGTCGTTGCGTGCTCGTGAAGGGTATCGAAGTACTTTCGGAGTCTCTGAGTGACCTGTGAGGACGAGGGTCACACCTTCTTAGGGAATCTACTCGAAGAATTCTTTAGCCGGGGTGACAAGGTCCTCCGACGGGGTCTGGGTTCTGACGTCTCCGCGACCCCCAGTTCCCCCTCTGGATCTCCGGGGATTGTACAATTCTACTGATCAGGTTCACCCTTTTGACTTCGCTACTCATGACCCGGAGTCATACTGGACCGTCAACTCATGGGTCCCGGTCTGGTGATCGTGGAATCGTGTAGATTCGGACCCAGAGACGGACGTCCTCTCTTCTTACGGTTCTTCCAGAACCTTATAAAAAAAAAAGAAAGATGCAAAATAATAAAGTTTGGTCCACTTGTTAAGGTATTTTGTACACTTTTTTCGTTCCTTCACAAGTTGCGACTTCCTGGGCCCGGACCCCGCTCCCGTACTCCCCGTACCGGGGAGTCGTCCGTCGCCGCCAAGGATCCAATCGCGATTCCTCGATGCAAATCCAATTACCTCGGTCCCGGGTCCCGGTGACCCCACCCCGGGAGTCACTACAACCGTCAACAGACCTTGTCGGGAACCTTGGGTTAAGACACCTCCCGTCCCAGCCCCACGGTGGGCGTGTCCCCCGTTGGTCGTCTTCCTACCCACATTTGTGCATCTGTGTGAGTTCCGTGCCTTAGTGGCCTTTCCCCAACCCACCCACGACCAGTCCTAGACTGTCAAAATTTATCAAAAAAAGATTTTTCAAAAGATCCAAACGTCAAAAGAAAAAAGAAAGGGGGGAAACTGAAAGAAAATTAATTTTTTTTTTTTCGATGCTCTTACTCGTTCACCTGACACCAGAAGTCCTTACCACCGCGGAGTGCGAAGAACACGAAAAAGGAAACCCCGGAGGCTCACCGAACCCCCACCCCCGTCCAACACCCCCACCCGTCCTCCGAGGGACATTTGTAAACCTGAGTCCAACCCAGTCCCCGACCACAACCCGTTTCGGTCCCCAGGGTCCGACCTCTTCACCCACGGGGAGGTTTGTGTCCGGCACCCTCTGAGTCGTACCCGAGGGGAGGGGGTAGTGTCTTGTTTTGTTACCAATTTTGGTCTTACCTCCGGTCCTCCCCGATCCCGTGAGGGACGTGGACCCTGTTCCCGTCCGAAGTTTGTCCCTCCGGACACCGTCGGGGAGGGGGTTCAGAGACCTCGACTCCCGCCCTCCCACCCCTCGGTTCTTGTCTCTCCTTTCCCCTTTTCGCCGGTCCCCCTGTCCGCCCCTCGCACCAGGAGAACGGGGGCAGAAGGCGTCCCCGACCCCATCGTCTCAGCCGCCACCGGGACCTCCACCCCCTGTCAGTCCCGCACCCAACCCTCCCTCCATCGGTCACACCCAGAGAGACGGGCGGAGGGATCTGCTACTGGGAAGAGGTCAAAGGGGTGGGTGAACAATGGTCCCTGTACCACCGACCACACACAACGACCCAATGTGTGTGTGACATTGGGGACAAGTTCTTACTTACCCTCCCCTCTGACCTCGAGACCGTCTTGGGAGGGGTGGGTGGTGAGGGTCCCCGACCACTCCGGTCGGAGTCGGGGCCTGGGAGTCGACCCAGACTCCCTTTCTACCGTCTCCACTCGTGTCTCGACCAGCACGACTCACCTCCCGCCGACCCGGGGAAGACAGTAGAGCTAGGAAGTCCGGTCAGGCCACCGGAACACCCACCCTTGCACTCAAAAGCGGTTCCTTTTACCCCTGTCAGGAGGTCAACAGGGTCCTGTGTCGGGCTACGAAGATGACAGACCTGACGGCCCGGAGGGACACGGGGTAGGAGTCACGGGATGGGACAGTGGGAGGGCTGAGTTGTGGGACGCGGGGGGTATGGGGCGCGAGACCAGAGAGGGCCCCACGCTCGAGCGGTGGGGGCCGACCTGAGAGACCGGGAGGGACGGGGGACCGGCCCGAGTCGCCGGGAGGGACGGGGGACCGGCCCGAGTCGCCGGGAGGGACGGGGGACCGTCCCGAGTCGCCGGGAGGGACCGGGGGGGCCGGGTGGGGGGCCGAGTGGTAGGACGGTCCGGGGCGACGGGGAGTCTTCTCCGGCGTCAGGAAGTCCAACAAGAACTACTACTGCAGTCACTGCCGCAGCTTGTGCTTGACGTGCAAGAACCACAGTCACCGCGTGCACTTCACGCACATCTAGAGGAACCACAGGAACGCGAACAAGTCCAGGAGCTTGAACGAGACCTACATCGACCGACGGAGCAGCATGAACAACCGGGGACCCACCCATCCGTTTTACCACTCCTGAGCACGATGCACCCGTCCGCCCGGGTAGGGTGTTCAGGTCTCTCCCAAGACACGCACACTTGGTTGTTCGGACCTACACACTGTTGATACTCTCACGTGTCCGTGTAGACTCACACGTTTCTCCCTTTGGAATAACACACTCCCTGCTACGGGTCACTGCACATACCCCATGTACGGGTTCACACAATTTTCCCGGGATCCTACATGTCTGTGTTCACACCTTCGGACACTTCGTGGTCGAGACATACTCACAGGGCGTGAAATGGGAGGACAGGTCACCCCCCGTGGGCACCCGGTGGACCAGTGGTGGTCGAGGAGGGGTCTCCGGGTCTAGGGTGTGGACATATGAGTCCCTTCGTCTACCAGTCCCCCGACACATACTAGAAGAGGAGTTTGTCCAGGAAGAACAAGTCCTTCTCCTACTACCTGCACAGACACTTGGTGAACAACAACGTCTATGACAGTTTGTCGAAGTACGAGAGCACGTACGCCAAGACCCCCGTCCTGTCGCGAAAGTCGTGGTCGGTGGAGGGTGTGGAGGGGGTCGCGAGGGAACGGGCACCGGAGACCCGGAGAGTGGTAGAGGAGCAGGAGCCGCTCGTGGTCCAGTATCCGCGAGTCTCGATGTGTCTTCTACTACCGACACTGTGGGAGTTTCGTCACCTAGGTGAAGAAGGCGAGTCTGGCGACCGGTGGGTGCAGTTTGTAGGACGTCTGTGTCGCGGAGTCGAGGTCCTTTCCCTCAAGACCCTCTTCGGGGGACGGGGCAAAGCGCCTGACTGGTTGACTCCTGTCTCCGGACGAGTCCCATTCCGTCGACGGAGGTACCATAGTGGGTGTGACCGGGTGAAAGGGGGTCAAGACCGGGTCGCCTCACTCACTCCGACTAATCGTCCCGTCTACCGACGGTGTGCCCCGTCCCAGTCGTCTCCGACACTCGACGACCGGTGGTGTGTCGGAATTCCTTGAGTCTCACCCCGACCCCCTAGGGTCTACTTGGGAGAAAGGGTCGTGTCGGGAGTCGTCTGGGGTTACACTCCTAGAGATGGGTAGTGGGAGTTCCGACCGACGAGGGTCGGGTGTTCGGGCGAGTGAACTTCACATCCAGAAACTTCCACTTCACGCAGAGGTGCTACGGGCACCAGAAGTGAGCTCAGGCGTCGTGCAGGACGACGCATCCCTACATCAGCGAGACCCGCTACGCGAGGTCCAGCAAGTCCATCGACGTTTCCCCATACCCCCGCCCCCCCGTAGTCACCCCCGGTTGACCGGGGAACGGGAAGGTAGGGAAATAAAGAGTCCGTATCGAGGACTGAGAAGAAACGAATAAAAATTAACTTTCTATTATCCAAATGTCATAGCTCAACCAAAGATGGTTTGATTGTACTCAGTCGGTATCCGAATGGACACGGGGAGGGTGATCCTGTAGGGAGGGTGGAGGGAGGGGTAGGGTGGGGAGATCCAACAATCGTTCGGGGTTCCAGACTCAAGGGACCCCAGAAGGTCGTTTGAGGGTGACCGAAGCTAGAGTGTGTCCGGGGACTGAGGAATTGGGAACGGACGTACCGCAGATGGCGAGTCGGCCCCCCGTTGAGACTCCGGTTGGTCGGTTCGGGGTCGTGGGTCCAGCCTCCGTCCGGACGGGGTGTGTCCTCGGTCCCACCACCTCAACGTCCTCTCCCACCACCCTCCCCCGTTTAATCAGGACGCGACTCCCTACGTCCTACGATTAGCCGCGTTAATGCCGTGGGCGGCGTCTCGTCGGACCGTAAAGGGGACTGCGTCCCGATCTGTCCAACTCCGGACGGTCCGGGTCACCCGAGAGACGGGTCGCGGGTCATTTTAAACCCGAGGAGTCCCCTTCCCGTATTGGTGAACGAACCGTCCCCAGGGTCCCCGAGGGGTGATGGTCGAGAGAATTAATCATAATTACGACGGGACCGGATCGGGACTCTGATCGAGTCGACGGACGGAGTTATAGGAACGACACGGGAGCCCCAAGTCCAGGTGCGGAGGGTCAATGACGGGTCCTGACTACAGAACGAGAGCCCCGTCCCGACGACCCCGGTCGAGAACCGAGGGGGTGACCGTCGATCCGGTCTCCCTTTACTGAAGTCTGCGTCTGTGGCTTTTCTTTTTGTCCTTCCCGATACCCCTTGGCACTACGTACACGGCACTGGACGTTTGAGATGGGACGGGGGATGTCTCTTGGAGGTCGGAGTACCACTTAAGGTGTGGTCAAGAAGGGAACAGACGTGGGCCCCCCGAGTGGGGTCCCTGGGTCACGGGGTGCCGTCGGAACCTCCTAATGACGCTCCTCCCCGACCTCCTGGGGACCTGGGGTCTCACAAGGTTAGACGAGGGGTGGGGACCCACTAGAGTAACGTCGTATTTGGACGGACCCTCCCGTCCCAGGTACAAATGACGACTTAAGGGTGTGGGTCTTGTCGCGACCCGTATGTCACCCACGAATTACAGACCCCTTGTTTTCTGTCCCTACTATGTCCTCTCCCTTCCCCGGCCTGCCACCAACATTGGTCCGGGAGGAGCTCATAAGGTTCGGGACTCTACTGTCCCCAACTATCCTCGGTGGAGAGGGACGTCCGTCCTGGGGTTTCGAGACGACCGTGACTCTCGGATACTGAAGACCCTCATTTGGGGAGTCGGGGAGGTGGGGTGGCATACACCGACACTGAGGCGTCGAGGATACCCCCCACACGCGAGTGTTCACGTAAGTCCGGTGACGTCCCTCCCACCGTCCGACATGTGTACTGATCGCGTTCCGAGTCCTTAGTGCCGGTCCGCTCTGGTCGGAGGGTGGGTCGAAGTCCCTCCAGGTTGTCGGGGAGAGACCCACCCGAGTCCTACCCTTCACGTCGCTCTCACCCTTTCGACGAGTCTGTCTCCCTGACCGAATCCGTCTCCATCATCTACCCTCCACTCTTATGTCCCGGACGTCGGATAGACCCCCCGGGTGGGTCTCGGGTTCCTACAGAGGGGTGTAGGAAGAAAGTCCGGTTTGGGGTTTGGTGGTTCTGGGACCGACTGTCGTGTGTCTGAGCAGCACAGAAACACTCCCACGAGTCCGGGAGACCGAGTCCGATATCGGGTCCAGAGGGGGATGAGGTGGCGGTCGGGCCGGGGTACCTTACTCATGAGTGATCCGCCGTCTCAGTAACTCGACCATGAGGGCGCTCGCCGGTTTCGTCCGGACGTGGGGCACCAGTCGGGTCTCGGAGGCCTACTGTGGCCTGTCTAGGAGTCCGTCGTGTGGGACGAGGAGTCGGCACGTGCTGTCGCGCTTGTCGACGGACCGCAGCAGGACCCGTGTCGTCACTCGCCAGTCGCACAACGTCCTCGTGTGCGGGTGGGGTGGCCAGTCTCCGTCCCTCCTCCGGAGGCCTTACCCGGGTCTGACCTCACAAGAGTCGAGGGGGTCGTGTTCCGGACGGGCCTTCACAATACCCTCCTCCGTCCCCGACCCCTCAGGTGCATGGCGCGCCCTCCCCAGCCGTTTCAGTTAGACGTCTAACGGGTACCGAAACTGTTACCGGTATTACCTGACCTACCACAACGACATCTGCTGGCGGGCCATGACAGCCGTGAGGAGGAGGCTCATCGGTAGGAGCACCTACTAGGACCGTCGGTCCCCCGGTCCCAATCCCACATGGTCCGTGCCCCTGGGGGTCACCCGTAGGCCTCGATGCCCCCGGACGTCATCGATGAAGTCTGTCCTCCTCTGACGGAGACTTGGTGACCCCTCGTCTCCTACTTGCACCGGAGACCGTTTCGCGACCCGGGTGTGGACCCCCGTCATGTCTGGGGCTCCTTCTTCTCCCCTTTGGTTCCAAACGTCCGACAGAGGGCGTGTGTCGTGAATGAAGTAGACGAACTGTTACCACGAGAAGGGACTGAGGGGTCGTGGACCTTGTTTCCTGTGTCACCCAGTCCCTCGTCCGGGTGTCGTTGATCACCGGGCCGGTACATCGGGCCCCCCGTCCTGGGTAGGAAGGGTAGTCAACGTCTACCTTCGTCAGCCCGGACCACCCGGTGTCTCGATGGTCCCCACGTCGACCGTCCCGGTGCCCCCACTTCCGTTGGATCCGGTGGCCCTGGGGTACCACCTGAGTGACGTCCGGGACCGAAGGGTGTTCCAGACACCGAGTTGTACCAAGGGGTGACGGGACCGACTCAGGTCTCCGAAGCCGACCTCTGGACTCCGAGTCGTCAGTGGGACAGTAAGAGCGTGTGCGTCCGAGCGGTGAGGCGCCGGTCATGAGGGGTTTCACCGTGGTTCAGTATCGACCGTCTCCTTGGGACGAATGAGAAGAGGGATGTGGCACTCGGCGTCGACGGGACCCCGGACCTAGGCCCGTACCGCAGTATGGGGACGGAAGGTCGGTTCCGGGTCGTGGGACGGAACGACCCGGCTCCAGATGAGATTCGTCCCTTCTGTGGTCCTGGACCCCCTGTCCGTCACAGTGTATGTGTGTGCATGACTGAGCACTACGAAGAAGAGGCCGGAGCGTCTCGGGATATGACATAAAGAGAAGCTGGTCACGATTCCTTAAGTGACGGTGAGAGAGACCACTGACAGTCTCGTCGAGGTGTTTTGTCCATCATAAAGAGGGTAAAATGTCTACGCCTGTGACTCCGAGTCTTTTCAGCACCGGGTTCTGGTACATTGGTCCTAAGTCTTCTCGTTCCTCCATACATCCTACTACTCCGGACTGGACGGGTCGGGATGAGTTTTACACCGAGTCTAGAACGTCCTGTCACAGTCCCAAAACACAAAAAAAAAAAAATTTTGTTTTGTCGAAGGGCCCGAGGTAGGGTCTGTGTCTCAGTCTAGAGTTCCCCACGTCGGGTCTTTGGACGTAAGGGGTCCCTCGGACACGTCCCTTCACACTCTGGTCCTTCCGGTGAGGAAGGGACCGATCCCCTCCCCTGTCCCGGAATGGCGAAGGGAAAACGGTGAGGGAAAGGATTCGAGGTCCCTCTCACGTGGAGTCGACCCGGGTTGAAAGAGGGTCGGAAACGGGTCTGACGTGGGAGACGGGGTCGTGACAGTCCGTAATGGAGAACGGTTGAGGTCAAGAAACGGGTTCCTCAAGAGAGACGGCCCGTATGGACGGGTTACAAGGTGGATGTGTACAGGGTTGGGAGGACTAGTGACACCACCCAGACAGGGAGACTGGTCGAGTTGTCCCACCCACCACCCCAGACACCCCCTTCGGTGGGAACCCTTGAGAACCGGGGGTATATAGGGAGTCCCTACCAATTCTTGGAGTCTCCTACTTCCCCGATTGTGTGTTTGACGGTACTCGTCGTACTTGCAGTCGTGGCTACTAGAGTCGTGTCGACACTTAGCACGGGGGGTGTACAGTCAGTGATAAGATTCCGATAGGGCAAACGATCCACCAGAGTGTCGTTCGGGGCCCGCCTTCAGTCGAGATGGGAGTAGAGGTGGAGTGTTTACTCCTTTGACTTCCTAGAGGGACCGCCAGGTCACCAAATTTTGAGGTCCGAAGGTTACGTCCCCCGTACCTAAACTAGGGACCAGTCCCTTGATTCCAAGGTATACGACACCCTGTTCCGATTTTGAGAAAAAAAATTTCTTTTCCACCACATCGTCCCCACCTTTGACTTTGTGGCGACAGTTTACCAATGTCGGGGAGACGTACACCGGGTGTAACGGAGGATTGTGATAGGGTTCACGGATCCCTCGAAGTCGAGGTGCAGAGGCGTGACGGTAGACTCGTCGTAATCTGGGACGAACGGTTGAGGCCCAGAAACGGGTGGACGTAGGTAGGATGGAGGGTGGGGTCTAGGGGTGACTGGGTCTCTTTGACTTCACACCGAACGTTGGTGTTCGGTCCCCGGAGGCACTCCTCTGAAGTGTGTGCGGTGGAGTTTAGTGACCCGAAGAGACTGGCAGGGTCCGGACGAGGGTCCTAGCCCCTCGTGACGCCCTCCTCGTCGTGTTTATCCGTCCGAGACCCGTCCGACCCCACACTTGGGGAGATGACCAGACTGGGGACCCGTGACCTCCGTGGTCCGGATCACATAAAGGGGACCCGCACCCGACACCAGTCCCCGTCGTAAAGGGAGGTATCCCGACCGTCCCCTCGCCGGTCCTGTCCTGGGGAGTGAATTGTGGGGGGTGGACACCTCACCCGGTTCCCCTCTCCCGGACCCTTCCGGGTCACCACTACGGCTTAGTGCCTCCGAGAAGGGGGTTCCGGGTCTTGTAGGTGCCCCGTCCCTCCTGTCGGGACTTGACCTACTGGTGCTTGCTCCCGGTCCACTGTGGACCAACAGGAAGGGTTGATCAGTGAACGAGGGTCTCTCGTCCTCCCTCCCACTCGTTTCCTTCTGGGTCCTCGGAGCTCATGACCGGTCCTGACCCCCGGGTCACGTCCTCGTCTCCGGTTCCCGCACTTCACTACCCAGTGTAGCTAGTGCAACAGGAGTCCACTAGACTCTGAGTCTCACCCGTCGAGAGACCCCGTGTCCCCTGGAGTCCACCCCCACTAAACCCCTGGTGACACGTGGACTCCGAAGTCAGAGGAACAGATCAGGACACTAATGAGAGAACCATTCTCCGCACCTGGTGAGGCACTGGGACGGGTCTCTATTCCTGCGCTCGTGTTTGAACGAAACGTAGACTAAAAGGATCGTCGTCACCGGGCCCGTCTGGAACTCACGGAAAGGGATAGGGGGAACTCGAAGTCAGAGCGAAGAGGGAAGCTTTTTATCCTGTATAAGAAACGGGGGTCGTTCCCTGTCCACCTGTTTCAGTGTCTCGGGGGTAGGGACCTGAGTCTCGTCAGGGAAACAGAAAGGGTGTCGACACTGAGTTCTCCCTTCCTCAATTCACACTCCTGTTCCTACACCACACCGTCGGTTCGTCTCTCGTCCTCTTGTGGTCCTGTCTTAGTGTCCACACCGGGTCCTCCTCGATGTTACCTAGAGCCCCCAACCCCCGTCTCAACCTACCCCGGTACCCGAGATAGGTCAACCTGTGGGACCAAGAGTCCGTCGGGTGTTCGCTCCACAGGATCCTCGAGGAAAAGGTAACCACGGACTACCGTGAAGGGATAATCTATCCGACCGTGAACCGGGGCCTCAAACGAACATGGAACGACCAGGATCCGTGGGTCAAGAGGGGTGGGTCGGGACGTGGTAGGGAAGTCTCTTCCCCTGCAGTGATCGAGTTAGGCCTAACGACGTCTCCACGACCCCACCCCCGACCCCCTGAGTCGGTCGTCTTCCGTCGTCCTCGGAGCATGGGTACCGCCCGGGTGGTCCGCGAGGAAAGAGGTCGACACACCCTGGTCTCCCTCGATGTCTCCTAGGGACGCCACGGGAGTCACAAGAGCGACCCGCCATGGAGAAGGGTGGTGGTTCCTTCGTCGGAGACGTCGGGAACGGGGTCCCGCGTCGACGTCCCGGGGGTCGTCCGTCCACCATTAACGGCTCTACACGTCCCGTTATCGCCGACGAGACGTGACCTTGTAGACGAAGGTGAGACCCTCGGGACCCGGGGTCGCCTCCTTCCTTATCTACCCCACCCCTCCCTTTCTTCCCGAGGTAGACGGACTTACTCCGGTCGTCCCGGAGACGCCCGCTCTGTCCCGGGGGCCAGGTTGTCGTACGACGACTAGGGTTCGGGGACGTAGCTCAAAGACGACGTCAGATACAACTTCGGAGATGGAGGGTCTACACCGAAACAGGACGACCCTCCGGGACTGAACGGCGAAAGGAGAGACCGGGGTGAAAGGGAAGATATCCTCGGCACTTCGGAACTCCCCGGTCGACCGGGTTCAGTGCAAAAGTCTAGGAGAGGGTCTCCCTCCAGGTCTGGTTGGTGTCGGGACCCCGGGTGGAGTTAGGAGGGACTCTAGAGGTTCTTGTCGACAGGCTAGGACGGGACCGAGACCGTGGAGTAGACACGTTGTCCTATGGTGGTAATAGAGTAGGATCCTCTGCCCACTCACGGGCCGTGTGCCGCTCGCAACTCTAGTTTCAATAATAGCGACAAAAGAAAATGGGAAGTCTTCTCCTGTCTCAAGGGGTTTGGAGAGTAAAGGACGTTGGGTGTCACTGGTGTGACGTATCCAGTGACGTTGGTGTCGGACGTCTCCTCGGACGGTGCCGGTAGAGTAAAACTTCCGCAAAGACTCCGAAAGCCTGTTTTCGTGTCGGGTCCCGTCACCGGTCCCCGAACTCTCCGACTGAGTCGTCACCACCGCCAAGGGACGGCCCTGAACACATTGGACCCTGACCTCAGTCTCGGTGCGTGAGGAAACGACCGAAAGACGAGAGTCAAGCAGTGAAGGGAAGATGTGTTGGACCGTGAGGATGGGATGGGCCCGTCCCATGAGGAAGGGCGGGTCGTCCAGAGTGACGTCTACGAGAGCTCGACCACCCGAGGGGTCCTTGTACACCCCGGCCCCTCTCGACGGTCGACTGCACCGTCCGGACTTCCGTCTCTAAGAGTCTTCGTCGGCACCGAGCCTGGTGTCCCATCTGCACCCCTCGTCGGGTCGAGTTTGGGTGTCCGCCCCGGGCGGGGGGTGACGGCAGGAGGGTTGTGTCGAGGGGCGGGGGGAGTGACCGGATGGGAACCACCCGGCGACCCCCGTCCAGCCCTACGTGGGACCCTTCGGGTGGGGTTTCCGCCGGGACCGTGGTGGAGGGTGAGAGTAGAGTCCTTCCACGGTGCAGAGGTCGGAGGTCGGGGGTGACGAGGACGAGGGCGGGGCGGGGCGGGGCGGGGGCGTCGGAATCCCAGGGGCCGGCCGGTGGTGGTCCCCCTCGGGCCGCCGGTCACTGGGTCCCCTCTCCCACCCCCAACCCGCCCCGTCTCCTCGCAAACAAAGACCTTTCGCCGCCGCTCCCCGTCGACCCCCTCCACGGAGTGGGTGGCGGGGGAGGGCTCGGACCCTTCGGGAGCCGGACGTCTCTGCTCCGTGTGTTCCCTTGTTACCCCTACCGCCCCTCCCCCTCTCCCGGGGCGGTCTGTTTCCGGGAGGTTCGGGGCGGGGACCGCAGAGAAGGAAGGAGGTCCACGACGAAGTGAGGGAGGTTCCTCCGAGCCGTCCCCCGACCGTACCCCACCCCCCTCCCAGATCCTGCGTGGGGCACACTGTGGGGGTGGGTGTGCACACCGGAGCGGAAGGAGGTCCACGGGGTCGTTTCGGCCTTGGAGGGAGGGAGGTCAGAGACGGCGAACCCTTCGGAGGTCGTCGAAGGACTGCGGGTAGTCCCACGTGATTCCTGGTCCCGGACCGGTTCAGAAACGAGAAGCCACGTTTCCTTTGTCCGGAGCCTAAGAGGGTCCGTGCCTCTCCCGAAAGGTCCCGTCCCGACACAGAGGACGTCGCCCCGGTACGGGTGGCATCTTTCCCTTTGACTCCGTGACCCATTCCTTCCGGTGCGACCTCCTGTCCTCCGGACTCTGGACAAGGAGTAACCGGTGACTCCGACGTAGGCCCAGAGTGGAAGGTGACGGTCCGTGACGATCTGTCCCGGGTCCAGTATGTGCCTCGGTCCGGTAAACCGTGTCGGGAGAAGGACTACGAAGAAGTGACCTCCTTTAGCAGAACGAGAAAAGTTTCTCAGACTTAATGATGCCATCTGGGTCCCACTCTACAGGTACAGCCCCCGAGTCACAGGGGTAGAGACTTTACATGAGGAGTTGCCTCACACGGTCCGTGTTGCGGACGGGACTTTTCGGAGGGAACCCAGAAGTGTGGGTGGGGTTTGAGGTGGGACCGCAGGTCGGGTTCGCCCGTCAAACAGACACTCGGGTGTTCGGTGCTTGGTCCGAACTCTTCGCACTGCAGTGCCCTGGGTCGTCACCCGTGTCTCTCCCCGCCGGTCGGAGTCCAGTGTGTCACTCCTTCCAACCCCTCTCCCGTGAGACCCTGGACCTCCGACCTGACCGGTACTCCCATGGTACAAGCAAGTTGAAACACAAACCGGAACTACGAAGACGGCGAAGACAAGAACGAGAGAGGATCCAGGAAACCTGAGGAGTCAAGGGATCCCGGACCGGACTGTTCGGTCTCGTCTTGGGACCCTTGAGGCACCTCTTCCCGTTCCGTTGGCTTGAACCTAAAGCCTCCGGTTCTTCCTACTCCTGGTGGACACCGGACGGGTACGACACCGGTCGGGTGTGGTACCTGTGTACGCAGCGGTATGTCCTCGGGTGGCGTCGGAAACGAGAATCACCCCTGGGAGTCGTCCTGGTGAGAAGGGAGAGGAGTAGACCTGTTCGGGGTCAGAGGTCTGGGCCGAGTCCCGGGGGTGTGGTGTGGGACTGTCGGAGGCTCGAAGGAGTCCGAGCCTGAATCAGGAGAGTTCGGGTCCACAACACCCTCCGTGTTTGTACAATCCCCTTTTCGTTTTGTGATTCAACGGACTGTCACTGGACTCATAAGGACACTCCCCTGTGCCCGATCCTCCCCTTCACCCTTCGCTTTTGCCCCCGTGAAGACAATCCTGCTCCAGTGGGGTACCGGTGTGTCGTCTAAAGACCGAAATTCGTCCTTTTTCTAAGTGCGAGTCAGAACCCAGGGTGTGAGATCTTATCTACCAGGGGAATCTCAGGGGATTTTCTTCTTGGCTCCGGGAATCCGTATACGTCCTGTACCCATGGGAGTTTCGTAGACGGACAGTGGGACTGTCCGTCGAACGGTTGACCCGTCTGAGGACACCCCACTGTTGTCAACCCCTGTCCACGAGTCTCAGTGGTGGCCCCAACAGGAAACCACAGAGGTAAATGACCTATTCAGTGTACTACAAGGGCTGGGAGTCAAAGACGTAGTCACTTTGCCCATACAGTCAGGGTCGAGGTGTCCTAATTTGTACTTCTCTGGCTGGGATACGTTACCAGTGTCGAGTTAGGTTCCGTCGATGACAATAGTAGCCTCCCCTTTGACTCCGGGTCACTTCCGTGGGTGATGGGTCCGGGTCACCCATCACCCCACCCCCTTTAGGAATCCGACCTAGTTCCCGAGAAGACAGATGGAGGTCCGTCCCCTTTGGGTCTCACTCGATTAGGGTCCCGAGGACGAGGTAAAGGCCCGTAAGTAGACCCGGACGTCGGCCGGAAGGCCGAAACCTCCCGTTACCGACGAGCCCTTGTACCCTCGTCGGGAGACGAAAGGACGACGGGGGGGTGGGGGGGGTGGGGGGTGGCCGTAGGGAGAGGGTCGGTGGTGAAGGACACCAGTTTCCTCCCCGGACCTTAGGAGTCTCCGCGGTGGAAGAGACTCTACGACCCGGGTCACCGGTGACCCCGTCCTGTTCCCTGTCTTGACAGACCTAACGGAGGTTGGGCCACTGATGGTCATCCCCGTCGGGTGCCCCGGGGGCGTTTCCACCCCGAGTGGAAGATTTCGGGGGGGCGCAACTGGACGGAGTGTGAGGGGTGGGGTCACGTGTCACACTCGCCGAGAAACCGGAGAAGGAGAAAACCCGAGGAGGAGGAGGTCGAAGAAGGAGGAAAAGGAGACCACACCTGTGGTGAAGGGGCTCACCGGGTCGGGACGATACGTCTGAAGTGGTGGGGAGGAGGTTGGGACCCTGTACCATGGACGACGGTAGTTATGGCGGGGGGCGGGNGGGGGGGGGGGCGGGGGGTGGCGTTTGGTCTCTAAGACTCCGACATCGTCGGAACCGTGGGACCTTAGGAGACTCGGTGTTCCTGTGGGAAGAGTCGTGTTCGGAACATACTAGGGTGGAAATCCGAAACCGAGTTTGCCCGGACCGTAAATGACGGTTCGGAACCTTTACATGCGTCCTCCGGTTGTGACTTCCCGGTCGGGGCCAATCTCTCACACACCTATAAGGTCCCTCTGATAAGGGGGTCGGTGGTTCTACTAGTCTCGGGGTTCCACGTCGGATTCCCACTCCCACCTCACAAACCCCAAATCATTCTTGTTCTCGAGTCCCGTCTCTCCGACCCACCCCGACCCGTCTCCTCGGGGTGGGACGTGGACACCGACTGCCTCTTCGACAGACTCTCATAGTCCATGATCCCGGTAGCAGTCGCCCCGGGTCGGGAAACGGGAGGGTCCCGGAAGAATCCGTCCCGTGTAGTCACCACCGGACGGTCTTGGGTAATTGGGGAAAGGGGGTGACTGGAAAATCCAATCCTGAGGACGGGGGCTCTATCACCCTTCTACTCTAATCTTCGACCGGACCCAGGACGGAACCTCTGTCGTGAGTCCGAGACCCAACCTGCCAGAGTAGGAGACGACCCCTACACCCTTCGGTTCCGGAACCAGGGAGTCTACGATTCTCGAATTGACTTGTTTCGAAGGAGGTAGGACAAGGAGGGATTTCTTACCCACCGAATATCTCTACCTCTGACTCTCTCTGTCGGTCCCTGCCTCTAGTTCCTGTCCCACATATCCTGGACACACGGGGGTGGACACCGGGTTCGACGACGTTCACGGTCGGGAACGTGACGACCTCGGACCACTGGAGCGACCCTAGGGTAGTCCAGGGTGAGGGTCGTGATGGACGCCAGTGAACGACCCAACGACAATCGTCCGAATCCTATAGATACTACGATCGACGTCGAGTCCGATCGGATCCCGGCTGGGTTTCTCCGGGAACTGACACGGTCAGGGGTAGACCGTCGTGTCCGAGGTTGAGTTCGTGTCACCCACCGAGTTGTGACGGAGTCCCGGACCGTACCTTCGGACTCGAGGGGTCGACCGGAGTGAAGGTGGAGGTCGGTGTCCCCGTCCGTAAGGGAGACAGGGGTGGTGGACGAGACGAGACGAGGTTTGGGATGGGGAGGACCCTACAGAAGTCGACTCGAGGTCCCAGTGAAGGAAACGTTTTGACTGGGCTAAGTGGGTCAGAGGGTCGAGTCCTCATCGGGGACTTCCTGGGTCGAAGTGAGGATAGGATCTCCATGTTGACGAAAGTAACCGACGTGGTTGTGACCCCAGTGTCTGTCCCCGACTCGGGTCCCCCTGACCCGGCCGTCTCCCCCTCAGTCTTTGCCAAATCTGGGGGATAAGTGAGGGATCGAACCCTTGGGGTCGTCACTTCGATGGCTGAGGACTTCTGTTTCGGACCGGAGCGGACCCCCTCCCCACCCTTCTTCTCTGAGCGTCCGAGTTCGACGGGGCGGGGGGTAAGTTCACGATTACTCGAGGTCCTCCTACCGCCCTATCGCCCCTATCTTCCACCACCCCGTTTGACCCTTCGACCACCGACCGGACCCATGGTCGGGTGAACCATGGGGTCCCGGGACGTTGTAGGGGTTGGGATTCGGGGGACCCTTCCACCGAGTCGGGGGTCTCCAACCCACGTTCCAGGGGTCCCGTCACCCAGTGAGGTCTACGGTGGTTTATAGATGTTCAGAGTTGGAGAGTGAGTGACACTCGTCGCCGGGTTCCCGTTCCCAGTCCCGGAGGTATGATTCCGATCCGTTGGAGGCCCGACCCCTCTAAGGAGGGGTAGTTTGAGAGTCGAGACGTCCTCAGTCGTCGCCCCTCCCCAAGGGAGAGGATAAGAGTGTGGGTGTCCAGAACCACATGGTAGGGGTGTTGTGCATACCGACGTCCGTCCGTGGGGTAGGGTCCGACACCTACTTCTCGTCTCGTAGATGGTCCTAAAGTGGACATCGACCCAAAGAGTCGACCACGTGATCCACCTCGTCCCTAGATTTGGATCCAAACACACCAGGGGAGTCCTCCCACTCGGGAGGAGGGGCGGTCCGGTCCGGAAGGATGAAGTCTTGGGAACGACTCAACCAGGGAGACGGGAGTCACGGACTGGGACCGTTTATGACGATTAAAAAGTTCCGGTTGAGTCTCCTGGGGAAGGGTCCTTCCTGATTAGGGGGGTGGGGGCTTTAAGTGACCGTAGTGATCTGAGATGGGTAATGGGTCGGTCGGTCCTAGGGTCCGATCGGGAAGGGTGATTGAGGACGATGTGGTTCGGGGTTCGTTGTCGAACTCTTAATGTATAGGGACAAGTCCCTACACACGTTTATCAAAGTAAGAAAGGTGTGTATGAATTATCCGTGGATGTCACACGGTCCGGGGAACACTCTCTGTCTGTCCTGATTGCAGTGTTTTGAGGGAAGGAAAGTAAACTATTTAGAGTGACTCGGGGAGTTACAGGTCAGAGGCGTGACCGGTCCGGTTCTTGAGGGTTTCATGACAAGACCAGACTCGGGGTACCGACAGCCCGTCGAGGTCGGGATTCTCGATCTGTCCGAGATGACGTCGTCGTCTCGGTCGTCCGGACGTTGTCAGAGGTTTGTCGGACTCGATTTTCCTTCTTGCGTTTCGGCCAAAAGGGTATACTTGTCGATCTCAGGGATGATACACTAGACGTTCCTCACCTATTCCCGACAGAGGCCTCGGAGCGAGTCTGCCGTTTCCTAGACGGAACCTACATCCTCCGGACTCAACATAGGAACCCAACCCTTCTAGGGGACCTCTTCCCTTACCATAAGAACGAATCTCTTAAGGTACCTGTCTCCGTTGACCACCGGGCGTCGGGTACCTGAGCGTTTCTCAGTCCACGCTGACTCACTGACTCGTACGTGACTCCATGGTCGTCTCGCACTATTCTGGTGTTCCTTTGTCGGACTTAAGAAGGGAGTCAGAGGAGAACTCAAGACCAGTAACCGGAATGTGTCAGGAACGGTGGACGGGTACTATACCGTCCGCTACCGAGTGACTAGCGATAGAATGACGAGGTAGATGGGTACAGGTTCTGGTTCAAGTGTGGTCATCGTGCAGAAAGTAAGTTGTTTGTCTGTTATCAAGGGTCCGAGGTACGAACCGTATCTTCCGAGTGTTTACTTGTCCTGTGTCAGGACGAGGTCAGCGCCCCCTCCCGTCGACACTGCGTCTGTTTATGGCGCGAGATTACCCCCCGTACCACCCCCCGTCCGCCCCGCGCCGATCTCCTCCACGAAATGGTCGGAACTCTTCCCCCAGTCCTTCCTAGGACCCTCCACTAGGGACTCGTCTCAGAACTTCTTGTTAGTTCATCCTCACTTTACCCCCCTTTCATGTAGTTCACTTCCCTTGTCTACGTCTCAGGGTCCCCGTTCTCCCTTGACGACATAAATATGGTCCTTCGGAAGGACCTCGGTAGAGAGGAAAGAGACATCTGACGGGTGTGTTCGAGTTTGTTTAGTCTCAGTGGGGATTTGTGTGTGAGACCGAATGAAATGGGTTTCACGGGTACGACTCCGGGGTCTAAGATGGTCGCCTATCGACCAGTTGGTTCGACTTGACCCACCCCAACCCCATAGAGACTTCGTCTCGGACATAGTCGTCGGGACTAGGGGGTTGGGTCGACGGTCCCTTGTGGGAGAGGGACCACACATGGTGTAAACGGAAACGGGGCCGCTGCCTGTCACTGATACGAGGAGCCGACCGTCCCGAGGAGACCTGCCCTTCCTCGGTCATACGCCCACCCCGTCGTCCGCACCAACCCGACCCTCCCTTCCGACCGTTGACGGGTCGGGCTCAGGGCAACGGATCTGTCTCAGAAAGGCGATGCACCCTGTCCGCGGGTCGAGAGACTTCGACGGAGTCGACCCAAGGGTAGTGGAAGGGGATTGACCTGTCCGTTTCCTGTCTGTCGGTCCTGGAAAGAGGTCCGTCAGACCTGTCTGACTCCCGAGTTAAAGTCCGTTTCAAACCAGAGGGTCGGGGAATGTCACTCACGTAGGAGACGTCCCCGAATCGAGGGTTGAGGGGTAGGACCCGTACCGTGAGGAGACCGGGTTTGGGTCCTTCGGGTAAAGTGTCACCTTCGTTTCCGGTCCTGTCCTACGACTCTGCCTGAGGGGTCGGATGTTTCACGGCTCGTAAAGATCCCCTGGGACATGGGGACCAACAACGGTCGAGTCATACTCTCCCCAGTGGTCTGGGTTGTGGACTCGACCCGAGGTTCTGACCACCCTACGCCAGTCGTGTCTCTTGGTCCGGTCCCCGGGACACACGGGGTCGCGGTACCGGGTCAAGGTGTAGAGAAGCCCGTGGTGGTATTGACACTAACCAGACCCTTCTCCGACCGATCACTGGGGGACCGACCCGGGACCCTCCGTCGTCATGGGCTTCGTGGGAAGGGTTCGGGTCGCCCGTCGTAGCTACCCGTAAGGCGGCGCAGCTGTGGGTGAGCGACGGCGACGGCGTGAGCGTCGTCTCTGTCCTTCTCCGTTCGCGGGTTGCGTTTTGTCGGGTCCTCCGACCCGGCGGCGGGGAAGGGCGGGGAAGAGAAGGAGGGGCGTCGCCGTCGCCTACGGTAAAACTTTGGAGGCCCCGACACGGGGACTCCGGTCCGGGGGTCCCTGTCAGTTGTCTACCCGGGTCCTACCTTCTGTGTGACAGGGGAGCCGGTGTGCGAGTCGTACTTTTCGGGATGAAAAGCGTCGGACCCCTGGGGTCCTGTCGAGACCCCGACTCCCCGGTGTGGGGGGGTGTATGTACCAGGTCGGGGGTTGTAAGGGCGCTCCCGGAGGAAGGGGTGAACCAAACTTGAGGTGGGGTGGGGGTTAGTCCGACGGTGACCCGTGTGGTGTGGACGAGGGTCACTCTCCGACCTGACCCCGTTGATGGTCCGGGGGTCGGAGAGGTGTTCAGGTGAAGTCTACGGGTGGGGGATCGTCTGGGGGATGATGAGTTGGTCGACCAGGTGGTGAGGGGGGAGCGTCCCGGAGTTCCAGGCTATCCGGGTGGGTGAAAGTCTTCGATGCAGGATCCGGAAACCCGGGTCTTTCCCACGCCCTTCGGGTCGTGGGCAGTAGCCGAGAGGAACCGGGCGGGCGGACGGCCCCGTCGTTATACAACCGACAGAGTGGTGAAGGTGAAGGGGGGTGGGGAGTTCGTCGGTGGTAGAAAGGGCCGGAACCTCGGCTGCGTTGGGCTTGAGGAGGTGTGAGAGAGGATTGGGGTCTAGGGGCGGAGCGACCGGGTGTGTCCCGAATCTTTGACCCTTTGCCCGTCGGTCGTCTTGAGGGACCCGTCGAACTCCGGACCAGGGGAGGGGGTTGTACTGGTCACCTCGGGAATCCCCCAGACCCCGGTCAGGAAAGTCAGGCCGGGTGGACCACGTCCTCCGTCCACCCCTTTAGACCTCTTCCGATCACACCCTCTCTTTAATTCTCGTCCCCTCGTCTCCCAAACTCCTCTCTACGTACGTTTCTCCCTCGACCACCCGGTCTACGTCCCTCGTCCCCAGAGATTCACAAACCCCCGAAACCGACCTTCCACTAGAGGATTCGTCAGTAAGGTGAACTCTCCACGTTTGGTTTTAAGGTGGACTCTTCAGGGAACCCTAGTTCCACGTGTCCACCTCCTATGTCCCAGGTCTCATCCCTACCCCGTGGCTTACCCTTCCTTCCTCCCTCACCCCCGGACCCTCCCCGGGACCTCTATGAGTCCGGGTTATCCTTATCCCCCTCTTCACTCCCTTGTCCACCACGGACTTCCACTCCCGGCTCACCCTACCATCCCCCAACCCATTTCAGATCCCCTCATACCTTTCTGTCCGTCCCCCGAGACTCCCAGACAGTGCAACCGGTCACTCTCACCCACCAGTTCGTCTCAAGACCCGTCGCCCACAACCCCGTGACCACCGACATAAACCCCCAAACCCGAGACCCTACTCAACTTCTACCCTGAATACCCGATGTCTAGTCTTCAGAGCCGGTTGGGTCTCAAAACTAGGAAAAAGGAAAAAAACAATACAGGAACGGCCCGCCCAGACCCCCCAAGTTCAGGTCCACACCCCTAGGTCCGGCTCAGACCCTCAAGCTTCGGGATCAGGCGTCCAGTTTCGACCCCTAAACCCGCCCCTTAGCCCCCCAGGGTCGCGTCCCGCGCCGGAGTGGGTTCTCGTCGTTGAAGTGGAGGGCGCGGCGGAAGAGCGGCAGAAGGGCGTCCAAGAACAGCTAGTAGAACCTCGCGAGCCGGCGGCGGAACAGGAGCCGCGAGTGCCACGTCGGGTAGGGCGGCAGGCGGCCGGGCCGGCGACGGGCCGGGGGTGTTCCGGGGCCGGGCCGAGCCGGGGCGGGCTGGGGTGAGGCGAGTGCGGCGGCCGGGAGTTGCCCATCGAGGGCTCAGCCGTCAAGGCTCGCAGACGCCCGCCACGGAAGATCCGGCGGCGCGTGGCTGCCGTTCCGCCCGGCCCCCACCCCGGCCTCGCTCAGTCCGGACCCTGACCCGGCCCCGACCCGGCCTCCGCCCCGGTATCCTCTAGACCCTGGCGACTAACCGAGCTCCCACCTTGCTTCCGCTTCAATCCGAGTCGGGTTCGAGCCGGGCCCGACCTCCGCCCCGGTGCGTCTCTCTCTCGACGTCCCCAACTCGGATCGGGTCTTCCTGGCCCGCCTCCCTCCCGACGTCCGCCCCGGCCCGAGGCTAACCCACGCCTCGCGGACCTCCGGGCAACGAGCTGCCGCCCCCGCCCGTCTAGAACATCGGACTCCTGGCCCTAGGCCACGTCGAGTCCCCGGCCCGTCCTTGGTCAGGAGACTCAACCCGCTCGCCTCGTCTCTTCCGCACAGAATTTCAATTACTTAGGTTATTTGAACAGGGCCCTAGGTGTCTCGGGACCTCCGAGAGGCCTGACGAAGAAAGAAGCAGAACTTCGCCAAAACTGGGGGAAGAGAGAGAGAGAGAGAAAACTTCAATTTTTTCTTTTTTTAAGATAACGGTGGAGTTACGGAAACGGATCCGACAGAGGGAGTCAACCGCCAAGTCAAGTCAAGTCAGCGAGTCAGCACAGGCTGAGAAACGCTGGGTACTTAGCGTCGTGCGGTCCGGACGGAGGGCCTCAAGTGAGTTTGAGTGCAGGTAGCTCAGCCACTACGGTAGGTCGGTAGAGTAGGAGACAGTAGGGGAAGAGGAGGACGGGGGTTAGGGAGGGTCGTAGTCGCAGAAAAGGTCAACCTCCATGGAAGAGATTAGTAGGTTCTCAATAGAAAGAGACCAGAAGATCCTCCCTGGGTAAGTCGTCCCTCGGTAAGACCCGAGGTTGGACCCTGGGTCGTTGGTACTGGTTCTTTTTCTTTCTCCTTTTCTACGGTGGTCTGAAGACCTTTGTATTCCCGGTACTAGAATACCGGACAGTAGTGACCTGTCACCGACGTTGGGGTACCGGCCGTTTCCACCGTCCGTCGTCGTAAAGATCGTCCTGTAAAGTCAGAAAGACTAAGAGAAGAGGTATTCTTCGGGTGTCGGGACTGGAGATAACCTGTCAATTTTTCAGACGGTTCCCAATGGGTCCTTCCACAGGACACACGGAACTCGACCCCTCCCGGGTCAGGTTTCTGTTCCTTTCAAGTACTTCGGTCCTTCGCTCGACCGGTCGTTACGAACCGGTGGGTGTCAGGGGACAAGTCGTGTCTGAGGGAGGAATGGTGGAACTGTGTGTAGAACAAAGGTGAGGGTCAAGAGTTCGACAGACGAGAGGGACCTTACAGACACGCAGGGATAAACTTACCGAGGGGACAACTCCTCCGTGACCGGACATTTAGGAGTTTACCAAGGGGGTCCTGAGAGAGGACGGATCTTAGTTTCGAGTCCGTCCGGGACGATGTTCGTGCGTCGCTTGGACAACTTTTGTGTGTTATGGGTAGGTCCCTGTGTCTGTACAGGGACTCTATACGAGATATGTAGGTATGTATCCGAGTTGGAGGTTTTACGAAGTTTAGGTGTCTTGTGTGACATTTGTACCCACGTGTGTCAGTTCTTGTGTCGGACAGGTGTTTCCGATGTTTGGGTCGAGGTTCCGTCCGGAGAAAGGGGGTGTCGGGGCGGGGAGTGAACTCTCGACTAGGAGGGAGGAGTCCGGAGGGGTCGGACGAGGATCGTTGTCGGTTGTCGAGAACGTCAACGGTCCGTTGTCCTCTTGGACAGTTGGGGATCCTCCGGTCCGAGTGGTCTCCACCCGTCTGTGTCTGGGGTTAGTTACCTCCGGTCCGTCCTGTCCCGGTGACCCTCCGTACCGGGGGATCGGGGTTCGGTCAAGGAGACCATAAACATGGTCAATCAGGGAGGAAAGTTCACGAGAAGGATCTCAGGTCGCTGGGGACGTAGGTCACGAGGACCGACGAGGGAGGGACAGAGGTACCCCCGGGGTCCCGATGACCTTTCTTCGGAGGGAAACGAGGAGGGTAGTGTATGGTGAGGACCCCGAGTCTTGGGGTGTCCCGGTAGAGGTCGGGTCGAAGAGGGACTTAGTGGTCGGGGTACAAGTGGTGACGAGACTTCGGGTCAGTAAAGTTCATGGGGGTTATTAGGGACAAGGACCCGAAAGGTGGAACATCGGAACACTGGTCGGTCTCGGTACTAGAAAGGAGACGTAGGGATGTAGGACAGTCAAAGAAGGGAAGGAATGGAGGAATTAAGGGTGAGTTTATACCGGGGTAACAGGGAATAAGATCCGGAGGTCGGAGGAGGGACCGAGAGGTCGAAGGAGATGTAGAAGATGTACCGTCAGTTCCCTTAGGACGAGTTTCTTCGGTGTAGTGACAGAACATGTGTTTGGAAGACACCGAGGGGTCATGGGACTCCTATCTCGGGTGCGTGTAACGAAACCTGGTACGTCCCCGTGTTCACGTTGTCACCACCGACTGTCGTTCCTGAGAGGTTCTTCGTCAGACGTTTGACCGACCGACCGACGCATAATGAAACCTGTTCATGGTCTTTGAGGAACCCAGAGGTCAGAAAAATAGTAATCTCACCTGGATTGTCAGTATCGATGGGTAACATGACCGTCTCTAGTCCCGATTCCCTCTTTTACATCCATTTACAAGTCTTACACGTACCATGTACCTTGTGGGAGTCATGCCCACTGAACGATATTATCATTAAAGACGGTCCAGGACCTCCCCGACAGGGGGTGGTTCCGGGTGTAGTAGAGGGAGATAGACACTGTGGGATCGTGAGGTCGATAGACTGAACGGAACGAGAGGGGTGGGAGAACTTACAGGAGGAAATAGGGAAGGAGGTAAAGGGAGGAGGGCTAGAAAGTAAGGGACCGATATTTGACCCGTAGAGACTGAGGGTAACAGGACTCCGAAGGGGAGGGGGTTGTCTAGGATGGTACGGACCACCACTCAGAGAGGACGGTAGTGAGTCTAGAGACTAAGGTCTGGGGAATGTCGAATTAGGACCCCCGACCATCCATTTAGAAACAATTTACTTTACTTACTTGAAATTAAGTGGGAAAGATTCCCGAGGGGGTGGGACCTCGTCCCTCTTCACAATTGTTAATTAGGACGACAACGATATATTTTTTTTATATACGGTATCGACAAACACCTCTCTCCCCTCTTTAAGTTCCATGGACCCTTTCAACCCTTCGGAAGAACCATCTCTACCACACCCGTCACAATCTCCCTCTAATGACTTCCTTCTCCCTTGTTCCTGACACTTCCACCCAAGTCCTTCTCCATCCCTCTTTTAACTCCCGGTCTCGATCTCTTTGTAGACCGAAACGTCGACTCCAGTGACTCTGGGTCTTCCCCAGCCCTGGGTAGGTACCAGTAGGTCACTCCCTGTATGTCCGTACGACGAAGGAAGTGTGAACCCTTGGGTCCTCAAGAAAATAGGAAAGTACTCTGTGACAAGACCCCTGTCTCCTACCAACGGGTCGGTCCCGGAGGATCCGTGGTCTCCTCGGTAATGAACAGAGAGACGCGACGTGCAACGAGGTTGTGGGGGAATTCAGGGAATCCTGACATTCCCTGTCACTTTACTGTAAGTCGTCTCTACTCCTGTCGCGGGGTCGACCTTACTTCCCGGTCGATGACCGAGGGGACCTCTCGATCCTGTCGGGACCCCAGCGGTGTCCGGTGTCTCGTCGAGAAGACAGGACTCAAGGACAGTACATGGTCCGACTTGTCCCACTCCTTACCTCTGGGAGAATCACCCGACACTTTGTGGTCGGGTGCCCGAGATCCTTCCCCTTCGACGGTCGTGAAGGGGTTTCCGTCAAAGCACCATCCGCACAGACGGGGGTCGGGTCTCAGGTCCTTGTCCGTCTTGGGGTGTCCCTACGGTTCAGGTCCTAAGACCGATGGGGTGGAGGTACCGAGTGTCTACCGTCTCTCAGCGGTCGTTCTCAGACATGGTAATTTAGCGTCGAAATGTCTATTTCTCAGAGTTGCTGAAGACGGACATCTAGAGTCACCGGGCCCGACCAAGGAAGGGACGTTGGGAATCGGTCCGAGGTGGAGGACCATGTGGGGGCCGTGAAGGAGAAAGGACGAAGACTCGGGTCGTCGTGAAGACTCTAACCTCAGTCGATGGAGTAGGAGAGACGGGGAAAGAAGGTTTGGAGGTAAGGGTCCGAAGAGAAGGGAGGGGGGTCTCTTTGTTAGGGTTCGGACCGTCCGGAACCCCAGGTCCCAGGGGGAGGAAGTTGACCGAAGCCGCGGACCTCTTGAGTCCGGGGGTCGTAAGGTACGGTTTTTCAACGAATTATCCGATCCCCTAAGGTGGACTAGGTCCCCGTCCTCCGAGAGTCTCCTCCTCAGTAAGTAAGTTGCTGACACACGACTCTTGGACTCCCACTCCCTCCGTCGACCTTCGGACGGGAAGTCCTCGTGTGCGGTTTGTACAATTGTCCCTTTACTTGAGGTCCCAAAGCCTCCTTGAGTCGTCCCCTGTGCTCTCGGTGACTCTTCACATACATACTCCTTGTCGCGGAACAAGGGTTCCTCCCCTTGAGACTTACTACTCTTCCCTGGTTCGTACACTGTTCGATTTTCTCCCACTATCCGTCTTCGCTGTCGTTTCTGTGACCCCGTCCCGCCCTTCCCGAACTCACAAGGACCTTGGCTTTCCGGTCGGACCGGTCTCGTTCTCCCAGACACCACACTCTCTTCCGTCGGTGCTCCGTAGTCACTCCACTTCTCGTTCGTCCCTCAAGGGTTCACGGATTCTCTACGTCCTGACATATAGTCGGACGTCGTCTGGGGTCGTAGAGGTTCGGCCACTGAGTACTGACCGGGACTTTTAGGCTGAATAGAACCGTGAGTGTCCCACGACGACTATACTGACCCCCTCTTGACAGGCCCCTAGGTCCCTCGGGAGTTCCGAGACCCAGGTCCTGACTCAATTCTGGGGAAGGTATAGGAACTTCTCGAGAACAGGTTAAACGGGGACACAGACGGTGGATGCGTCGGAGATTTCCAGTGGACGGGACCCTCTGGGTCCTAGGAATTCTCCCGGACCCTTTACAATTAGTCGGAATAGGAGTCCTCGGTGAGGAGACGAGTGGAACAACGGAACGGAAGGGACAGTCACGGCAGGTTTCCGACCCCGACCTTCGAAGAGGACACTGAGCAATCCCGGAAGTAATCGTGGCGAAGGACCTTAAATTAAATTACTTCCTAGCTTTTGTCGGGATTACTTCCACTACGTTGTCGTTCGTCGGTCACTCCACGGAGGTTCCGGCTCGGTGGCTCCGAGCCCTCGAAGAACATCTGCCACTGGTCGTCGTCTCGCCCTTCTCCTTGCCCTGGACAAGACCCTCTCTACGACGAGTGACCCGGGGCTCTCGTACCCTGTGACGAGACGTCTTGACGTCCCTCGTTTGCGACGGGGACTTCGGTTGATCTGTTTCAATCTCCTTACTCGGACCAACCCCTACCGATGTCCGACGACCTCTTTTTGAAGACTCTACGAGACCCGATCGTGTCCCGGTCGACACCCGATCACGGTCGTCTCTCATTCCTGTCCAGTCCAATAGTCTCGGTGTCCCGTCCTTCTGCAAGTTTAAAGTCAGGTTTACACTACTTTTGTCAACCTCCAAAAATCTCTTAAGGGACCAACAGGTCACCAATCCTGCATCATGAAAGTGACGACGCCGGGTCCAAGGTAAGGACCAGTCCCTTGATTCTAGGGTGCTCGTCACGTTCTGATTTTGTGTTTGTTTGTTTTGGGTTTTCGTTAACCCCATAAAAACTCTTACCCACTGTACTAGACGATAAAATTTCAAGGGGTACCCCCCGAGGGGACCACCGAGTCACCATTTCTTAGACGGACGGTTACGTCCCCTGTGTCCAAACTAGGAGCCAGGTCCTTCTAGGGTGTATGGTGCCCTGTTGATTCGGGTACTCGGTGTTGATGATTCGGATACGAGATGTTCTTTTCGGTGAAATGACTCTTCGACCGTTTGACGTTGATCTCTTTCGGGTACGTCGTTGCTTCTGGGTCGTGTCTGTTTTTGTTTTTTTAAATAACAATTTTTATTTCAAAAAAGACCGACGACACCTGTTCTCTCTTTCATCCTTTCTTCCGTACCCCACCGATGGTACACCACGTCCTCTACTCCCACTACCTCACTTTGGATACCTCTGTCAACAAGGTGTAGGAAATCCTCTCCCATCGACCCCTGCACCACCATCACCACCACCCCCCACCGTCCGTCCCGTGTATATTGGCCCGACTCGATCAAAGGAGGTCGTCCAAACCCGACTGATCAGGGGAAAATCAGGAGAGGTGTCCGAACCGGAGAAGAGGTTTGCCTGTAACGAGGTTGTAAATTTCTTTTAGACGACTTTCACAAGGGGTCGGCGGAGGTCGACGAAGGGGTCGAGACTCGTGGAAAAATGAGGTGACGACCTTTCGGAATGAACGGGACGGGAGTCCAGAACCCGTCGCGGTTCGGAGGGTCCTCGAGGTCCTAACATAAAGTGTTCCCTTTTCCGACCTCCGAATCCACACCCCCGGTTCTCGATGGTTCCCACGTCGGAACGTCTGGTCTCGGCTGGGAGACGAAACCGGAGGACTGCGAGACAAGGGGTCGGGCTGGGGCGTTGTGACGGACGGGAGCCGGGTGGTGCCCAAGGAGCGTGTGAAGGGAGAGGGAGAATAAACTGTTGCAAGGGGTTCAAAGCCTTGGGTTTGGTGGGACTCAGAGGCTCCTGGAGATGGAGGGTGGGGGCGGGGGGGTGGAAGGGGCGGAGGCCACGTTCGACTTCGGCCTTCGCCGGGGCCTCGCGGGGCGGGGCGGGGAAGGCCCCGAAGAGCTCCGCCCTCACGCCCCAAACCCGCCGCGGTCTCTGGCTCGTGCCGAAGCGCCCTGTCGCCGCGGGAGATCGCCCAGAGATCTCGTTGCGCCCTCGGCTCCGACCGGATCCCGGGGGTGGAGGGTCGCCAGAAGATCAGGAGACTGACGTCGAGCGCGGTCGTAGTCAGAACGGAAGGTCAGAGCAAGACGGAGGTCGGGGCTTGTGGACGGAGGCAGCTAGACGGGTGAGCCACCGGTCGTTCCGAGAGGGAGGTATCCCGTCGTCGGCAAGCCGCAGGAGAACGAGTCTCGTCAGGCACCTCGGCGACGCTGGGGTCGGGAGGGGCGGACGGAGGTCGGAATCGTCGGGTCGGTGTCTTACACGGTGCTGTGTACACGGAACGAAGAAGACCAGGGCCGAAGAAGTAGGGGACGCAAGATCTTACGAGAGATTGGAGGTAGGGGGTTTAACTCTCGTTTCTAATCTGCGACTAAAACCGACTAATAGGACCACCCGTACAGGGACGAAGGGCGTCGACCCCACCGAGTCACAGGTATGGCATTTGATTCGGCCCCCGGCGTACGCCCACGCTAGACCCCCGAGGCCCACGGAACTACTCGAATTGGGGTCCTCTCTACACCTGTCCTATTCCTCTGCTTGACCCACTACGAACCACCCCGAGAGTCTTGCGTGCCAATTCCCACTCAGACCCTGAGGTCGAGGAAGGAGACGCGGTCCTTGGGGAGGTTCCAGTCCGTCGAGTACCCCCTTCCCTGGTTCGTTCCGGACCAAGGGATTCCTGGACCGATTCGCACTCTCACCGTCGATGAGTGAACGGGTTCTACGGGTCACAACTTACCTACTTCGGGGGTGGGGAGGGAACCGGCCGGGCTTCGGAAGAACGAATGCGGGAAGGGTACGCAGTCGGTCCTAAAAAAAACCCCCCTGTCGGAACCTTGGAGTCCCGAGGGGCGTGTCGACGTCGACTCGCAGGGGTGGTGGTCCAAGACATTACATACCCGACTCAGTGGCGCGTCGGGTCTGAGACCGTCAACTGGCGGTCCCCCGTCGTCTCCGGCGGAACATGCCTGTACGTCCCAGCCCTCACCTACCCACAACCCCCAAATTGAATCAGGTCAGGGTCCAGGGCGGCGCGCACCGTCCCGGCCAAACGTCGGATCATACCAAAACTTTCGTCAAGATAAGAAAGGCTATAAAGGGTCCCGATGCAAAAGATTCATTGTACGTCAGACAATAATGACAAGGTGCTAATTTGTTTTTTCCGTTGGGTAAGGTCATAAGAACGGACCTCTTACGGTACCTGTCCCCTCGGACCGCCCGACGTCAGGTACCCCAGCGTTTCTCAGACTGCTCTGACTCGTCGTCGTTGCTACAAACTTTCAATGAGCCGACGACCTACTGAAGTTTCCTTCAGTTCTGACTCTGGACTCACTCAGAAGACCCAGGGAGGTATACGAGGAACACCCCCGAAGGGTCCACCGGGTCACCATTTCTTAGGTGGACGGTTTCGTCCTCTACGTTCTCTGTGCCCAAAGTGTGTGTCCAGACCTCATCCTAGGGGACCTCATCCTTGACCGTTTGGACGAGGTTATAAGAACGGACCTTTTAAGGTATCTGTCTCCTCGGACCACCCGATGTTCTCGGACCACCAGCGTTTTCAGTCTGTGTCGACTCACTGGTTCGTGTACATAAACAAGGAGGTCCAGGGACCGAGGTAGAACCTGGATCCTACGAGGAACAAGCGTCGCGAACCGAACCGGTACGACACACGGGGGACTACGGTGACAGGCTGGAGGTACACGACGGAAGGTCTCGAGACCGGGTCTTCAGGAAGGTAACGGAGGCTGGATGGTGGGACGGTCGAAGAAGGGTAGAGTATGGGAGTTATTGACGACGAAGAAGGGTCAGAAGGAATTTGCAGAGACAGTCGGGACGAGGAGATTCAAGTGTGTTTAACAGATACTAACAATAAAGGTCCAGGATGGAGAGGAAGGAGATGCGAAAGGTCTGTCCGAACGGAAAGGGAGGTGTTTTTTTTTAGGGACCAGTTCCAGGAATCACTGGACGTGCAACGACCTGGATGACCAGACACAAGGTGGGAGTGGAGGTGCTCGTCGACTACGAACGGACAGAGAGCCCTCGGACGAGAGAGGACCCAAAGGAGGGTAGAGCACCGACGAGGATGGTCGAAGAAACGTCCAAAGTGGAGTAGAGAGGATGGAGGGTTGTCTCTTTACAAGATCCCGAGTCAGGGATGGTGAGGGGAGGAGGAAGGTTTGGGTTTGACAGGGGTTGTGTAGATCTTGGGACCGAAGTGCGTAGTTAGGTGAGAGAAACGGAAAGTCTCGGTTCCGAGGTCATGAACAGTAAGATGACTTGGACTCAGTGTGTGGAATCGTATTTTTACTGTAAAGGTGAAACTACAGGTAAGTCACAAAATTTGAAAAGTACCCGTTTTGACTAGAGGGAGGGTTCTGAGGACAAGAAGATCGGAGGGAGTCGTGTATGTCATCTTCGAACCTCAGCGGGACCTGAACAGAGACGGGAAGGGGAGTATGTGTGCATGGGTTCGGTAGTCCCTTGGGACGGCGGAGACACAAGTCCTGTGCGGGTCGGAGAGTGGGATTGACACGGGGATGTACCCGACTCTGTGGACTGTACGCACAGACCTTGTGGACATTGTCGGGAACACACTGACAGTGGGAAAACCGAGGGACAGGGAGTGGGGTCTCAGATCAGAGCTACGTCGTCGGTCTTATTAGGTAAATTTTGAATCTCGACGATGACTCTCGACGGGAGAGGAGATAAGTCCTGGACCGGAACCAAAAGTGGAAAAGATCTCTTTTTAGACTTCCACCGACTGTTCCAGGGTGTTGTAGGGGAGGTATCGGTGGTGAGCAGAGAAGACAGGGGGAAGTGGAGCGAGTCACAATTAGAGGCACCGAAGGACCGACGGGGAGAGGGTACCCTCCGTGTAAGACGGAGTCCCGAAACGTGACCGACTAGGAGGATCGACCTTACAAGGGACGTCTGTAGACGTACCAAAGGAGGGAGAGGTTCGAGACTAGTTTCCACGGAAAGAGTCACTCCGGGCGGACTAGGTAGAGGATTGGGAAAAAAAAAAACAAATACGTACTAGAATAAAGGGGTTGGTCCCTAACTTGGACACAGGGGACGCAACCCTCACACCTTAGAATTGGTGACCTGAGGGTCCTTCAAGGGGTTGGGAACAAGAAGGAACGGGAATGGTGCGGTAGAAATGAGGGATATGATGACTAGTAGAAAATTGTTTACTATATTGAATTGACTGATACAAAGTACAAAGACCAGACTTAGATTAGGGAGTGGATCTTATATTCAAGTTCCTTCCGTCCCCAGAAGTGAAACAAGTAACGACATACATGTCCACGACCTTCTCACGAACCGTGTATCCTTTAGAATTATGAACAGCTTACTTACTTGTCACCTAAGAAAAAGTCTACAATCCGTGTAGACACGTACACGTGTCCGTTCTTCCCACGTCCGTCCCCGTCGACGACCAGTCCCTCTGGTTCCGGGTACGAAACCGGGAAAAAGGACCAGATATAGTAGAACAAAAGGACAACGTTCGTCAGTATTCCTTTCGCTACCTTTCTTTATATCTGCTGGAAACACGACGAGATTAAAAAAAAACCGACACGAAGTACCGAACACTTTAGAATCAAGGGACTGGTTCCTGGTGCTTAACTTGGGTTCAGGAGTCGTCACTCTCGTGCCTCAGGATTGGTGACCCGGTGGTCCCTTAAGGACGATTAAACAATTGTAAAGTCTAAATTTTTTTAATAAAAAGTCTCGTTAAGATTTGTCGTTCTTTCTTCTTTTTCCAGGATTCTTTAAGAAGGTTTGTGTATTTTCACGAATCACTAGTGGTTCCCGGTCGTCTGGGTAGGAGTGTCTCCGACTTACCGAATCTTGAACTGTCGGTCCCGATTTCTTCAGGAGTAAACGTTTGGTAGGACACCCGTGGACTGAAAACCCGTATCACATCGCCGGTATAACGGACGGGGAAAAGGGGATCTCGGTGACGGGTGGGTAGTCAGACCTCTGGAACGACCCACCCGTCTCTACCGGAGGTTACCCGGTCTCAGGAACCGGGTGGGGTATACACATATACATCCACCCACACATTCCCACCACCCACCCTCCGGACCCACCTCGATGACTAGGCTCTCCGGACCTCGGTCTGGACCCCCAGAATTCCCTAAGGTCCACCAGGCCACCGACGAGACCGGACGTTGGAAGAAACCTACCTTCCCCATACTCTGTTCGGAGAGTACCAGACAGTCGTCCTACCTGGGACCGGAAATAAGAGAGGATGAGGGGTTCTCGGGGTCCAGAGTCCGTCCCGGTACCGGGGTCGTCTGCTCCTTCTTCGGTCTGTAAGGGTACGTCTCCCATCGGGACGAGTGACCCCCGTGAGACCCGACGCCGGTGGAGATCCGGTCACAGGTCGAGAAAGGACCCCGGTGCCCCGAGGACCCATTCAGGGGTCCGACCTCAGTCCGCGGGCCCTGACTACTCTTGGTCTGAGTCCTTCGGGGGGAGACTAGTCGACCGTGACGGCATCCGATCGTCGATGGTTGAACTCCTTCAAGAAAGAAGTCCCCAAAGAGTCCGACCGTCGACGGAACGATCAAGTTTGACCTAAAAAGGACGACGGGGAAAGGGGCCGGCGGATCGGCCCATGCCCCAGAAAGGATTACTCCCAAACTACGGTTCCGGACCCGTCGAGGTAGGACGACCCAGGGTCGACTAAGTCCGGACGGGGCCCGTCACCCGTCGAAGGGTCGGCCGGGGGACAAGGTCCGACCCCGTGGACCCCGGTGAGACGTAGGGACCTTGAGAACGGGACGGAATCTGAGGGGGAGAGTCATAAGTCCGGGGTGCATGTCCGTGAACGATTGGGTGGAAATAAATGTCGTCCTAAATGATCATTATTTTCTAGGTCTGTCCCGAGTCCTAGGGTCCTGAAAACAGGGGTCTGCGTTCGGTAACTGTCTCCCAACTGTACCGTCGGTCCCTCCCATCCGCCGGGAAGACTCCCCGAAGACGTCCCGAGTCGACGGGGGTCGAGTCTGGGAGGGACTTCGACGACTCCTACGCGGAGTGCAACGGAGGAAGGCCTCCGGAGAGAGACAGGGTAAAGGACCCCGGAGTAATTAAGGAGGGGTGGAGTGGGGCACTCTTTCGTCCAGACACGATTCGGACCGGGTCCGGGTCGTGACCCAGAGTCGTACGACGACGAACCAAACCCTGCGTCCCCTGCCCCACCCCATCCCCTGAGTGGGACAGGGAGTGAGTAGGGTCCCTTTGTCCGTCCCACCCGAAGGTAGTCGTAGGCACAGGACCGAGGGTGGGGTGGAAGGTCCTTGGGTCCGTGGGACCTCTAGTTTTTATATTTCGTGTCGACCAGAATACATATTATAAATATTTTCCCCGACGGTCGAAGAGGTGGAGACGGGGTCTGACCGGGCATCCCAGAAACCGAGGGTCCCCGTCTCTGTGAGACCCGGGGTCGGAGAAAGAAGAGGGTCGTCACCTTACACTTGACACCGGACCCGAACCCCACCCCCCCTCAGGGTCGGAGGGGTCCTGACCGTTTCCCGGTCTCTTCTCCAGGGAACCCCCACGGCTGCGGGTGGAGTTAACTTTTGGTTCAAGACCGGAGTCCCTATCCCGCTCCGGCCGCACCCCCAACGCCCCCCGGTCCCCCCACAGACGAGGACCACCCCCCCTATCCGTTTCTCTTGATCTAATAGGTTCCCGGACTCGGGGTCACGGACTTTCCCCGGAGTCCCTGTCTTCCTCCTTTCCGTTCGCCCGACTCCCTCTACTCCGGGGTCCCACGTCTGGTACCGGGCCGTCGTTCCACCCCCCACTGACGTCCGACTAAGTCGAGACGCGCGGGAGATGTCCGACACCCCGGACTCCCCCGTCGGCGACCCGAAGTCAGATACGGGGACACGTCTCTCCTATTCCCCGAACCCACCCTAGACTCCGTTGTCCTTCCCTCGTCCCCAGGTCGGGGTGGGACGAGGGTCGAGTCCTTCGGGGACGTCGGGGCCTCGAGTCACCCCACCACCGGGCTCCCGGAACCAGGACCGCGATTGTTTGACCCGTCCCGGTCTACGGTCACGAGTCGTGCGGAAAGAGGAGTGGGGGGGTGGTTGACCGGTGATCTACCCTCGTCCCTGACTCCTCAGACCCGTCCTCCTGCTCCTGCTCCTCTGTCTTCCTCTACGTCCCCAGTAGGATCACCGAAGGAGGTACGGCTGACCACGGGCTCTGGGTCAGGTACTACTACTTCGAGTCCGAGTACTAGTAGTCGTTCTACGGTTCACGTCGTTTTGTTTCCCGGACACCCCAGTCTTCAGTCCCAGTCCGGACTCCAGTCCCGTCTGGGGGAGTCGGAGTGTGGTCGGGTGGCTGGAGGTCCGGGAAGCGTGGTCCTAAAACCCCCACCTGGAACGTCCAAGGAAGAGTCACCCATACTACGCTTTCATCTTTTACCGGCCCTTCTACTTCTACTCCGTGCCCCGTCTGCACCGTGGACGTTTCTGTACCGGTGACAACCGAGGAGTGTCTCCTACTCTCTCAACCTACCGTAGTGACTGAGTCACCTGTGCTGGAACTCGTTTGAGACCCTCTGTCACTTCCTACCCTTTCGGACCGCACGACGTCAGGTACCCAAGCGTTTCTCAGCCTGTGTTGGCTCACTGGCTTCTAATGCTGACAACCAAGTGAAGGTGGATGACCGATTTCAAGTCCCACCCTGCGAAATTACTCTAGTTTGTAAGGAACTACTCCCTCAGAGTAGAACTTTGAGGCGAACTCTTGAGACGGACTAAGACCTTTCAGGCAGTCGGGGAGGGGAAAAAGAGGTAGGTGGTCATATCTTCCGATCCCGAAAACCATAGACTTCTTAGACAGTCACTTTCTATCGTTTTTCTGTCCGGTTCTCTATCTCTGTTTCGAAACTCCTATAACCCGACGACCTATGTCGATAAGGACTTCCGTAAAGTTAGTCGACTCGGGTACGTAATAATGGAATACGAATTAAGTAAAACTCAGCCTAAAGTCTGTATATCTTGGTTCCCAGAACAGATACTATATTTACGATGAGTCAGGGGTCCAGTCACACAACCAGGAACGTCTCACCTTCTCAGTCAGAGGACTCAACTCAGTGGGGTTTCTACAGTCTTAACAAACTAGAAGGGCGAGTCTCGAGGTTGACCCTGTCAACCTGTCTTCGGGTTTAGATATCAAGGTACTAGGACCCCGACTTAGTTCCGAGAGGCGAATTATCGATATACCGAGAGGAAATTAGTAACATGTGAAGGAGTATACACCCCACCCCTTTTCCGGACTACTCTAGGAAACATCTCCGGGGAACTGGGGACCCGAGGTGGGGTAGGGGGTGGTGGTGGTTGTTCCCATTGACTGGGCCACCAAGACTCGAGAGTTTTACCTAATTCTCTGGGAATTCTAGTTTAGAGTCTACCCTCCGGTTCGACACGTGTGTCGTCCGTCGGTAGAGAATTTACATCCCATACTCGAGTCCGTAGACGGTCCCAAATGTCTCTCCTTCGAAGGACCCCGTCGTGGGACGGAGGTAAGTGTCCTCCCGGTCTGGGGAATGGCTACTGGGGCTTCTACGGGTCATATAACCCCCGTTTCTACTGGTCGTCCAACTATGTGCACTCGTCCGGTTGCCGTTACTCGTGCACGGCATCGGTCGACTTGAGCGCCAGCCCTTTGTCGTAGACGACCTCCCGTGCCGCATGGACCCTTCGTCCCGCCCCTTTCAGTAGTTAGACAGCTGGCGGAGCCAGGTGGGGGTGGTGGGCGGCACCCCGACCGGTGTACGTGCAACCGAGTGGCCTTTGTCTTGCTACCCGTGGCACTCACACTGACGACAGTCGTGTCGGTGCGCGTGCGTGTCCTAATCGTGTAGTTTGCCCAGGTGGAACGACATCCACACGTCGTCGAGACTGAGATGAGGTAGACGCTGTCCGTCCCTCGCACCAGTCGTCCTCCAGGCCCCTCCCCCGACCCGAGACTCGGACCCAACTGGGACTGTGACGCCCTTCACCGTTGGTTGAGTGGAGGTGTCGTCGTCCCGTGTCTGTCCGTAGTGTCTGGATTACTCGCGGATATTATGCGTCCCACGGCACCGACGACCGGTCGGGGAACGGGGGATCGGACCGGAGACGGAGACGGGGGGTGCCAGGTCGGTATGGCATCTTCCACTCCATCGGCTTCTCCCGTCGGTCCTTCATGTACTGCATGTACTGCCGCTACCTCTCCAACCTCTAGGCGACGTAGAAGGAGAACCTCCCCGATGCCCCGTCGTCCCCTCCCCTGACCACGGTTCGACTCGTTGTGACCCTTTGGGGGTCCACAGGACCCCCGAGAGAGATGTTGTGTGGGAGTGGTAGACCATCGAGTCCCTCGGAGGAAGAACGGAGGTCAGCGGGGAGACTGTCGGTGTCTCTGGAACCTATTTTACTGAACCGAGGACTGTAAGGAGGGGCGAATCCTGGTGGAGGTAGGTGAGGTCCCTCTTCTTCGTGGAGGGGCAGAGGGTATGTACCTATGGATGAGGAACTCGAGGCACATCTACCCGTCGTGGAGTCCCACCGTCTGTTTCCGTTTCCGGTACTACCCCTACCACATACGGCAGACTCCTTTGTGCCTAAGACACAGTCCTGTCCTGCGGGGGGAGTGGCCAGGGTGTGAGAGGGGTCCGGGCGACGGGGAGGAGACCGGACGACGTTGGACTCACAACTCGCACTTCATTGAGCCCCACGTCTTGCGGCGGGGCCGGAGGCAGAACCGGACGTCGGGACGGAGCAGAAACAACTAGAGGTGCTCCGACTGCAACGGACAGTACAACCGGTGTAACCCCCTGTCGCCCGTCCCGTGCACCTTGAAAAACATCTACTGGATCCACCCACCACCTCCCCCCAACCCCTCTCCTACTCCCGTAGTCCCGGTCCGTCCCCAGGACCCTTCAGTGACACTTCAGTGCACGTCTAGTCCTGCGCACCTCGACGGGAGGACTGGGTCCGACGGGTCTTTCTGGGCGGGGGAGGGACTTGGGCCCACCTCCCACTGAGTGACGTTAATCCTTCTTGTAGTACGTCGACTCCCTCTTCGGCGACCTCATCGGGTCCATCGGACGCTCCACCACCTCCCCCGTACACTCAGCCTCCCCGGGAGGGTACGACCGGGGTCCGGGGTCCGGGACCGTGGCGGTGTGAGTGGCTCGACGGCGTAGTCCCGATCCCCGTCTTACTGCTGCTGTCTCTGGTCATAGTGGTCCATCAAGGGTAAGCACATGGTCAGGGACGTCCCCGTGTTCACCCCTCGGCTCCAATGTCACCGCCTCGACGGAGCGGGAGTCAGCCCCAGTGGGCACCATGGTGACTCACTCCCGTACGTCGCTGGAGACTTCTTCTGAGCAGGGGTGGAGGCTCAGAGGGAAAGGGGTAGTCGTTTTACCCGGGTGAGGGTCGGAAGAGGTCCCGTCCCACTCCTGACCGTGTGCGTCGAGGGCGAACCATGGTAGTGCTAATCAGTGACACCGACAAAAAGGGTCCTACGTGTCTAGACCCAGGTCGGACGGGTCCTTCATCGGGATTCGCCCACCCTACTTTTTTGGACCCAGACCCCTCCACCACTCCGTAAAAGGTACCCCCAGAGTCCCTGAACGGTTGGTGGACTCGAGGAACCCCACGGGGGTCCTGGAAGTAGGATGTAGTAGGCCGGGTGTGGGAGTTATCTGTCACCCGTGTCCCTACTCCTTTCTCTGGGAGGAAGGTCCCGTTCGGGTTTCCGGTTGAGGCGTCCTCTCCAGGGGTCCCGGACCCGTGGCTTAGGACCGACAAACAAAGGTGGGCCTCGACGAGTGTCGGTGTTCCGGGGAGACGGAAGACCCCGACACAAAGGTTCCTGTCCCGGACCGAAAGAAAAGACAAGAATGGGTGTTTTGTACCGACCGATACGGTAGTTATGACCGATTTGACTACTATCCGTTGACCCTGTGACACCCGAATTAAAGAACCAACCCCACTCCACCCCCCTTCGATTGTGGGTTCGGTACCAGTCCTTATCGTCCTCGAATCTCGATTCGGGCTCCAAGAGTCCAGGAGGCACGAGTACCGACCCAGGTCCCGATCGGCCCCGGTCGAACGAGTCAGAGTGGGGTGGAGGGTCGAGATGTGCCGAGAGGACCCTTTCAAGGGGCTCCACTTACAATCGAAAAGATCGTCGAGAGACGGGGGGTGAGGTGGGACCGAACAGAGAAGGTGATCAGGTCGGACTCGAGACGATCACCACCCGTCCCTCCCCATCGGGTCTCGGAGGGTGGGAGTGGGTCGGGGCGGGGTGGGACCCCGAGTGCTCCAGGCTAGGAGGTCCAAGTCCTTCCAGACATACTGTTCCCCGTCGAGCCTGAACTACTACATGTCCATCGACCTGTACCGACGCCCCTCTTCCCGTCCAGTCGGTTTGGACGGTCGGAAGTCGGACGGGTGGTGGGTGACGGTCGGTCAGGTAGTCGAAATGGAGGCTACAAGACGTCGCACTACCGGTCCCGCCGGCGGTCGAAAGGACCCCAGGGTTTCCGTGCCATCGGGTCGACGAGTATCCGTGCCTACGGACACCCCCGTCCCTTGGTCCTGTCAGTCTTCTCGAGAGGGGTCGGGTGAGGAGGGACGATGTCCGGTTTAAACCCCGAGTGGGTGCTAGGGACTCCTGAACTCATCGTCTACTTACCTCATCGACCTCTCGTTCCGCTGCCGACAGTTGTCCTTGGACCCCTTCCACCTACTTTTCTCCGATGACCCCGAGGGGACCGTTCGTCCCCTGCTACTCGAGACCCCTCCCCGACCCACACACCCCAGGCGTTAGGTCCACAGGCCTGGGGGTCGTATACACCTACGTTTGAACTGTCAGGGGTCCCCACCGCTTGTGGTGGGTCCAACTGGGTCCCACCAGTCCTGAGTCTTTTCTGGGAGACTCGTGGTGGAGGATAACTCTAGAGCCTTGTTTGTGCAAAAGGTAAATCCGACATCCCGTCTCGAGGGTCCATTCCTGTGCACATGGGTGTATGCCGGACCGGTGACCTAAATAGGTAGTGCACAATTGACACCATCCTGTCTGAGTTCGGACAAACCGACCAGGGTACAGTAGTAGAGTCGTCCAAATGGTCCTTTACTCCATATAAACAGACCGACCGCTAAAAAAAAAAAAGGGTCGATACCAAACCCCGCTCACATTCACGGGTGGGTGACGTCGGACCCAGAACCCTATCCTTTGACCGTCCAGGACCCTCCAGTCCCAACCACCGGACAAACCCCGAGGACAGAAATCTTCCAAACGACTCCTGTGAGTGTCCTTTTCCTACTACGGGCACAACCGGTACCGTATCCGCTCGGGGTCCTACGGCGACGGGTACTACCGTAACGACTCCAACTTGTGGCTGTAGGGCTTACTGCAGAAAGGGAGCTTGACGCCCGTGGTCTCACTCTACCCTCCCACCCCACTCAGTCGCTCCACGTCTCCCGTTCGGTTACTAGGGAGGGCGTGACAGGGAGTCGGAGGGCCGCGCGGAGTAGTGACGAGGGTGTGGGGATTCGGGGACTGACGTCGGGGACGAGTGCAGCCACTTCACACCGAGGAACGACCCGGAAAAACCATCCTTCGGAAGTGGGAGTTGTGTCGAGGCAGGTCCGGGGAGCTGGGACGTCCGTGTCCGGTCCCGTGCGTCGAGTCGAGATCGGAGAACGGGCGTTGGGGGGGGTTGGGGGCGTGAGACGGGACGGTATACGGTGCTACCCCAGGCCGCGAGTGGAGACCGGCGGTCGACACCCCCACCGCTGACCCTCCTCGGGGAGGTTCACGAACGGCAACCCGTGGTTGAGGTGGTAGAGACAGACGTCTCCACGAAGGTACCGAGGCCCTGGTGGCGGTGTCCTTGTGACCGAGAGTGAGACTACGCCTGTCTGCAGATGTCTCCTCTGTCAGGACCAATAGGGGCGAGGAACCCGAGAACCGGGTCTGAGGGTGCCCTTCCGACGACAGATAGTGTGGAGGGTCAAGTGTCTCCTGTCTGAGCAAGCGCAGACGGACGACGCAGGGACCTTCGACGGTGACTCCCCGTCTCGAGCGTGGGGACTCGGGAGGTCCGGTGGGACTCTCCTGTGGAGCCGGTCATGGATCGCAAAGGGGGAGGGAGGTGGCGGTGTATCTGCATCGACGGGTCCGTGTAGAAAACCCCCGGAACGAAAATGGCGGACACTTCATTCCCAGTCAACGTACTGGACTGAACGGTGTTGGGTTCCCACGGCTCAGGGTCCGGAGGTCTAGGGAGAGACCCCCACCCGGGACCTGACTGAGGGGGAGGTACTGTAATTATGACCCTCTGTCAAAGGACACGGGATACACGGTCCCCGGAGGATCGGTTGGATCTTACCGTGACGGGCTGCCGACCTCCGGAGCCCTGTCCCGCTCCCGACACCCGGGACAAGGGTCGGCGGGCCGCCCGAAACGACCGTCGGTCTTGTTTTCCGGGAGACACCCGACTCTCGACCGCGACCCTTGCCGTCCGCGTCTCTGATGGGGGGGCCTCAGTCCTCCGGACTCCGCCACGACCCACCGACCTGTGGACCCGGGACGGGCGAGCCGACGTTTCACGGGAGCACCGGAAGGTCCTTTACCCTCGGGGGTCTCGGGTCGAAAGACCCGGTGTGTCTGGAGTGGGAGGTGTGTCGGGACCGGAGTCCCGGTACGAGAGAAAGTTCGGAGAGGAGGGGACGACCCCTTCGGGGGTGGGAATCCACGGGTGGGAAACTCGTCTGAGGGGTGGAGGACCTCGGGGTCCAGTCCTCGAGTCCCGGAACCGGTCGACATCGACCCGGACCTGGTGACCTGGTCAGAAGGGAAGGGGCACGAGACGACCCGGAGTTTCCCTAGGGGAGGAGGGGGACGGTCGAGACGGGCAACGGGTCTGTTGAACGACCGAGGAGAGGGTAGTGACCCCGACCCTCGGTGGATGGGGTGCAGATCTTCCATGGACCCGTATCACGGGGATTCGTAGAGACTTCCGGTCTGTCTTCCGGTCCCGTCTCTGGTCCCTCCGACGTCGTGACGGTCCGTCCAGTCGGTCTCGGATCAGAACTGATCAGGAGACGAACCCTTGGGCCGTAGGGTGGGGTTTAGGGGGTCTGGGACTACCACAGTTCACACGAGAATTCGATCTCGTGGTCCCCAGAGTCTGGGTCGTAAGTCCCGATCCCACCCCTCCCCTCCGATTCGAGTCCTGAGTTCGGAGTCCGGAGTCCGGGACCACAGGAACCCCGTCGTCGGTGTACCTTAACTGGTTTCCTGGAGAAACACTAACGGGGTACGTCGGGGTTCCGTCTCAAGGCTAGGATACATGGAGCAAGGACTTCTGGGGTATGGACCGTGGGAATCTGGTGAATGGGACGGAGAGGAAGGAGACTACGACCGTCGATATAGAAAGAGAGAAGGTCGGACTGGTGTATCCTGGTACTGTTAAACTCGTAGAGAAGAGTACGGGAGAAGGGGAACTGGTCTCAGGGGGTCCAACCGGACAGAAGAAGTACGGGGACGGGACTCGGACTGACTCTCGTGGGGAGGTTCCTGTGGGTGTGGACTAGAGGTCTCAGTGAGGTCTCACGGGGGGCCGAGAGTCGACCCCAATGAGAACGGTCCGGAGGATGGAACCCGTCCGACCCTGTCCGGGAGTCCCACACGACTCAGCCGTCTAACCTGTTTCGTGAGAAGAGACGGAATTATAAGAAGGGATCGTCAGTTCGCGACGGAGGTCCCTCTGGTGTCGCGGACCGTGCCAGTACCAGTTCCACGGATCCGGGAGCTAAGTCCAAGGGGTAGGGGAGCCGTCCTGGACTCCGGATCTGAAAGTCCAGGACGGATCATGAGTACTAGTCAGTCACGACTCAGTGTCCGACCGGACTCTAGGGTCTCTCCTGTGTCTTATGGGAAGGAGTTCACCGAAGGTCAGACCTTCCCTGTTTGAGGGGTGGGGGGAGGGGATGGGCTACCGAAGACGACATTGCCTCGGTGTATCACGACCCTGAGTTTTGTCCTTCTCTCTCTCTCCATAGTTCCTTCCGAAGGACCTCCTCCTCCACTCCCTCGGTCAAGACTTTAAGGTCGTCCTCGGGGGTTCCACACCTTTGTCCTTTCTCGTCGAGTTCGTTACACGTGTCGTGTCTACCCGTTTCCGGGGTTCCGTCCGAAACTCCTATCATACTTCCAAGACACCGGTGTCTGTTCGGACTGTCCCGGAACTTCAACTCCAGTTCCTCGGACCTAAAGTCAATTCCGTCCTAATTCCCGACCTCCACCTCCGTCCCATCTCTAATCGTGACCGGACTGTACACCTGGGGGTTGATAAGGGACTCCGACGTCGGGTAAAAACTGACAAGGGTAGAGAGTCCGGACGGGGCAGGGGTCCGGAGAAACGTAGTCTGTAGACCCATCTGAGTCCCCAATCGGGACGGACTCCTTTCGTCGGTCCTCTAAGACTGGGTGATGTCCCTTTCGGGTCCCGTCTGTGAGACCCAGACACCGGACTGGACCGGGACGGAGTACCACCCTAGCACCTGTTTGGTAAGAGGTGAGTCCTGGCGTCACAGGAGGACAGGAGACCCCCAAGAGACTCCGAAGTGGTTTCTACCCCTGTCTCACTCCGCGGAGGGTCTCCTGAAACGGGGATCTCGTCTGGTGTCCGGGGGTCTCTCCCCGGTCCGAGAACCCACCCCTCTAGTGCCGTCGGAACTCGCCTAGTAGTCTTACCGTCGGCAGTACCCACATCGTACTCAAGTTCGTCATTTAGTTACCAGGTCCGGTGACGGGACCCCGGACAAACGAGACAACCCTCTATTCCCGCCTCCACCTCCCCCCTCGGCCCCCGGTCTTCGGTGGCCCTAGCGTGTCGTCCATTGCAGGCGGGTGCGTCTGTAGTGTCCCACTCTTAAGCAGTCCGTGTGGAGGAGCCGTCCGCAACTCAAACCGATTAATTTCTAAAGTTCTAGGTCCTTAGGTCCGGTGGCACCCCGGTGACGAACACAGTCGACGATATCCTTCGCACAGAGAGACGGAAGTAGGTCCAGGACCCTCAGTTGGTCCCGAAACTCGGGCCAAAAGGAGGGAGTACGAGTCCCTGTGCTCACCCAGACGCCGAATCGATGTCCCTCTTAGGTGTGACAGGAAGAAGGGAGTCAGAACACCGACGTACGCGACCACCTCCGTGACTTGGGTGCCTCGACAGACGGTACCGGGGGGCCAAGGAACACGGACGTGTCGGGGGTGGAGTCGAGTCTAGAGTCCCGTCTCCGTCGTCCGGACCGAATTCCGAGGTGACACGAGTAGGGACCCCCGAGTCCCGACTGCCGACGGGGGTCAAGATCGAGTACCCAGGAATGTTGAAGAGAGTAACCGACTCTCTTCTACGGGGAGGGTCGGATCGCAGATGGACGAAGAGGTCCGAAGTCTTCCTTTTGTTGGAGGAGCCTGGTCTGTAATCAGTTGTCCCTTTGACTCAAACGACCTGTGCACACCAGACATACGAGAGTTCCGTGTCGGTACCGTTAACCACGCTTCGGCTGACGACTCCAGTCCCCAGATCCCAGTCCCGTACACCCTCCTACAAATCTTGTCCTCTCCTACGAAAATTTTTTTTTTCATGAAACGGGGAGGAGCTCTGGGTGTTGAGGTCCAAAACTGGAGTCGCCTAGGTCAGCAGGTAGGTGATGAGGGAGTAACAGTTGTTGTGACTCATTCACTGGTCACACACCTATTGGGGGCCGACCTTGACTCCCCCTCCGTCTGTCCTCCCCGGTGTAGGTCCCCTTCCGTTCACCACGTCTTATCGGTACACGACCGGTGTGGTTGGGAGTGGGGGATCGAGGGACCGGGGCACGAAGGCACAAGACCCATAGGCCTTGGTAGATCCTTCTAGACTCCCGGGGGCGACCCCGGCCTTCCACCTGAAAGGACACTGTCCCATGTGAAAGATTTGTGGATTGTCTACGAATCGGAACCCGGATAGGGGTCTGTGGATCCGGAGGAGAGAACGGATTGGGACTTGGGAGGAACGAGTCCAACGGGGGGTTGGGTCACCTTCGACACCAGTCTTAGAGAACCGAGTTCTGAACCGGTGCCGGTCGTCGTCGGGGGAAGGGGGGTGACGGTCGGACGACTCTTCCTGCACGTCGGGCTCTGAGTCGACTCCGTTTCCTGTCCTGTAGTGCACGGACACCGAGGGGGTCTCCGTCCCCTCTGGGGCTCGGTCGGTCGGGTAGGAGGAGGGACGACTGGGCCTTAGGGGACCTCCACCGGTTTATAAACCTGTCGGCCTAAAGACCGGGGTTTCTTTCGACGTCGGCCCCGGACCCCGTCGAGTCCTGAGTAACCTCTGGGGCTACCCACCCCCACCCGTCGCTTTCTGTTCTAGTCGGACCTCCTCTCCGTGGTAGGTTACAGTCCTTCTTCGTCCCTGTCAACCTCCTTCCCTCCTCTCTCCCTCTTTTGTGTGTGTGTACTATAGACACGAGTACGTTTGTCTAGGTCTGGTTCTCTATCTGTCTCCGCGCCTCTCTATTCTTTGTGTCTACCTGGGTCTCCCTGTGTTCCCGCAGGGACCACCGAGTCTACCGTCTCTTAGACGGACGTTACGTCCTCTGGACTCAAGCTGGGGACCCAGTCCTTCTAGGGGACCTCTTCCCTTACCGAAAGGGTGGGTCATAAGAATTGACCGCTTAAGGTATCTGGCTTCTCGGACCTCCCGATGACAGGTACCCCAGTGTTTTCTCAGTCTGTGCTGACTCGCTGATTGTGTGTGTGTATGTGTGTCCCCCTATATTTTTCTTTTTTTATGTGTCTCTCTATCTACACGTCTTTCTGTCTATCTGTTGGTCTGTTCACTCTCTGTCTAACTGTCTCCACCGGTTAGTCAATCTCTATCGATCTCCATCTTTGTCTGTCTCTCGGTCTTAATGGTCTGTCTCACGGGGTCTTCCTCGTTCTTCACCTGTCACGGTCTCCGGGTCTACTCCCCGTCGTCCAGGTCACCCTACGGTGTCGTAGAGACCTAAGAATACTCCTGTGCAATACGGGAGTAATCGGTCCACCTCTGTAAGTCTCCTACCCCGGTGTCCGGTCCTGCTCGATCTTTTGAGTCTCGGGGGCTCAGGTCGTGGGTGCCGAACACATGGGCGTGTTGTCCTTTTGATGTTCTCTCTTGACAGTCAACCTTACTGGGGTAGGAGTCGCCGGTGCGTGCACACATCTGCACGGCCGACTCTCCGACACATGTCCTGCACCGGGCGTCTCGCCTTTAAGTTTAGGTTCGGTGGGGTCCGGCGTCCGGCCTTTCGGGGAGGACGGGACGTCGACCAGGAAGGGAAACCGGGGGTCATTGGGGCGGACCAGAAGATTTCTCGGGGGTGGGACGTAGTCAGAAGAATAGGTTTCAGTTTCAAGTCGGGAGGTGGGTGGACTGTCACGCGTCCCCCGTGTGTCATCCGTGAGTCATTTATACTTTACTTGTTTTACCCAAGTTTCAGAAACCGTTCGGAGGTCAGGTAGAATGGACGAGGTCCACCACAGACCAAGGGGTCGGTACAGACGGACTCTTGTAGGGGGACGTCGCGGGGAGGGAATCATCCCATGTCCGACGTTTAGGTGGAGTCGAAAGACACACGTGTCTACGGTGTTGACATGGAGAGAGCGTCGGTTGGTAAGGGGATTTTGCCAAGGGCGGGGTTTGTCTCACGGACGGGGGATGGGTCGGGTCTAAAAGTCCCACGTGAGTCAAGTCGAGTTTTTTGAAAGGGAGGGGGTGGGTTCGTGGTATTTGGTGGACCAGACAGGATAACGTGAAGTCAAAGAGGTAGAGAGGTCCCGAGGTTCCGATAAACCCAAAGGGACCACCGAGTCACCATTTCTTAGACGGACGGTTGTGTCCTCTACACCCAATTTAGGGTCCCAGTCCTTCTAGGCGACCTCTTCCCATACCGTTGGGTGAGGTCATAAGAACGGACCCTTTAGGGTACCTGCCTCCTCGGTTCGTCCGAGGTCAGGTACCCTAACGTTTTCTCAGTCTGTGCTGAATCGTTGATTTGTCGTTGTTGGTTCAGATGAACGATCCCTCGTCCGTGACCCTGTCCTCGTTGGTTGAGAGTTCTAGAATGGTGAACCTCGGAGTACCCCCCACAAACACTGTACCAGGGTGTCTTGGTCATGACTTGGTTTCCACCTAACTCTTCGGTCACTCCTGTCCCGAGATACTCGGGTCCGTCTTATTTCAAGGTTCTGTATGTCGAGTTGGAGTTCCTCGGTCTCTAAGAACAAGGACTAATGTTCTTAAGGTCCGGAGAACCTCTACACGGTCCAGACCGGAGTAGATAGGGACTAAAAAGGGTGGAAACCGAGAAGGATGTCCTTCCGAAGGTACTAACACGTCTTGGAGGGGGAGAGTTTTACCTGGACAGGAACCTAGGGTGGTCGAAAGATACGAGGTCTGACTCTTGGAGACTCCCTAAACGAAGGAAAGGTCTTCTTCACTCGGGAGTACGGTCTGACACGTAATTTCTGCTTCCCGAAGAAAGTCCCGTCGTGTCTCCGGGTTCCGTCAGCACCTTCCTTCCTGTCCTGACCGTCCGACTTCCTTCCTACCCGGACCCAGCTCCACAGGGGGCGCCACGCTTCTGGAAAGTGCATGAGGGGGAGTCTGGACAGGGCCACGTATATGGACCTGAGTTCCGAGTCCACTGACACCACCCCCACGCCTCCGCCCACCTCTCCCACTGAAGGGTATTCGGGGAGGGGACCGGAGAGGTGGCCCACATTTGTTTGCGTGCGTGAACGACACCGGTTAGCTTCCCCGGTCAGCCCGCCCCCGCCCGAGGGCGCTTGGATCAGGGTCAGGAAGGGGAGGCGGGGACGCGGCGGCGACGGTCGAGAGTGTGGAGCCAGGGTCACGCGCACCGCCCCTCCTCGCGTCTGGTTCGGGGCGGATGTCAGGCCCCTCAGTGTGAGCGGGTCACGGCACGGGCTACCGCACCGACGTTTACCGTGCCCGAGACCCTGGTTGCACACAGGGCATCGGGGAGTCCTTCAGACCGGCCTAGACGGGAGTTCGGGGACGGATTCCGTCGTCCTATTTATATGGGACTGCGGACCGACCGTTCGGCCCAGCTAAACGAACAGTCCCGCGGGCTGCCCCGTCGCGAGGTCCCGGACGAGGGCCCGGGAGAATCCGGGGGGATACCCTGGGAGAGCTCGGGCAGGGGCACCCGGCACGGAGCCGTTCGGGTGCCGCGCGGTGGGGTCGCCAGGCGCTGGGCCCGAGGCCCATGGCGGCTGGGGCGGCCGGGACGCTCTCCGGGGCCCTGCTGCTCCACGGGGAGGGCCCTGTGGTCGAGTTCGACCCTCGACCGCCCAGGGGTCTCGGACGTCGAGAGGCCTGAAACCAAAGGGCCTCCGACCCCGCGGACGGGCCTCGGTCCCGGCCACTCCCCTGGACGGGCCTCAGGTCTAGGCCTGCGCTTTCACCTGTCATCCCGAGGCGGGCGGGCCACGGGGATCCTCCCCCAGCCGCGGGGGTCGCTATGGACCGGAGCGCCGTCCCCTGCGCGCCACGAGGCGAGCTCAGCCACGACAGGCGAGACGGGTGCCGCCTCGAGCCGCCGCGCCCTACTTCCCGCGGGTCGGGGCGGGGGCCGGGCGGGGGCCGGGAGGTTAGGACCCGCCGGGCGTCCTCCTCCCCGGCCAGCCCCCTCTCCGCCCCCGGGAGCCGTCCGGACCTCGTTTCCCCTTCGGCAATCCATCCTGTCGTCGACGAGGCCTTCCCCGAGTCCCCTCAGAACAACCCTCTTACGAAAGCAGGTCCTGTCTAAGAGAGACTCCAGAGGCTCACGGGGGAATTGGGGACTTCACGAGACGGGAGTGAAGGGAGATCGGTCTTCCCCGAAAAGTCGGTTCTCCTTACCGTTATCTCGGTACGAATTGGAGTCGCTTTCCACGAAGCTTGCCCCCTGAAAGCCTGTAGTGAATCCGTGTTCTATAGAAAAGACGACCGGAGTGGGAAGGGTTCGTTTCCACTCTATCCCACTCCTGTCCCTGAGACGTAGTCAAGACAGGAGTGACGTCTATTAGCTCTCTGACTCCCATCTCACTCCTGCCCCCACCTCGTTCCGAACCGAGGACAACTAGGAACGGACATAGAGGGACCGGTACGGGGGTGGGGGTGAAGGAATAAAGATCTCATCCTCTGTCGACACAGACGGGTACCCTTCACCCCAGACCCTGAACCACGGAACCCCCTTTCCCAAAGTCCCACCAGGACCACAAGGACCGACTCCCGAGGATTAGGATAGGAACGGACGAAGAATGGGTTCCGGAATCACGAGTCTCCACGTACCACCCACAATTCCGGGTGGGGGCGGTCCACATTGGTCGTCATTCGACCCCTCACTGGACCTCCCCCATGACAAACGCCTTGTCGACAGGGAGCGAAGAGTCGGTGACCGAGACTAGGCTAATTAGGTACCGAAAACGACAAGGATCGGTTCGACCTACAGAGACACAGTTCAGGCAGAAGGAGGGACCATAACCCCTCTTACGGGAGTCTTCTGTCCGGAGTGGGGAAGGGACGGGACCCAACCCTCAGTCCTGAGGTCCTGAGAGAAGGATGACTGAGTGTCGTGGTGGTGTCGGTTCGGGATCGCATGGAGTCAAAGGGAGACACAGTGTTCCTTTATCGACAGAAAAGGGGACCGGACTTCCTTCGACACTTAGTTCCTGTCCCCTGAGTCGAAACCGATCCTTCCGGTCCCCTGACCCACCTGATTTCTCTTTCTGTAACCCTACCACCGTTAGGAACTTTTGGAGTTTGGTAGATTTGACGGAGGGACGACTCCCGACTTTTTGTCCTTCCCTGACCGACAGGGAGAATTAGATCCCGACTACATTAGGGGTCTAGTGTCGAATGAAACTAGGACTCTCTGGGATTTTGAGTGGGAGACTCCCCGAAATCCTAACGGACACCATGTCTCAGTTTATCCTCTCCACGACTGGTCCCAGAGTCAAGACGCGGCGGGGGGGGGGGTGGAGGTGTGTAGGACCCACGAGTGTCTTCGGTAGACGGTTCCTGACCCACGAGGATAACTGTCAAGGACTCCTCGGTCCAGACCGAAGTTCCAGTGGCCGTACACCCACAACCCCAGGAGTTAGGTCAGACCTCCCTCGTCCCCGACCGACGCGACCCGACGACACTCTCCGGGGTCCCGCCGCACCACACCCCAGGGACCCGGTCCGGTCAACACTGGGCCGACCTCCTCCTCGACGGACAAACAACTACGATCCGGACCCGGGGTCGGTCCCGTTTGTGTCGAGTCTCCGGAAAGGACGGTGGACGGCTTAGAGGGTCGGGTCGAACTCCATCGGCCTGTCGACCGTCAGAAATGCCCCGAGGCTCTCCATGGTCCGTGGAAGAGGGTCTCCGACCTCCCTTACAGACAAGTGCGTCGACGTCACGACCCCCGTCGGTGGACCTCACCTTCTACCACCCCTCGAAATAGAGTTGGACGCCGGGTCGGAGAATGGAGGTTCGGGGGTAGAGGTCTTTGACTGTGTGTCGGGGTTCTTTGACGGTCTGTGTACTCCGTCCTACATCCCAGGGTCCTAGTGAGTCTGGGAAGAAGGTCCCAGGACCGTCGGGAAACGAGACGAGAAGGGAGAAATCAGTGCAGAAGAGTCGGAGGTCGATCCGTCGGAGGAGAGTCGAACGGTCGTACAGGGTACCGTACAACCGATGTGTCGTAGGGTTCTGAGAGAAAATGGTACTCTGGGGTAGAAGTAGAAGTTGGGTCAGGAGAAGTCTCGGATCGTAGACATAGGTGACTAAGGAGGCTGTGTGACGTCCGTGGACGGAGTGTGGGTCTGTCGGAGGGACTGTGGGAGGGCTGGAGGAGGAGAAAGATCGACCGGAGAAGTGAAGGAGGTGACGGGTCGACCGGTGTGAGAAAGGACGACAAGGTTCTTGTACGGTCGGAAGTGAAGGGACATGGAGACGTCAGGGCCAGGGGGTAGGACAGGGTGCAGGAACCGTTTGAGAGTGAACAGGGAGTCATCGATTTACTTCCTAGTGGAGACTTAGGGGTCCTTCTCGGTCGAGAAAGAAGGAGGTGGCTGACGTCGTCGAGAACGGTGGGGCGGTGTGTCGGCGTCGGGGTCACAGAGGTTCGTGAGACATACCCAGGAACTCCGTCCTTTCGAGGACGGTCCAGTCTCGCACGTCTAGTCCTTTTCGGACTACCTCTTCGTTAGACACCCGAACCGAGACGGTTCCCCTTCTTTCTGTGGACGGTCCCATCCCTTCTCTCCCGTACCACCGCTCTTCCTTCTCGAATCGGTGTCCCTTGCACTTACTCATACTCTAATCGTGAGTATCCGCCTCCCGACACACGTCCCGTTCTGGGAACCGGACCTCAGTACAACCCCCGAAAGTTCCGGAATCTCCTCTCCCACCAACAGTGGAGGTGTGGGGTCCCAACTCCTGGGTGTGAATCTCGAGGACTGATGTGAGACGGGTCGAACTACAGACCCTCCGAGGGGAAACCCGGGTTCGTCCCCAAATCCCGACACCTTCAGATTTCGCCTGGGTATCCGTTTGGGAGGACAGACCAAGAGGGGACCGGACGTAGGTGTCTCGAGCACTGGAAGACCGATCTCGGACAGGGGTGTCGGGACCTCCCGGGCGGAGAGAGGGGGCTCTGGACCGGGGATCGAAGAAACCGGTGACTTCGCCGAATTACTCGGGTCTAGTGCACCCGGGGGGTACGGACACCCCTCCCGGGTTCGGGGGTCGCCGGTGGGCTGGTCCGGGACTGCAGTCGTCGTAATTGGCAAGTGGTCCGGACAAATTAGAGACAAGGTACCGATCCGGTCCAAGCGAGACGGTCTTAGTCTCAGTTTCCGGCACTTCGGGGGGTCCCCGTGGAACCGCAACTCCAGTCGTCCCTACCGCCACTGACCTCCACGGGTATTATTTGCGGGGGAAGGATATTCTGCTCCCACGCCGGTGTACAACTGAGACCTGGTCGAGAGACTAGGAGACGGGACCTGACACTTAGTCCGTGACCCGTAGGTAACTAGGACGAGCGATCCCATATTAAATGTGACCACACCATTCACTCCGACTCCTCCGAAGGCAGGTCCTCTGAACCGGGAGAGAGAGGTGAACTACCGGTACTTGTCCCGTCGACCTCCGGTCCGTCTTAGGGGTCAGGAACCCTAGGTTCTTATAGCCGAGTCTTAGGGTCGGGATCCCAGTCCTGGACCTCACACCCCAGGTCGCGGAGGTACCATAAACCGGAGAAGAGACAGAGAACGGTTCCTTCGGACCCATCGAGTAGTGGAAGGAGGACTCTGTTCCACCGATCCGTCTGAACGAGTACTCGGGTCGAAAGGGCTGTCGAAGGGGACAGAGTTCAGACGGAGGAGATCGGAAAGTTTCGAAAGACAGAAGACGGAACGGGGAGGGGTACTTTAGGGTGGTAGTGGGAGGGGACGGGGTGGAGTGAGGTCATTTAACTAACCCGTCTCCCAGGAATCGTCCCTACTCGTCGGGTCGAGTCGGTCCGGGGTTTGGTGGGTCACCCTAGGACTTTGTGACCGGGCTCGGGGTAGGACGGGGAGTCCGGAGACTCGTCGTGGTCTTGCCGACGGGTGTACACAGGACCCGAGGGATTGGATAGGTCACAGGGGGGTGGAGGTGGGGTGTGAGTCCGGACGCGTACGAGTGAGAGGGGAAGATCGGGGTGCGTCCGAGTGACACGGTGAAGGTGGACCTGTAACTCCTACGACGGCCGTACGACGGAAGACGGGTCAGGGTTCCTAGACAGACTGAGGACCTAGAGAGGGGGTCCACCGGTGTCCAGGTCTTTTGAGTCAGGAGAGTTGTGAGGAAACGTTGGGGTCGAACCACCCCCGTAGTGTACGTCAACTAGTGGCATGTTTAAGTCTGGGAACAGTGACTCAGGGGGAGGAACGTCTACAACCAGGAGACCGCATTACTGTATCTAGAGAAGGAGTACCTCGGAGGGTCGGGGTGAGGAGAGTAGGGGGGTACGGATCGGAGGTCCTTTTTATACACAGGGATATATGTACGAAAATACTTTTAAAAATACTAATACAAAAGGTCTTTGTCTAAACCTTTTATCGTAACTACTAAAGTGAGGGTAATTTCGGTTCTTACACTTGCACACTTTCGCTGTCAGCAAGTCAGCACAAGTCGAGAGACGCTAGGGTGCCTGACGTCGGACGGTCCGCAGAGACAGGTACCCTAAGACGTTCGTTCTTATGACCACCCAACGGTACAGGAAGAGGCCCCCTAGTACCTTTGGGTCCCTAGCTTGGGCCCAGAGGAGATATATTGCGATATTTATGACAAAATCCAGATTTATTTTATGAATTCGAATTTCATCCTGAAGGGTCCACCAGGATAACCATTTCTTGGGTGGACGGCTACACCTTGGTATCTACGTCCAAACTAGGGACCTGACACTGTATTCTCTGCGTCCAAGCTAGAGACCCAGCCCTTCTAGGGGACCTCCTCCTGTACCGTTGGGTGAGGTCGTAAGAACGGTCCTCTTAGGGTACCTGTCTCCTCGGACCACCCGATGTCGGGTATCCCAACGTTTCTCAGTCTGTGCTGACTTCGTTGTTCGAATTTCATTACAACGTTTAAAATTATACGAATGAAAACTGAATAAACTGTAAAGAAGTTGATGAAATTACAAGACAATTTTTTTTAATTGGAAATTTTAATGTACTTTCGTATATACTATCCTCACCTGTAAAAAGGAAAACGAAGTCCCAGGTTATACCAAGGTGGTCCGAGAGAACCTAGAACAGAACTACTTTTTAAAACTATAAGATAAGTAATACCTAAAAACGTCCATTAAAACTAAAAACTAAAAACTTTCATGACGTAATTATAAATAGAACTAATGACTCTAAAAAAAACCGTGGTGGAATTCAAAATGTAGACTCCACTCACGGAGTAAACGGAGTGGGATTAGAGTCGGGACACTAATATAGGATCGAAGTTCCCGAAGGACCTGGGTAGCAGAAGACCTCCTTCGTGTCTGGGAACCCGACCACCCACCGTGGACAGGTCGGAAGGACGACGAATAAGAAGGTAGAAGGGAAGGGAAGGGACGAGGACGAGGTGCGTTGAGGACACTGGGTTTTTCGGGTGTAAGGACCCGGTAAATGTGGGATGACAGGTACGGTCTTACTCGAAGGTCGAGTGTTGGGGAAGAACTAGGTTCTAACAGGAACACTTGTAAAGGGTACCGGGGAAATAGGGGAGTCAGGGAGAGTCCTGTGGGTTTAACTAGGGTACGGGGGTTCTCACGGGGGACCGTACGGCCCAGTCGACGAAGAAAGACCTTTCTTGGTAGAGGGGTGAGTGTAGGTCAGGTCGTGCCCCGTAACTTATTTGCACGTACCAAGTACTAGTAATTGAGAGGGGAAGGGGGGTTCTTTCCTGTTGGTCCCGGACTGCGTTTCTAAATAACGATTCAAACACATAGATCGACTTCCCTCACGTTTGATACGGGACCGGAACAATCTCCCTACAAGGAACGGGAACTGATGTCGTGCCCGATGCCGGGTACCCGAAGTCGTTCCTGATCCATGACTACTCCTTCACCCCTCGGCCCCAGTCCCCTGTACCCGAAAACAGGGACTACCAAGTCCGTACCGAAATAAAAAAAGGATGGTCCAGGGACTTACCCTTCCCACTCTCTTCGACGACCGTCCCTGTTCCCCCAGTGTACCCAAACGAAAACTGGGATGGACTCCGTCTGGGGAGACCCGTGTTAGACCCGGAGGAAGGCCAGAGTTTAGGAGACGGACCCCCACTAGCTACCTTGGGCCTGAGACGAGGGTCGGTGGGGAGTCCTGTCAAACTGGTAACCGGTGTTGACCACAGTTGTCATGGGAGGGAGCTGTCTCACCGACTGGACCTCACGACACCCCACCCCCCTTCACCCTGTACTGAGACCATAGGTTCCTGTCGCACCCGTCTCGGAGACCCCCCTCCCCAATCCCAGGCCCTTCAAAGGTCGAACTCAGAGAAGGACCATGGTCCTCGGGGGTCCGAACGGGACTGAGTGATTCAGCAGAGGTATGTTCGACGTGTCCGGTCTCGACCGAACCTGAAACCTGAGGACTTAGACGACCCACCCCGTCAGTGACCGGTGACCCGTCTACCCGTAGTCTGGGACTGTGTACCTCCACCATTCCGATCTGACCCGACTACCATTCATCGTCCGAACGAGTCTCCTCCCAAGGTACGGACCGGGGACGGGAAGTATTTCGAGACCCTCCCTCCCGACAAACGACTTGGGTCTGAGTGGTCCACTCAGTACCCGGAGGACCCCGTCTTCTCTCCGTCCTCTAACCAGTCACCCCCATGACGACTCAGTGGCACTCGACATCGACGGGGTTCAGGACGAACGAAGATCGACCCCGACCGACACCATCCAGACCCTCCGGTCACGTCGGTCCGGCACTTCCCGTCACGACCCCACCGACCCCCGTAACCTGAGAGCCTCCGGACCCTTAGGACCCTCGGTGCTCCCTCCCAATATGCCGGAGTTCCGATCGTCCTAAATCCCGAAACTCACACACCGACCACCCCGGTGTCCGACCCCGGGTCCTCAGGACCCCTGACTATCCCAGTACACGTAACCCCGATGTTCCACAGTTCCCGACGTCCCAGAATCCCTGCGTACTCGAGTCCGTGGACACTTCTCTTCTTCCTTGTCTCAGTCGTAGGGATTCGTGGTTGTCTACCTCTACCCGCACCTTCGTTACGGGATCGACTCACTGACCCCGCCTCAGTTTTCTCTCAATCACCCACCCCGAACACTCGGTCCCCGCCCCGGATACCGGTATCCCCACCTCGGACTCCTCGGTCTCACCCTGGGCCTTCGCCTTCCCAGTCTTTCAGGCCCCTGGTCTGCGGTCCCTCACCTCACCTAGACCTTTCGACCCCTCCCCGGACGTCTACCCTACTCCTCGACCCCTACCCCGGGGGCCGCCCATGACTCTAGTTCTCCGTTCTGTCTCCTCGTAGGGCCGGGCGCCCCCTCGGTGGAGTCTTCTCGGGCGTCAGAAACTCTAAGAGGAACTACTACTACAGCCACTGTCGCAGCTTCTGTTTGAACTGCAAGACGCACAGCCACCGCGTACAGTACACCCTTATCTAGAGAAAGTGCAGCGCAGCGTACAACTCGAGCTCCTTAACGTGGAACTACATTAACGGCCGCAGGAGTATGCACAACCCGGGACCGTCCCCTCCCCACCCCCCGAGAGTCAGGGACGATGCCTCGGAGGGGCGCCGCCACCCTCCTCGAGTCTGGCTCTCTCACCGAAACCTCGCGGCGGGCCACCGTCCGGCTCCCAGAGTGGCAACATCAGGCCTTTCGTCTATGATTCCACGCGGAAAAACTAGAAGAGGCTCTTCTGCAGGAAGAACAACTCCTTCTCGTGCTACCTGCATCACCGCTTCATCGCCACCAACGTCTATGACAACTTGTCCACGTCCGAGAGCACGTACGCCAAGACTCCTCCCGTCTCCGACAGCCGTGGCTCCCTGCCCCCAGCGGTGGGGGGAGGTGGATTGACGCTGACTGACCGGCTGGGGTCGGACGAGAGACCCGAGGCCCAGGGGTGAGTCTGTGGAGGTTCTGAGAGGAAGAGGAGGGTGAGTGGGTGGGAGGGAGTAGAGGACTACTCCTCCGACGGAGCAGAGGAGGACGTCTCCCGAGACCCTGCTTGTGGGAGAGAGTCTACGAGGGGCGCCGGGCGGACGTCGCGGCCGAGGGGAAGGAGGAGAGGGGGAGGGGCGAGTCAGCGGGTCCGGGCCGGGCCTGCGAGTGGTGAAGCAGTAGGAGGTGGTCGTGGTACAGCATCCGCGAGTCGCGGCGCTACTTCTACTACGTCCAGTGGGGGAGCTTCGTCACCTAGGTGAAGAACGCGAGACTCGCGACGGGCGGGTGTAGCTTGTAGGACGTCCCGTCACTCGTGGCCTTTGGGCCCGTAGTTAAGGGGGCCTCTGCGGGTGCCCGTAGGGGACCGAAGGACTACGACCGACCCTTCGTGGGTCTACCCGGACCGTAGGCCTCCCCGGCCTGAAGAGACGGCCACCCCACAACCTCTTCACAGTCCCAGAGATCTTCCCGACCCTGGAGACGCTGGTCCCGTCACTTGAACCCCCTTCCGGAGGGGTGAGGTCTCGTCCTCAGTCCCGAGTCACAGGATGGCTTTCAACTCCAGGAACTTCCTCTTGACGCAGAGTTACTATGGGCACCAGAACTGTGCCCTCGCGTCGTGTAGGACAAGGCACCCGTGCATCGGGCCCCAATGGTCCGCGAGGTCCAGACTCTCTATCGACACCCTCTATGCCCCACACCCATCCCAACCCACCTCCCTACACGGTCCCGGGACGGACGGGGGATGGGGACGTGGACCGGACACGAGAGTGATCGGTCGTCTCAGCAACTCGACCATGAGGCTCCGAGCGAGCTTTGTCCGGACCTACGGCCTCAGGAAGGTGTCGGCGACCTACTATAGACTGTAGAGGAACCCGTAGCATGGGAGGAGCTACCACAGACGGTACACGTAGTCGAAGGCCCGCAGCAGGACTCCCGTCCCCTCACCAACCACCATTGGTCCCCGACCCCGGGTCGGAGCCTAGGGGTCTTCGGGACAAGTCGATCAGAGAACCGTGTGGACCGCGCGTCTCAGAGGCATGACCTACAACTCGCACCAGTACCGTGCGTGCTACCGGTCCTACCTGACCTCGCACAACGGTATCTACTACCGTTACTTGAGCTCTGTGAGAAGGTCACTCATGGGCAGGACCACCTATTAGGATGTCGGTGCCCTCGGCCCAGTCGTGGAGAACCCACCCAGCCCCTAGTCTGGAGGTCTCGCGCGGGTGGGGGTCCCGGAGCCATCCCGTCCCCGTGGTGGGTGGGGGTCCCGGAGTCCATCCCATCCCCGTGAGTGAAGTAGACGAACTGTTACCATGAGAAGGGCCTAAGTGGCCGTGGACCTAACCTTACCTTTGGGCCGGAGCCTCTGGGCGTCTGGCGTGACAGGGGAGATAGGGTGGGCAAAGGGATGGTGAGAGGGTTTTATTGCAGGATTACGAGGCCGTCGTTTTGGATTTACAGTCCTCACTGGTTTCACACGACTGCTCCGATTACCTGTTGGAGTTGAGACAGGACCTCGGAGGTTGTGGAACATCCGCCAGAATAAAAAGCCTCCGGTTTTTATTTCTGTGGACCTCGAGGTGGAACACCTGCCAAGACCATGATGTGCGTACCCTAATAAACTCGGTCCAGTTGGGGACGAAAAGGTGGACCCCACCTTCCCTCACTGGGGTTCTCCGAGTCTCCCTTAATCGTGCAAAACGACCCCCTCTTCTGTCTCGACTGTCAGGAAGACTCGGACGAGAGCACACCCACAGCCCGCGTCAATTACCCTAAAGACCGAATCGGACAGAAAGGACCCCATGAGACCAAACCAGAGAGATGTGTGTAAGTGGACAGACCGACTTGGGACCTGTCGGAACCACTTCGGACTCCACGGAAGAGTTTCGTCAAGGAAGGAAGCCACCACCACCGTCCTCCTTCATGATCTAGTCAGGATAGAGGGGAGTGATGGGTACCCTGGTTCATAGATAAGAGGCGACGCGGAATCATCGGGAGATGTGGAAAGTCAACAGGACGTCCAGACGGTCGTTACTTCGAGACCTTTGACTCCCGGTGACACACACCTGGACCCTCCAGGACCTTCGATGGATGAGAGTCCTCCTGACACTTGAAGAAGGGTTCCGTCGTCGGAACAACACCACGAGGGTTACTCCGGGGACCGAAGACTTGGGACGGGTCGTCCGGGCAGTTCGATTTCCGACGTCAAACTCCCTTGTATCGGACCCGTTTTCACCCGGAACTTGTGTGCAGAGAGTTTTTTCACACTAACCGTGTGTGTAGAACCCTCCTCTCCAACGGACTCCAAACTCGGGAGGTCTCTCCCAAAGACACCCTATGGATCGGAATCCCTCGGTTTTCATAGCGGGTAGTCCGGACTAGAACGAACCGGACCCGAGGTGAGACAACGATCCGACATCCGAGTAAGACAAAGGGTTTAGTGTGGACGACGTGTCTTCCCGGTGGACGGACGGGGGTCCGGAGACTGACCGTCTACACCGGGGAGGAGTCGGGTGGGGGAATGGGTCTTCGTCGTCAAAGTGCCAAGCTCGTAGAAAGAGTCGTAGAAGAAAGTCGAAGAAAAGGTCGAGGGAACTCACGAAGAGGAGTCGCGACCGGGGTCGGGGGTACCAGGACCGTCCTCCACTTCCTCCTCCCGGCACTCAACCAAGAAGGCCTACCTCCCCAAGGAGTCTCGGTCCGAGTCCGATCGGAGACCGGAGGGGCCTGTGGGAAGACTGGGGGCTTGACCCTTAGGTTACCGACAGACGTCTAGACACGTCCCGGACCACCCCGACGAATCATCCTAAACCCCCAACAACCATAGATTCTCGGTTAGTCTCTGTTCCTGTCCACTTAGGTCGAGTCGGGGGTCGGGAGGATTAGTCCGACCGTATCGGGGTTAGGGAGTTGACGACTGAGACGTGGGGAGAGAGACGGCGAGGGGTTTGGGAGACCCTCTCTGGGACCTCCATCAGGTCGGGAACGAGGTTTCGTCCCCCTGTTCAAGACCCCCCAAGTCCGAGTCTTTCCCCTTCTGTCCCGGAGTCAAGACCCCCACCCCCATTACTCCCCACCCGGACCCTCGTCCCTCCTCCTCTTCGGACGTTCCTCGTGGACGGGCGACGGATCATGACCCGAGTCGTGACGAGGAACGACTCGAGTGTCGTCGGACCACCTACGGGGTGTAGGGACGTGGCTACTCCTTCGCCTCCGAGTCTCCTAGTGTGACGTCCTCCACCAACTCTTCCCGGCCACTGAGGTCCGGTCCCAAGGTACGAGTTGTCCCTCAGTCCTTCCTTTACACCTGTAACGTAAACGGGACACGGTTCCCGACCTAGGTTGGGCCCACTCCGGAGAGGGACGGAGGTACTAAGTATGTCTGAACCCACGCACACGCACATAAGACATGACCACAGTTCGTTCCGTTACTGTATACAAACACATATGGACGCACATTTGTACACGGACACCAAAGTACTCATGTTCACATACAGACACGAACGGACAAACACATGGTGCACACACACACGTACCTACGAAACCACGTGAAGAGTACACACACAAATATACACATGAAACGATGCGAATACACCCAATTACAACGTACACACACTTACATATTCGCGCACGTGTACACTTTACGCACACACACCTAAACGGACACACGTGTATAGACGGACATACACACGTGTGAACGTGCACACACATGGGTATTTGAACTCCAGTCGTCAGACTGGACGTCTCCACCGGTCCGAGAAGGTCCCTTATAGAACGTCCGGACAATAGTCTACCCTTGTGACTCAGAGTCTCGTCCAGACCGTAAGGGTCCCCTCCTCCCCTACTCGGGGTGAGGAGAAGACAGGGGACACCCACGAGACCCTCGACAGTCCCCATAGAGGTCCCGTACGGACGGAGTCGAATCCCCAATCTACAGACACTCCAAGCCTACCCTGTCCCACACGAGGATTCACCCTCACCAAGTCGACTCGTTCACCACAACTCAACGTCGGAGACCTCAAAACGGTGGAGGGTACTCTTCTGAGTCTAGGACCCGAGAGTCGGGGGAGGACCGACCTGAGGGGTCTTTTGAACGACGGAATCGTGAGTCGAGAACGTCTACGTTCCGACGGTCCCGGGGTATAAGACTCGTGACTTCTGACAGGGATCACACCCCGTTCGACTTGTCCGTGTGCATTTAGTTACTTCAATCTTGTGAGAGTGTGGTGTGTGTTTTTATGTGAGTTTCAGCGAATTTGTGAATACACATTCTGTCCTGTGGTAGTTTGTGGATCTTCCCTTACATACGTTTTGTCAGGCTGTATTTAACATGGTCATAAAAGAGTCCAGTCAGAGACCTCCGTTATCTTTATTTTCGTTTCTACTTGTTTACCCTGGATTAGTTTGAATTTTCGAAAACGTGGAGTTTCCTTTGGTAATTGTTTTACTTTTCTGTTGGATTCCTTTCCCTCTTTTATAAACGTTTACTACTGACTGTTACTACAGAATTAAAGGTTTTATACGTTTTTCGACTACGTTGAGTTGTTGTTTTTTCGTTTATTAGGTTAGTTTTGTACCCGTCTTCTTGATCTGTAAAGAGGTTTCTTCTGTATGTCTACCGGTTGTCCGTATACTTTTTTACGAGTTGTAACAATTAATAATGTCTTTGCGTTTAATTTTGATATCACTCCATGGTGAAGTGTGAGCAGTCTTACCGGTAGTAATTCTTCAACTATTTATTACTTACGACCTGTCTCACACTTCTTTTCCCTTGGGAGGATGTGACAACCCTCCGTACATTCAACCATGTCGGTGATACCTCTTGTCATACCTCCAAGGAGCTTTTTGATTTTTCTCAACGGTATACTAGGTCGTTAGGGAGAGGATCCGTATATAGACATCTTTTGACATTAAGTTTTTCTATGTACGTGGGTATATAAGTATCGTCGTGATAAGTGTTACCGGTTCTTTGTTGGATCTGCAGGTAGTTGTCTACTTCCCTATGTCTCCTACACCGTCCTTTTGTGTGACCTTATGATGAGCCGGTGTTTTTAGTTACTTTATTACGGTAAACGTCGTCGTGTCTACCTTGATCTCTAACATTGTGGTTTACTTCGTTCAGTCTTTCTCTTTCCGTTTATGGCATACTACGGTGAATGTACACCTTAGATTTTATACTGTGTTCACTCGAAAATGTTTTGTCTTCGTCTGAGTGTCTGTGTCTCTTGTCTGACACCAACGATTCCGCCTCGCCACACCCTCTCCCTACCTCACCGTCAAACCCTAATCGTCTACGTTTGATAATATATATCCCACGTATTTGTCATTCCAGGATGACATATGGTGTCCCTTGATTTAAGTTATGAAAAACTATTCGGTATGGTCTTTTCTTATAAAATTTTCTTACATATTTATATACATATTGACTTCGTGAAACGACGTGTCGTCTTTACTCGTGTAATATTTAGTTGATATGAACTTAATTTTTGAAGTGTGTGTGTGTGTGTGTGTGTGTGTGTGTTTGTGTGACTGGGATTTGTACATCCTTCATCTGTGACCAAGACACTCGACCCTCGACCACCGAAGTTGTAGACGGGACGACCCACTCCCCTCTAGACAAGTCCTCGTTATCCAATAAACGCGGTGGCAGTTGAAAATCCAAGGTAAACAGACGATGGGGTCGTCGTACGACGTTCGCCCGGGACCCTCAGAGACGTCGGACATGTGTAACGGGTCCCCCCGACCCACCATGTCCCCGGGTCCACACACTTCGGTTGTTTTCGGACGAAAGATGTATGACCGAAACGAATTTCACCCTGATAAGGTGACGGAGGAGCAGGGGTGGACCAAGGGGAACGGACGGTCCATACCGGGACTTGGGACGACCTAGGGACTCACAGGGATCGATAACCGAAGGGGACGGTTGTGAGTCCCGAAGAGTCCACCGAGTCACCATTTCTTAGGTGGACGGTTACGTCCTCTATGCCCAAGTTAGGGACCGAGTCCTTCTAGGGGACCTCTTCCTTTACCGTTGGGTGAGGTCTTAAGAACGGACTTTTTAGGGTATCTGTCTCCTCGGACCGCCCGGTGTCGGGTGTCCCAGCGTTTCTCTCAGCCTGTACTGACTTGTACGTACGTGTGGTTCCGGACTGAGTAATTGAAACCGGGTCCCGGGGGGCGGGGTCAAGGAGGAAAGGTCGTCTAGGGGTGAATAGGACCAGAAGGGACGGAGACCTGTAAACGAACACGACCCGGGAGACGATTCTCGACCGACCTTCCTCTGTCCTTCTTACCCTTAAAACAACTAAGAGTCCGGTCCCCGTCGACATGACACTTCCGACACCGAAACAGAACGGTTAAGACTCAGGACTCAAGGACCGTTCTGTGTTTCGGTCCACTCTTTCGTCGCACTCGTTTGCTAGTTTACCGACTTACTTACTTGCTTTCGACTAGAACGTTTCCTCTGGCACCCCCTTGACCGTCAGTTCGGTGTAATCACCTCCTGTTTTAGACCCACACCCGACTTGAGGGTGGGAGGGAGGACGCGGTTCCTCTTGTGGCTTCAGGTCAGGGTCTCGGTCACAAATAATCGTTCTACCTTGGGTTCCCGTCCACGCCGGCCCGTCGTCTCCCGACGGTCCTCCGGGGGGGGATGGGTTGACGGGGGGTCTCGATAAATGTGGGTAGTAGACTTCACCACCCGTCTTCCCTCGGGACCCCTCGGGGACGTCCGGGGTCCGGAGACGGTACCGGGAGAGGGTGGAGTCACGATGGACTCGGACCGGGGAGACGACAAGAGGGTCGGGGGCTCAGTGTCACCGTGTCTTTTTCACTTCTCCTCCATCTCTCCGGTCCGTCCCACCCTTCCTCCCCGGCCTCCCCGACGGGGTCGGTCCGTCCCGAGGAGAAGATAGGGGTTATTTATCTCTTATTTATGGGTCCTTTCCCGACCGGAACTGACTCACGGGGAGAGGGTCCGTCCGCGACCGTAGGACACGGTGGGTGAAGAAGGGAAGAGACTCACGTAGACTCGGGGGCGGGGGGTGGGGGTCACAGAGGTTTCGTCAGGAGCGGAGGTGCGCGTGCGGTCGTCGTGTCCGGCTTTGTGTGACCGTTTCCACACACATGTCAGGCACGAGATAGGTCCATCTCGGACGAGCGAGGGACACAGGACAGCTAGGGCGGCCACCGACAGCTCGTCCGTCTGGGGGTCCACTCGGACCCCTGACACACCAGGACCGGACTGGGCCGGTTGACCGACGCGGACCAATCCACCCGAGGCAAAAGACGACAGAGACTGGTCGAACCCAGATTCAAGACCTACTACGACGGCAACTCCGTCCAATAAATGTTGGGTGGTTATTTATGACAGAAACGTCCCCGTCCCACATATATCTTATATCTATAAAATATATATATATATATATATAGAAAATATAATTTTCCTTGTTCCCGATCTCCGACCGGGTAACGTCCCGAGTCTGTCGTCCGGAGTACACAGGCCGCCCACCACCGCCGCCAAGGCCCCAAAAAAGACCAGGACCCCAAATCCTCCGGACCCACGGGGACCCCGGAGGGACCCTGACCCCCCGTGCACCGCGGTCATCGGGACCGTCATGACCACCTACTCCGGGTGAAGACCGACCCGGTCGTCGACCCGGTCGAGAACCATTGCCCCGAACCCCCCCGGCCACGGGTCCCCGCCACCTTACGAGCGTCGACCGCCACCTTACGAGCGTCGACCGCCACCCTTCTCCCGGCATGCCTACAGAAGGGCCGGGTCCTGTACGTCGACGTGGGCACACTACTTCACGAACTTCAACAAGAGACACCGACATGTCCTCATCTCCGGCGATAGCGGTCTGACGTCCCGCGCTTCGTCGTTCGGGACAAGTCACGCGTCCTTCGCCAGTAGGCGCACCTAGACGCCCCCGTCCCCCACCTTGAGTCCCTGACGTCCTGGTGGGACGACAGGGGTGGTCTAGTCTGGTGGTACCACCGGTGGGGCACCTCCCTGTGGGTAGACCTTAAAGGTACCTCGTTCTTTTTGGGTGTCCTTCACAGGTATACTGTATACTTATTCTGTGTGACGGTAAAGGCCTCCTTACTGGTATTCCCCTCAGACATGTTACTCTCTTAAGACGTCGTATGTATGTTAAAGACAAATTACTCTTATTTGTCTACAACCCCGTGGGAGGATCTTAAAGGCAAATTCTTCCCTAACGGATCTTCGATAAAGGTATTATCCTCCCGATGGGCTATCTTAAAGGTCTACGACCTTGAGTAGGTGCACTGTCAAGGTATGTCACTCCATGTGACGGTTAGTTCCTGTGTGTACCTTGAGAGTGTAATTTTTCCGTACGGATGGTTATCAAAGGTACATTGTACCTTTGGGGTGTCTCAAAGGTATATTGACCTAAGTGGGTTTACTAAAGTTCCCACGAACCTTCCTGAAAGAATCTTACTCCCGAAGGGATGAGAACCAAGGATATGGTGCGAAGTGGGTACACCTTAAAGATGACATACTCCCTGTGGGAGTAGGAGTCGTTCCTGGCACCCCGTGTCCTTCAGTGGAGTGCCGCGGCCAGTGACCCTAGAGCGACCTTGTCGGTGAAGTGCCATCGGACCCCGCTCGCCCCGACCGTGAGTTCCTTCCGACACGAGGGCCGGTGTGGTATGACGTGTCTGAGGTGCCGCAAGAATAACCGACGTGTCGTTCTCCCGCGGTGTACTCTCGTCGAGGTGGAGACCCGTCCGGCGTCCGACCGTTCCCCGTGTGTGTCGGTGTGTGTGGGTGTGTGTGTCCGTCCGGACACGGGCGTCCGTGGGTGAGGATCTCACCCACCGGTCCCTGTAGGGAAGAGGTTTTGGGGAGTGGAGGCACCTGCTACCCGCCAGACACGTCTCGCCCGGGGTACTCGTCGAGACGCCCGGTGTACCACCATTATTCTGTGTCGTGTGAGTGGCAACCTTAACTTGGGTGCCGTGACGGACTACCCCAAGGGCACGGCCTGTAGGACGGCCGCCGAGGCGGACCTACTTCTATCGAGGATTTCTTCATAAGAGTTCTTTCGAACAGGGGGCATGAAGGGTGGTGGTCCAGAGATCTTGGGGTTTTGAGGTCCGATCTTACGGAGTGGGTGTCTCTGGGGGTCCCGTTATAGTGTAGGTAGAGATCTGGGGGTCCTGTGTCGGAAAAACAGTCTTAAGGGTTCCAGAGTCCCAGGCGTGGAGAATCTCCTACGACACATCGCCCTTGTCCGAACCGGTAGGGTCCGCGTCATCCCCAGGGCCCGCTCCGTCGTCAGCCGTGTCCGCCGGGGTATACGGACCGTCGCCACGTCCGAGTCGACACACTGCGGGTGCCGACTCCGGTGTATGTCAACAACGACACCCATCCCTCCCCATCCCCGAACAGTCAAGGGAGGGCCGTCGGTCGGAAGGAATCCTTGGTCGACTCGACCCGAGGAGGGGAAGGACAATCCACGGAGTCATAAGGGGTAGAGAGAAATGGTGTCCGAACTGGGGTTCCCCTCCGCCCGAGGTACGGGTGAGGGTCGGGTGGAACGGATTTGAGTGGGAGAACCTTCTCTACCAGTACCAGAATTGTCCGCGACCCAGGATCTTCTTTTGTCCGCAATTGCACGCTGGGACCCCTGGGGGGAAGGACAGGACTGGACCTCCAGACTCCAGTCCTCCACCGTGGCTACCACCGACACCACTCGCGTTGTCCGGGCCCACCACAGTGTGGGTGGAATTTCTGGAGGTGGAGGAGATCGTACTCGAGGAGGTAGAGGACCAGCAGGAATCCGTCGTGCTACTGGAAGACGTGACAGGGCGCCAGACCTTGCCCGGCCCGTCCCGGAGTCGCCCCGACTCCCACGACCCTTTCCCCGTGGTCGGAGTCGGGGAAGGGGGTGGTCCCGGGTCTGGGGGTCCCCGTCACCTCACCCGCACGAGACACGGTTCCACCTTCTCGTCGGGGGTCTACTCCCGTTCTCCGGATTCCCCCGACCGGGACGTATTCCTCCCGCGGTGTCGATCTCAGACGGGGAGACGTGGGTCTGGGAGCAAACCCTTCGACTTTTGTCCTGCGTCCTACGCAAGGGGACCCAACTCTTGATGACCCTGTCGCCACTTGCGCCAGACGTGCACATGTGCTCTCGTACACACATGAACCTGGGCCCACAGGATCTTCACGGACGGAGACAGCAGGGAGAAGGACGGGTTTGTACCCAGGCGTCCGTGGGACCCAGGGGCAAGAGGGCCGGTGGTACCTACTCCTACCCTTACCCCAAAGGGGTGGGAGTAAGAGTCAGTAGGACCACTATCTCCCGAGGTGCCCGACTTCCTCCGCCGTCCCCACTGTGCCAGTTGGAACATCGTTGGGGGGTCCTCCAGTCCCGGGTCGGGACACCCAGTCGTGGGAGGTGGGCCGCCCGGGTCGCACCCTCCCCGGCCCTCGTCGTCACCCATGGACACGGGTCCTTTTCGTGGAGTATCGCGGGTAGCCGACGCAGGTGGACCAGGTGCCGGTGTCACCACTCTGCTATCCCTCGCGGACACGCCTGGTGGTCCCCGGCGGCGACGTCTCCCATCTACCGGACCATGTACTCGCCCACCGACGCGTACTTCAACTACTGAAGTAGTCCCATCAGGAACCACCTGAAGTACCTGCCGCACTTCCAAGGCGGTCCCGTGACGTCCGTCTACTACTCTCAGTCCGGGTCGGGCGGGTCCCGGGCGGCCCGGGTAAGCGAGGTCTTCTCCAGAGGGGACAGACACGGGTGGACGAGAGAGGGGGACGAGGTGAAGAGTCTCGACGGGGGGTAGACCCGAAGACGGGAAGTGGGTTGGAGAGACGTCCAGGACGAGGTCGACTCCAGGGTTCCAGAGTGGGCCGGTCCAGGGTACCGGTAGAGGGGTCGAGTGCACGGTACTAGAACACCGTCGGTAGACCGTCTCGACTGGCACCGGAAAGGTCCAGGAGTAGGGGTGGGTGAACAGACGAAGGAGACTGACGAGAAGGTCTGGGGGGGCGGGGGGGCGAGGTGGGGGACGAGTCGCCCTCGAGGACGGGGTCGGATCGGTACACTACCCTAGTACTACACAAGGACGCAGGTGACGAGGCCACCGCGGCGGTGTGGTTCTAGTCCACCCAGAGGAGGGACGTCCCCGAGGACGGGTGGGGGGGTGGAGGTCGGACGGAACTTCTGGAGGGGGTGTTACAAATCGAGGGTTTGTTGGGGACGGGGACGGGGGTCTCCCACGTGGGACGGTGTGGGTCAGTGGCAGAGACAAAGTCCTAGGATCGACCGAAGAAAGTGTCGGACTGTGACAAACATTTGCCACCTCAAAAGAAAAATTGAAGTTGAAATATCGCCCACTTACCCCTCAAATATGCACACACACCAGGTGGGAAGGGGCGGCGGACGGTGAACCGACACTCACAGTGTTACCACCCCGGGTGCAGACGTTTCCCGGACTGGGTCGTCTCAGAGCCTCTTTCTCTCCTCTCCCTCTCCGCCCGACTCGCCCCAGGAGTGGCACGGCCCGGCACCCATCCCGTAGAAGGGACTCTTCCCGTAGGTGACCATCAACCCCGGGAGGAACACCCGTTTCCCGGGCAACTTCTGGTACGCCTACAGTCGGTACCTCATCTGTGTGTGCCGTCTCGGAGCCTTGTGTCTCGACGCCCGTCCCGTCCGACGACGACGCCCACCCGGTCTGGGAACCGGGTCCCGGGGAGGGGTCGGACGGAAGCGGGTGTCGAGGGGTGGTCCTACCCCAAGAGGTGTCCAGTATCGGGGAGTTTAACGGTGGGGGACGATGACGACCGGGACCGGGGTCGGAGTGGGGCTCCTCCACTTCTGTCGCATCTACTGACCCAAGGAGTGTAGGACCCAGACGACCTGTTTTTGTAGGAGACCCCTATCTTTCTCTCCCCCGACCCTCGTATGGGGTCTCGGGACGGGTGAGGTCCCTCCCCCGTGTGGTGCGAAAGGACTGGTGGGTAGACCGGCGGGAGGGGACGTCACCGGTGACCGGGGGCGGACCCACGAGTGCCTCGAGCAGCTTCACCCAGAGCTACGGTAGGAGCGGACCGTGTCTCGTCTGGTCGGAACGGAAGTCCTTACACGAGGTGAACAACTGGTCCGTCGTCACCGGCGGCAGTAGTAAGACCCCCCCGTCCGCGACTCAGTCTAGTCGAGCGAGTGGGGGTTCTGGGGCGGTTTCGGCCCGACTGTTCTCGTTTCTGGCCCGGACCCGTCCCCTGTCGTTTCCCCGAAGCATGGTCCGTCTAGGCGGGTTACGCCCGCATGTGTCGTCCCGAGACGCCGCGGAGATACCTGGCGAGTGCCTTCTTCTTCATCTCGAACAGTAGCAACGCGAGCCGTGACAGTCCCTACTCGAGCCGCACCTACTTTCTTCCCAGACGTCCGCCCGTCCTCAGTCGTCCGTCCCGGGAGGAGTCTGTTCCGAAGAACGGGTCCAGTCCACATCCTTGTGGGGGTTGGGAAGAGAATTGGGTCCTATTCTTTGGTGGGAACGGGATCGGTCAGTTCCCGGGGGTCTAAAAGGTACTCACAACGGAATCCCAGTTGGTACGTCGTGGGTCTGTACGACGGGTGACCTCGACAACGCGCGACAAGAGTGGTAACTCGGTGGCTCTCAACATGACTAGACACGCGTACCGGCAGACGAACGGTTCCCACGCCTTCTACCGACGCAGGCACGGGTACTTCAGCTACATGTGCGGACGTATCTCGAGGAGCAGACGTCCACCCGGTCACTCAGTCCCCCTGTCACGTGTCGAGTCCACTGGAGGCCCCGTCCCCGGGCAGAGGGGCTGAGTCCAAGAGGACCCACCAGTATGGTGGTCACCCCGCGACCCCTGACAAAACTGCTGACCAAGACCCTCCTGACCCTAACCAACGTCGGTCTCGGTTATAAACACCTCATTTACGAGGGTGGTACCGACTAAAGTTCGATAATGGGACTCAGTGGCTCGTCTCACCCCTTCTCGACGAGTTTGGTCACCTGTCATAAAGAGTGCCTATAAGTGTCTTCTACATTTATTAGGGTTCTCATATCTATTATTATTTTACATCATTTTATTAATCCTTCATTACACAAACCTCATAGAAATGGAAACAGAAATGTCATTAAATTAACATTCGAATATATTAACTGAAAAATTATTATAGACACAAATTATCGACCGGGTGTTTTATGGACTTGTAAATTGTCTTTTAGACTGTTCACGCGACCGAGGTCGGGTGGTGAGGTTCGACGAGGAGATTCCAAAAGGGTCGTCCAGACTAGAAGGGGGTAGCCTGAGGGACCAGACCTAGGACGGTAGGTCGATCCTCTGGAAGAGTGGTTCTACCCCCTTCTATTTCGGGTGGGTGGCGGAAAGGGTCCGAACCTCCACCGTGTGACGGGTCGTCGACGACTCTCCGTCTGAACGACCCGTCGGCCTTTTGTCCGGCTCACGTCCCTGGACCCAGTCGTGCGCCGAACGGGCTGGACCCCTATCCCCCGGCGTCGACGAGGACTCCGGGGTCCGTCCTGAGGAAGAGTCTCTTGGAAGAGGGTTGAGGGGGTCTGTGGACCGGTCTGGTCTTTGGTTGAGAGGGTCAGTCAGAGACCCGGTTGTGGGAGGTAACCGCGACGGAGCACCCGGAGGGGACCAGAGGGTCTGCTAGATTCCGTGTGAGACCCTGGTCGGGAGGATGTCCGGAGTCACGTCTGGGACGAACAGAAAAGGATCCTTCCGACGTCAGACCTCTCGAAACTGGAAGTGTACCTGGGGTTACACCTAAAGTCCCATCTTAGACCGGGGGGCTCGGATAGAGGTGGGGGGATAGGTTCCCCTACCTACCTTCGAGTACGGTGGAGCAGAGACGGGGAGTCGATGACCCCAGACCAGATATGGGAAGGGGAACGGTTCTCTCCGGTGTTACGCCCCCCGCCCAAAGTCTGTGCCGCTAGAGTGCCAGAGAAGGGACCCCATTCACAACCGCGGTACGAGGGACGCGGTCTCCGTCTCCAGTGTGGAAATCCGGTGTCTTGGCCCCACCCCACTCCCGTGAGTGACTACTCCCGACTCCGACACAGGTCGAACCCCAGCATCCCTGTGAACGGGAAAGGACTGAGCTCGAAGAGTCCGAGGTCCATCTTCTGCATTAGGACATCCCGTCTCTCCCCGCGTCGCAGCAGGTCCGACAGGGTGTCGGTCCCTTCCACTCCCAGTGGCCCGAGGGTCCCACTGTCACTCGGGGGCCCCCTTGGGACTTCGGTGGGACGAAGGGAGGGGTCTAGAGTGACCCAAAATTGAGGTAGACCGGTCCAGAGGGTCCCGTGCCAGTACGACACCCAAGGGCTCTTCAACAAAGGACCAGGTCCAGAGTCTATTCTGGACCCGTAGTGTCCAGAGTCTCCTGCGACGAAACCCCTGGTACTCTCCCCTTACCCCACCCGAATACCCCCGAAGTCGGGGAAGCACGGTCGACCAAGTCCCTCTGAGACTGGTCCCGGGGGGTCACCCGGTGTCTCCGTGTGGAGAGACTCGACACCGACGGTCAGAGTCCGGTGTCCTCCCGACGACTGGGCTGGTCCCGTCCCCCTGACCGGTTCCCGGACCCCAGGACGGGAAACGGTAGTCCAGGGTGGTCCGGGCTCCCGAGACTCCAATAACGCGACGGCCCAAAGCGCGAGATGGACACCAGGAACCCTGTCTGATTATCTCGTCCCGAAAAAGGGACCGGGAGTCGTCTCGGGGGTCGGGGTGTGTAGAGACACCCCTCGACCCTCAACTCCCCAGATCGGGCCTGGTGCACCTTAAGTGTTTCGGGGGGTCTGGAGGGTGGGTAGGGACGTCTACGATCCTCCGTCCGACCATCTCCGGGACCCTGGTCCTGTTCGAGTGCTCCAATTCCCTGCCTCTTCTCTGTCCGTTCTCCGTCCTTCTTCCGCGTCGTCGCCCGTCCCTACCACTACCCTTCCACGTGTGTCCGGACGAAGGTCAAGGTGAGACCTGTGTGTGCCCCGACGTGTGTTTCGAACCGTGCGCGGTGTCGGTCGTGTGTCTTGGGTGACAAGTGTGGGACCCGTGCGTGTGTGTGTCAGACTCGCTAGGGTGGAAAGTCGTGAGGGACGGTGTCTGCGTGGTCGAGTTCGCTGGTGAACGAGACAGTGAGTGGCCGTCGGGGACGGGGGGACGGGCGGGGACGGGTCGGGGCCGGGGAGGTCGGGGCCGGGGGTCACGGGGGAGGGGGGTCACGGGGGGTCGGGTCGGAACAGGGCCCAGTTCAGATCATCTTTGTGTCAAGACGGGGAGGGTGGGGCCCGTCCCCCGACACGTCCTATGGACGTAATTGCGTACTGGGTCCCGTCCGGACCCCGTGGCTGGGGACTCTCGATGCAGTCCGACTTGTGTGTGCGGTATAAGGGCGTGACCCACGACTCATTCCACACCCGACCTCTCACGGGATACACACGGGTGCGTATACAACCACACACGAGTGTGCAGATGTGTGCACAAGACTCCCACAAGACCGACAGGGGTCCCAAGGACAGAAGGGGTTGACCACTGAAGTACTAAAGAACAGTGTGACTCCGACTGTGCTCAGGTTGACCCTTACGGAAGTCTCGGACTCCCGTGACGTCCCTTTCCCCACCCTCCCCCGTGTGTCCATCTGTCTCCTGGGACCCCTCCGACCGGACCCCACGTCCAAGGACCGACCTTCCGGTCCGGGCCCCACTCAAGCCAAGCCTCCGTCATGACGGACCGTTCCCGGACCTCCCTACTCCGGGTGGACCGCACCCCGACACCCGCAGCCCATCTGCCGCGGTAGTCACCGAGACGACGGAGCCGGAGACTGGTGGACGTAGACCCAGGTCCCGCACCGGACTCTTCTGCTCCTTGTGCCCAATCTCGGTCCCCACCGTCCCCGACCCCCTCGCCCGAACCCGACGGTCGGAGAGTGTGGTGTGTGTGGTCCCTGTGTGTGTCCGTGTGACCCGGGGGACCCAAGTGTGTACGTGACGGCACTCCTGTGCAGGTGTGTCGACCCCGTGTGGACGTGTGTGGGTACGGGGAAACCAGGTCAGCGAGAGTGTGTGTGAGATGTTCCAGTATGGTCGAGTGTGCGTGCGGGTGTACCTTTACCTCACCCCATCTTCGTCCGCCCGTCTCGACTCCTTCCCCGTCGAGAGGGGGTCCGGCACCCCGTCTTCGACCGGGGCCGCAGGTCGGAGGATTGTGACTCCGGGGGCGGTCCGGGAGACCCAACCGACGTCCCCGTGGCAGGTGTCCGTTTCGGTTCTCTTGACGACGGTCCATACCTCACTCGCGAATGATGTGTGGTCCGTGTCACGATTCGCGAGACTCTCGTAGTCGAGTGACGGCGGAGGAGTGTGGTTGGACACTCTTTCCGTCGATACTCGGGGTAAAAGTCCACACCTTTGCCTCCGAGACTCTCCACCTTCTGTAGTGAGTGGGTACCAGTGTCCCGGTCCTCCACCGTCCCGACCCCGAGTCCGGGCACGAGGGTAGTCTTGGGACCTTCCGTCGAGGGTCACTCCCGCCGGAGCCCGGGTCCCGCCCCGCCCCGAATGGAGACGTGCCGCCGGTGCCAAATGTATCCGTGTGTGCCCCAACATCCGAGGTCACGGTGTGTGCATGTCCACACAAGCCAAGGTCCCGACCTACTCGGACTGCTTCAAGGGCGTGAGTGGGACCCCGGCCTCTCTTTCGGTTCCTCTACGGGTCTACGGACGGCCCGGCGTACGGAAGGACCCCAGGGGCACGGGGGACGGGAGGGGTGGGGTCGGGTGGGCACCTGGGGTGGCGTGAGTGCAACGGTAGGAACGGACTCTCGTGCGTGAGAAGTTACGCGACACCCCACCGACGGGTCACCTAGACGGTCTCTCCCCCTAGTCTCCCGGACGGTCGCCCCCGGGGGTGGGACCCCCGGGTGTAGGGGGGTGCAAGGGGACAGGGTGTAGACCGGGCCGGGAATGTTACTCCCCGAGCGCCAACTACAGTACGTCTAGGTCCCTGTCGTGCATCAGGAACGACGGGTGTATGTACGCCAGTACCAGGAGCAGGAACTTGTCCTAAGCCATCAGCGAACACAACTCTTCCTTCAACTTCTCCACCCGCCACGGACACCGGAATTCGAGACGCCCACCTCCCGTCCCGTCGTCAGTCCCGTGGGCCTCCGGTCGGTCGGTAGGGGGAGCTGTCTCCGTCGTCAGGGCGGGGTGTCAGTAGAGTCGGAGGCGAAGGGGACGTCTCGGATGAACCATTGGAGAACTCAGGGACTGTAAGATCCTCCTCTTTCACCCTACTGTCCACCCGTTCGGTCCCTTCCCCGGTGTGGGTTTCGACCCCGGGACTAAGTAGCCGTCGGGTCGGTCAGAGGTCCAGGGTCACTTTCGTGTCACCCGCGCCCAGTCCCGCGCACTACCGTAGTTTCTGAGACGAGTCCACTCCCAATTACGAGGGTGCGAGTCCCACCTCGGTCGAAGGGTGTCCCCGGATTTTCCCAATTACTCGTCCCCACACCCCCACCTCCGTCCACGTAGTTCCCTTCGGGCCTCTGCGACCGTGTCTCGGCCCCGTGGGACAGGAGTGGGGTCGACGGTTGTTCCGTCCCCCGTTTCGCCCGTGTGTGTTCCAGGGGTAGAACAGCCTTCGTCCAATCGGTCCTGTAGTCTTTCGGAACGACCTTCGTTTGACGGGTTCTCTCGAACCCGAAGGGGGTCTGGGGTACCCCAACGACTACCACCTTGGGAGTCCGGTGAAGGACCTTGGTCGGTCCTTCAGGAAGGGTCCTTTCTCCGGGCGGGAGATCCCGACGTCGTAGGGACCTCCGACCCTCGTCGCAGGTAGACTCAGGAGTCAAAGGGAAGGCACACCGGGAGACTGGGTGTCCGACGACCCCCTTTCGGGAGGAAAGACTCCTACTTTCAATCCTCCCTTGAACCGATCACTATCCGGTTACTGTCTCCTAAGGTCCTTTGAACTCTTGGAAGGAGGAGACCCTCTCCCTCAAGACTCTCCAGGGACACCGCCCGGGGAGGAGGTGGGTGGGGGTCGTTAAAAGTCGAAGTGGTCTCTCCCCACTAACATTGGTCCCACTACCTATAAGTGGTCGTGTCCTCTGAACTCTGCCGTCGTTCGTCTTGGTTGTCATACGTACATATGTGGGCCGGGTCCATGTGTGTGTACATGTATAGCCAGGATGTGGTGTACTCCGTGGGTGGTTCCCTCTAGTTTGCACGTAAGAGGGACGGGTGTCGACCACTGGGTAAAGTGTCCACCCCGTTGACTCCCTCTCTGGACCTCTCCCCCCTTCTCGACCCTAGACTCCAGGAGGAGTTCCACCTTGGTCGTCCCCCGAGGGAGGGTAATCGGGTCCGGTGGAAGATGACCCCGTCGACAAAGACTGACCGGACCGACTGGGACTGGGGGGCGACACGAGACCCCTCGACCCTTCCCTCGACCTCTCCGACTCGGACTCTCGTCGAGACTTGCCCTCGAAGTCCTACACGACTCTACCCGCACACTCCACCCGGCCCTCGGTCCCCTGAGGGTGTCGTCTGGGCCTCCGGTGCAGACTCCGACACGGGACGGGTCGGGACTGATGCCGTTCTCTTATGTCCACTACTGGAACCGGGTGGCGCCCCTGCGTCCCTGCGGTTCCCTAGTTTCCCGGCTAGGGACGGACCGAAGCCGGAGTAGCCGCCACGGAGACTTCAGGACCCGTCCCGTCGGACCCGTGGACAGGACGTGGACAACAACCCGGTGAGCCTCAGGGGGCGGACCGGTGGGTCGGTAGCACTGTTGTCCTTTCATTTGTGAGGGGGTGGGAGTCCCGGTCCTTCACCGGTCTCTCCTTCACCCCGACGGTCGTCTCGGGGGGGTCCGACCCTGTCGGGCGGTCCCCAATAAATATGGGACCGACCCCCGTACCGGAACTGCCACGGGAATGGGTAGGACGACCCGATCCCCCGTAAACCCCCCGTTGTCCCCCTTCCCTCCGCTCCGAGTTCACCCGTGGAAGTCTGTGTCCCTAGATCCCATCCCCCCTCAAAGTTTATAGATCGGGGTCCCTACGTTGGCCGATATTAGGGATGTAGGGACGGGTCGGGACACCCGGGGATATTAGAGTCGGGAGGGTAAGATGTCACGGTCCTCGGGGGTTCAAAAGGTTTAGGGGGAGAGTTCAAGTTTCACGACGCTCCTGTCTCCTCTTCCGGTAAGTCGTCTACTCCTTTGTCCGGATGTCCTCCTCGTCCTCCGAGCGGAACTGGACTGTGGGAGGGAGTGTTGGGAGACCCAGGGACGGGACCCCCCTCTCCACCCTTACCTCCCTCGGAGAGTGAATCAGTAGGACATAGATAGTGCTCGTTTCGGGACACGAGTGTCGTAGGTCAAATGTCTACTGTCCGTCTCGTCCTTTCACTGTGTAGCCTCACGTGTCTCGCACCCTAAGGACGGGTCCAGGTGCCGGAAAACCTGACTTCCTCCCCGGTCGCGACCGTCTCGAGTAGGACCACCACCACCCCTGACTGACGGCCCTCCCGGTCCCGGCCTTCCACTGAGCAGGAGGTGACTGTCCCGTGTACTGAGTCCTGGGAGCCCTGGGGAGGGTCACCGGTGCCCTATACCGCAGTTACCGAGACAACAGTGTCCCACACTACAAAACCAGTGACACCTTTGTCCACCCACACCCCTAGGGGGTATTCCGACATATCTCATCCCTTCCCTGCCCGGTCCCTGGTCCTTAGACCGGGACGGTACCCGGGGACCGTACCCGAAGTCCTCGGGTCAACCCCAGTGACTCACGAGTAAAGGACGTACGGTCTAACATCATTTCTTAATGTTGTTCCCAGGGACACTGTCGGGACGTCGGGGTCGAGGTCTGTCCTTCTGACTCCGGGTCCCCTCTCACCACGAGTGGAATCCAGTGGTCCGTTCCTGACTTTGACCATAGGACAGGGACGGTGTCTCACTTTCTTGTCCCCCAGAAGAAGTGAGGAGGCTCTTCGGGTCGACTTCCGTCCACCACCGCCTCATCAGGACCTGCATGACAAGACTGTGGACGTCGTAGTCGTCCGGATCTTGGATCCCGACGGTCGAGGTCACTCCCCGTCCCTGAACCCGGGTCCCATGGACCCCCGGACTCGTGCGTACCCACACGTTCCCCCTCGACTGTACCTGGGTCCGACGAGTGCAGGAGTCCGGTCAGGGATGGAGACGAGGTGAACAAGGTCCGGGTCAAGACTATCGCCCTCACAGTGGGGGACGGCGTTGGGGTCCTTCTATGTCTGCCTCCCCGGTCCCGTGTTGGTCGGGTTAGGTTCCGAGACGTCCACGGTCCCTAAGTTTAGACCTACTCGAGAGTAAAACCCCTCTCCCACCACACGGACCCACTACGGGGTCCCTGCTCAAGGGGTGGGGGTCCGTGATAACGTCCGACCCGTGTTCGGCCCACCCCGTTGTAGGCCCTTCCGAAAAGGGCAGTAGCCCTTCCTTCTCGGAAAAGACCGTAGCCGGTGGAGTAAAGGCGTCGGCGAGGGTCGGAACTGTCAGAGGGTACCGGTAATCTGTGAACCCCAGGACCGGGTCTTGCCGGACCGTTTCCAGGTCCCCGTCCTTGAAAGAGTCGCATGTCCTCGGATTAGGACCCCCCAGAGACAAAGGAGGAGAGACCCTTCGTGAACCACGGAGTGAACTTTCCTCCTCCACCCGCTCCTGTCACGACTGCCCCGCACAGACGTCGGGAGTGGGTGTCTGGGGCTCACCCGCCGGGGACTGGGGACGACGGGCAGAGATCCTGTGGTCCGGACAGCGGTCACTCCGTCCCCGACGACGTTCTCCCCCCAGAACCTCGTCTCTACCCATGGGGCGGGGGAACCAATGTCGGGATGTTTCGTCGTCCGGAACTGACTGTCACAGTGGAGACCCCGACACGTACCCATGAAGCTCGACTACCTGTCCAGGACCGTCGGGTCGGGACTGGAGACTGAAGTACACCCGACCCCGTCGGGATTAAGGATTCTACTTCTCTTTACTCCGTCTCCCACTCCCCGTCCCCACGCGGTCCCACAGACAATCCTGAGATAGGAGACCAGGAAGACTCTTTCCTTTGGCTCCACCTGTTCCTCTACCCTCGTCCTCGTCCTCCCCGTCCCAGGGAGGACCTGTGGGAGCACCCGCGACCCGTCCCCACCGGGGGTCGGGGAAGTAGTGAGGGGGTTCGACACTCCCCGGGGTCTCCTTCCGGGTCCCCGACCCAACCGGGGGACCGAGGGCCGGATTAGGAGAAAATTACTCGCCGGTCGGCCTTCCGGAGTCGGGGACCGGTGTCGGAACGTTGGGGCCTCGAGGTCGGTCCGGCTCGCCCCCCGTCCCGTCGGGATTTCGGAAACGTCCGTGGAAAGAGGGACGAGTCGTGGGGTGGAGGGTGTATGGAGTTACGGTCCCCGGGCTGTAGACGTCCCTATGTGGTCCCACTGTACACGGAGCACGATTAACAGAGGATCCATGAATGGTAAATAAGTCCAGGTCCAGGGTGTACCCCGACTCGTCCCCTCCGGCAGTGGAAACTAAGTCCCCGACTGAGGGGGTCAGGGAAGGGAGGCGGTGGGGAGCCCTACAAAATCTACCCTTGGGGATCTTCGGTCTGGGTCCCCAAACGGACCCCGAATTCGACAGACGAGGGACCCCCTACCCCCCGTCCGAGATCCAAGGAGACCGGGGTTCGGGTAGTTTGAGAAAGGAGAGGTTAGGGTAGAGACTTAGTCCGACAGGTCTCGCGTCTGGGTGTCCGGAGGGATCCTCGGTAGGTATGAGCGGGGAGAAGGGGGATCCGTCCACTCGGTCCAGCCACGGTTGTTTTGGTTAATGTCGTCGAGAGTGGGTTAATCGTTGATTAATACCGGAGCATCAGGTAAGTTGTATTAATTGTACATTTACTGAGGCGCACAAATATAAGTTATTGCCGAGACTAACTTAAATTAAATTTTCAGACTTGACCCCTGGGACAATGGCATAAAGTGGTGAATCTCGACGGTGAAGGACCCTTGCAGTCGAAGAGGTCCCCTCTTCCTGGGTTCCGGTCTCACCTGCCGCCTCCCTGTCCGTGGTTCTGTCACCGGCTCGGGACCTCTCCCACCTCTACAAACGTCAGGGACCGAGGGACTGTACGGATAGGGTCCCTATACCCCTCCACCATTCTAGTCTGGAACTACCCTGGGAGTCCTATCCTTTAGGAGACCTTGTTCCCCGGGGAAGAGTTCTCGATGACATTTGTAACGTCGACAAGCCATTTGTGGTTCGACCTCGTCAGGTCGACCCGATTTGAGACGACGCCCGAGGGGAGAGTAAAACCCCCGTTTCCCGACCTCCGACCCCGGGTCGTCCGGGTCCGCACGACAAGGGTGCGGGCAAGGCGGGGTCGCGGGTGGACGGGGCGGGTTCTCTTCTGTCCGAACCCCGTGTCGAGTAGGGTTGGGTCCTTTTTGGTCCACCCTTCGCCGTCGTTCCAGTGAGGGACCGTGTGTGTCCTCCTCTCGTCTCCAACCAAGATGTGCGGAGGGGCTCTTCCTACAGGTTACTGAAAGTTGGTAACACAGGATCGACCATCCCCCGGGAGGTAGATCCACGGAGGTAACTTGGGACGGGTCGGGGTCCCGGTGTACCACGGACTAACAAGATCCAGACCCGACCACCGAGGTCGCCGGTCCTGTAGGACGGACCTGGCCTTACCACACGGATCCTCCTGTGGAAACCGTAAACACCCGGTCCGTTTCAAGTCTCGAGATCGGGTCGAACCTTTTCTGTGTCACACCAGTTCCTCCGTCCGAACTTCCTCGTCCCATCGGGGGTTCGGACCCCACCCTCCTCTCCCGGACTCGGTCCGTTCGTCGAGTGTGACCTTACACGGGGGTTCTTCACCCTTCCCCCACCCTTCTCCCCCACCCAGGACTCCCCTCCCACCGTGGGTGGGGAAAGAGTCCACCTCTCTCACCTAGTCTCGGAAGTCAAGGAGCCCGGACCCCCGGGTGGGGAGGAGGGTGTAAGGTCTGGACCGGGCCTTCGGGGAGTGAGGAATGAGGTGGAGGAGGAGGGAAGACACTGACGTTTTCTGTTGTTTGAGAGGTACCGAGTAAATGAGACTATTTAGTTCGTCTGCCTGTCCGGTCCTACTCTGGTTGTCCGAACACCCACAGTTCTGGAAGGGGGACGGGACCCGGGGCGGGAGTAGAGACGGGAAAAGTCTGAGGACCTCAGGCAGGGACGTCGGGGTAAGTGCAGTGGGTGGCTCTCTAAGGGTCCCACAGGGTCTGGTAGAATCGAGGGAGGGATCATAAGTCCACCCCTTTGACTCCGTAGTAGTGTGTCCGTCGACACACGAATCCCAGTCGAGACCCCGTATACCACTCCGACACAGTCCTCAGGTCGTCCTGAGTCGACGAGTGGGCAGGTCTTTCCGTCGCTCATGAGATGTGTCCGGACCACGACCCTGAACCTCTCACGACTCGTTTTACTGTCGTATCTCCTCGGACCTCACGGTGGGTAAGATAGGACTAACGACGTCTTCGGTGCTCCGGGGGTGTGAGATCGTCGACGAGACATCAATATCACATTCTGGCTGACCTCGGTGGGTGTGCCCGACTGGTCGTCCAGGTGTGTCACCTGAGACGAGGACCTTCCTTTACTCCCGTAGTCGTGCCTCGGGATTTACCCTTCTTTGTTCCAAGAACCGGCCCACGTCTCTGGACTCTCCTTTCTCGTACAGGCCCATCCTTCGGTTCGTCCCCAGTACCACCACTGCCTCCTCTACCTCCGTTCTCCCCTGGCCCTCCGTCCTTCCTTCCTTCTTCTGACCCCCCTCCCCCCACCTCGGTTTCGGAAAACGGGGTTTCCGGAGGACCAGGGACCTCGGCCGACAATGAAACCCTGACAAGGACGGGACGTCTCTACGCCGTTTGCCCGTTATGAACGGTCGTCGGGGTCACCCTTGTGGTGTTCAGTCGGATCGACCCGGAGGGTGGTCGGTGCCCGGCCGGAGGACCTTGGATCCGGTCGTCGGTGGTGGGTCTGGGGTAAGAAACGGCCCAGTCCTAGTCACTAGTCCCAGACCTCGGGTCCTCCGGAGGTGGGAGAGGGACCCCGACGAGCCGATCGACCCCCGCCCCGCCCCCCACCGCTCCCGGATGTCCGGACGGTTCGAGTCCGTGGGTGCACTCGACCCGAAACCTAAGTCTAGCCTCGGAAGACCGTAGGTCCGGAGACCGTTTCCGGGAGAACGATAAAGATTCTTTTTACGTCGTCCTTAGAAGAGACGAAGAGGTTTCGAGGTTCCCGAGAGAACCCCGCCCCGAGTCTAAGGGTCCTGTCGCGGTCCAGTCCGGTTCGTTTGTACGAGAGCCGGGTCAACACATCTACGGGTTCATTCGTCAGGTCCAGACCAGTGGGGTTCGTGTTCGACATCCTCGGTCTTGTCACGAGTCCCACCCCCACCCTCACCCCCAGTGACGTCGACTAGTACCCGTTGTACTAGTACCCGTATTTGGTCTGACACCGTGGGTAGAGGCCTCTCTGCGGGGGGTCCCGTAGGGGAGGGGTTTACGTGACAGAAAGGGTGTCATACATACACCATGGAGATGGTACTTTATTTCTCGAATTTTTGGTTTGGGTTTTCCCTCTTTTACGTTTGAGATATAGAATGGTGGCTCTCGCTCGGGGTAGGTCGTAGAACGGGAAAGGGGTTCACGACGTGGTGTGTGTGGCGGAGACGAAGACAAGAAGGTCTTTAGAGGGAAGGGGACAACCTCTATGCCGAAGGAGGTTTTACGGACAGGTCTACGAGTGTCGTCTTCAGGAGGAGGAGGACTGGGGTGAGGTGGGTGTCCCGAGTCCCGCAGAAAACGTCGGAAAAGGTCTGTGGCAGACGAAGTGGTGTCCAATCTTTAGATGTCCCTCTCCACTCCGCCACGTCTGAGGAACCTGTAGGGGTCCTGATCGGGAGTGGACAGACGGTTGGAGTCTCATCGAGGATCAAAGACTCTGAAGGAAAGTGGTCTCGGTGTTGCCACATGTGTTTCAATTATGAGTTTTGTGTTACTCCAGTCGTAGTAAAAAATAGGGGTAAAATGTCTACTCCGTTGTCCTGTGTCTCCCTGAAGTCATGTATTCCAGATGGGAGCCGGTCCTACGTTCGACCCGTCGAACTCTGAAGGCCTACGACGAAGGTGCCCTGGTGACGGTAGGAGTGGAATGTACCTCTTTGGTCTCCACCCTTTCGAATCCGATGGGTAGACTCTAGTGTGTCGACTCTTCCATCCTACCCGAGACAGACGGAAGGTCCGGTCGGGAGAGTTGGTCGTGTCGTAGTGGAGACGTAAGTTGGTTTACATTCACAGGACGAGACGGACTGGACCCCCTCCTCGACCTCCAGAGGATCAACAGTCCTCAGTTCATGGGTGTCGAGACCTCTGTAGGGAGACTTGGGGGGTGGTGGAGACCTCCCCAGTGTCCCAACCTCCACGCGTATGTGTCCACGTCTGTCGGTCCTCGGGTGAGACTCCGGCGACGGAGAGTTCGGTGTCCCATTTTCTACGGAAATACCCGGTCCTACTCTAAAAATAGAACCACCAAAGAGAAATTTAAGAAATGCTAATGCTTCGTCGCCCCCGACGGTTCCTTGTACTAAATGAGGAACTCGTACGTGGTCGAGGAGTGAGGCACGGTTCTCTTCGACCTCGGTCCCTCCCCCCCGTCCGCAGCACGGTCCGTGGGTCTCTGTTCCGGACACGACGCCTCCGGGTCGGTCACCGCCAGGATAGACTTCGAACCGCCCTGGACCTTCCTGGTGTCGACTCCGGGAGTCGGGACCGGACCGACTGGGACCGCCCCGGAGCCCGTCCAAGAGCCGTTCGTGTTCCTGGACGGGGCGAGAGAGACTGCCGCTAGGCACCGGCCGACTCCCTGTCGGTTGGTCGGGGCGGTCCTGGAGGGTTGAGGGGTTCGCCGGTGAAACTTCCAGGTAGAGTCCTCTCCCCCATCGAGAGTAAAGGTCCTTTTGACTCCATGGTCTACGTCCCTAGACCCGAGTTCACGCACGAAACCCAAAGGAAGGAGGGAACAGACCGAGTAGGACCTTATGAGTCGGGAGGGGTCAAACACTAGCGGTTCAAAGTGACATTAACAGTTTCGGTAGATGGGTCGAAAGACCACGGTGAGGACCGGAGGTTCGAGGAAGAGTGGGAAGGGAAAGTTAGAGTTCGAGATTCGGACGAACCGACCAGTCCCTCGGGGCTCCCCCGTTCCCTCCCAGGAATCCGAGGGATCCGGACGGGGTTGGGTACGAGTCAGTCCCGTCGATTCTGCTTCGAACGATCTCTGAGAAGGTGAAGTCAGGCATTAGTGGGGTATGAGTGAGAGGGAACCCACTTCATTTGCCTGACACTGGGAAGGATTGGAGGTTAGAGAAGTAAAGGATTATTCCTCCGGTCCGCTGAGAGCAAGTCGGTGTGTGTACTAAATTCACCACCGGGACAAGACCCGGTAAATGGGGTTTCTGAGTCTCCGACCCGACTACACCCGACCCCCCGTCACTGGTCGTGGGTAGACAAGTGGGCGGTGGATGTCTCACAGGAAGGGTGGCCCGTTCGGTCTATACGGGTCAGACTCTTCCGACTTGGGGTCCCGACGAGACCTGCAGCCTCGAGAAAGGAGAGGACCTGAGACAAAAAGGAAGAGACTTCCCTCTGTCGAAGGGTCCCCTGAGACTAGTCACCTCCCCGACCCCACTGCCTGTCGACCTAAGTATCCTTTCCTCGTTTGGGTCTACGACAAAGAGGTCGCCCTCTCTCGTGTTCTTCGGACGGGTCACGTTTGAGTTGTGAAAGGAACCCTTCATTCGGGCCTGTCCGATACCCACCGTGACGTCCCAGGAGCTCCGAATCTGGGTTCGAGTACCCTCTGCCGACCCGGACGGAGTGGTCGGACGGGAGGTCGGATCAGAACCCTGTCCGAGCCCGTAGTCCGCCTCGGTGCAAGGTAGACTCAGACCGAGGACTCACTGGGCCCTTTCGGAAACCCAGACTAAGAAGTGTCCTTTGGGTCCGTCGGGAGGAGGGGTCCGGAACTACCCTGATGGTGAACCAATAGTAGTGCCCATGGATGACACTAAAGATAATAAAAGTAGAAAGGACTGGAGAGGACCGTTCCACTGGAAGGTGAGGTAGAGGGCCGAGGACGGAGTCAAAGAGTCATCGGGCCGGTGGAGTACAGTAGTGTTCTAGGGAAAGGGAGAGGTTTGTGGAGAACTGGAGTTCAGGACCGGTTTCGGTCGGGTCCGTCCTCGACACAGAACAACCCCCACCGAAGGACCCTTTTTCATTTGTAAGGGATGCGACTTGTTTCCTCGACCGTCCCGGAAGTATGGAGGGAGACGTCACCCTCCACCATGGGGTCCCGAACCTGTCAGAGTCCCAACCCCTTCCTCCCATAAAAAAGGAGGGTCTGAACCGGTCACTGAGACCCCAATTCTCCTGAGGTCGGGGTCCGTTCCTACCTATCTTTTTTCTTCCAGGACTACCGGTCCAGTGATCAAGATTCGTAGGTACTCGTGAGTTTCTTACGGAGAGGACGAGACCTTTTGGAAGGGGTGAACTGGGAGTAAAGGTGTACTGGGACCGACACGAAGACCACCCTGTCCTATCCTCTACCCAGTATCCTAAGGAGGGTGAGGCGGACCCGGGGAAGAGGAATGTGGGAGAGGTCCGAAAGCCGGACCGACCCCGCGGGTCCGACTACCCGTCCGTCGTTCGGGTTCGGACCGGGTCAAGGACGGAAACAAGGAAATAGACGGGACCCGTCGCACCGGGGGGAGTGTGGTTGTGGAGACCGAATAATCTCCCAGAGCCGACTGACCCGACCTTGATCGTAGAGAGTTGACGGGTTCCTCCCCTCCCCTATACTGATCCGGTTTAAGGGCTCCGGACCATCCGATCGACGAAAGTAGATAGGTGTCTACCTCTTCGACTCCGTACCTCGACGACACTGGGAGTCCCGAGGATTGTCGTGGGGAGGGACACGGGGAACCCATATACGTTGTCCTCCGTCAGGGAGGTCGGAATCTTTATCGGTCCGGTCCTGGGGGTCCAAGGCATCTACAACCAGAGGTAAGAGTGAGGTGTTTACGAGTGACTCCCGGATGGGTGGTGGCTCCCGGCGCGGTATCCATAGAGGACCGACTCTGGTAGGTTGTACTGTCCCCTCTTCCCCCGGACCCCGGACCACGTGTCATTCACGACCCGAGGGTCCTCCGTACCCGGTCGACCCACAGGTGACAGAAAAGTCTGTGAGACAGACCCTCGTGGGGTGGGACAAGTGACGTGTCGGGGTTCATGCTGAGTCGTGTCCCGGACCGTGTACCGTCCCTGAGTTCACAGATGACATTCACCGTAGGTACGTATTTTCGTCCTGTCCTCTGGTTCACCCTCTGCCTTTCCAGTAAGTCCTGTCTCTTTGGACGCACACGTTTCCGTGTCTCCGGGTCCCTACCCCACCGGGGTCCGTCGGAGGTCGGGGCGGGGTCGACGGTGTTGTCAGTCACGGTGTCCGACCGACGGTCGCTCGACCCGAAAATCAGTCGCACCCACAGCCGAAGTCTCGATTAACTCTCCCTTAGCTGGACTGACTACACTCGCAGTCCGCAGCCGTTCTGGCCCTGTGGTCCTGTGGTCCCAAGATAAAGACCGGAGCGGAAACGGAGGACGGACTGGAACCGGGACGGGAGTAGACTCGGAGTCAAAGAGAGAGACCTTTTGTCCTTGTTTTAGAAAACAGGGAAACGGGGACGTCCAGGTTCTTCCAAATTTTCCTCGCAGGTCTCTGGGAGGGAGACAGAGCACGGAAGATGAAGGAGAGTACCCAGAGGTTCTACTACTGTTTGTGGGTCTCGCCTACAGACCCGAGGTCCTAAGGTTCCCAGACCTTTGGTTCAGTAGGAGGGTCGGGGACAACACCCGCCATCCCCCCACAAGATAAGAGGGACGGTCGTGGGACCCAACCCTTCCCTTATTCTCCCCCTACCCTGGGGAAGTCATAAATAGTTATACGAGACTCTTGAAGGTGGTCCCTTGCCATCGTCATAGTCACCTTACTTATAGAGTGGAAGGGTCCGGGTCCTCTCCCCAACAAAGAAAACAGGTAAAGAGTCCGGGACGCATCCTGAGGAGGGAGGGATCCGCGTGAGAGTCTTTAAGTGAGGGATGTGGGGGGTAGTTCAACGTCCTTACTATACCTCCGGTTCTCTCCCCAAGAAGATCCTCTGTACTCTTATACCACTCCTCCCCGACCCGGAGTAGTTCGGACTCCTTCCTTTCCGACTGGGTCGGAGAGTGGGATCATTCCCATGGACCTTTAGACCAGTCGGTCCCGACTCAACCGGGGTGGGTCCTGTTCGTCGACTTATTCCAGTGAGACCCAGTCTCCTCCCGTTTCCGACTTTTGAGTCGTCACTGGGGTCCAGGGGGTCCGTATCAGCGACAGAGAAAAGAGTCCGGTTCCCATCTGAGAAATCTAGTACAGAAACTCAATCACCGATGACTCACTCGGTGACCATACAGACTCCTACACCCGGTGTACATAAGTGGTCGGATCGACCAATCGACGTTTCCACTACCTCGACCTGGTCGTAGAGTGAGACGTGTGGGGTTGAGTAGTAATTTTGGAAAGTGACACACACACGCACGATTCAACGAAGTCAACACAGGCTGAGAAATTCTGGGATACCTGACATCAGGAGGTACGAGGAACCAGGTGCCCTAAGAGGTCCGTTCTTATGACCTCACCCAACGGTACAGGAGGAGGTCCCCTAGAAGGGTTGGGTCCCTAGTTTGGACGTAGAGGACGCCAGGGACGTAACGTCCACCTAAGAAATACCGACTCGGTGGTCCCTTCGGGTTTTTGGAAGGCCACTAAAGTCCGTTTCACGAGTGACCCCTAGAGCCCGGACAGTGTTGTCGTGCACAAGAGGGACTTGAGTGGTCCTCGGGATCTGAGGAGGTCAGTGTTGTGTTCTCGGGGGAGGGGTTAAGAATCTTCGGGGAGGATGGATCTCTGGGGATCCTACCAAGGAGTTTGTGGGTGTGGGGTCTCCTCGTCTAGGACGAGGAGATCGAAAACCTCCGGAGTAGCAGACAGGCTGACAGACTAGATAGTCCGTCCCGTCCTGGTCACCGTCCCTTCCCGAAGACGTTCGTGTTCAGACTTTCTACACTGCGGAGACAGAGGGGGTCAATAGTGTACCTGTCTGTGGGACGTCTGAGCTCGGGTCTCCGGTATGTAAGACCGAGATCTTCGTCGGGTCTGAGTCCTGGGAAGAGATTTACAGATTCGTCAGGTCAGAGATCGAAAAGGGTCTTTCAGTGGTGGAGGGGGTTGGGGATGTTTGGTGGGTCACACTGGGTACACCGCCATGTTAAACAAGAAAGAACGAGACTGGAGAGGAGAGAGAGGAAACTTTGTCCTGTTTTACGAGACCTGTCCCCCTACGCTCCCTTGACGTTCCCTCGGAGAATGGAAATATACTCTCGGCCTAGGCCCCGTACCGACCCTCCATCAGGACCCTCCCCCGCCGACCGGTCCGGGGTCACTCGTCCCTTCGGGTCTCCTCCTCTGGTCGCTGTCCGTAACACCTTCCCCGGATCCCGGGTCCTCAGTCCGTCGACAGATACGTGGACCCTCCTCCTTGTTCCAACTCTATACACTCCGTCTCGTTCCATAGGACAGGCTGGTTGTAAAAGAACACATTAAGACGGTTTCCATGGAGTCAAAGGGATAGACTTGTTGATCCCACTATCCATGGAGACACGAGTGTAGGAGTCGGACCCCGGTACTTATGGTATAGCACTTTTAGAGTATATGAAAGGACAGGGATTGTTACCCAGACTTCTGGTTCGTTGACCCACGTCAGATCCCAGTTGTGCCGATTGTCCCCGGTCACCTGTGAGTTTGGGAAGGGGTTGGTGTCGAAGGTCTGAAGGCAAGTGTCCCGAGTCGAGTTCCTCCACTAGAATGTAGGAAGAGGTCAAAGGTACGTAGGTGGAGGGTTGGTTTACCCGACAAGGAAGGAGAGGGTGAAGTCCCTTACCCCCTTCTCTACCCAGGTCAGGACGTCCGAGGTCGGTTTAGAGAGGAGAGTCATTTCCCTTTGGACTCGGACTACTAATCTCGACCCTCGTCTTCTCTCGCCTCCTATTCACTCTTTGTGTATCTACCGGATCTCTCTCTGTCGTCGGTCTTGTCCTTTCCGTTTCTTGTCGTCCCGGATGAAGATGACTTTAGTGTCGTCCTCCCTAGGTCCAGTCTGTATGTCTTCCTGAAGGACGGGTGCTTTAAAAGTCGAGACGGATGTCTCTGGTTTCTTCCCCTCGATCCCACCGGTGGTCCGGTCCCCGTCCCAGACTCGGTCGGAGTCACAGGGGAGTCACTTCTCGAGACTATGTTTGGAAGTCGTCCGGGTTCAAAGGTGTGTTACAAAAAGTTTATAACAGAGGGGTCCGTCCGACCGACAACCCATTTGCGTCGGGTCGTGGTCAACAGTCTTGTATAACGAGGGAGGGCCGCTTTTAGTCGCGGTTGAAGGGTTGTGGGGGGGGTGGTGGGTCTACGTGACACCCACCCCCGTTGTTACTGTCACACTCGGGGTAGGGGGGCTTGACGGTCCAGATAAAGGAAGAGGGTACCCTCTGTCCCTGGGATCCGGGTAAAGATCCTGAGACCCCACCCCTCCCCTCCGACTCCCCATAACACTAGACAATTAGGGGACGGGACCGACCGTAGGTGACTCCGTTCCTAGGTGTAGTCCTGACAGGTCAGAGTGAGCTGTCTGGGGCTACAGGAGGACCCTGGGTGGAGGGGACTCGGGAACGGAGAAGACGGTTGTTTGGTGACCACTAAGGAGCCTGTCCTTCACGTCGAAGTTCGTCGGACTGGGTAAGGGGTACACCACGAGAGACACCCGTGTGGGAGAGGCCCCATGGAGAGTCCAAGGCAGTTTTGGAGGGTAGTGTCCACGATCCCTCCGACCGACTCCCTCCCCTCTTAGTCTTGGTCGGCGCGGGGGACAGGTGACCCCGTGTTTCGACCTCGACTGACTTACCGTCCGGGACTAACACCCCCCACCACGCCCTCTTTCCCGACACATCGATGACCGTGGGAGCCCACGTGGACCCTCCGGGGGAGATTATCGACACCTATATGTGTGTAGGTTTGAATGTACGGACGTGATCAGGAATGTTCGTATATATATATATATATATATGTATATATATATATATATATATATATGTGTGTATATACAAACAAGTTCTTGAGCTGGACGATCACCCCACCCCGAGCTCCTTCACCCCTCTGCGATAAGATCGAGAGAGAGCCCCTCCCGATCTACGTCCGACTCAGGGAACCTCTCGAAACTAGGATCCATAGTCCCCCGACCCCACTGAGCGGAGGGGAGGAGGGACACTGGAGTAAAGAGGATGTAGGTAAAGGTACCACTGTTCCAGTCCCAGTGGTTCCTGTCACAACCCTCAGGAGGGTTCCTCAGGTCCTTGGACCTCCCGGGACGAGGTGACCCGGGGATATCCCTGGAGGGTGTTACGAAACCGGAAAATTTCCCCACTTGTCCCCTACAAGTTTAGACAACCCCGGAGTCCGGGTTCAGATCCGGGGGAGAAACCGTCGAACCCCCTATGTCCTCTCCTCCTCTTCCTTCCTCCTCCTCCTTCTCCTTCTGTCTCTATCCCTACCCCGTCCGTAAAGGTGTCAACAAAGAGGGGACGGTCAGGGACCTACGTAAGGTGAGTCGGGGTCAGGGTCTCATCGGGGACCTCGTCAACCCAGGTCGGGTCCACCCACCTGTCTCTTCCTTGTCGGTGGCGGTGGACCCTCGGGTGGTCCTCCTCTCGTCTCTTCCTTCCTTTCTTCCGACCGCCCTCCCTCGTTCCCTCCCTCCGTCCGCCCTCCCTCCTCCTCTTTCCCTCCTCTCTCCCTCCCTGCCTCCTCTCTGCAAGCTTGTTTCTTGGCTCCTCGACCCCGACCGTTCCCCACGTCCCTCCCCGTCGGTCTGCTTCCCCAGGCCTCCGTGGACCCCCGCCTCGTCCCCCGACCCTCCAGTGTAACAGGTCGGACTAGGTCTGCAGAACCCTAACCCGCCCACCCCCCGTGCCCATCCCCCCACCTGTCGGACGGAGTCCCTTCCTTCCAGCCGAGGACGCTCGACTCTTGACCTACCTTTCCGACGCCCCCCCTTGTACTACCTTTTTAATAATTGTCATGGGGTGGGGGGTAGATCGAGGAGGCTGTGGGGGGAGGTCGTCCGGTCTCGAGGAAGGACTGAGGAACCGAAGGGGGAGGGGGTTGTCGGATACCTGGTCCTTCGTCTCTGTGGGGTCGTGTCGACTACAACTTTTGGGGAGAAAGCACCAGTCTCAAAGGATCAGTTCCAGTGGACCCGAACCGAGGTAGAAGGGGAGTTCCATACGGATCTCGTCGTCCCCCGACTCCGACCCAAGGGAGGAGAGGGGTTGGGGGCGTGAAGGCCGGACCGAGGAAGTCTTGACTCCCCGTCGTCGCCCCGCCTTCGTACGGGTCACAGGAGTGGGAGGTCCTGTGGAATGGGGTTCCCAGGCCCGTGTGAGGGACCCGTCGGACCTTTTTCCGAGGTAGAGATAGGTTGGGGGCCCTGACCGTACTCGGATGGTTGGAGACCCACGTCAAAGAGATAGAGACGTTAATCTTGTCCCCGAAGACCCTCTGTTAGACCTACTTAACTACTCCTGTTCTTGGGGGTTAGAGGTCTCGGCTGTGTAATCGCGAAATCCAAGTGTGGGGTGGAGGGGGTCCACAAGTACCCGACCACAAGTATTGTGTCAATAGAGTTCTTAGTCTTCAATAAATAGGTCCGTCCGGACGTCGGGATCGAGGTCGACTCGGGAGGACCCGGTGGAACTGTGAGAGACCAGGGTGGACGAGATCCGTTCAGGTGGTTCGAGAACAGGGGATGGGTGAGGTGGTGAACCCGGGGTCGGACTGGTCTGACCCCACCCCACCCCCCCGAACTGACGTCCGAGAGGGTCTAGTGAATGATGGGTGTATGTCGTCTCGGGGATTAGGTTCGTTTTGCGGGACGACCTTCCGTCTGTGTCTGATCGCCGACCCAGTCCCCCGACCGTGTCCCGACCCTCTTTTCGGAACCCCGACCGGAAGGACGGGCCCGACTAGAACCTCTGGGAGGTGCTCCCCCGACGGTCCCATCGCGAAAGGAAGGTCGCCTGCTAGGGGTCTAAGGTTGTCACTCTGTCCCGTCCCCATGGATGATCCCTTCTCTCGACGGACTCCGCAATCACCCTCTCGAGTCGGACCCCTTCCCCGTAGTCCGGAGGTCGATGTCGTCGTTCCTGCGCATACCCTCGTGGGTGGGTGGGTCTTGGAGAGGCTCTTTTTCAACGAAACGTGTGACCACTGGGGCGTCCGGCGTAGGAAGTGTGTAGAGGTGCAGCGAAGCTACAACTCCCAGGCCCGTCGGGCCTGTCCATGTCGCGGGTGAGATCAGGACAGCAGGAGCGCAGGCGCCCTTCGGGGGACGGAGAGGCTCGGGGCGCGGGGCCTGTGAAGGCGTCTCAACGTCACGGCGCCCCGGGTCTTCCTAGCGCCCCACCGGGCCGGCGGACGGGCGAGGTAGGGCCAAGGGCGGCGTGAGTGGAGAAGGTGCCGCCGCCCCGGACCCGAGGCTCACCGCCGCCGCCGCCGTCGTCTCTCCGAGGGCCAACCCGGCCAGGCGCGATCGCCGGGGGGCCCCGGTACCGGGACGGGCGCGGGAGAGCGGCGACACGGACTCGGCCCCAGCCGCGGCGCCGGGGCCGAATTGCCCCAGATGACCGAAGCCCTCGCAGTCGTCAGCTCCGGGGCCTGGGGTAGGGCCCGGTACCCTTCCGAGTCCCCGCGAGCCCCGGCGGAGGGGGGCCCACCCGACGCCCGCGGGGGACCGGCCGCGCGGCTCCCGCGTAAGGGGCCGCGCCCCGCGCCTGCTGTCGCGCGCGAGCCGAAGCCCCGCGACGCGAGCCAAACCGGGTGTCCGTGACACGAGCGGACCAGAGACCTCACCCCGACCCGCCGGCGCGACCCAACGCGGGCCCCGAGTGGCCCGGCGCCGGCAAGCGAGCGACCGAGCGAACGAGACCAGAGCGCCGGCGGCCGCCCTGCCCCGCGAGCCTCGGCGCGCCCCTCGCGGCCGTTAACCGGCGGGCACCCGCTGTAAACGTATCGCGCCGGGGCGGGGCGGGCGGGGCGGGCCGGGGTGGGGGTCCCGCCCTGGGCGGGCCGGCGGCAGGGCGGGGGCGAGGTGGACAGGCGCCCCACCCGAGGCACGAGGGTCCGCCACCCCGTCGGGCGCGGGCCATTCCGATTGGACGTGGGGCGTGGGGGCGGGACCGAAGCGCCCGCCGCGGGGGCGGGGCGGGGCCGAAACAGAGAGGCACCTATGTGGCGCGTGTGGCGCGGACCACAAATGGGCCCGTGAGTTGAGGGACCGCCCTTCCCGTCCGCGCGGCCTCTCGTTCTCCGACGCGAGTGGACGCGTGGGGGACGGCACAGGCAGGAAGGGTGAGCGACGGGCGGTGCGGACCGGAGCGCACTCGGGGCGTCGAGTCCTGGGTCCTGACGGGCCCGGCGAGTCGTCCACCGTCACGTCGGGGACCCTGCCGACTGTGACGACCTGGACAGGAGGTGGAGGTGGGGTCCGGTCCAGTCGGAATGTCGAGGTGGGTTGTCGAAATCCCGAGGGACGCTAGAGGGGTCGTCGGTCGGGATAAAGTTCGGTCATCGAGGTGCCTGGGTAGGCAAAATAAAGGTGTAGGGTCTCTTCGGTCTAACCCCAAGGACTTTCGTTGTAAACGAAAGTTCATCTAAGGACTCTCGACGTCTGAAATCCCGAGACGTTGACTCGAAGTCCGGGTGGATCTAGGGTCCTTCCCTGGAAGGTGGGTTGGATTACGTTACCAGTTCCGATACCGGAGTGGTCGGTCCTGGTGCCAGAGTCGGGACGGGGTACGTGAAACGGTTCCAGGGTTACCCGTACCCGGAGAAACAGGAGAGGGAACGGGGAGAAGAGGATAAGGGAAGGGAAAGAGGAGAAGAGAGAAAAGATCAGAAAGAAAAGGGGAGGAAAGGGGGGAGGAACACACACAAATCAGGACAGGGTGAGAAACACTGGGGTACCTGACATCGGGTATCGGGTGGTGTAAGGAGACAGGTACTCTAAGAGGTCCGTTCTTATGACCTCATCCAGCGGAAAGGGAAGAGGTCCCCTAGAAGAACTTGGTCCCTATCTTGGGTCCAGAGGGCGTAACGACCGTCTATCTAAGAAGTGGTAGACTTCAGGCAAAAGGGGAGGAAGGAGAGGGGGATCAAAAGGAACAGACGCAGGAGGAGTGAGAGAAACGGAAAGAGAGAAGGAGGAGAGGGAAGAGAAGGACCGATTGGGGGTGGGTTCTGTAGAGAGTGAGACTGGATAACCGACCAACTGACGTTTACATCCAACAATCCATACAATCGCTAGGACGACTCCCAGAGGACTGAGTCTGAATCTGAACCTGACGACCGAGCGTGCGAGGTTCACCTCCGACCGGTGACCTACACTCGTTTGTGGTCGGACGTCTATGTCACCGACGTCACAGTCGCGGACACGTAGAGAGCGGCAGTACGGAGTAAATTTTTGTGACAGTCAGTAAGGAGGAGTAAAGGGGGAAGAGACATGCTCCCAGTGAGAACTCCAGTGACGGTGACGTGGTGGTAATCGTCGTGTCGGGTGCGGTGGCACTGACGACTCCCAAAGGTTTCGGTAGTGAAGGTGGTGGTAGGGCCTCGAGGGACCGGTGGAGACAGTGGTCATGGTCTAGTAACAGGACCAGTTATTTCGTCTGGACACCCCTGAACGGTTTTTGCTGAGGTCCCACGACCCGACCCTTCCTTTCTCTGAGTCGACTAAATAGTGGAGAGTCTGTGTGTGTGTCCAGAGAGTCGTGTCCCTCCGGAAACCACCGTCACCACAGCTTCCTTCCCCTATCGCCTTCTCTTCTCTCAATCTCGACCCGAACCGATGTGTATCATCTTACTACGGTCAAGAGAACATTAGTGACACTCTTCCAACTTATTAGTTATCTTTAGTTTTGTTCGTATCAACGTCGTCACTTAGGTGTGACGTGGGAACAGGACAACACACAGTACGACCCTACTCGTGAAACATAATGATATATACAGTAAAATATATATTATACATAATAACCCTCCTTGTAACATCGGACGCCACTAAAACAGAGGTTAAAGTCCCCAGTTTCTGGGGAACTTTGGTCGGACTACGGGTCGGTCCTTCGGGACGTACGGTAAGTGTTAGGGTGACTCTTCGTTCAGGACGACCGGGGTGACATGTCGACTCCTGCTCCTCTGACCCTCTTCGCCTCACTCCAAACATTGGTGGTCGACACCATACTCTTTCCGTCGTAAAAGGCCTCGATACTCTTCCGAGGTCCTCCCTTCCCGGTCCGGTGCCCCGGGTGTACCTCGGTTCCCGGACGTCTGGTCACGACCCCCCCAACCGTAACTCGCGATCTCGGTCTGCACCGTGAATCCCTCAAGTTATTTAGAAATAACTTACTTATTCTCCCGTTTAGGGACGTTGTAGTCTAGGTTCTCCCTTGTACTCGGTTCTCCGGCCCTCGGTTGAGGGACGGACGATGGGTCGAGGAGACCTGACCGACGGGGTTGGGCTGTGAGTGGCGGTGGGACTCAGGAGACGGACAGAGTCACGGTGAGTAGACACGGTCGAGGCGGACTTTCGGTGGGTCCTACGGGGCACCCCGGTGGACTTGTCTCCGGTCCGGTCCGACTGGGGACGGACCGGAGACAGGGAGGAAGGAGACACCTGTGAGTCTGGGGTCCGTACGGGTCAGGGATACCGGGAGTGATCACGGCCAGACCTGTACGTTCCTTCAAGTCTCCACCAATTCGGTCCAGACCGAGGAGTGGAACTGGCTCGGAGACCCCAAGGGTAGGACCTCGTCACGGGAGACGGAAGGATTTACTCCTGTCCGGGAACCCCCCTGTAGGACCGACAAGTCGGAACCCGAGTCGAAGGGTCTCGAGGACTCCAGGGTGCATAAGACTGTCACTCCCGATGTTAACCCTTCCTTAACCGGGGGAAACAGGGTCAGCGGTGGGTACCCCTATCACGACCATTGTCCGTCCTCTCGAAACTTCCAGAGGGGGTCTGTGGGGGTCGGAAGTCCGGACCGGGTCTGAAACAAAGACCGTCACGAGTACGGACGAATCAAAGGAAGAACGAGAAGGTCCGACACGACAACCCCCGACTTCACGTCGGGACCCGGAGGACGACGGACAGATTGGAGACAGATGTGATAAACGGAAATAGACCGGAGGTGGCACCCATTTGAACTCTTTTGAACGGGAGAACCAGAGACGTAGACCTTCCGACCTGTTCCGTCCGGACCCGGAGTCCCTGGCCGGTACGGGGGAGGTGCTTCCACCGGGTGATTTGGTCGTGAGAGAGGAGACGGACCCAGAGGCCCCTTGGACAAAGGGCCCGGATCGGCCGACTCGTTCGGAACCGGGCGGGTCGGGATCGCAACGACCGAGTCCAAAGGGGTGAAAGACCAAAAGAGTAGAGGAGACGGGGTCCGCGACGGACGAAAGACCGGGTCGGGGGTGGGCGGGCCTTGACCTAGGGTCTCTCCCCCTCACTACCTTTCCCCCGGGGGCCCTCCCCCACGCTCCGGCACGAACGACGTGGCCCTCCCCCCTCCCGTCACTCCTCAGTGGGTGCGGACCGAGTCGGAAGAGGACGGGTCGGACGGGGTCCCCAACCGAGGCTCGGCTAGTTTTTGACCTTGCTGGGTGGAGGGACCGACGAGGGGTTTCGACGGAGATCCGGAAAAGACGACAACAGGGGAGACGATCCTTACGAGAAGTAAGTCATGGTCACATTCGGGACACAAAGGAGATCGGGTCTCGGACACCGGTGGAGGTAGTGGGAGGTGTGTGACAGGAAAAGACGTGTTCCCCGGTCCGAGGGAAGAACTCCGTCGAAGTAGGAGGGGAAGGTGAGACCTCGGGGTGTCCGGAGGGTCCGGAGAAACTTCTGGAGACGGGAGCGAGAGTAGTGACCCAGAAGCGTGTACGACTAGGGGACACGACCTTACGGAAAGGATAAAGGAGGATCTAGGACATCCGGAGACCCTTCTGTGCTGGAGGGTCCTTCGGTCAGGATTACAAACCCAGTCTTCGAAGAAATCCGGGATCCCCAGGACGTTCAGGTAGGTCTCTGGTTCTGTGGGTCCAGAGGGACACAAGACCGACCCGGGGTGTCTCTGAGTAGTCGGCGACGAAGAGTGCACGTAAGTCTCACTTGTTTTCTCCCTCAGTACCCTAGACTCAACGGGTATGAGTAGAGTAGGGTACAAACATAATGAGACACACACACACAAACATATAACTCCCTCCACCCCCAGCCCACTCGGATTCGAACCGACCGACGGTTCACTGGGTACTGGTAGTCGGTCGGACTCGTATAGGACAAATCTATCTCCGGTCTGTCGGTAGGGAATGGGTGAGCCCGGACGGGTCGGGAACGACCCCTCGGGTCCAGGACCCGGATCTCGAGTTAGGAATAGACGAGGTCTTTTCTTAGAAATGATTCTTGACTCTACCCTTAAGACGTAGAGCAGAGGAGGGTACCGTGTCCGGAAAAAAGACCCACCGACCCGGGTCCTTGTAAATACCGACCCGTCGGGGCTGGTGACCCATCCCCACCCCCCACGCCTCACACCGACTTTTCTGGAACCTAGACCTCGGTGAGGAAGCAAAACGAGTCGAGTCAACTCTGTCAGGGTAGGAAGGTCGACGAGTCCGGTTTTTCAGAAACTTAGTCGGACCTGAGAGTGCAGAGGTAGATCTAGAAAGTTGAAGTGGAAGTTTTATATGTTTTACAAGGATGGAAGAGGGACCGGCGGTCGAGACGTCGGTGGCGGAGACGTCGGTGGTGGAGGCACCGGTTAGAGCAGAGAGCGAACTGTCCCTGTCATCGGACGAATGATCCGAGGAACGAAGACGAGAACGGAGGACGATTGGTCGGTCCTAAGCCTCTTCGGGACAACTTTACCTTCGGTCCCGTACAGAGAGAGAACTGGTTTCAAGAGTTACCGAGGATGAAGGAACTCTCAGTTTCGGTTCAGGAACGTCACCGACAGAGGGGTCGGGGGGAGGAGTAGAGACTGAGTGCAGGAGGACGAGAACCGATGTTGGAGGAGAAGGGAAGGAGAGTGTGGTCCGTGTGAAGTACTGACAAGGGAATTGGTTGTTTCCAGGTAGATCAGTCTCGATACCGAAAAGGTCATCAGTACATACCTACACTCTCAACCCGATATTTCTTTCGACTCACGGCTTCTTATCTACGAGAACTTGACACCACAACTTCTTCTGAGAACTCTCAGGGAACCTGACGTTCCTCAGGTTGGTCAGGTAGGATTTCCTTTAGTCAGGACTTATAAGTGACCTTCCTGACTACGACTTCGACTTTGAGGTTATGAAACAGGTGGACTACGTTTCTTGGTTGAATAACCTTTTCTGGGACTACGACCCTTTCTAACTTCTACTCTCCTCTTCCCCTGCTGTCTCCTACTCTACCAACCTACCGTAGTGACTACGCTACCTGTACTCAGACTCACTTGAGGCCCACAACCACTACCTGCCCCCTTCTTACCACACGACGTCAGGTACCCCAACGTTTCTCAGCCTGTGCTGACTCACTGACTTGACTGAATTGGACCTACTAGAAGGACGTCCGTAGGGGGACGAAGAGGGAATGGAGGAAATCTACAAACGAGTCATCAGGGACAGTACTCATCATAGACAACGGTGGTGGAGGTACGTGAACGGAAAGGGAAGGGAAGGAGAGAAAAAGAGGAGGAAATGAAGAAGAAGAAAAACGAATAACAAATAACAGGTAAAGAGATGGGGACCATCTGATGGTCGTAGTTCTCCCGTCCTTTAACAAGATAAACGAAAAAGGGGTCGTGGGTCTTGTCTCTGACCATATATCGTAGTAGTGACTTACTCTCTTCCCGAGACGGGTGCCGGGGAGACGTGAGACCGGTCCCCGACCCGCGACGAAGGACGGGACTAGAAACCCGGAGTGAGGGTGGACCTCGACACCTCCCGTCTCTACCCACGGGTACACGCCGAAGGACGAGATGCCTTCTCGCCGACTCCTCTCTCACAGAGGTCGATGTCGGGGTCTCTGAGTTCCAGTTGAAACGGAACCGAAATTTCCGTCTCTTTTAGATCAACACTCGGTGAGGGGGTGGGCGGGCCGGTCCCCGTCCGTATCAGGAAGTCCGTCTCCACACAGAGTCTCGATCCCCTCTGGTCCCGTCCGGGGGTTGGTTCGATTCACGCGGCCCGAGACTAGGACACCCCAAAGACCGACGGAGGGTCCGGGTGTAGACGACGTGTGTGGGGGAAGGTACACAGACACACCGGTGTCAGGACCCCTTCCCCCCGGGTCCCTCCCAGGACGTCGGTCCGGACGTTCGACTCTAGACCTGAATGAATCAAGGTTTACTGACCCCTTACAGGGAAGGCACTGTCGGCACCGTACCGGAGGGGACCAGGGAGCAACGGTCGTCCCTTTACCCCGGGTCTATTCCGTTGGGGGGTTTCGCCCTCCCCGACCACCCGTCTGGGACCCGTCAGACGGTAGGACCAGGAGGAGGGAATCGGACCTAAGTCCGGAAGGGACTCCTTCCCGATGTTATGTTCCGACGACAGGAATCGGAGTCTGGTCTCTAGATTCTGGTCTCGTAGGGTAGACCCAGAGGTATGGGGTCCTCGGTCCTTTACCTCCTAGAACCCGTCGCGGTAGTGGATAAGACCCGACATTCCGTAGACCCTGTGTCGTCGTAACCCTGACCGGTTCCTCCTTCCGAGGTACGTCTCTTAGAGGGGTCATGTCGAGTACCGAAGAACGGAATCGCCTCACAGCCCATCGTCCCGCCTACGGTCCGTCACCCCTCGACCCTGACGGGGCCGGTTGGACCACGGACGATTCGTGAGGTAGGTCTTACTACCTGGAGGGACGAGGCGCACACCAACCGTCCCGTCACTTCGGTTCGGATGCGAGGGATGGAACCCTGTCCCACGGTAGGACAGGACACTCCCAAATTAAAGGTTTGCATTGACCCACCTCACCTGGGGAACCGGAATGGACCGGAGACTTGGACGTAGGGCCTTAGTCCCCGAGGTGAACACGATAGACACCTCAGAATCCTTCCTACTCCAGGAGACCGAGTGTAACCAGTCTTGTAGTGACACGTGGGTAAAGCGTCTTCCCTTATGGCTCAGGATCTCTTCGTCCACAGACCCGTTGGAAAAGACCCCTAAGGTTTGATCCCAGGGGAACTTACAACCCCACATCGGAGACTGACTCCTTTCTGATCCTGACCGGACTCCCATTACTCCCGTCATCTCAGACTAAATTCTAAAATTTCCTAAGGAGACCGAAGACCCTCCGGTTTTTCCCTCGACACTCGTAGTTCGCTCCCCTGTCCTTGGACCCATCTAATGATCCTCGCGACGACCCACACGAGTCGAGTCGGTCCCGGGGAGTGAAAAGGGAAAACACATACTCTAGACTGGGTCTGAAGACCTTACCCCTTTCGCCGAAGGAAGGATCGGAGCATGTGGGAGGTGTACACCGGACCGACCGGCCCGAGGGACAGGGTGAGGGGACTCTGTCACCAAATTCGAAATTAGGCTCCTGTTCAAAGTCGTTTCGAGTACAAACGACAACCTTCCTCGTCCCTGGTTGGATCTACCTCCCTATTCCACCCTCCCCCTAAACGTCCCTCCCTTCCCCGTCCCGGACTTATCCCTCTCTAGTCTTTAGATGTGAGGTGGGAGACCGGCCGGACGGAAGTCGTGGAGGTCTGATAAGGACGGCGAATCTCACTGCGTAAGTCCACAGGTGTCGGACAGACTTGTGGATGACACACGACGTGGATGTAGTCAGTGTAGGTGAGTCAAGTGTCCCTTCCCAGAGACCCGGGTTCAACATGAGAAGTCCGTCGTCAGGACCAGTCCAGGACTGAGGGGTCCTACGACCAGTCCCCGTGTCTCCCCGTAAAGGAGGAGTTTTCCTCCACCGACAAGAGGGAAGGGAGAAGGGTCAACGACCATAGGAGTGTTAGGGACCCTCTTTTGACCCCGGGGGTCCGACGGGCTGGGGAACAGGAGAGGACTTCATGGGTGTTAAGGACAGGAGTTCGGGTTCAACGGCGCTGAAGAGAAACGGGGTAAGGAGTGACGTCGGGAAGAAGGGGCGAGGTGGGTGGGGGGGGGTCGGTACTCCGTCGGAAGAGGGGTGAGGAGAGACACGTGGGTCGGGGACGGACGCCCTCTCCTCCGTGCGTCTCTCGACCCACCGACCTTGTTCCTTCTTTAAGGTCATGTGTAAGACGTCCATCTCGGTCGGGGCACCCATCCGACCAGACATCAAGGGTCTAAGTTTATGACAGAGGGGGTTTTCCGGGGGGTCGACGGGTCGATCAGCGACAGGGGACTTGAGAATCCTCTGTTGGAGAGATGTAACACAGAACCAGTTTACAGTGTATAAATAAGACGTCTATAGTCACGCGGGACGGGATTTAAGGTACTTTAAGGTTTTTGGTTTTGAACTTAAAAGGTGAGTCGAAGTTGATAAGTGAATCGTGAATGTAATATAAACCCGAAGGGACCACCGAGTCTATCATATCTTAGACAGATGTTACGTCCTCTGTCTCCAAGTCAGGGACCCAGCCCTTCTAAGGGACCTCTTCCTTACCGGTAGATAAGGTCATAAGAACGGACCTCTTAGGGTACCTGTCTCTTCGGACCGCCAGAGGTCAGGTACCCCAGTGTTTCTCAGCCTGTGTTCACTCGCTGATTGGTTGACGGTCCGGTACCTCCGATTACAGAGGTGTGTAGAGTATGAGTGAGACCTGGTACTTGAAGTCTGCCAGACCGCCTCAGAGGAGACTCGACTCCCACGTCAAGACCCTCCTACCTGTTTTACCCAGTCTGACCCGAAGGGACCACCATGTCACCTATTCTTAGACGGACGGTCACGTCCTCTGAGCTCAAGCTAAGGACTAGAACCTTCTAGAGTGTACGGTTCCTCGTCGATTCGGACACTCGGTGCTGCTGACTCGGACACGGGACATTGTTCTCTTCGGCGGTATTCCTCTTCAGGCGTGTGTCGTTGATCTCGTCGGGGTCGAGCGGTGTTGATCTCTTTCCGGTGCGTCGTTGCTTCCGGGTCGTGTCGGCTTTGCACCCAGTCTGACGGTGACTCGGGGACGGGTAACCCACTCATTCGAGGGGTCAGGGTCGAAGGGTACAACTAAGAGGTGGGGACACACCTGACTTCAAAATTGTTTTAACGGGGGTTCCTCACCACCACCATCAAATCAGCGATTTGGTGAGAACGCTGGGGTAGTTGACATCGGGCGGTCCGAGGAGACAGGTACCCTAAAAGGTCCGTTCTTATAACCCCACCCAACAGTAAAGGATGAGGTCCCCTAGAAGGGCTGGGTCCCTAGCTTGGACCTAGAGGACGTAACGTTCGTCTTAGAAATGGTTGACTTGTTGTTTTAACAAGGGTTCCTCACCATCCGATCCAAACATCCGGACCCCAGCTCCTTTTCCCCGGTAGAGTCCTCGGGGCTTACCGTGCCTCAAACCCCGTAGTTCAGGGACGTCCCGGGTCCGGACGGGACCTGGGATGTGGAACCTCTCCGGGGGACTCCCGACCCTCTACCCAGAGTCTATCCTTTACCGGACCGTAGATCTCTTTGTGCTCACAGTGTCTTCACACCTCTGACCACACGTCGGACCCACCGTCGCCTCCGGTACGTCGAGACCGGAACGAGAGATTCGTCGGCGGCCCCGAGGGCACCTGCACCCTTGTACCCGTGTGCGTGGGTCCCTGTGACTCGAGAAACTACAGTGGCTCGGAGTGAGACGGATGGGTTGGTAGTCTCGGTCGTTCCGACCCCGACGTCATACTCACGTGCGTTTACACCCTTCCAGAGGTGTCCCGGGGTAGTTCCTGGGAGACTGAGGTTCGGAACGACGGACTCCCAGAATGGGTGGGCACCGGGTGTATGTAAGTAAACGAATAAGAGACCTCTGGTCAAAGGAGTAGACCTTTTACTCTCGATCAGAGAGTAGAGTCCCACGACCCTCCTACTTTACTCGGTGAGGCTCGCCTAACGCCCCTCGCCGTAGACCATACATCCCGTAAGAGACGGACCCAGTGGGAACGATACTGAGTGACGAAGAGAGGACGTCTACGGTCTCTCTGAGTCCCCGTACTCCCGAATGGACTTGAGGAGACGGTACCCGACCTCGGGGTCCTCTCTCACCCCTGGGAAAGGTCGGTCGTCTTCCCTGAGGTATAGGTCGGTGACGGAGTCGAGGAGTCTGTAGGTCCTGGATGTCCCGCCGTGGGTCTTGACGGGGTGACCTCGGAGATGGTCGTGTCCGTTGGTGTGGCAGGAGGGTCCCTCTCCGGACACACGGCCAACAGTCCCCTTACGCCACTATCGTGTCCTCCCTGAGGATCCAGTGTGTGGACGAAGGGAGATCCGGTCGGGGTGAGACCGGGACTGACGTCACAGGTCGGGTGTCAAAGACGTTTGTAGATACTGAGTCCTCGAGAGTCCCAGTCGTTCCCCTGCCCCGGGGTCTGGTCGAGACCCTAACCGGTCCCCTATAGGTTCGCCCACACATATACGCCTCCCGATCCTCTCACTGAGTCCTTACCGGCGGGTCTCCTTCACTGTCACAGTGACCCGGAATTTCTTGGTTAGTCTCTAGAGGGTCGAACTTCCTACTTCCTTGTTGAACCCGTTCTCCGACCTCCGTACTGGACAGTTCCACAGGACCTCCGGTCTAGTGTCCCGACAGAACTCGTCTTAGTCGCAGCCTCAGATGATCTCTACGCACAACCGCGTCTCCTATCTTCACCGTCTCCTCGAAGTACGACTGGGAACGTTGTCGGTCCTTCCGGGAGCGACTCGAGTCGTCTCCGTCTCACTCCCGTCTACACCTGGCCCCTGTTAGGGACCCCTCGACAGTTAGTCTCTTCTCCGGGTCACTGTCCTGTCGTCCGTCGGGTCTGTCGACCACTCGATCAGTCTCCCCTTCGTCTCCACGTCCCTTGGTCCAGTCGGGAAGTGTTCCTCGACCCCACCCCCCGAGGACAACTGGAGGTCGGACGTCTGGAAAGACGGGGACTCGTATCAGATAACCATCTAAACACAATCGAAGGGACCTCTCTGTCCGACGGAGGAGACCTCTTCCATGATAAAAGTAATGAGTACCCGTCGACCCTCCGAACCTTTGCACACCCTCCCGTTTCCAGTGTCCACCCAGGGATAACATAGGGGATGTGTGGACCGACGGTAAGTTCCTGTGGGGGTCTACTGGGACCCCGAACCCGTCCTGGGTGGACAAAGGTTCCTCCAGACCCGAAGAGGAGTCTTTGGAACGGGGTCAATGCAAAGAAGTGTGTACCACTCTGACGTCGGGTCTCCTTCTCACGGAGTGTGTTCCCCGACTCCCGATTCGGGAGGCACCACAAGAAGCCGGCAGGAGGGTCCGGGGGTATTTACTCTTAAGGATCGTCTCTCACCCGAGTCTGACCGAAGGTCTCGGGAGTCTCGGAGAGATGGGAGGAACGACAGAGGGGAGTGGTCCCCGGCGTTCGAATCGTCTTGGAGGGATAGGTCCCGCGACGAGGACCTCCCGAGGTCCGACAGACGAAAAGGGGTCTTTATGGGCGGTGGGAGGGGTCCGGACGCAGGACACCCACGGGGACGGACTGGTACCGAGACGGTCGGGACGGACCCCTGAGACTACCCAGCACCGAGGAGGTTCCTGAAGAAGTCCTTCACTTTCGGACTTGGTCCCGTTCCTCCCTACCCCTCCCCACCCCTCTCTCCGGGTCCACCCCGCCGTCCCGTCCCTGGTGTCCTTCTGTGGGTCGGAGTCAGAGGGGTCCTCAACGGGCCCCAAGACCCACCGTCCGGTCCGAAAACCGACGGGACGGGGGTGGTCGACACCCCGACGGCCGTCGAGTCTCCGGGGAAACAGGGAATAGAAGAGACGGAGGATCCACCGTCATAGGTCTATTTGTAGGGTAAACCCCGACTTTAAGGTCGGACCGACGGGTGAAGGGGTGGACCCCCAGACTCTGGACGGTCGACGTGTGGAAGGGGTCCTGGGGGAGGGGGTAGACGTGTGACCCTGAACGTGGGGGGTGGTAAACCGGTTCGTCTCTACACTGAGTGTGTGTGTGTGAGTGAGACACCCGGTGAAACTCCGGGGAGGGAAGGGGGTAAAGGTGGGGTGTATCGACCTCACCCCTCCACACGCTTCCTCGGGGTCTGGACTTCGACTTCTCGACTGGGGACACACTAGGGGGTTTCTGGGGGGGTGGTCCGTTGGGGTTCTGTGTCCGTGTAGGGACTCGAAGGACCTGGTGGGGAGAGTCTCTGAGTCAGAGGTAGAGGGTCGGGACGAGTCGAAGAGAAGAAGGGGCAGAGGGGGGAGGGGGGAGTAATTCGGAGGATTTGGGCGGTCGAGGGACTTCGTCCTTTAACGTAAGACGGTTCTAATTTACCTGAACTTGCGGGACGGAGACGGGCTCTCCCTCCCCTCGACTTTTCTCGGTTCAAACGACCCCCATCCCCGGGATCCAACCCCTCCCCCTAGGGTTTCAACCCCCCCGAGAAAGTCCTGTCCTACCCCCGACGGACTTCCCGTCTCCCCTCTACTGTCCCTGACGTCCTTCCGTCCCCCAGTCTCACGACCGGAGAAGAAGACCGACGTCACCCTTGGTCTGCGTCGCCTCTCTCCTTCGGTGAGACACCCCCACCCCCACGCAAGGGTAATCCATCCCCTTCCCCACCCATTATCTTTTCCCCCGTCCCCGTCCCCCACCCTCCTTACCACTAACCCTCCACTCTCCCCTACGGACAGTCCAACTCTAGGCTGGATGTCCTTTACCTTTTACTTGGAACCCCCTACGTGCGTGACGAAAAACTTCATGGGTCTCCCTCCCCGACCGTGTAGAGGAGGTGTGTGTGGGGGGTGGGAGGTGGGAGACCGGGTTCTAGAGTATCGTTCCTATCCGTCCAGCCAATCCCTGGGGACACACGGAGTCCAGGGACTCCTCGGGTCACACGTCAGGATATCCGTGGGTCCTGGGGTCTCGGGGACGGGGACGTGATAGACCTTCAGGGGGTAGACCTCTGTCTCTTGTGACTGTCTGGAAGGGTCCTTTCTACGAACTTCCAGGTATGCAGGGGACGGGGGTCAGGATCCGTCGTCCAGTTCACCCCCGACTTCGGAACACTCCCCACGGTCCGTCCTCGCAGGTCTATGACACAGGGGTCGTCGGGGTGTCGGACATCTACCCCCGAACACCTTCCCCGGTACGGTCAGGGGAGAAAGGGGTTCATCCGTCCTCGTCCCTGTCAACCTGATTCCCACCCGGAGGGTACCCGTCGAGGGTGATCCTCGGGTCGACTCAGAGCCAGTCCGGAAGTCTCGACCTAGCTCGGTGCGTCTGACCTCCTCGTCCTTCTTGACGACCAGGTTCGACCGAGTCCGTAATAAGGACCCTGGTGGGTAGGGTGTCAGTACTGGTACCCGTCGTTACAAATGACTCGTGGGTGACACACGGTCGGACGCGAACCGTGACCCCGTCACCACCTGTGATCCTTCCTGTCGGGTCGAACTGACTATATCACCGTCCCTTTCCTACGGGTACCCGTCCCAGAAGGACCTTACGTCGTCTCCGGTAAGTACACGGTCCTTCTCTTCTGTCCAACAGGCTCCTCCCGGACCCTCTCGAAGTCGGGCCGACTAGCACCCGTCCGTCGTCAATCGGTGCCCCGACTCCCCACCCTCCAGGTGTACCAGTAGTTCGTCCTGACTATCCTGTTTCCGTCGACGTCCTGAGAGCACTCGAGGTCCCGCCCCGACCCCCGGGACGGAGGGGTGGTGGTGGTGGAGATCGGGACTGGGTGAGTCCCGACAAATAAGTCTACGACCACGGGTAAAGTCCGTTGGACTCGACCCGTCTACCAAAGGATCCTTCCTGAGACCGAGGACCGAGGTCAGACCACCGACCACTTTTTACCCGAAGTGGACAGGTCTACACCCCGTTGACTGGGGACACAGGGACCCTTCACCCCCGTCCACAGACGGACCGATCACGTAGCCCCACCCCCGCAGTGGGACCGTCCGGGACCCTTTCTGTTTGGTCAGGGACCCTTCCCTCATAGACGACCCTTCCTTGGTTTTTACCGACTCTCCAATTCATTGGGGTGTCAGACGAGGGGTCACAAGGTCCGGTCTTTCAGGGACCAGTGAAGGACCAACCCAAGAAACAGAGACCAGTCTACGCACCTCGGTCAAAGGACCCTCTAGACTCAACCGGACAGGAAGTCCAGTCACTCTCCGTCACTGGGCTCCGGGACGGTGACGGACTCCGACTGAAGCACAGGGGTCCGATAGACAACAACACTTGTTCTCCACGGGGGACGTCAGGGGGTCGTTGGAGGGGCCTCTGGACAGAGTCCCTTTCGGTTAGTTCTGACGAGGTCGAGACTCCCCCAATAAGGACCCAGGACTGTGCGGAGGGGAGGGTCAGTCCCGACGTCAAAGTCCCGGTGTCCTGGACCGGTCGAGTCGGGCCCCTGGAGAAGAGTTTCTTCTACCGGATCAGAGTGGAGGACCCCTAGGGGTCAGAGGACATAGGGAGTAGTGTCCAGGTCGGTGAGACCCAGTCGTGACAGGAAGGACGGGCGTCCTGACACTCGAGACCCTCCTCCCTCTGGTGTAGGCAAAGTTAGTGTGAACCAGGGGTCCAGGACCCCCGGGACCCATTGTCGAGTCAGTTGGTCAATCGGTGTTCCATGTCGACGTAAAGGTTTCGAAATTCCGTTTGAGTAAGTAACAGAGTGTGTGTCTGGTCGGGGCACCACCCGGGGAGAGAAAGTACCCGGGGTTACACCACCACCACCCCACCCCATATCTGTAATTCGTCCATGCCAAAGACGGACGGACCTCGAACCTTAGAAGGACCTTCTGTCCGGACCCTGACTCCTTTATCCACGGTACTGGGACCCGGGGGCGTCTTTGGGTCTCTTCAGGGTCCACTTACCCTATAGCCTCGGAATCCTCTGGTCCTCCCGATCCTCCAACCCCGAGTCCCCACGGAGGACATCCCCGAGGCACCTTTTGTGACAGTAGTCCACCCACCCAACCCTCCCGAAGGAGTCGAAGATTTTAGATCGGACAAGTCGGTCGTCATCCCTGGACGGAGTTGCTGTGAGCCACGGGGAGTGTGACGGTCGAGACCGGACGAGGGACGGGGATACCGACCTAGCGGATTTGTCGACTACCCTGTTAAGTATAGGAGTCGTTGGCGGGGAATCGTTGGTGGGGATATGGGGATATGAGTCTGTCGGAATCGAGGTACGTCTCCCTTGACTTGAGGTGAGAGGATGGTCTTCCGGATAAGTTGGTGGGAAAGGACAACTGGTCCGGACGGTTCGGACCGGACCCGACTTTCGGGACGGGACCGGAAGACTCATTTACAGGGGTAGGGCCACGGGAAGGGAATGTTGTGACATGGGACCCAATCGTGACCGGAACGAGGGTCGAGGGTCCCGACACGTCTACCACTCGACACCCTAAAGTCTGTCCAGACGACAGAGACTTGGAAACCCCAGAGGACGAGACCTCGTCCCTACGAGTGGGGGTGTCGAACGTCCACCGACCGTCCTCCTCTACCCCGACCATATAGGGTGCCCGATATTTGTCAACGACCGTAAAGGAGTCGAAGAGAAAGTTTATGGGGGACCCCTCAGTCCGAAGATCCGGGTCTAAGGACTAAGATTTCGAGGTCCCTGGGGAGAAGTGGCTCCGTCCCGTTAAACCCCGGAAAACTACAAGCCCACAGTACGACCAGGTCCGTGTGGTAGAGACCTCACACTCCGGACCAGGGACGGACTACACCCATGAGTCCTATACTCCCTGTCCCACAACGGAGACTGGGATCTCTACCACGGATCTTTGATCCGGTAGTCCATAGGACCCACCCCACCAAAGATAAGGGTACGACGACTGTGGGTAGAACGGGACGACCAGGGGGAGAGTGGGCGTGAGGAGGAGACTGAGTTCCACCCCCGAAGTCACGACGTGGTCGGACGGTCCCGGTCGTCTGGAAGAACCTCCCAGACTTGTCAGGAGATCGACTACGGTTCGGGGGTCAAGTGTGACTCACTCCGAGTGGTCTACGGACGACGAGTGTTCTCTTTAGAGTCCGTCGGGACGAGGAGTCATGAAATCGATGTCCGAGAGTTCACACCTCCGGAACCATCTCCACATCACACCAAGTCATAGTCAAGGGACTATGGTCCTTCGAGAAGTCCTCGGATCCTCGGTATCTACCAACCCCCTCTCTCCCCAGACCGAGACAGACCCACAGTAATGGAACCCCCACCCCCCAGTGTCCGACATCTCTCCTTCACGAGGTGGACCCTGTAAGAGTAAGAGTGGATCCCGAACCCGACCCCAAGAGAGGAGGGGTCGGATCGGACCCCGAAGGACCTAGACCCACAGACCCTTCCTATCCCTGACTTTCTTTTCACCCGCCCACCACCATCCGACCGGTATTGTGGGGAGATAGAACAAGGCCCCCAAGAGACACCGGAGGGGTTCCAACCGGACGGGTAGATACCGGAGACTTCCCGACAATGATATGTCAGAGTTGAGAACTCGAGTTCCCTGTCCATTCTACCTTCACTGAAGGGAGACCGGAACCGGGGATAGACGACCGGAACGTCACGAACCGAAACCGTGAGATGTAGGTAGGACCCCTTCTTCCCGGGGAGACGGGTTTACTGACTATCCCACCCTCGTGTCGGTATCCCTCTCGTGTCCCCTCCGACCCTCCCGCCGGAACAACGTCCTGAGAGGGGTAGAAGACGAACTTTCGAAAAGAGACCCCCTCCGTGGCGGACACCCCGTACCTAGACGATGTCTCTGTTCAGTTTCACATTTCCTTAATGTACTTGCACTCCGTACTACCCCATGACGTACCCCGAACCCCGGGGTAGTAAAAAATCTGGGTCAGATGAGACGAGTCTCCCCGTTGGTGGACAGACAGGACGTACCAACCGAGGAGAAGAGGGTCAGTCCTCCGTCCACCCCGCTCCTCCCCTACGACCCGGAGTTCTTAAATGTTACTGGTCTGATTACTTCGTCCCAGGACTCGTCTCTCCTGTGATCCCCCTCGCCTCCCCGTCCCTGACCTGTCACAGACGTAGGGAGAGGAGTTAGGAAGAGTCTACGGGAGACGGGTTTAGGTCGGTCGTGTCCCAAGGGATTCGATTCGAGAAATTATGGTCCTGTGCCATATTTGTTGTAGACACGGAATAACAGGACCCCAGACCCAGGGTCGCCGGACTCTAAGAGTGTACTCGGGACCTCTATACCTCCCCTCCAGACCCTCCCAAGGACTACTGAGAGAGACGAGGACGTTTCGGTGTGTCCGACATGAAAGTTGGTCCGAAGGGTTCACACGACCGGAGACAGACGGGTCGGTGCGTTTCGGGAGTAGAAAGGGGACACCTGGACCTAGACCTGTCCCTTACCCCTTCTCCCACGGGAGAAGAGACCCCAGATCCCATGTACTTCCTCAACCCCTCCCTACCCCGGGTTCAGAAGGTTGACCGGGGAGACCAGAAGATTGGGGAGGGAAGATTCTAAGTCTCTTCTTTTCTCTTCTTACTCCACAGACTCCTACTCCTAACTCCCCACCTTTAATGGAGTTGACTTAAAATTTTTGGGGACCGAACAACGGTACCATTGTCTTTCCACGTAGGGTAACGGTACCGTTGTCCGTTTGTGCCTCCAAACGACGACCCTAACCCCTAAACCCTCCACCGGCCTCCCCCACCCACCTCCTCCGACTCGGATCCGTCCTCGTGAAAAACACAACCCCCACCCAACAATAGGTCGGACCCTAGTGGATGGGGGTGTGAAGGTCCTCCGGTCCGACCTACGGAAGAGGACCGTCACCCTAGTCTCCTCTTTTATGGCGGTCCTTATTAGGGGATTGGAGATGGTGGGTGAGGGAAGAGTTTATAGAGACTGGGTATCCTCTGGACTCACCCTAGGACTCGGACGAATTGACTCGAGAATTGACCCGTGTTGGACCCTGAATCTCTGGTAGGTTCATACGGGGACTGGAATCCCTCTCCGTCAGACCCTCAATGACAGTCAGCGACCAGGGGTTCTTTCTTTTCACATACTGGTTCTTAATCAAGATACTCAAGACCTCCTGTTGATACATTGTATGGGACTCCTGTCTACTTGTATGGACCTCCCGACGATGTATGTGGACCTTCTACTGTTGTGTATGGACCTCCACCCAAAGAGTTCCGCTATCAGGAGAGGAGGTTCTCGGAGGTCGGAGGTCCTGAGGTCTGGATAGTTGTCTTTGAACGCAATCACAGTCCCAAGTCCCTCCCTGTCTTTCCGAGGAGACTCCTGTGAGAGTCCTTGGGGTCCTGTCGGACCGTTGGTCTTCGTGTTCAGGGTAAACTATCCAGAACCACACCCGAGTCCTGACTGGCACGTCGGTGACCCAGGGTGTACTGAGAGTGTGATGTCCGAGGTGCGTTCTTTGACCTGTAAGTCCAAGTGACCGGGGTACCGGACTGTAGGATGGTAGTCTCAGTCAGAGACCCCAAGGGTCACTGCGGTCTTCTACGAACAATCTGTGTGGACCCTCGTAGAACCGAGGACCTCAGAGTCCGAAAAGGTGATTACGTAATCACATCGGTTCAAGTCTCTAATATACTCGACGGACACCGGAACCTCTGGACCGAGACACACACACACACAAACACACACACACAGACACACACGTCCTGTCAGTCGTTTCTTCCACCCCCACAGATGGGAGGGTCAGAGTCGGAGTTCGTCCGAACAGTGTTAGACCTAAAGGTCTGGGTGAGGGTCTTAAGAGAAGACGGTTTTCGTACCGTGTTCTCAAAACTCCTCTGTGACCTCGTAGTCCCTCCGACACACGGGTCAATTCTCGGGGTGGGTCCGCTGATGGTTCCCACCCAACTTTCTTCTCACTTAGGCAGATCCCCTTTTCGTGGAGAGTCCGTCCATTCTCTACGGAGGACTGAGACCTCTTCGGTCTTGGGTCCCGTGACACTGCTGAGGACGGGAAGGAGTGACGACGGAACCGGACCAGAAGGTCCTCAAACCCACGAAGACCCACTTTCTCTCCGTAAGGAAAGGAGTGACGGGGTCGGGTCGAAGGGTAGAGTGTCCACCCCTTCGACTTGGGTCTTCCCAGAATGGAGACGACTTCGACGAGGTGGGTCGGGAGTCTCCCCTCTAGGTCGGATCCCAGGAGGGAAGGGTGGTCGGGTCAACCGGGTCCAATTCCTTAAGACTCCAGACCTGTTACCTACAATTTGTGTTTTGGGAGATCTTCCAAAGTCCTCGGGTATCGTCGGGTATAGGCGGGACGAGTCAGTTTGACACCCATCCTTCACGGACCGACCCCAGTCTACCCCTCTAATGGTAAGTCAGAACTCTTTGGATATACACCCAGTCCTTCGTTGTCAATCTTGACCCGTACGTTGTTGTCTAACCAAGGTTTATCCTTTTCCTCATGCAGTTCCGACATATAACAGTGGGACGAATAAATTGAAGACACGTCTCATGTAGTACTCTTTGCGACCCGACCTTCTTCGTGTTTGACCTTAGTTCTAACGACCCTCTTTATAGTTATTGGCGTCTATACGTCTACTGCGGTGGGAATACCGTCTTTCACTTCTCCTTGATTTTTCGGAGAACTACTTTCACTTTCTCCTCTCACTTATTCAACCGAATTTCGAGTTGTAAGTCTTTTGATTCTAGTACCGTAGACCAGTGTAGTAAAGTACCGTTTATCTACCCCTTTGTCACCTTTGTCACAGTCTGAAATAAAACCCCCCGAGGTTTTAGTGACGTCTACCACTAACGTCGGTACTTTAATTTTCTGCGAATGAGGAACCTTCCTTTCAATACTGGTTGGATCTATCGTATAAGTTTTCGTCTCTGTAATGAAACGGTTGTTTCCAGACAGATCAGTTCCGATACCAAAAAGGTCACCAGTACATACCTACACTCTCAACCTGACACTTCTTTCGACTCGCGGCTTCTTAACTACGAAAACTTGACACCACAACCTCTTCTGAGAACTCTGAGGGAACCTGACGATCCTCTAGGTTGGTCAGGTAGGATTTCCTTTAGTCAGGACCCACAAGTAACCTTCCTAACTACGACTTCGCCTTTGAGGTTATGAAACCGGTGGACTACACTTCTCAACTGAGTAACCTTTTCTGAGACTACGACCCCTCCCTAACCTCCGTCCTCCTCTTCCCCTGCTGTCTCCTACTCTACCGACCTACCGTAGTGGCTGAGCTACCTGCACTTAGACTCACTTGAGGTTTCAACCACTACCTGTCCCTCCGGACCGCACGACACTGAGTACCCCAGTGTTTCTCAGCCTGTGCTGACTCGCTGACTTGACTTGACTTGACAGACTCTTTCGCCGAGTTTGGCTCCGTCGTCCTCAGTACTGACCACCCCTCTCCCGTGTCTGGGACTCGGTGCTCTCCCCGCCGTCGACCCCACGTGAGGCCGACGTGGAGAGTGAGTGTGTGTAAACCGTGTGTGTGCCCTTGATGTCCTCGCTCCCTCGACCGGCCACCCCTGTAACCCTGGAGAACGACGGTGTGTAAAAAGAGTTCCATCGGTAGGAGAGAAGTCTCGTCCCTGGGAGGTCGAGGGGGCTCTGACCGCCCGGGGTCGGACGAAGTCAGAGGTAGGGGGAGGACCAGGGGTTGGGACCACGTCGGGGCACCGGGGTCCGGTCATAAACTACGGGACCCTCGAGGACCTCAGTGTACGTTTTCCAGTTAAGGACGACCAAGTAACCCCGAAGACCGAAAACAGAGTCTCTTGAGTCGTCCCGTGGGACGAGGGTCCTTCTAGACCCCGGGGCGATACGTTCTCGTTATCTTACATCCACCAGCCCATCCCTGAGGAAGGGGTCCGAAGGACTCCGACAGGGGTGGGGAAGTAGTGGTCGGCCCTCGGGTCGAACCGACGGAACGACCCAAATATGGGTCATCGGTCCAGACCTTAGGTACCACTGGGGAACCTAGTGGAGCCGGGATAGAGAAATCGGTCCTTACGAGTCTCAGAGTAATCTGAATTGGTAATTACCGTGAGTAAGGAAGGGAGAAGTTAAAGTCCCGAAGAAACTTAAGGACTCGAGTCTTGACGGGGATTCATACCGAAATTGGGGTGGGACCGATATCGTTTATAGGTGAGACGACGTTCTTCATTTACCCTGGGTTCATGGCCGGACATGGGAAGAGGGTGGGGGTATGTTCTGGACGGCCCCAACCCCTCTTACTGGAACCAGTCATACCGTGGAACCTCCTTCGAGGGAATCCGTGGGTCTCGAAGTCCCGGTCGGGTTGGGGCGGTGGAGTAATCACATACCTCGGGTCCTTCGGACAGTGGTGGGTCTTGGTCTCTGGATCGAACCGGGGGTCTGTGAGTTCAGGACTCCAAAACTGGGATAGAGAGGGAGATCGAGGGTCCTGTTTCCAAACCCGATCCTGGACTGTCTAGGATGAATAGAACAGTATTTATAAATAGTTCGAGATCCCCGATCTCGGACGTCGACTGAGACTCGACCCCACACCCCCACCCCTGTCTACGAAATCTTCCTAGAGTTTCGGGAAAGGATTACTCCCACGACACTCCCCTCTCCCCTCTCACGGTGGACCCGGAACCCGAGGAGCCCCTCCCCCCACCTGTCTACCTGTCGCCCTGTCTCAGTCTCCCTCGGACCCCCCCTGAACCCATACGAGGTCGTTGGTCTGGAGGGGTACGTGGGGTCCTTACACCCCCTCCTCCTAAGTCTTCGTCGGTTCCCATGGTCTCTGTACCGTCGGAGGAGGGACCTGACAGGAGACTGTCTGTCTTATAGTAACTCTCGTCGTGAGGGGTGTGTAGTCGGGGGTCTATACGGGGGGTGGGACTTACCATGAGGTTTAAGAGGTAGGAGGTCTCGACGCGAGAGGTGCGTAAGTCCTCGGGGGAGGGTGGTAGTGGGTAGTACCCGGACGAAAAGGGTGGTTCGTCCTGAGGACTGGTGTCGACGACCTTTGGGGAGACTACTCGTCTCGTCTGAGGGGTAGGGTCCCCAGGACGGTCGCGGAGTTAAGGTCGAGAGGGAACTCGGTGTCTCCGGGGGACGGAGGGAGTAACCGTACGACCACCCCGGGTGTCCACCTTAGTTTCGGGAAACGAGTCGCGACTCGACGTGTCGTCCCTCGCCCTCGGAAACAGAGGGGTCGGGACCCCCTCATCCCCTCTACCCCGTCTCTCCCATGTAAAACCCCCGGTGTCGGTGGAGGAGTGACGGTGTCCGTCCGTGTCGACGTCTATTCCCCCCGTCGGACTCGGTCACTCGTGGGGGTCATCTATTACTCCCTGACCCCCCTTCCCTGTCGGAGTCCGTGTCGGAACCCCCCCTTCCGACGGAGGGTTTCGGGTCTCGCGAGTAATCACCCTTCGGACCCTCCCCTCTGTCGATTCACCCAGTCAGGGGGAGGGGGTCGGACGGACTGTCCACACCCACCCTCCCTTCTGACAGCCAGATAACAGGGGGTGACTTCGGTCAGGGTGAGACTCTCCTCTGGGGGAAAGGGCAGTTGGGGGAGGGGCTCATGGGACGGGGAGGTTGGGTGGGAGGTCTCGGGGGAAAGGGAGAGTCTCTGGGGGAGACACCGAAAGAGGGCAATTTCTCGGGGAGGGTGATAGACGCGACGGGAGGGGGGGTCCACGACCGGGGAGTCAGTCGGAGGGGTTCCGTAGGAGGTCTGACTCGGTGTGGACCCTCTTTAACTTTAGAATCTGAGAAGGAGATGGGGGCGGTTACTTCGTCTGTAGGGACAGGCCCGGTGCTTTCCGTCATTTTGTGCCGAGATGACCCCGGGTCGCCGCCGTCCGACTCCCGATACGGTCTTGTTCGTAGGTCTAAAGCCCCCTCCCTCGGTCCGCCCCGAGCGACACCCGAGGTCCGGTCCCTAAGCGACGGGGAGATGGGGATGTCAACTAAAGAGATCCGTGGATGGGACCCTAGGGGTCGAAGGGAGAAACGGTGGGTGGGGGTTCAATCCTTCTATTAACAGGATAGTGTCTTCATTCCATCCATCTTCTTCCTACTCCCGCCCCCCGTGGTGTCTCCGTCCCAGAAGAGGGCCGACCCACCCCTCTAAGTCTCAGTCCCAGACAACGGACCTAGGAGGGAGGGTTGAGTCCTGTCTCGGTCCCCTTGTGTCCTTCCCGTCGGCCGACCGTCGGCGGTGGGGAGGAGTGGGGAGGGGGAGGTGAGAAACCGGCCCGGGGAGGGACTAGTTCCTGAAAGATCCCGAGGGGTAAAGACAGTTCCGGTGGAAAGAGTCCGAGACTCTTTGAAGACCTGGTCTTGAAGACCAGAGTCCCGTCTTCCGTCTCGTACATACCACGAGCCGGTGAAAACTACGACGTCCGTGTGTCAAGACCTTCCCCAACTCACAGGACCAAGGCGGTTCGGGGTGGCGTCGGACTCCGGGCCGCCCCCCCACCCCCACCCCCCCAGTGATATATCAGTACTAAGAGATAGACCGATGTGTTCCCAATTAGAGTCCCACGGCGGAGGGGGCGGTGGGGGGGTGGTGGTGCACACGTGTTTAAGGTCCTTGCGAAAGGTAATTCCTGCGACTCGTCTAAAGTAAATGTAATTATTCTTGGTCTTTTTAGACACTCTCCCCTCCTGTCGCCACACACCAACGACGAGTGCAACACATAGACTCAGACCATCTCGGACGCCCCGAGTCCGACCCCGAGGATCTGAATCTCCTCTCCGGGTCGGTTCGGTCACGACCCCACGCGTGAGGATCTCCTCTTCGGTAGGTCAGGATCCTCTAGGGTCAGACTCTTTCCGTCTCGGGTCGACTAAGACCCGTGATGATCGGGTCCCAGAGGTACAGACACAGACGCCCCTGACGTCTTGGGTCATAACCCACCCTATCCTGTGGTTGGACGCCTCTACCGGTCCCCGTCCCTGTCCTCGGAACACGAAGGTTCTCGACATCTACTTGGCATAGTCGGTCCCAAACGACCGTCGGGTAGAGACTCGGAGTCAGACATCGGACAGACTCTTCCACCGAGACAGGAGAGGGGCGATTCGCACCGACACCGATTGTCCTTCCAAAACTCAAAACTCGGTCATAAAGTCCTCGTGGCACAGGGGAAGTTGTCGGAGGAGAGGGCGACGTCGAGACGTAAGGTTGGGAACTCATCTGGGTCCTGAGACCCAAGTAATTCGAGTTTTCGGACAAATCTCACCTTTGGGGTTCTGGGTGGATGGAGTCTTCCCCTGCGGACTTTCTGACGCCCTCTCGCCACACACGCACGCAGGGACGAACGTCACGCACACGCGGCTCGTACGCGTGCGTGTGTCACACGGAGACAAGACGGTCAGACTCGGGAAGGACGTATACCGTCTATCCCTGGAGGGTGAAGAAAGGGTCGAGGGTTGTCCAACAGTCTGGTTCAAAGGAAGGAAGTTCCCATCACGTTCAGACTAACGACGGGGGAACCCGGTCTCGTCCGACGTTCGTGCACGTCCCCAATCTTGAGTACTGACCTGGACCGGACGGGTACACGTCCACCAACCCTTGTCCACACACACTCGAACGTACGGAATCCGTACCCGTTCCGGACCCCACCCCATCTCAAATCATAGAAGCACACGATGGGGTTGTGTGCTCGTGCGACCTCTTCGTACGGACACGAAGGTTTGGACACGTACGCACACGTACGCATGTGAACGTACGAACACGTACGTCTCCTGGTGGGAATTTCGGTCCGATCCTAAACCCCTCTTTCCTCTTCGCGAGAAGGAGGGGGGCATAAACCCGGGTCAGAGGGAACGAGGTCCGACCTCTAGACGTCACCTACTGGACCCCGTGAGACGACGCGACGAAATGGAGTGGGAACATATCGTTCGGTCCCAAGGGTATAGGCGTAGCGGAAGATCGGAAGATTGGGGGAAGGGGGAGCAGGGCGGACTCGTTCCCCTATCACACCCCTGTGAATTAACGTAGGTACTTAGTAAGAGTTTATCGAGGACAGGTTGTCGACCTGAGTCCCACGACCACGGACGGACCTCGCCCTCGGTCCGGACCCACCCGGTCCGAGACCCCCCTACTTCCCGTGACGAGTGAGACCGTCCTTTCGGCCGTCCCCAGGACCGGTCTGGTAACCGGGGAGGAGAAAGGTGTCGGACGACGGGGAGCGGAGGGGGTAGTAGCGTGTCTTAAGTGGGTGACGATGAACCGACAGAATAGAGGAACCGCCGGTCCCCCACCTCGCCTTCGTTGAGGGGGTCTGGACCGGTGGGGGTGAGGAACAATAGAACGGAGGAGGGCGGGGAACGTCGGCGACGTCTGGAAAGGGACGAGGAAAGGGGTCGTAGGAGATCCGGAACGAAACAGACGTCAACAGAAAAAAAAGGGACGGAGAGGAACAGACAGAAGAGAGAGATCCCGTAACTCCCCCCCGTAGGGATCCGGGTTGTGTAGTCGGCCTCGTACAGTAGGACAGGGTTGATCTCTGACTGGGACGCGAACGTCGATTCCTGGGTAAAGATGACTCAGGGAAGTCGACCGGGCCTATAATCAACCCGTCCCCATGGATCCAGTCTTAGATCCGAGTCGTGAACGGTTGGACTATTATTGAAGGTCGTTGAAGAGACGAAACTCGGACAAAGGAGAAATTTACCCTACTTTTACCAAGTCTCTGATTTTCACCAAGTCTCTGATTAGTCTATGACACTCCCGAGACGGGGACCGACACGGAGGACGACCTTTCGAAGGGTCCGGAGGATGGTAAACCCTCCGACCGACTCCCGTGCACCTGCAGGGAACGGAGGTGGACTCTCGGGACCCGTTCGAGTTGGGATTGAAGGGGATCGGACGGTTCCCTCATAAAGACACAGTCATTAGTACGTCTACCCATTTCCCTTACACTCTCCCTCTTTACGTAAAATAGCTGGTATCTTTAATAAATGGACCCAACTCTTCTTAACGATTCTCTGACTCCGTGAATAACACGTACCCCGGTCGGACTGGGAAACGGGGTGTTGACCCGCTGTCAAAGGAAAAGATCGGACTCCACTAGGGACCCCCATTCCCTGGACAGTTCTTGGACGTCCAGGGGTTTGAACAACGGCGAAGGTGAAATGTGTCTAGAAGCTCCGGCTCTAGATAGGTCCAGAGGAACTTAGACTCTCCGGACGTTCTTCGGGTCGTGGGGTTCTGAAGTACTCTGGATGAAGGTGGTTTCTGTGGGTTTGGTCCGGTTGGGTATTTACCACCCCACGACGGTGGACCACCGGTGGTCGTCGTGTCGGGAAGAGGTCCCAGGTCAGAGGTCCCGTTAAGGCGTGGGGGGAGGTAGGGGTGGACAGGGACTCCCGAAGTAGGAAACCCTTAGTCCCACGGGTAACCGACCTGAGGTCCGCGGGAACTCTGGAGGTCGGTCTGACACGTACGGACCCCTCGAATCGAGTCCGGACCGACGAGTAGACCCGAAACTTTGAGAAAACTACGTACCGGTACTGTCGACGAGGACCTGTCGAGAGTTTCGGGACGTGTCACATCGTCGACAGGGTCGTTTCCCGCCCGACCTGAACCCTTGGGACCTCCTAGGAAGATCCAGTCTCCTCTGGTAAGGTTTAAGTCTTAAACCCAAAGTGACTAACTCTTGAAACGTGACGAGAGTATCGTGGTGGTAGCCGGTACCGACCCTGCTTGTCGTTGGGACACCCGTGCCATCCCGTCCCGTCCTGGACCGTGTGAGTAAGGACCCGAACCCCAACCTCGTCGGGTACTGCTCGTCACCCCTTACGGACCCAGGAACCCGAATTCGGAATCCAAGAGTCCCCCACTCAGTGAATAGTAATCCTCCTAGAGGGTTTATGACAGAATGTACTCTAGGTTCCTTTCGAATCTTTGACCCGGTACCGAAGTCTAGGTCCTACCCCCGTCGTCAGTGGACCGACTTAATACGACCACTGTCCTTATCGACACCTTGTCTGACTTTCACCCTTTCGCCCGACGGTCGAAGAGACTCCCCGACTAGTCTCCTACCTGCGATTTAAGTACAAATGTCCTGTCGGGTACCGTCACGCCTGTCGTCTACGTCACCAGGTCTCGTCAGAAGTACTCTCAGAACGACTCTCGTGGTTCATCCAACCCTAGTTCGTGCGAAGGACTACACCCGTCAATCAAACTCCGAGTTCTACCGACTGCTTCCGGACCGTGAGACCGGTCACGAACCGACATCGAAGGGGTCCCCTCGTCGAGCGTGACCGAACCGGAAACCACTGACCGAAAGAGTCTAGAGGACTACACACAGGAGTGGACGTTCTCGACAGGTCCGACCGACAACCGTCACAGATTAATTCGACGAACACTGACGACGAGACTACGATTCTCGTGGTCGAAGACGTTTTCAATACCTCCACCCCGACCAGAGGGGTGGGAACGGGGACCGACTGGGACCTATGCCTGCAGTCAACCCGGGACAGATACTCCAAGGGTTCGGGATCGGGGGTTTTCGGGTTCGAACTCGAAAGACGTAAACGGAGGTGTAGAGGGATCGTTTCGATCCGAGTGGAAGAAGTTCCATGGGGGTTCCTTTGACCCCACTTCCAGGTACGGGAATTTCGAGGAGGACACGTCAAGTAGGACTAAAATATACCCGGTCCGGACGGACTTCTCATACGGGTCGGTGTTTTCGGTACCTCGAGCTTTAAATTGTTCAAGGGGGGAGGTACTGATTTACGGTTTGTGCTTCGGGTTAGTGAGTCAGGTCGGTCTACCCGTCGTACCCATGGGGTAGCGTCGACCAGAACCCTTGTCGGAGTCAGAGTCCGTATGAAGGACGGGAACAGTTCGTGTTAGGACGACCGGTTTTACTATTGTTCCTACCCGGCGGCGGCGACTCTTACCTTTTGGAACGTTACAGGGACTGGTGGAGGACCCGTCGATTCTACAGAACCTCTTCACTTCACGAAGTCCTCTCTTTCCCGGAGAGTCGAGGAGGTGGAGTCGTCTCCCGAGGACATAATGCCTATTTTCGTCCCTCCAACAGGGAGTGTCTCGCCATTGTACGGATGGGAGTACAGACCTGCATGTCAGACATCTTTCACTTCTACGTGTTCACGAGCGTGAGTGAGTCCGGATTTCCCTCATCTTCCTTCACCTTTTTCACCTGAGTCAATACTACCTTACAAGTGCATGAATAAAATAGTGTTCCGAACTGACCGAGGTTGTACGAGACGAATGGACCAGTGGGTTCTTATTTTTCTGTGTGTGTGAGTAAAAAGTTCCATAAAGAAAACATTTCCTCGGTCTAAACCGTTGATCTGACTTTTAGAAGGTTTTAAGACATGTTTACACATTATATGTTTATATGTATTCCGAAAACGGCTCTTTTCTGTCGTGTTGTTTACTGTCTCCGCCGAAACCACAGTGTATGGTGGGATCCCGTAGAGTCGTGGGGGATCTTTACGTTCCCCGACTACCTGGTGTTGTATCCGATGTGTCCATTTTGTGTGTGATGTAATGTGATACATGTGGCTTCATCTTTTCTGGGTGGTAGGGGAACCAGACGAGAGTCCGGGAGACCGTCCTTCCGTTCGGTAAGTGGTCTATTGGGTATGTTCCCCTTGAGGAAATTCACCCTCTTGGAACGTCTTACTTGACCAAGTGGGACCTTTGGTAATTGTCGTGTCCCGTACGGGAATTTCTCTTTCCACCAGTCTCACTTAAGTCCTCTGCCTCGTAAGGAACACGAGAAACCTCGAGAAGCAAGAGAGAGAGAGAGTAGGGGTACAAAGTGAGGTAGAGTCACTTGGCCCGTTTGTACCGGAAGGCCTGTCGTAGAAACATCCTTAGACGTGGTCTGTCAGGCATACGCGACGGAAACCGCGGATCCGGTCGAGGAAAATCGGCCTGAACTCGGACCCCCATTATTTTGACATCAGTCGTCGACCGTCCATCCCACACCTGACGAGGGAGAGGGGGGTGCAGATCGGGTGATGGATGACTCGACCTGGTGAGGCGGTCCTCTGTCTTTAAAATTTTGCTTCTGTCCCTAAAGATGAAACCTCTGGACCTCATCCTCCTGACTCCCGTAGTTTACCCACTCCCTCTTTCCGTCTGTCTTCGTGCGGGAGGGGGTTAAGGTACGGACAAGTCGTTCGTGGCACGGACGATTTCCCGGGGTTTCGGAACGTGGTTTCGGGTCCCTTCCAGACCATTAAAATCCATGTCTAGTACCGTCCTGTCGAGTTTCAGTCGTCTTGAGCGGACGTGTTTAGTTGTCGTTCACAAACAAGATTCGATACGACGGTCCAGTCCCTCTCTCGTTAGTGACCGTCACGAGAACAGATCTTCCGGTCACCAAATTCCGGAGACCAGGACTCGAGACTGACTTATTTCCTAAAGAATAGTACCTAGTTTCAGGATGATTTCACATTAAACAAAATATGTATTCGTTTTTAGTGAATCTTTAATTTCGTGTCATGGAAAGACTTTTAGGCTAGATTCGATGACTCAGTCGCAATTCCAAACAAATATAACTTCCTACATCTTTCTATGTCGAGGAATCTTCTTCCATCCGAAATGGGTTTCTCTGGGTTTTTGGTCTTTTTAGTTCGACCCACGGTGTGGACAAGGAGGGTTGACTGTAGAATTTTTCTCCCACGTTATACTCTGTCGACGTCCCTTATGTTAAGGGTGACCCCGGGTCCGGGAGGCCCACGAAGTTGGAGTAGGGTTGAGACCCTGTTCGGACGTCCGGCGACTTCGGGTTAGGGTGACGAATGGAGTTACCCCCGACACTACGGAACTGTGAAAGAGGGGTTTGGACTCGGAAGGGCGGTTGGGTACCGGACGTCGTAGAACAACGGTTACAATGACACCAGTTACGGTAGAAACCACCCGACGAGCATTAAGGACGGTCACCGTTTGTGTGTCAATGAGTTTTGTCGGTCTCGGGGCAGAGTCTTTCGCCTTTTACACGTGTTGTGTATGTGCCACGGTCGTAGTTTGACGAAGAACGCGAACCCAAGACCTCCGAGACCCTACGGTATAAAGAGGGCAGAAAGGCGTCGCGCTAGGGCCATAAAGTAGATGCACCCTCTTGTCGAGCTAATCTCTATGAGTCTGAAGTTAGTTAGACAGCGTCAACGTTCGTGGGTGTGAAGTCTGACAGTGGAGTCCACGAAGGAAGTAGACCTCGAACCGGAAAATCTCACAGACGTTTATGGTGTACGGGACAAAGGGACCGACGTGAAGCAGTATAGGGTTTGCCGTCCAGACATCTCTACTAGACACACACCTTGGACCCCGTTTTGATGCAAAGGTTGTCGGTCAAAATAAATTGCTCAGTGGAGAACAGTTCGAGAAGTTGGTCGGACGACCCACACCCGTGTCTCACACCCGTGACGACCCCCACCCGTGTCGGACGGCTCCAGGAACTCCCTCTCCTCCCGTCCCGACGACAAGAAGGAGTCGTAAACCTGTCCCGGTAGAGGTCCTTCTGTCTCGGTTCTCCACCGAAGGACTCTGGACGAGATGTCAGGGACCCCTCGACCGTGGTATCTTGTCATCCTTTTTTGTCCTTACATTTTTCGAAATCGATATCTATGGAGTCTTGGTAGAACCCCACTCGTTGAAGTTCAGTGAACGAGTTTCCAAGTAGAGATTCGGTATCCGGAGGTAAACATGAATTTGGGGACCCACCGACCGAGAGTTGGACGAAGTAGTTGATGGTTCACTGTCGAGTAATCCCCGCGGTGACGAAGGAAGGTCCGGTGGACGTTAGTAAGACAGGACGACAAGGGATCCGGAGTAGACTCGAGGGGAATGACAGGTGTGTCCGAAGGAGCCGGTCCGGGTTGTTCAAGTGAGACAGGAATGATTTTGGGTCACATGAAGTGGTCACCCAGAGACCGTGGGTCCTGAACACTCACCAGAGCTCGTGGGAGTACTTTCCTGTGACGTCTCGAGGGTCCCGTGTGCCGAACCCAGGTCAGGTGTACTCGGTACTACCGGTCCGCTGTCTATACACTGTATGGGATGGGGCAGGAACCCTGGACCCTGTTCGCGATGCTCATTTTCGGTTCCCGTCAATGGGGTTCTGTGAGCTCACCGTGTAACTGGGGGTAAGTGGAGAGAGAGGGAGTCGAGGTTCCGAAGGTCGAGGACGAGCGAGTCAGACCTAGCAGCCATCTATAGGTACAAAACGACATACTCTCTAAATTGTTTGTAATAATCATAGATAACACGAGGTAGGTTCAGTTTCAGGTTAAGTAATGTTGTCCTTTCGGTCTCAACCCACATGGACCTCGACGGTACGAGGAAAGATGAGTGTTAGACGTTGTCTGATATGACTCCTCGACGGAAGATCCTTGTCTGATATGACTTCTCGACGGAAGATTCTCCGTTAGTGAATTACGTCCATAAATGACTTGGAAGTGATGGTAGTCCCGTGGGTGTCGTAGAGTAACGGAGGGGAGGGACAGAGTCTAGTCGAGTCTCTTCGTACCGGTGGAACACCTCCAGACTCTCGACGACCACGGACTGGTCCCGCAGAAACAAACCTTTGACCGCAGCCGTCTCGTCCGTCCGGTAGAAAAAGGTCAGCCGGTCGAAAAGAAGAAGTGAGAGTTCAGAGAGGTGGTCGAGAAGAAGCAACAGTGACAGTGGTGACATTCGTCGTTGGTCTGGGGAGATCTCTGTCCTCCTTCCACCCAGTAACCTTTACACGTTGTCTCTTTGTCGTTACCGATTTCATTGCGGATTAGGTTCGACACTCTCTTACGGGTAATAGGTATGCAGTGTGTAGTCACTTATCTCGTCGAGCCAGAAGACCACGACCCGGACTGTCGGAGGGTGGTGGTCGGGAGAACCCTTGGTTCTGCTGAAGGACCTACTGAAAAGAGTTTGATGACTGGTACAGACTTTTGGAGTTGATGTTGTCTAGTCTCATTGCTGGGTGAGTCCATTCATAGATCGTGCATTTTATACGAAAAAACCAGAATTAAAAGAGAAAGGTCTGACAATTTTGATAAACGTTTACGTTATTTTGAGTTGACTCGAGGCCTTAAACCCGGAATAAGAGACAAGGTAGAGTGAACGAGAGTGTGTCTCTTTTGTTTCGGGACTTGTATCTAAGACACATATATTCGACGAAGTTTATGGGTGACTGTCCCTGTGTAGGCAAAATTCGTCCTTACTCTAATCGGTCTACGAATCGAGTCTACCATTTCGTAGACGGACGTTACGTCCTCTGGGTCCAAACTAGGGGCCCAGTACTTCTAGGGGACCTCTTCCATGACCGTTGGATGAGGTCATAAGAACGGACCTCTTAAGGTGTCTGTCTGGTACACCAACGTTTATCAACCTGTACTGACTCATTGATTGTGAAAGTGTAATCGGTTCTACGTCTAGTTTCACTCTGTGTTTCGTGTCTGTGTCGGAAATTTGTGACCAAATTTCGGCCATGAAGGAATGAAACTCCCCCAAGAGGAGTAGAGGTAAAGCGTGGTCAAGCCCCTACTCGACAACGGAAAGACGATTCCGCGGGACCCTTTGTGTCTTGTTCAGTATTCGGAGTTCAAAATGGATTCGACGGGAATACTTCATTCCGGTAGGAACAATGACAATGGAAGAAGAGTTTCTCTCGTTTCGGTCGTAGACGCCGTCGTCTAAGAGAGGAAAGAAGAAGGGAGTTTCTTAATTGTCCAACTTTCGACAAAAATTTTAAAAGAAAGACGAACAAATTTGAGAATCGGGTCGCAAGGTACAGAAACCGTTAGATGTCAGTTTGTTGTTAGTGTCTCTAAATCCATCTCCTTGAATCGTTTGTCAGAGGATACGGTTCTGTTGTTCGGTAATAACATTGTTTGACATTGTTTTGGGGAAAACGCGAATAGAAAATACTCTATGATGTATAATGGTTTCAGTAATTACTTATAACAAGGTTTCAGACACTCAGAAAGTCCGTTGACTGTCTATTGTTTCTTATGATGATTTTTTAACGTGTTACGAGATCCTTGAATACCGAAGGGACCACCGAGTGTACCATTTCTTTAGACGGACGTTACGTCCTCTGGGTCCAAACTAGGGACCCACCCCTTCTAGGGGACCTCTTCCCTTACTGATAGGTGAGGTCATTAGAACCGGACTCTTAAGGTGTCTGTCTCTTCGGACCGTCCGATACCAGGTACACCAATGTACTGACTCTCTGATTGATCTGATACTCGAATTACATTTATTCTACATACTGGATCAGAAATTCTTAGGTTTATTTCGATTTACGGTGTCGGGGTGGGGTGGGGAACTAATTTTTTTTTTTTCTCTCTTTTTACCCGGACGACCGACCCAGTACTAGAATGGACGACCCGACAAAACGAGAACCCAAAGAGGAAGAAGAGGAAGGGGAGAAAACGTCCTCCGTCCGGACAGACGACCACCCTCAATCTGAGGCGTCGGTCGTACATTCAGAGGAAGAGAGGTAGGGTCATGTCCATGACGACCCAATTCCTTAACATCATTATGATCTTATTTTCTGTGTTAAGTACGTCTGAAAGAGGACCCAGTTTGGTGATTGGATTTCCTCATAAAAGTGAGGAAATATAGGTAATAAAACAGTTTTTTTAATTTGTATTTTTGTATTTCGTACAACGTCTGGTCATTATAAAGGACCCGTCTCTCCTCCACGATATTTGGAACCATATCCACTCCTACCACTTGGTCGACCGGTTCTCCACACTTTGAAGAACCCACTCATCTTACACCAAAGTCTCAGAGCTCAAAGGTAATTAATTAGGGACCCGGACCTCCCATGGGTTTCTCGTTATTCGGACTGAGGAAAGGTGTCTGTCTGGTAAATGTGTTTGGTCCACCGGTTTCGTTCACCAAGTCCTCCTCGAAAAAGAGTGTGCAGGAGGTACTGTTAGTCAATTGTAGAGTAACGATCCAAGTTAGTATGTCTTGGGACGGACAAGACAAACCTGCGGGCCCGTTGGTTTGTACCAACATTTTTGGTCGAACCCTTGGACCTTCCTCCACTGTCCACTTCCTTGGACTAGACTTCACACACCCCTCTTGGTTTTGTCTCTTACCCACCGTCGAGAGAGAGGAGAAGAGATAACAGGTTAACGAATGAGATGGACGAGTTGTCCCCGAGTCCTCTCTGACGGAAAACATAGAAAAAGTCCCCTCCGTCACGTGCAGTCTGTGTCCTCGGTGTTGAAAATACCGGTGGTTCTTCTTACCGGACCCTTTACCGGTCTGAGGTGTTCTTCTCGTCACCTTCGTTGTACATGTCCGGGTCGGGCGAACCGTTCAGGGTGTGTCGCAGTGTGGACTGAGAGTCTTTGGTGTTCGAGAGTTACGGTTTAAGGACAATCTTCGTGAATAAAAATGATAAGATATATATGTGTGTCGAAGATCAGTATTTGTCAACGAATAAATACCTCACAATTACAACGGAAAGGAGAAATTTTTCAAGATATGTGACGGTTTTTATTTTATAGTGCGGTGTCTAGACGACTAAAGATGAGAGTTTTTATGATTCATTTTTTTCTCGACATGTGTTTTCCAGTGTATAATAAACTAAGGTAAATATGTTTACAGATCTTGTCCGTTTGGGTCTCTCTGTCTCTCGTCACCAACGACCCCACCCTTCCTTAATCCTTCATTGACGAATTGTATATCCCATATCCCAAAGAAAAGTCCAACTACTTTTACAAGTAGTTGTAATCTACTACCCACGGGTTGTGACACTGATGTGATTTTTTTGATGACTTGACTTGTGAGATTTACCGACTTTACACTTAAAAGAGATTCCACTTTTTTTTAGTGTTAAATTTTAAACATATATCCACAGATGTACTTCTAATTGTCAGTGAACTTTTAAAATTGCACTGTTTTATTAGGTACCATTATCCTCTTTCTTGTCACGAACCCCGTCCCCTCCACCCTGACTGGTTGTTCTCCGTGGTCTCTTACAAATCACACGATCCTTACAAGAACGAGAATAACACCACGACCATTTACTTGCTTACATATATATACATTTGTTTGTAAGTTTCTTGACGTTCTTGACGTGCACAGTCAAAGTACTTAAAAAGTCATTCATGTAATATGGAGTTTTGCAGACAAAATGGGGAATTTAATGGACACTCAACCCCAGTATCATTTCGGGACAACAACCTAGTATCATTATAGGACTTCTAAGTAGTATGACTATGCACCTACACAGTCCGTGACGACGTTTTTGTTCTGGGTCGTGTATCAGTAAGGTCCCTTCTCTGACCGAAATGAAGGTTAAGATTCGGTGACTCTACGTCGTCCAGCAGAAGAGAGTATAGGGGTGCACAGGGCGACTGTGGGTGTTTCCCTCTCCTCGCGAATAATTTGTTTTAGTTGTTGATCCTGGAAGGTTGACAGTTGTCGGGGTACTCCAAACCGAATGGTATAAACCATGGTCCTTGATGTGGTCATCCCCTTCGCCGACCCCGGACACATGAACACGATCACGATCCGACACGAAGGAGTCAGACCTTTCTTGTCGTCGAAGTTATATCAAAGTTGACATTTCGGAGAGTTCTCTTGATTTAGTGACGTTAGTAGGTCGTCCTTCCCGGGGGACTGTCTGGGTGATATCGTTGCCAGATCCCGTTAGGAACTCGTTTTGTGTACGACTGTTGACAGAAGGATTTCCAGTTCGACTTCGTACGTGTCATATTTATCTGGGATACACCTTAGAACGTAAATTTTATGTCTGTGTTTTAATAAAGTCATATATTATACTAATCTGTCTTTCTTCATTCCAACCTTACACACACATAGTCAGTTAGGACCGAATGTGTCACTCTTTTCCATCATGAACATGTCGTTGTCAAAGGGGTTGTTAGTGGTCAAGATATAGATTCTACTGTCCTAATGGCCTCTCGGTCCACCCAACCTCCAGACTAATATGTCGACCCCTGAGACCCTATGTTGTCGGCGACTCCAGCACCAGTGGCGACACGGACTACTATTTGTGGCCTCAATGTTGTCGGTTCCGTGACTTGAGATGTGGTTTGTAGGAGTGGGCCTTACGGGTTAGATCTCAGGCAGAAACACACACAGTCAAGAATTGGTGGATTAAGGGTCATTCATGAGAAATTGGATACTATAAGAGTAAATATATTAGGATGATCTTACACTATGTGTTTCAGTCTGTAAGACATACTACCGATTCTTCTTCCCCTTCTTCCAAAGGTGTAGACGAGACCCCAACTTTTATCTGAATTGACAGTGTGGAAACATTATGACCTTGTTTTTGATCTCGTTATCGAAAATTCTTACTGGGAAGATTAACTACAGACCTGTTCTCTGACGAGTGGACTTGAATGTACCCGTGGGTGTTAAGGCTTGTCGTGTCTCTCCCTTTTATGACTTAAGTTAAGTTCTTACTTGTGAGTACTACCGTATCAGAGATTCTCGAAACATAGTCAAGGACTATATGTATTCACAATCAGCGAGTCAGGACAGGCTTAAAACACTATGGTACCTGAGCTCTGGTGGTCCGAGGAGACAGGCACCTTAAGAGGTCCGTTCTTACGACCTCAACTCTTCGGTAAGGGAAGAGGTCCCTTAGAAGGACTGTGTCCCTAGTTTAGGTACAGAAGACGTAACGTCCACCGAAGAATGGTAGACTCGGTGGTCCCTTCGGGTGACGTGTTCGTTACGGTTATAGCGGGGTCTTCGAATCCATGTACCACTGTAGGGACTTTCACGGATTAGGGGGCAAAATGTCCCTTTACCGAGAGGATCTAAATAAACCTAGATTACTCTTGTAGATTGAGATACAGGAGTTGACATAAACGAATTTGTCCTCTATTTTTCTTATACTTTAGATAATGGACTACGTCTACTACGTAGCCTAAGATTAGGAGGTCGAACAACGACTATTTTGACAACCATTAGGACACTCATGACTTCTTCTCAGGTGGTAATTTCGACGGTAAGAACCTGTGTGAGACCTCTGGTCTTCAGTCTATTACCAGGTCAGATGGGTGGACTCGTATGACCCGTATCGGTAGAACCGGACCGACGTCCATTGACATCAGGTGTGACGGAGGAAGTGGTGAGACTCTGATGTTACAGTTTTCTTCTCCTTTGTGTCTGTCTGAATCACCTGTGACTCCAGAAGTTTACAGGAACGTCTCGAAGATTCCGTTCGTGTTAGTGTCTCGACTGAAGATACTTAGACCCGTGGTGGTGGTGTGATGGACCTCGTTTTTCTAGGAAGGGAAATGGACCCACCTACTGGTGACCCGTCGTCGTTACCGACATGATCGGTGCCTCTTCCGCGACTGGGACAATGGTAGACCATCCTGGTTCAGAGACTTTGGTGTTTTTAGGTTGGTACACTGAAATATGGTCATACGAAGGGATAGTGAATTGGGGTGCGATGGGTCTTTTGTCATTAGGTGACGTCTGAAATGACCTTCCAGAGGTTACGGTCGTTGTGGTGTAAAGTCTCACTCCTTCCCAAAGGTGTCCGTTTCGGGATTCACCCGTACACAGGGACATCATATCGACGAAAGAAAACATGAGAAGATAAATTATTCCACAGATGAACTACCCGTTACTATGATCTTTACCCTTTAAATGTAGTGATCTTACTTCGAGATGTATGTACTTCGACATAATCGTACGACAACACCTTCCTTTCTTAATAAAGGTCTACCCAAACGTGGTAAGACTTCGTCAAACGTATCGTGTATAAGAGTTGGGTAGATGGTTCAGACAAAACAGGACGAGAGTTCGAAAGACCGTTGACCATAACTCCTATCCTCCCTTATTCACGATTCTTCTGTTCACGTAGGAAGGGTCGGTTAATCCTTCCTAAGGTAGCGTCATGTCTCTTGTACCCGAAGCTCACGTCAACCGTCGCGTAAGAGCCTGTTCGTGCGTCTACGTCGCCAAACTTCAATCCCGTTACTTCGGTGAGTGAAAGACCGTGAAAAACGTTTTAGTTGGGGTTATCAAAACGGTAGCTAAAAGTTTCCTCCTACCTCTGAGACATCATAGACGTCGTCGACTCTTCGTAGGACGTCCTCTTACACTTCTTTTTGTTAAAACACTAAAAACAGTACGTTGACTTTTATAGATGGTGGATAGGATCAGTTTCTTTAAATTTTTTTTTTTTTTTTTTTCCGTTAAGTAATAATAGACACCTATACTTTAGTACTCTTTAAAATTTTTCGGGAGAAAGTTCCATAGATCATAATAATTTCCTCGGTCACGATCCAGTTAGATTTTCGTACTTTTTTCTGATTTGACACCGAGTCTGAAGTCAAGTCGGTCAATAGATGTCCATATGGGTACCATAAAAATGGTGAATGATTTCGGTAGCCGGATATTAAATCGTGACGTTATTGATAGTAATGAATTCAGAACTTGAAACCCGAGATTCTTGTAATCTGCATCCATCGTAGTGTTGACCTACTTGGTGTAAACGGAGAATAGAGTCAAAGAAAATTTTCCTTTCTCAGTTACTTGTAGAGTGGTAACGTCTTCTGTCGACGTGTTTGCGCTTCGGAGACAAGACGACCCAGACAAACAGAAATTACTCCGCTTACAATAACTGTCGATTCCTGCGCATCCCTCTGTCACGACAGTACTACCTTAGGTGGTGTCACACACCTCGATACAAAGCTTCATACTAACGACGTCCACTTGCTCTGTTTACTGTCTCTGTACGTAAAGATGGTGGTTACGGAAAGTTTCGTCTAAGTTCATGTTTGTTTGGGTAAAACCCTGCAAAGGTCATATAGACTGGGAACTTACGTCCCCCTACTCCCCCACGACTGGGGTGAGGGTGGTGCGTTATCTTGTAGACACATATTGAAATGTCGGTCGGGAGAGATGACCACCAAGGTGTAGGGGTCTGAGGCGGTCATTAATCACATCATGACACACACGAGCCAGCGAAGTCATCATAGATTGAGAGACGTCGGGGTACCTGACATCGGGTGGTCCGAGGAGTCAGGTACCCCCAAGAGGTCCATTCTTATGACGTCACCCAATGGTACGGGAGGAGGTCGCCTGGAAGGGTTGGGTTCCTGACTTGGGTCCTGAGGGTGTGACGTTCACCTAAGAAATGACAGACTCGGTGGTCCCTTCAGGTCACATCATGACATCGTAAGTAATTTTGTTTCTTTCTTTCTTTTAGTCGTATCTACGTGTACCAAGTTTGGGTAACAACAAATTCCCAGTTGGCGTATATAGAAAGTGAAACTGTAACTTTTCTTTAGGTTTTTAGTCAGAAATTGCTCTGTTAGACTTCGGTGACTGACGAGGAGTAATTTTTTCTCGTCCTCTTGTTTTTTGTAGGTTGCCTCTAGTCAAAGGTTGTATTGTCGGTTTTCTAACGTAAACGTGAATGATAGTGTTATCATTAGTTGTCTGACTTGACTAAGACACCAAGGTCCCCCGTGAAGGACAAGTCTCAGATGTTCTTTCCTTTCTTTTCTCCCTCTTAGTCATTAACTTCTGTTTGTTGTTTGGTTGTATTTATGTAAGTTTATGGTTTCAAAATTCATTTGCATCGACAATAAAAAAGAAAAAATTGGTAAACACCGATGAAATTTTGGAGTAATTAAAACTGTACTTAAAATTTACACCTTACGTTTTTGATCCGGTGACCTCCTGAAGTCTCCTGAAGTAGAGACATTTCATTCCGTCTATGTCTTACGTTTCGTCCTTTCGACTGAATTAAAACTTTTTATTTTCTTGAGAAACATAAGAACGTGAGTTGTCGTCCTAGATGATTTAGATTCCTTCCTCCAAATTTCTTTTATTGATGTATTGGATTCCATCTTCCAAATTCCTTTTATATATGCAATAACGAATTTATGGGGTCCGACATGAAAAGGAATCCAAGTGTCTGTTGGGTTAATCAGTTCAAAGTTATGTATAAGAGTTTGTCGGTTTAGACCCGAATGGTTTGAACAGACGAGGTGTAGCCTTCGTAAAATCAGAAAAGGACTTTAACAATTCCGTCGTGACCTTTTATTTTTCAAAATAGACAATAAGATAGAGTACCATCCGGTCCAAATGATCATTGTTACACCCAATCTCGTTCTCCCAGTGTCCGTTCAGGGTCACTCCTCGTTATTTTCGTCTTCCACTAGGATGCGTAACTTCTGTTTCCTCGTAATTGGATTTTTAAAGTGATATACTTACTGGGGATCTTTTTATGTAAGACTACACAAAACTTCATCTAAAGGTAAAAAGAGTTCGACCCCTTTTCAAAGTCAAGTGGGGGTTTGGAACGTCCTTCGGTGACCGTTTCAAGAGGGAATACAGTCTTTTCGTGATATATGATACATAGTGAGATATATGTGTTTATGTTACACTTACTTTAAGACAGATCTCGGGACGACCTGTACACTGTGGTTCATGAGAGTTTTACGGTTGTCGTTGTGGATGAAACACTGAAACCACTGTGAACGGGTGAATCCCAAAACGGGTACCTATGGTAAAGAATGGGCATTGTCTGGAATATATTGAGGGAATGTATTGCGCTCGTCCCGGTGTTTCCCAAAGCAATTGTTTCTCTGACGGTTTTCTACTCTCGCGATCTTAATTCTTTGGTATTTCATTTTGTTTGAATTTTAGAATTAACTTTGTGACCCGAATCTTAGACCAAGAATTTTAGAGAGTACAAACTCCCTCAGACAACAGATTATGGATGAGTCCTCCTGGGTTCTTTCAGTGTTTCATACTTTTAGTGGAGGACTATTTTCGACCATTAGTACATAAAATGAGTAAAAGAACAAACCTATCAGTTTGTTTATCTTTTGTTTTGTGAGGTTCTCAAACCAAACAGACCCTTCTTGTGCACGAATGGAACAATGTTTCGGTTAGAAGTTTGAATCCAGACCCTAACGATATTACGTAACGTTATACGAAAGGAACTTAGTGGTCGAAAAAGACATTTTTTTTTCTTCATTAATCAATAAGGGTAACACTCCTTGTACACAGGTAAAAGGGTCCCGTCTCGTGTGAAGCCTTTTTAGTCACGAGACCTTAATTTACCTGTTGTATGCCCCTCCTGGTTGGTGGCGGTGGATATGAGACGGGTAGGTTAGGAAGTCTATCCGTCATTCTCTTACCCTACGCCTCATTTCCATTTGCCTCAGTCCCTCACGACTCCTTCGACTGTGTGCGATATTTGCGACTGTACGTGGTCCGGCACAGAGGTCGTCTCTGTCTTCAGGATTGTAAGTCGTAACTGTCCGACGGACTCTCAACTGTTAGATCAAGTTTCTCGTCTTCTGTGTTGAGAGGGTCAAGACTCCAACAGAGGATGCAATCGGGAATCGTACCACAGGAACCCGAAGCGAAGTGACAAGGGGGTCAGGGTGTAGGAATACGTTTCACTTTCGGAAATGTAAAGGGGAAGTGGGTTTAAGGACGAAGTCCTACACAGGAAACCCCTGTTACTCTCCCTTTGGGTAAAAATTTCCCTTCGACCACTGTTAAAAGAGTCCTCTGTGATCAGACTTACGGTAGCTAAGATTTTTGTCGATTTACTCCAAAGAAGGACGGTTCACGTTGGTGCACTACAGGACTCACTGTCTACACAAAAAGTGACTTTATTCTACCATGAGAGAAGTTCTACTCATTGGTCCTCCGGTTACTTCAAAGAAGTCCCCCAATCCTTTTCACAGATTCACAAGTATATGGTGGAGTAGGAAGATCAGTTGACGCACTGATGTTCCCTAAAATAAAGTTTCCACTTTTAAGGCTCGACTTTGTCAAATGGTTCTCGTGTGGGTCGTAGACGGGGGTTTCTCGGAAGTAAAATTGTCCTTGTGGAAAAGACAAAAAAAAAAAAAAAGACCCCCCTCCCTTTCCCTCGCCCCACAAGACTGTGGCAGTCTTCCCTAAATTCATCCTCCAATCTATAGGTTTGAAAAATTTCCTCAGATTGGGGAGGTTTGTATGTATGACAACTCATTAAACCAAGAACGTTTAGGACCTTCTCAATTCTGTACGACACTTACAACAGAGACGTTATAGATTTCCGTTCTGACGTACAGACCGGTTCTCCCTTTCTCGACTTCCAGTAGGTGAGTGACACAACATATCTTCGTTTTTATTTCTTCGACCCTCTATTCAGTTGTCTAGTAGGGTGATTCTCCCTACACGACCAAACCCCGCTAAGGTTTGATAGTGACTCAGGGATTAGGATGACCGGAAAGTAAAGACCTCACTTAAACTTGACATTACTTTATCAATGTGTAATTGTGTCGAAACATATGTAATTTTAACACGGCGAAATTTCACAGAAAGTCCAAAGTTAAAGGGTCCTCAAAATTTGAGGGTTCAGTAAGACTATGTAGGTGATATAATTATTCTACGAAATTTTTCTACGACAGTACATTTTCGTTCGTCCAAGTGTACTTCGAACAAATACAGGACTTAAAATGATCCTACCACAGGTACCATACTTTACTTAATTCTAGATGGTAATATTCTAGTCCAACAGTGGAGACCCAATTCCTACACTCTCCGAATTTTTAGATTGTTCAGTTAGTTTTACTATAGGAGTAATCACTCAGAGTAATAATTACTATAATTCTAAGGTTTCTTATATTGAGAATAAATACTCACTGTTTAGTATTTTATGATGTCTCTTCGTTGTATTACTCAATTCGTTTGAAGGGTCTTACGTGAACCAATTCCGTAAGTTATGACACGAAACCTCAAGACCGTTTTTTACAATAAATACACGGTTCGTGGCTTGTAATAGAACTACTTGACATCTTGTTAAGTCAATTACGGTGTAGTTTCTTTAGTAGTTTCTAAACGAAACTTGTCTGACATTCTCCGTAAGAGTCCCTCTAATCCTACAATTACGGTGAGATTGATCTAATCTGTCGTCGTCCTGTGGTCGAGAATCCGATTAGAGTAGTCTGAATGACAAGTATGTAAGATGATCTAGAAATTTATCAAGAACTTCTGGGTATACTCGTCAATACGGAGATCCTCCGAACTCCAGAGGTTCAACTTTATTAATGAATGTTTTAAGGATGTCGTCTGAAGTTAATATAAGAGAAGTAACAGTTTAACTCTCAACCTATTAGATTCTACTGAGAGTTTCCTGTATTATTTGTCCTTATATTAGTCCCCTCCTTTCCCCCTTATAAGTTCTACAAGACTATTGATGGTCTGTTTATAAGTCATCAATTGTTCCGGTACAGTCCATCGGTACAAATTTCCGTCTCGTTTAAGACGTCACATTACACACCATGACACAAATAAGGTCATTGTAGTTAAAATTATATATGTTTCGGAAAAAAAAAAAATTTCAGTGAGGAAACCTTGTTTGGTGAGGAAGTTGGAAAAAAAAAATTAACATGTCTGAACAAGGTAAAAGTACTTATAGATCTGAACCACTCACTTCGTTGGACTAACCGAAGGTAGGTCGACCATCGTAGAACGTTCACTATTTTGAGGTGCTTCCGCTTTGGTGCCGAATGTGGATCTCTGTCGTAAGTCTATATCTGCCCTATGAGCACAATCAGTCAAGGAAATATTGTCCACTTAGAGAGAGGGTGACGAAGTTGTGACGCACTGTTTCGGTTAACCCTTCGTCGAAATGTTTACACTGAACTGAACCCCTAGAAGAACTATGAAACGGTACCGTTCCTTGGTTCGGCGGACTTGATTTACGGTAAGCTAAACTAAGGTGCGAATTTTTCATTGGTACGTTGGCTAATGTTTGTCAGTTTGTTCCTCAAATATGTAGTGATGAATGGCTTCCCTTTTTTTTCGGGGATTTTTGTTTCAAAAATTTTTCCAGGAGTCCACGAAAGATTGTAGCAAAAGTTTCTCAGTGTAAGGAATCGGTACCGTTTGGAAAGTAAGACTTAAGTACACGAACTTCTGACCCCTTATAGTCCTACAAGAAATCCCTGACTCCACCCTTACCCCTTCTCTTGGTCTTGTCGTCCTTGATTCGTTCGAGAGTGGACAAAAGGAAAAGTAGTCGGAGTGCAGGCGTCCGACTCCCGGAAGTTTCCTAAGGTAGTAAAGAGCTTAGACGTGTCCCAAAATGTGTAAATGACAATTTCGAAATCGGTGTTCGGTAAGGTGTGATTTCTCTCAAGTTTCTGATCCCTAATGTAGTTAAATTCGAATATAATGAATTCGAATTAACCGGTTCGAAAATTTGAAGATAGTAGTTTTACGTTAATCAGATTTTTATCTTGTTTTCTTCCCTACGAAGAGTATCTTTGACTACATGATATTATCGAGACTTTCGGAAGAAATGGACGACTACCCCCTAAAGGACTTCATGTCGATGAAATACAACACTCTGTGTCGGAACGAACACCACACGACTGGGAATTCGGAGGTGGGCGGGGGAATCCGATTAGAACAGGAAACAAGATTTCCTGGTCCCTCTTTTCTTTTTCTAAATTTTCTCCGTCTACTATACAGTAGTATGACACTTCATCTCAGAGACTTCCTCTGATTCTTTAGTTATCGGGGTTTTGTTCCTTGAGGGAATTCTCTTTGGAAAAAACGTGTTACAGAATTTCTTTACCAAAGGAATGTAAATGTAATTTTTTTTTTTTTTTTTTTGTTGGAACATTATAAGAATCCGAGGATCATTTAGTATCACTTGTACTTAACCCGGAATTCTTTCTGAAGATCGACGATTTGAATAATGGTTAAAGTTTAGTTTGGAAGTGACGTTTTCCGTTTTATGTAATTTTTTCTGTAGTCAGAGAGGTCGTTAGTATAGTCCGTCGTTATGAGAGTCCTTTTTGTGGTCCCTGTTTAAAAACTCTCTGAGAATCGCTGAAGGGGTAAAGTAATAATGTACATTTCCAACGTCCTAATATATTTTAGTCAGGAGTAATAAACCCCATCTAAACGCATGATTAATTTTAAGTAATATGAGGTTTACTTATGGTGAACGCGAAAGTTCCAGTAAACGTTTGTACACGTCTTATCATTTTTTAAACTCAACGGACTACGTGTACAAGGACCGTCTCATACGATACGAAACATAGTCGAAAGTATCACTTTTGTCTACAGGAAGAGGATCAGATAAATGACCGTCCATAAAGTGTAAAAACATGAAAAACAACCGCTAAAGTGACAAATTTTACCGAGAGGTCCACATCACGACTTCACGACAGATCACAGGTTACGATTACTTAGTTTCATACATAATTTATTCCGTGTAAATTTATCTTTATATGTGCTTTATTCCGATATATAAATAGACAAACACTTTTACGACACTGGTCTCCGAATGTCCTTAGATTCAAACATAAAGGGGATTCTCGTACTCAGTTATGAGGACCACCGAAACCTCTGATGGTGTTTATCCCTTATCTTCATAATTGTAGTTCGGTCTGGGTTAGTGGAGTTCGAGTACGAACCGTTGTATCAATGGCTTTTGAATTCAATGGTCTCATTGATTTCTGATTGATACTTATATCACTATGTCATTGTGTGTATCATTGTTTTAATTGATTTGTATCAATGAGATCCTCAACTATACAGTCACTCCCCTAATGTTTCCTGTTTATTACTAATTTCACTATTTGACTTCAAGTAAGTTCTCTTGTGATATTAAAATTTTACGAAAAATTTCCAGGGTTATACTCCTCCGAAGGGAGTATCGAGTCAACCATTTCTTAGACGGACGTTACGTCCTCTGGGTCCAAGTTAAGGACCCAGTTCTTCTAGGAGACCTCTTCCTTTACCGTTGGGTGTGGTCATAAGAGCGGACCTCTTAGGGTACCTGTCTCCTCGGACCCTCGGAGGTACCCTAGCATTCTCAGTCTGTGTTGAACCGTTGATTTGGTGGTGGCTTCTCGGGTTATTCGTTTAAAGGGTGTTTATAACGTGTTTAAACCCCTTAGAGTCTTTCGGATGAACCTTTTTGGACGGAAGAATACCATTCGTGAAGATCAAGGGGCTCTTCGGACTTTATTTGTTCTTAATGTTAGAACAAAGTAATGGTCGTCCATCCCGGGGGTCCCAGTCGATCCCGTACCGAGAGGGGTAACGGTGGGTGAAGACTTCCGAAGTTCCCGGTTTCCGAATTGTCTGAGTTCCCTTGTTGTGCTAGTTGTTCATTTGAAAGGAGTTGACTGAGGACGTCCTAAAGAAAATAGGGGATAAGATGTACGGATACCGATGACGATGGACTCGAGTCGAGACGGAAGGAAAATCGGAGATGGTGAGGGACTGAGATGGTAAGTTTGGAAGTGTCGAAAACAATGGTCCGTTTTTGAAGTCGTCGAAAAAAAATATGAATCGACCCGAAAGTTTCTAAGGTCGTCACCGGGGGTTTATGCGAAAAGAGGACGGTTTGTAGAGACTAAAGTCAGTTTAGTTCGATCAATCCCGGTCGTCACCGGGGGTTTATGTGAAAAGAGGACGGTTTGTAGAAACTAAAGTCAGTTTAGTTCGATCAATCCCGGTCAGGTGTGGAATAGGAGTCAAGAGGGGATAGGGAGTTCTTACTCGAGTTGATTGTCGAGGGACCTCGAGAAGGAATGGGAGGTGTTCATTGTTTCGAGGGAATTCTTCGCAGTTCAATGATAAGGTGTCTTGATGAAAGTTGTTCTGGAGAAGGTTGTGTAGGGAAAGATGAGACGTGACGGAAGTAATAGACAACTGAAGTCGCAAATACTCCCTCCTAGGTGCCAAGACGTCAAATTGTCATGTGTCACCTTGTTCACACAAAATCTTGTGTTTTTTTATGGGTGATAATTGAGTTTGTAGGGTAGAGTACAAAACAGTGAAGGTCGCAAAGTTTTCTGGTTCCGACACGTTTGAGTTATGTCGAGATTTTAAGTATCAGTCTGATAATGGAACTTATGGGGTTCTGTTATCTATGACCGTATTGCGATACTAAATATACCAAATATTTTATATAAAGTTTTGTAGTGTAAGTAAAATGTCTGTGACCGACCCGTCGGAGGGCTCAAGTTCCCAACCCCTATATGTATTCTTTAAGACGGACCCCTCCAGGCGCCACCGGGTTACCAATTCTTAGGTGGAAGGTTAAGTCCCCTGCACCCAAGCTAGGGACCGGACCCTTGATTCTAGGGTATACGACGTTTCGTCGATTCGGGCGCAGGTGTTGATCTGTCAAATTCTGAGACACGAAGGTTGGGTCCCCCGTGTCCGAGGTAGGGACCAACCCCTTGATTCTAGGGTTTACGGGTGTATCGTGTCGTTTTTTTCTCCCCCCGTACCCCCGTATAACCATCTTGTTGCTTGTACAAGTTTCAGCGGACGTCGTCTTCGGTTAACCACCTACCCCGACCTTCCTTACCACTTCCGGTCTCTATGGTTACCTTTGGTCCGTCACGGGTCATGTGGTTTCGGTATCAACCGGTCAGACTCTTCCCCCTTCGGTCCGAACAGTTTTCCGAAAGGTCTCCAAAGTTTGCCTATTATGTTAAAGGTTGTTTAGTTTCCTACGACTTAGTAATTTTACAAGATTACCTATATTAGAGTCACTTATTCACTGGTTAAGTTGTTTTTACATGACTGACGGAAGATCCTCAATAATAACTTTCTTATTTTTGACAAGGGACACCAAGACTTTTGACATATAACTAAGTTTCAGATCTATGTTTCTAATAGATACTCGATTCAACTCTCTTGTAGTGGGATTAATATCTTTCCATGAAGTGATCTATAATCAAACTTGATTTTTCTTGTGTTCTTTTATTGCCATCTTCGAGTCTCAGACAACGCGGATAACTACCGAGTAATCTTGTCAACCAGGGGGAATGTAGCGAGAGGCACTACCACTACCCTTCCGGCGCTTCGTACTACCAGAACGAGAGGGAGAGCAGTGACTACAGTACGGATATCAGTACAAGTGGTATCAGTGGTAGTCTTACCATCGGTAGAAGCCTAGCCAGTGACAAGGAAGAAAGTGCAAGAGAGACTAAATGTTACTTGTTTAACATTAAGTTTAGTGTGACCCGAAAAATATGGGAAACTAGGTGAGGGAGGTGAGGATTCTTAAGTAGAAATCCTTGTCTCTATTATGTACTTGAGGTGCTACTACAAGTGGTATCACAGAAGATTTTATCGTTTTTTGTTTTTGGGGGTTTGGACCGTTGTTAGTAAATTGAAGTCCTTCTTACCAAATTGTTGAGTGGCTTGTCATACAGTTGTGTGTTTGTCATAATGAATAATTTTATTCTACTAATATACGTATTTTTTCTTTTTTTCACGGTTTAATATACCCATCGTGTTGTAATGAAGATTTGTTTCAACTACGTATACCTTTCTTTACACTTTTTTTCGATGCGATGTTATAATTTGATGTTGACAGTCTTTGATAGACTCCGGTTCCCTACCATATATTAATACGGGGTTAACGGAGTAGAAATTTTACCCTTGTCATTGATGTAATGTACCAACATCACTCTAAACTTACTCAAGTAGAATCGGTACACGAGTTCTCACGGACCACTCGGGATACATTTGGGACCGGTTCTTAAGACTGATGTGCAGAGGTAGACAGAAACTCTTAATATCGACTGATTTGTCTAAAGTCTTATGATTTGACAAACTTATTTTGTGAGGAGGACTCTCTAAGAGTGTGAACCATATGAATAAAGTATTAAGATTGTTGAGGTATTTATCAACGACCAATGAGTGGAGACCTGACAGTATCAGAGCCATCAGCAGTATAGATAGTGGGGAGGCTAGTAGTGATCTAGAAAACATTAGACTCAGGGAGGCGGACGAAGACCTAAGTGCGAGTAGTGCCAGTAGGGACAGATACTACCTTGGCATAGAAGGTGACGCGAGGCAAGATGAGTGAGACGGTCCCTTCTTTTAAAAGGAAATAAGAATTTATTTAGTGTAAAACAGGAAGATCTTTTGTACCAACTTTTTTTAAATTAGGTGTAAAACCAAATATTCCATAGGTTTATCAAGTTACGTAGGGAATTTTAAATAGTGGTTTATTGTTGAATGTTAACTCTATCCAACAGACAGGTACAAATAGGACGTAAAGGGGTTCGGACACTAGATGTGTAGTGAGGAAAGTAGGGACTAAAGTCTAGAATGACTAGTTAAATTTATCCTTCTTACGTTAATGTCAACAAGGACAGTCCCTGACAAAGGTCCTGGGTGACGTCTATGGTTTTAGGTACCTACGAGTTCAACGTGTCATTCGGGAGACCATATGGGTCAGGACGTAGATGTCTAAGTTGGTTGGTGTCTAGTACATCATGACATAAATAACTTCTTTTAGACGGACATTCACCTGGACGTGTTAAGTTTAGACACAACAAATTCCCAGTTTACATAAGAGTAAAGTAAGTCAAAGTTTTCTTTTGTATAGGACTGAGTAGGTGAGACTTCCCATAAGAGTGATGACTCTTTACCTGGTGACTTGACCTACTCAATCAAAAAGAAAAAAAGGGACAATCCGTCAATTGGTTCAAGTTAACAATATTATTTATCGTAGTAGTCTCTTGTAATAAAGGATATTGTAGACTAAATAAAAACTAATGATCCGTGGTGACCCGAAATATCCTTTTAGATTATTGTTTTCCGAATTTGAGTAACCTGGTGTCTATGTTTTTCAAGAAAAAATTTTTTAATTAAATAAATAAAATTAACCTCTGATTAATGAAATATTATAACATAACCGAAACGGTATGTAACTGTACTTAGTCGGTACACATGTACACAAAGGGTAGGACTTGGGGGGAGGGTGGAGGGAGGGGTAGGGTAGGGAGTCCCAGTAGGGTCACGTGGTCGGGACTCGTGGGACAGAGTACGTAGTTTGGACCTGACCGCTAGACAAGGTGCATACTATTATATGTGCAAAGTTACGACAAGAGAGTTTAGTAGGGTGGGAGTGGAAGAGGGTGTCTCAGGTTTTGTGACAAGATATGTAGACACAGAGAAATGTTTGTCAAGAAACTATTTAACAAATGGTCTAAGTATTTTGAGACACATTCCTGTTTTATTTCCCTTCCGGAAAATCCCGTAGTAAATCTCATATGTTTAAATTATTTTTCTTCACTTACTATTGTTTATCAGGTCCCGTTAAAATGTTACATTTCATACACTTACTCTCTGGAATTTTGCCATTTACAAATAAACCTTGGTTTGTTACTGTAGTACATTGTACTTGTAAAGGGCTCAGGGTCACCCGGTACTCAAACTAGATAGTGACCCTGACCTAAGTTATAATTCCTCCGTCGACCGACTTATTCGTCTTCAACATACAAATTTAGTTTACCAAACTCACCCTCTGAGGTGTCTACTGTGTCCTCGGTTTACGAGAGTAGAATTAAGACAATTAAAAAGTCGTCAAAAAGAAAGAAGAAAAAATTATATTGAGTACCAGGTTTCGAAGAGTCGAGATATTAGACCTAGTAGAACAGTACCTCCCCTATTATTACTCTTGACCGGAAGTGACTGACGGAAGATGTCGGTCCATGACACGTTTCACTGTCCTGTTAAAGGATGAAAGACGGTCTCCGACAATTAGTGTGGTCCTTGGAAGTACTAGAGGATGAGGTGGTTCAGGAAGAAACGACTTAAGAAAGAATGGGAAGTCCGAAGTGGAATTCTCTTATGAAAGAGGTCCTTCGAAAGGACCGATAAGGGTTCTTTTGTGTCCAAGGATTGACAAGATTGTCCGGGGAGTTGAAGAAAATGGTGTCCTGTCAAGTGTGTCATAAAAGTGATAGAGTAATTTGGTACACGAATATGCTCGTTCATAGTACTTTCACGAGTGTCTTACGTACTGTGTTTTGTGTCTGAGTTTATAATCATACCATTTGTTAAAAGTTGTTTATCGAGTCAGGGGTACCTTTACAACTCTAGTTTCCGTACATGTCATTATTGAATGGCAAACAGACTTGGGTAACAAGATTACTTCTAGATCCTGTGACGAGGTTTTCCAAGTTTAAACGAAAAAAGATCTTCTGTTCTCTCTAGGCAACGACGTTTAGACCCTCTAGCGGTTTCAGGACAAAGTATCGACCCTGTGGTGACTCTGACCTTAAAGAAGTTTGGTAATTGTCACTACTAGATTCCAACTCCCCACCCCTGGCTGACAGTTGTAATTTTAGTTTGCTACCAAAACCATTGTTATTCGTATCGTCCTTCCGCTCGGCTCAATTTTTATAATCTAAGGTATAAGTTTGTGTTTGGGTATTTTCCTGCGTTCGTCTTCTACGGAAGGGACGAGGGTGACATCCTAATGTTTCGTTTTTCCCGTGTCGACGTTAGTCGAAGGACACAAGACTTAGTTTCGTTGAGGTTACCCCATCAACCCGGAATTTTGTAATTGGTTTCACAGAAATAATTAAGTTCTTCGTTTTGTTTTAAGTTTTTAATGAGTACTTTTTAAATTTTGGAAAGTCTTTCGGCTACGACCCGATTGACTTTTAGCTGAGGCAAATTGTCTTGCCGTCTAGGTTCCGATATAGTTTGTTCTCATTTGGAGGCATGCTGAATTAAGGGTCCATTGTTAGTAGTGGTGTCCAGGGACTCCGTCGGTTGGACCGGGGCGACGCGTGACTGCCACCATTTTGTAGTGTGTTGATCTGCCGGAAGCTACGAACGCTCCAGACTGTTTGATCAATGTCGGCAGGGACCGCGGACAAGATCCGTCCGCGACTTGCTTGTACACTTAATTATGTCCCTTGTCTTGGTAGTCCCTCCTTGTTCCCGGACCCGTCTTAGGGACGACGTCGGGGAGTTGCGGACCCGTGACGGGTCTGGGTGGAGGCACCCCTCAGCGCCCACTCTACCGCCGCGGTGTCTGACGCGCTGGCTGAGTCCGCAGGTCGAAAGAGAAGGACGAACGTGAACGCGGAGGGCTGGGGGTTCTCCAAGGGTCGGGGTCTGGTGGGAAGTGGCTTGTCGAAAGGCCTCTCTCAACTAAGTCCGCTTGGACGCCTCGATACCGGCGATCTCTGACAGTCCCGCGGGGACTCTTCATAGACTCCCTGTCTGCTGCTGAGGAACGAGTTGAACCGGACCCTCAACCTCTGTGCAGGGCCCACCCCGTGTGAGTGTCGAGGTTCTCTTCTCCCGGAGCCCGACCGGCCCTCTTGCGAGAGACTTTCGACTGTCGCGACCACCGCTCCTCCCCGCGCCGGGAGGTTACGGAGCCCATCGGGAAGCTCTAGGGCGATCCCGACTTGCCGGCGTCGAACGCCGACTGTCCCTCCGAGATGTCCCGGACGGTGTCGTCTTTCTTGGCGGTCAGTAATGCCCGCCGGCGGCGTGAATGGGGGTCCTTCCTGCCTTCATCGTCGTCATCGTCAAATACGGTTCCTTAAGGTTGTCCCATGCCGGCGAAGTGTTTTACCGCGGAGGCGGCTGCCGGCAGAGGATGGGTGTCATGGAGCGCGGATAGGGGAAGGGGGTGGTGTGCAACGGATTCCTCCGCCGGTTAGGCCCTTTCACAGACCGACGTGCTCCCGACGACCCTTGACACCAGCGATCCCGTCGTGCAGTGAATTGATGTCGGACACAGTTAAAGGATGCATAAAGGGAAAGAAGTTTTGGAGCCGGAACAGACGGAAAAGGTCTAGGCCTAATCTAGAGAATAGAAATAATTCGTATCATTAATAAACGGAAACGATGTACCCGGAATCATGTCAAACAAAAGTGACTGCGCTACATTTGGTAGTGTAAATTAGAATGAAATCTTCCTTGCTTCCAACTAGTGGAAAACGTAATAACTTACGATCTAAAATAATACTCCGACGTACGAAGTGTTTATAGATAAAGGTAGAAGTATTGGAAAACCCTACTGATAATTTGGGTAAAACGTTCATTCTTTTAACTGCAAAGACCATTACTTCTCCAAAGAACTTCCGTCAGAAGTCTTATAATAGAATAACCATTAGAAATCAGATTCCGTTCCTGTGCCCTTTCAATGAAAGGTCCCAATTATCTTGTCAACTTCCCGTGGTAGTTGAGTTATCTGTACTGAGACTCGTCCTGTATCACTTCCGGCCCCTCCGGACCGTACGACGTCAGGTCTGCTGACTCGTTGACTTGTTGTTAAAGTGTCAATGATTAACCGACAGACACATACGACACAAGTCAGTGCAAGTCAGTTGGGGTTCCTGACATCGGACGATCCGAGGAGACAGGTACCCTAAAAGGTCTGTTATGACCCCATCCAACGGTAGAGAAGGAGGTCCCATTGAAGGACTGGGTCCCTAGCTTGGGTACGGATGGACACAGAGGACGTAACGTCCACCTAAAAAATGGCGACTCGGTGACCCTTCTGTAGAGTTTTAATTGTGTCGGACCCTCAGTAGGTACTGAAAAAAAGGGAACGTGAGTTAGACAGTCGTTTAAAGACAACTGAGATGGAAATTTCTCGACGGAGTTTACTATCAGAGGATCAGTTTGGTAATAGTGACAGGAACAAAATCTTTGTCATCCAGTGTGATTTTCCAGTGTGATACCCAAGGTGTGATATCACCGCCTTGACCCTAAACTTAATCATTTAACCAAACTCAGGTACGGAAGTAGGTGATCTTACATTTGAGGTCTTCCCACTCCTGAAGAGAGACAAATCAAAATATAGGGGGTCACGGAGACGACGACGGTCCGTGTGCCATATGTGACTATTTATAAACAACTCACTTGTTTACTTAGGTGATGGTTTTAATTTTCACGTTGTAAACGTCGTCTTCGTCGTCTCTACGAAGTCGTTAAGCTCTCTATAAACCTGAGACTGAGTAGTCAGTTTACCACCATATGGATACATAGGTTAACTGTATTGAACGGGTGACCGTAAGAAATATCTATGTCAAATTCCCTTGACTGAAAATTCCAGTGTATATGTTTGACTTTTTGATCTGGTATTGTTACGTCTCCTTCCATAATTAATACCTTTTGGTTTGAATATGAGAAGAGAAAGACCCATTCTTCTTTAGAAAGTTCTTATTCATCTTCCTACCGTTTTCTCTAAAGTTTGGTCTTCGAAGTCTATATGATCCTTTAGAAAAAGGGTCTTTTTGTACAAAATTGATTCCGAATAGGAAGTTCCTGTAATTCACTGACTGTGACCTTTGAGAAACCTATTAATTTTTGTACGGAGTGAAACCGTCGTGTATATGATTTTAACCCTGCTATTTCTAATCGTACCGGGAACATGTTCCTACTGTGTGTTTAGACACTTCGCAAGGTATAAATTTTCTGCTTTTTTGGGGTTTTGTAGGGTACTCTTATCTACCTTTCCATCTTTAGTGACCTAAAGTCTTACCTATTGAAAAAAGAGAGAGAAGAGGACCGAGATAGAAGGATAGATAGATAGATGGAGGGATGGACGAAGGGATAGATAATAGATGGAAAACAAGGTCGACGATATTGTTTTACGACGTCTTACCAATTCAACATTTGTTGTCTTTTAAAAAAAGAATGTCAACACCTCCAACCCTTCAGGTCCTAGTTCCAAGGTCGTACAAACCCACTCTCGGGAGAAGATCCGACGTTTTAAGAACATAGAAGTGTACCACTGAAGACACCTTAAAGAAAATATTCACGTGATTAGGGTAATGCTGTCGACTATGGAGGTGGAAGTACTACATTAATGAAGGGTTTCAGAAGTGGATCGTTATGATAGTGGAAACCACAATCCACTATGACCACCACCACCCCTTGTGTTCGTAAGTCTGGTATCATGACGGATGTGTGTATCTGAAAAAATGTAAAAGTATTCATACATACATAGATATACATCGTAGGTTGTCCTACTGTAGTTCAATCTTCCTTTTGAATCAGACTGATCAAGTCCTTTTCGAACCTGGTCGAAGGTTTTTCACAAAACTGGATGAGTACTTCCAACCTGTCCCTCATTACTCTGTATAGTGTCTACGTGAGCACTGATAGTCAATCTGGTCTTCCCGAGAACCTCATGTAGACAGATCCCGACTTTCTAAGTTTACCGGGAAGAAGATTTTACGACGGGATCACCATCGTTCCGGGTCTTGATCCCCGAGAACTAGGACTTCGGTTACATGAGGACAAACAGAAGGAAAAACTTCCCCAGTTTTCTAATTCTCTTTCCCCAATAAGAACCTATGTCGTATCGTTTGATAAATTTAAGTGTAAATGACAACGATCTTTACAAATAAGGAACCATATAAGGAGGTAGAGGAATGGAGAGGGTGGGGAGTGCGAGTAGGACAGGTTTTTACGGGTATGGGGATGAGTCAAAAAAAAAAAAAAATTAGCTTGTGAGGAACCAGGAGGAAATACGTACGTCTGAGAGTAAACTGGTTTCCAACCGTTTTTGGTGTTCGGGACCCGGTTAAGACCGAACACTGGACAAAAACATTTATTTTCAAAATAACCTGGTGTCGGTTTTAGTAAACATAACGGACACCGACGAAAGAATGATATCATCTCGACTCAATCAACGTTGTCTTTAGGATACTGAATATTTCTGATTTTATGACTGAGAGACTGAGAAATGTCTCTTCAAATGTTTGGGGATGGAATATGTTAGTTCTACAAGGAAGTTTGTACGTCAAGAGAAGGATTCTTTGTAAGAAGGGGACTCTATGGACTCTTCACGTTAAGACTCATGGTATACGAGGGAATAATAAAAATTCAAAATTATCCAAGTGTTCTATATCGTCAGGAAAATTGATGTTTCTTAAAAAAATTTTTGGGAAAGGAAACCTTCGTTTAAGACACTTTACCATACTCACTATACCACCCGTTATTCCTTTCTAAACTTTCTCCCGTCTGTGAAGAAACCTCTTAGGATCGGTACCTCCCTTCCTCTTCGACCCCGTCACCGACGTCTCTTCACCGTATTAAGGATAATACAACCGTATTATTAAGGATAATACGGTCGAACGACACCACTAGTGTTACACACTTTGTGACTTGTGGGTCGTCTGTGAGTCTTTTTCTCCACAGTGTTGTGACGGAGGGGGCTGGTGGTTGTTTCAGTCTTCTCGTGAAGATTTCCAGATTACTCATTATTTGGGTGTATACCTTTATCCAAGTCGGAATCGTCAATGTTATTACTCTACGACAAAAGTGATTACTCTAATCTAGACTGTCATAAGTATATCCGGTCACAAGTTTCCAGGGACGTCGGTCAGGAGAGTGTGACTGTCATCCGTCACAAGGTCTCGAGTACTTTCGGGAACGACGGTAAAGTCGTAGTGGAGTTTACCCGGGTGTAGTTCCCTAAGAGGGGGCGGATGGTTATCAGGGTTCGGGGTGGGTAGAGACCCTCCTTTTAAATTGGTGGGGGGGTTTTTTTTTTAGTGTAACTTTTTTTCAAATAAATTTTTTCAAGATCGTCGTTCTTGTCATTGTTTTGTTTTTCTCTCTGTCTGTTTGTTTTGTTCTTCCTCCAACACAGGATACCCTGAACAGAGGTGAGAAATTAGCTCAAGAAATATGGCTCGTTTGTACTGAGAAGCGTGTCGTAGAGCCATTCAGAGTAACCTGACAGAGAACGAACAAGAAGGACCTCGAGGGTGTAACCCTGGGGAGTAGGCTGAAAGTCAGACATCTTGTTTCTGTTTGTAACTTCACCCGAGACATTTAATTAATCGAAGTCCCGACCAGAAATTGTAAAGACCTGATCATTCCTCTTGTTCTATGTTCTCTTAAAAATTTCTTACGAATTAATTATTTGTGAGTTCTACTTATTCTTCCTACCACTGTGGTACTGAAGTCCTAAGTTGTGGTCGTTATACTCTTCGGTTGGAGAATATGAACCGTAAAAGTCTGCCCCTGATTCTGTTGTGTTTTACCCGTCACAAGGGAGCATAGTGGAAAAGATAGAAGAAAAGAACTTTGTACTCCCCACTCCGGGAAGTACTCTTGGTCCTGATTATAGTACGAGGAGTTTGAAATCGGTAGTTTTTGGAGACTACTGTTAAGGAGAGACTCTACGGAAATATGGAAGATAACGACCAAGGACCAAGAAAAGTGGTTTAATAAGAAGTGAGAGTTTTCCGGACTAAGGGTACGATGGGGTACAGAAGGAGAAACATTGTTATTTTACTCGGGGTGAGGTTGAAGAGAGAGACGAAGGGTAGTGGTTAGTTTGACGTTTCTCGGATCGTACGGATCGATATTGGATCCTTATTTCTGACTGTCGGAAGAGTCGAGAGTTCAAGAAACGGTCACTACCTCTTTCGGGTGGATTATCCGACCCTGTATCAACACCCGGTGTCTTACTCTCCTTCGATCCATATGCGGTCCAAGTACTGTGGGGATTGTTCTACCTTTGGTAAAGTGGAGGAGGCGGCTTGGGTTAGGACCTACCGGTATAGGCTCCGGACGGGGGAAGGAGGTCGGTCACCGGACAACCTGTATCGGAGGAAACGACGATAACAGCTACGGAAGAAATGGTTATCCGAATGCTAGCGACGTTTTCTTCGTATGTATGATTCTAAGGTCACTATACGAACACTCAGGTTATTTTTGGAGACAGGAAAACTAAACCTGTACGGAGGAGAATTCTAATAATTTGTCAATTTTTTTTTTTTTTCGTATAATTTGTTATAGAAAGTCACGGACGAGAGATGCTTTGGTCGAAACAGGACCTATGTCTCTGATTCTGGACTGGGACAAGTACCCCTTCCTACACTCTTCCTATTATACAGTTGTCTACGAATATCGTGTAACTTCTCGAGTCGGTACCTACCCCGTCGTCATGTATAGATAATACCTTTACTTTTTTAGTGTTTGAACTTCCCCATAGTAGTGTTTACTCCTTAAGATTGTTTTCCCATATGGACTTGTCCAAGAGTTACTTACTACTCGAACACTCGATCTTTTTCGTACCCTCCTTTCCTCCTGTGTTCGTCCCTTTTCACTTTCTTATGTTGAACGGGTGTTCTCTTCGCCATCCTCGACTGGTTTCCGACGAACTAGGTCTGATACTTGTCGGTACTTGTATTACGATTTAGTACTGGAAAGGGGGTCTCCGTATAAGATAGGACCGATGATCAAGAAAGTGAATGGTTACTTCTCTGGACGAGTTTAAAGTGATCTAGTTGTGGAATGAATTTTAGTAAAGTATTGGAGCATGACGGGATGCTGTTTTAGAATCATTCCACAAGTTTCTCGTACCTGAAGTACTTGACCTGACTCGGTCGGAGTAGAGGAACAGTGAGTTGGTGTAAAAGGGTCATAAGTCGGGTAGTCCGATACATGTTGAAGAGTTTACGTAGTGCTGGAGAGAGAAAGTAGGTACTTTGTACGTCAAGGGACGTTGATTTTACGGGAAGGGAAGGAGTGGCCTAAAGACACAGACGGGATACTCTGTTTAATAGTGGCTTCGGAAGGAATCAGACACAAGTCTGTCGGTTTCTATTATAAATAGAATAGGGGGACTTATAAGAAACGTGAGCCACGTTATAGACATGTGTCACCGATAGTCTTTTAAAATATTGAGACCTGAGTTTTGAACCCTCGAGAGACTGGTATTTCTTCGTGTCATTCGATGTCTAATATATAGTGGTTGGTTGGTGAATAAGTCGTGAATACACCGTTGGGTAAGGTCATAAGAACAGGCCATTAAGGTATCTGTCTCCTTGGACCGGCCGATGTCAGGTATCCCAACGTTTCTCAGCCTGTACTGACTCACTGATTGTGTGTATGTACACTCTTACTTCCAAGGGACATCTTTTTCAGGTCCTCACACTGTAAGAATAGTCCAATTATTTCTCTATGTCGTAATGACTATTCTCCTTCCCAAGGGTTGGTGTCGGTGAGGTCGGGACCAAAACTCGTCGATTCGTCGGTTACTAAGAAAGCACATTTGTATATATGACGGACACAATTCTGTCCACCAGTTTTCCGACCCCACTTGGAGTACGAGTTTCTCAAGTCTTTCTTGGACGAGGGTTTTTGGAGTGACTCTAGTCTTTTTCCGTCGTTGTACCTCTTTCTCTAGTAATACGGACCTCGACATCCGACTCACTTCTCAAATATCAAATGGACAGTCAAAGGGACCTCATAAATTACGCAAAGGAAAGACCTCTTAGGTTTCTGACCTCGAAAAGGGACGCTAGTAAAGGAGAAAGAAATTTGGAAGGGACAACCATTCCTCTTCTTGTCTAGACTCTAAAGGTAGACTCCCCCACCCCCTCACCGTTTCAAAGTGAAATAAGACCCATAAAGGATATTGCTCTTCCCTTAAGTTGACCATTGAGGATCTTAGAGAGTGAAATTTGTAAGTACTCTTTCATCACCGAAGAGAATTGACCATTTAAACCCTTCTTGTCCAATAGAAGGGGAGAAGACTCCTTTTCTATCGGAGGTGTCTACCTAAGGATTGTTAGTGTATTCTGGGCAGTATCCGGTCATTTCGGACATCAACGGATTCACTCAGGCGGATTAACACACCAGATTTATCGTTCAGGTAAACCGAGAGTCTGATTCGATGAAGGAGGTTGAACCGAAAATTGGCATTTTCTACGATAAAGTCGTCGGGTTCGGTTGTAAGAAAGTAACTAAAATTTTCGACCCGTTCTTTCTCCTCACAATACACTGGATGGGTCTCTGGGATTGTAATGAAAACTTCCTTGGTTAAAATAATTTCATGTTAAATATTTAATTTTTTTACTTTGGTGAAATTGCATCAAACTACTCAAAACTCTTTACATGTGTGGTAGAAAACCCCGAAGAGGCAAGAACTAGAAGTCGGACGTATACAATGTGGTCTTTAGATTTTCTCGACCCCAGTTCCCTGACTCTACGGTGGTTTAGAATGGAGGGCAAGAGAGGAGAGGTCTATCCGATTGAGGACGAGTCTGACAAAATAGAAGGCCACCTAAAGGTCCAAAACGACTCTTCTCTTCCTCAAGAAACTCACATCCAGATGTTTTTCTCACCAGGCTCGTTACACAGATCCGGAGAAGACTATCGACACAATCCTGACGTCGAGAAAAGTGACCGGTTGAGAGGATTCACTAGTGACATGATACCTTCGTCGTTGGGGATTTAGAACGTAATTGGAGTGGTTACCCTTGGGTACAAGACTGTGTGTCTAATCAAGGTACAACACCGTGTTCCGTCTTAAAATAGGATGAAGAGGGACTTTGCATCTTCTGTGTTTGGACCAAAAATAGAGAAATAGGTTCCATTTTTACCCCCTCCCCTGAGACTTCTGTGGTGACTTCTTTTGGTTTATGGGTGTGCGAGACGGATGGCGGTGGTAGTGGTCGGTAGGACTGAGATCAGTAAGAGAGTGTGGGTCTCTCTTTGTGCTTTTCCCTGAGGTTCCTGTGTTTTGTTGTCTAACGAGACTCTCGGGGCATGAGGAACTCCCATGGGGTGAGGAGTGTACACCGAAGTGGTGTGTTACGGGAGACCTTATATATTCTTTGAATTCCACAGATGTACTTCTATACCGTCTTACACTGAGTGGAAAACTCTTTTGACGTGGGACAGTCTCGATCTACCTTGATCCATTTCGGTGGTTCATAGTCTCTTCATTTCCCGGAATAGACTTCTGGTTGATACTCCAATTATCATCTCGATTCTACTCTTTGGGTCGTTCACTCACAGGAAAAGGTACTGGGGACGAGGAGGACTGAAGTCGTGTCGGAGATAGGAACCACGAAGTTGGGGTCTGTATGACGAACGGAACACAGATATATGACGTCAAAAGACTTCGATCCGTGTCAGAATTACGTCTCGGTGAGTACTTGTTTTTCCACCTTTTTGTTGAGTAAAAAATTAATCTTACTAAATTAATCTCCTCGACCCCTTCTCTGTCTCACTCTTCCTGTCGTATTCGAAGAAAAATGACATTACGAGTTGTTACTGTCAGTTTCAAGTCTTCCGGTCCCGGGTAAGGGATTATGGAACACGTCTAGACTTTCGACGACCACAAACTAATTTTGAAGAAATAACCCTTTGACGGAAGACGTCTCGTCCGTTCGGTCAAATAAGGTCAGTCATTCAAACAGAAGAAGTAAGAGGAAGAACCAGTCGAGGAGGGCGACGCCCCCCACACGACACGCCCCGACACCTCCTCCCCAGACGAGGAGGAGGAGAAGGAGGAGTATCAGTGACAGAGGAGGTATAAGTGGGTCCTCCGGTTAGTCTCCCAAATGGTGGAATCCGACCTTCCTCTTCCGGTCCCTAATTGTGTTGGAGTTGGACATAAACCCCGCACAAAAGATCTATAAGACTATACCCGTAGAGTAAAGAAGAAAAACCAAACCTATTACTTGACCCAAGTTTTGTCCGGGTGACTGGTGTGACAAGTAGAAGGTCTACCTTCGTTGTACCGAACTCGAACTAAAAAGAGGAACGGGTGACTGTATTCGGTCTTTCCAAGGGAATCTTCACTGGAATCGTTATCTTCTCACTAGTCTTCCTTCTCTTTACCTTTGAGTGTATCGGGAGTTTCTTTCTCAAATTTTCAATGTTCAATGAAAATTTCTCCGTCTCTGTAACATTGGGTACCTCTTTTCTGTTGAAAGTAGGTCCCGTGTCTTTGGGGATATCGTTCTCTCTAAATCCGTTACCTGATTTTGATTGATTTCCTATTTGTGAGTCCATTTATCTAGGTCAAGGACTTATTCAATTTCTGTTTCCGTCCCAATCCTATCTGTAATGTCACTTGACTTAGTTGTTACATCTCGTCGTTTTTCATAAATAGTACTCAAATATCTTTTACAATTTATTACTATATACTAGTAACCGGATCGTAGTTTTATTGAAAACTAATGGAACTCTGATAGTGAAAATTCCGTAGATTTTTTGCCCATGGTCACAATCGGAACAAGTGAGACCGCCCGTTTACTATTTTTTCTGTATACGTACGTGAACTGTAAATTCTACAAAAGTACGTCGTAGTTTTTCATCTTTTGTAATCCCGGTCCTTTTGTACAAAGGAACCAGTAAATCTTCTCTTCTTAATTGCTTTAGTTCTAAGATTGAATTTTTACCGACCGTAAGAGACCAGACCATCCTTGCCGTGTTCCATCTCTCTTTTTCCTGTCTATTGCCAGAGACTCAGAGTTCCTTGTGAGGATGATTGTCTGTCCTTTTACGTGGAGTACAAATGTGAGTTCTCCTCAGGAACGGACACTCTGTGTCTCTTGATGTCCTGGTTATTATGGCTTCACTCAGTAGTTGGAAACTTGGAAGAAAGGGTAAGCGTTAGTCGGGGTCGGGATCGGGTCGTGTAGTCGAATCGGAATGACCACCTCCTGAGAGAAGGAAGAAGTGTCACCCTCCGTCTCCGAAGAATTTGTGTAGAAGCCCCCCTCGACAGGGGAGTGACCGTAAAAGGACTTTGACTAGTTTTATGGTCCATTAAAAATATACTATGAGTATTTTCGACCCAAATCTCAAGTGGACAACTTTACTCAGACTAAAAGGTTTGGAGAATTAAACACTTTATAGACACTATAATGATATCACTAAGGTTTTATTTTTTTCCAAATTTGTGTAGGGTAAATCATATATAACTCACTAATGGGATACAGTCCATGGTCTACCATGTAAATACATGTAATAGAGAAAGTCGGAAATGATGTTAAGATAGATCTTTCTATATATGTAAATCACACGTGACACCGCTTTTCTTTCGTCCCAAGGGTACGGGAGAATGGGCGCACTGAGGAGCCAGAAAAAAGAGGAACGACAGAGAAAAACTACAAAGGAAGAACGATGAACTGAAAGGAACTGGCGACCCAAAGAAGAGGAACTATAGAAGAAGGAGTCCCCTGGGTCCTAGGACCCCATGTATCTGAAGAACGACGTTTTGTCAATTCAGATATCTTGTAAAGTGAAAGGGTCTTTAAGGTGCAGATTCGTCGTGTCAAGAGGAGACTCCCTTTCTTTGTCGAAAGAGAGAGAACGGAATCTCCTTTTGTATAGTTTGTTGGATTTTTGGGTGAGGTCCCCAGTTTTCCATCGGTCTGGTGAGTGACGGGTAAAAAGGGTTCTCGTCGTGACAAGAGTGGACATTACAGTGTTCCGTAACTAAAAAGATATATACGTTGTCAATTGTACTTCTAATGGTATAAATTTTGGGTGGATGTATTAATGTTGAGTTATATTTTGGCCCTGTAAATTTTTGTGGTTTTGTTTTGTTTTGTTTTGTATGTGTGGTTTTATTTCTGAAGGAAATACCAGGTCATCAATTCTTAGACGGACGGTTACGTCCCCTGTTTCCAAGTTAAGAACCGAATTCTTCTAGGGTGTACGACACCTCGTTGATTTAGGTACGCGGTGTTGATGATTCGGGTACTAGATGTCGGACACTCGACGTTGACGACTTCGGGGTACGGATCTCGGATGCGAGCCGTTGTTCTCTTCGGTGACGTTACTCTTCGGGTGAGCGACGTTGCTTCGCATCAGGGGTGAGTGTTGATCTCTTTTCGAGCGCATCGGTACTCCTGGGTCGTGTAGGTGTTTATTTAGTTAGTTAGAATTTTTTTTATATATATATTTTCTTACTAAATGGTTTATTGTTTCGGGGTTTGAGTGGACACATAACCCCAGTATTATTCAAGGACGGTTCCCTAGTATTATCATCGGTCATCGTCTTAGTATATACATCGTCAGTCTACTTCGATCTCCCTTATTTTGGTCTCGGTCACAATCGGGGACAGGTTTCTTCGGGAACGACCCCTGAGCAGTTCTTGTTAGATTCTTCCTCCGACCGGTTGACTTTTGGACATCTACCTCGAGAGACTCACTCGTGGGGAACAGAGAACGGTTGAAACACTGGTAGTTCTAAAGTTAATTACCCGTTAGTTTGATCTTTCTTGTTATTTTTATTCTGTTTCCAATGAGTGTGACAACAGGAACAGCTAAATGTAGCCTTCTGGTCAGACTTAAAGACGGTGGAGGGGCGGATAGAGCCTTTATAAAAAATGGGATAGTGTCTTTTTGTTCAATTTTAATACCTTGAAGCCTATCGGTAAATGGAATTGTTAGTCGGTAATCTCTCTTGACTTCCAGTGAAAAAGTCAGTGAACTCCTAGAATTGTTTCGTGAGGGGTTGACGACTTCGGATGGACTATCGTCACGTATACCAGTCTTACCAGGGGTCTTAGTAAAGACGTTGTTTGTTGTGTTGTACAGAACTCGGACGATGGCTTTCGGTGGACTCCCCACGGGTTGGGATTGTCTAGACGACTCTTTGAGATAAGGGGGGCACTGTGTCTTTCCTTAGTTGGGTCTATCGTCCAGACCACTACGTCTCTAAGGACTTCCCTCTTCGTCGCCCTGAGGACATATTGATAGACGACCTTCTTTTGTCGTTAACTCAACTCCCATGGTCTCGTCTCGACTAGGGAGGGACATTCGGACGGAGAGACTACGACGGTGAAGGGTCAATGGTGAAGACCCAGTTCTACTCACTTCCTCATTTCTTATTCTAAAGGGTCGTGATACCCCCATACTTGTCTCAGTTCTGTCGTAAAAGAATCCTAAAGTCCCTCGTTCCTATAAAACGTTAAACAAACGTATAGGTTCCGACATGGTAGTGAACCCCGGGTTTCTCTGGTCTCTCAATTCTCCCCTTTTTTTTATTCATGAGTCATGATGATAAATTTTCCTTTTTTTTTTAGATGTCTTTCTTGTTCCGTTCGGTATCTTTTTCTTTTATATGTACACTTAGACTCCGTTGAATGTGACCCTTTCGGACGAAATGGTAGACATAGAGGTCAGTCTCCATTCTCGACGGAGGGTTTGTAGACTCACCCCATTGTGTTTCCTCAGGGTAGGGAGACGAAATGGAAGCAAAAGGTCACCGGTCCAAATGTCGATGGTAAAAGGGTCGTTACGATTTACCACCTAGTTCCAAGACGTTCTAAAAGTGATGAGCTTCTCGAAGGACCCCTTTGTTTCTGAGTAAACTTGGGTCTCTTTCTTTTCCTGTACAGGATACTTTCTTTTGACTTGTACCTAAAAGGAAGAGTTTTTTTTTTTGTTTTTGAAATAATTTGTAATACAAGACCAGTAGTAATATTGTGATTCTCGTGTGACCGTTTTTATTCGTTGGGAATTACTTCGCGACTAGTCTTATTACCAGTCACATCGGTAGTCAAGAATCATAGTTAAAGTTTTCAAGTTTAGGAGAAGAAAATCAGACGTTGACAGTGACGTAGTCTAGGTCAAATGTTTCAGAGAACACTAAAAAAACTCACGTTTTGTATTAAAAGTAACGATGAGAGCGTAATGAATGTACCTTTTCCCGGGGTGTTGATCTTTAAGTTTCGTGTTCTTAGATAATTTCGTTGTGAAACTCCTTTTTCTCACTTACAAGACAATGGTAGTTTGTATTTTGACACTAACCAGTTTTACTAAAATTCTTTAATCTTTTAAGTTGTTTTAGAACTTTTCCAAGTCATGAGTCTAAAAGGTTCACTGATTCGACAGTGAAATAAAATTGACCTTTTACTTTACGGTGGTCTATTCTTTATCTGGACCTTTCGGTGAGTAAGGTTGAAAGATCCCGTCAGTGAAGTGGCTTACTCGGTTTCTTATTGTCCCCAATACCACGGTTCACCGTGTACTGTTAAAATTCCCAGTTCAGGAAGGTTGGAAGAACTCCAAAGGTATGCGTCAACAAGGATCCGGTAGGACCCCACTTTCCTCTCCCACTCCCCAGATCCCCTACCCCCACTACCTGTTGACGTTGAGTGACGCACCCTCAGGTCCAGTTATTTCGGTATCCACACCGGGTACACGGGACAAGACAAGAACTACTATGCCTACAACCGTCATCATTCCGCCTGTATCCCGAGGTCGTGAAGGTGATAGTGGAGGCCACCTCACCTTGCTATCTACGCAAAATCGTACTAACGACTTTTTTGGTTCGTGTTTACCCTCTCCTCTTTCCTTTCTCTCTTTCCAAATGTTAAAACTTCAGAAGTCTCAAACTACATAAAAAAAAAATATGACGTCTACAATGGGACGAGATGGTTCCCACTAAGATATTGTCTTACAATCAATTTATGAAGTGTGAAAAGAAGTGTTATGAATCTTTAGATTTCAATACGGAACGATGTAAACTTATCTTTGAACGATCAACCTCCTATGTCTAAGACTGTCGCTCCGGACGTTTTTTGTTATCACAGATGTTAGTCCAACTCGACAAAATGATTCCACATCCTTCAGTGTCATGTCCAGTAGATACGGGGTTGGCACCACCAGTGTCTGACCATGTACGGGACTGTTTGGTGAATGAAAACGAAAGGGGTAGGACCGCACAGAGGGGTCTGGTACCGAGGAAGAGAGCCAGAGAAGCCTTCCACTTAGGAAGGGAAGCTCCTCCGTCTATGGAAAGACTAAGAGAGAAAACTACAGGGTTCGCACCAAGAACAGGAAGAAGGGAGAAGAACCCAAGTCTAAGGAATAGTCGACTGGAACTCCCAACCGACCGAACAAAAAGACTATCACGACCATACCTACAAAAGACTCCGACTCCCATCCAATGATTAAGAACGAATCGAAGACAGTAATCTGCTTGTCTTTATCTTTTTCTTAGAGGTTGTCCAAAATTAGGGGGTTTGTGATGAGAACACCAAGGAGGAATGAACGGTTGTTTATGAGTGTAATCTTACAAAAATAAAACCCCAAAAAACCGGTGTCACTCGTTGTACACCCTAGAATAAAGGGACTGGTCCCTAACTTGGACACGGGGACCGTCACCTTCGAGTCTCAGAATCGGTGATATGACGGTCCCTTGACCGAATATAGGACGTTCGACATACCGAACGTCCTAGAATCAAGGGATGGGTCCCTGACTTGGACCTGGTACTGTCATTTTCACGGCTCAGAATCGGTAACCAGGTGGTCTCTTAAGGGACTTTATAAAAATTTTAATTTTTTTTTTTTTTTTTTGGATGTTTTTTCAGGAGACTGTTTGAAATTCGTCTTTCCGATTGTTCTGTCATTTGTCTTGTCAAATGTCGTCATTGATTCATAAATTTCTTAAATTAGAATACTCACTCAAAAAAATTAGTGAAGGAGTTGTAAATTTAGAAAGTCTCTGGGACCTGAAAATGATAATATTGATGACTATTCTTGTCTAGACTCCTTTTTTCATAATTTGTATACCAGAAAGGTCCTCAAACGATCTTTGTAAATACAGTTTACACGATACGGGTCCTCAAAAAGGTCACAATACCATGATTTTATCGACGGGTTTAAGACATTCTGATCTGTGGGGTCAGAGGACGTTTTCTTTCTTCTCTGGATGGACATGTTCCGAGTAAATGTACGGTTTTTGACATTGTCCATTTGCAGGAAGTTCTATATTTACTAAGTAAAGTTTAGAGAAAGATATAGTCCTATTACACGGGTCAACTAACCCCCGTAAAAAAAAAAATTGCCAATTAAGTAAGAATTCCCTTCAGTACACCGAGTTTTTCTGTAAGATACCCTCGTCACATCTCTAATGAATTGTCACCACTGTCCGCTGATCACTTACGGACGGTGCATACAAAGATCGAATTTCAACAAAGTTGGTAGAATCACCATACCACGAGTTCCCAAAGATGTTGGGTAAATAAGTAAACAATCTTGTCTGACTTTTCTACTGAAAGACCTCCCTTTCGTGTTAAAACGTATTGACCTCATTATGTCGTTCGATTTTTAGAGAGTGGACAGCTATCCTTTCAATAAATGAGTGGAAGGGTGCACGACCAAACCTGAGATCTCGAATATGTCGGAGGGGCGTTTATAAAAGTCTTGTGGACGAAGTATCGGGAGTAAACTCTCGTCTTAGAGGTGATGTCCGGTTTTCGGGTCGATCTTGTAAGGAACCTCCGTGTGATTTCAGATTGGAACCTTGTTTGTTTAGAAGATCTTCTGATGGTCCTAGGGTCGTGACTTGACATAAAATGACAGTCCATGATCGAAAGGAATGTCCTATTATAGTCTTTCTCCGTACATTGTCAGTAACAATATCCTGATGACAATATTTACGGAAACTACCTGAGAATTCCGACAAATGGATCTCCAAGAGTCCTCTTTAACTGAAATTTTAGTTCAGTGACTCTTCGACCATCCAAATAGTGAGATTATTATTGTGTATGGGAGTTAGGACTAAAACAGGACAAATATGAAAATGACAATGAAATTCCTTACACAAACACAATTCTAGGAGTTTACAAATCTTACATTTACTCTTTCGTTATTGTTATCGTTTGTCAGGGGTTATTGAAGTTTCTTCATCCCCACCTCCCCAGTGTCCCTGCTTACGGTACATCTGAGAAGGAGTTGGATTATGGGAATTTGACATTGTTATAGGATTCATTGTTATGACGACTGGATACCAGTCGACGGGTCCGATTCATCGGGTATTAGGTAGAGGACGGGAACCGCCTTGAGACTCTGGGTTTTGATAAATGATTGTCCAGTGTGTTTCAATCGATAGTGTGTCGTGAAAATTCTCAAAATGTCTACTTGAACATAAATCCCTACTACTGAGAAATTTCGGTTCCTTTCGTCCTTTAAACAGTACAAGTCACATGTTTTATTATTGATGGTGGAGACGGAGATGGTGGTGAGTGGAAGGGAACCCGTGAACGTCTTACTTGTACTTCTAGCCACAGGTGGTCACGACCGGAATGTGACGTGTCCCTTTCTTTTATTAAGTTAAACTGGTTTTTTTTTTTTAAAAAAAAAATCGGAATATATATATTGTGTCACTGTTGACGGTTTTTACTTTCTTTATTCGGTATAGGGTCTAAGGACATTTTGGATTGGTAAGACTATAGGGGGTGAGTAGTCTCGACCGTGTCTTAGGCCACTCGACGATAGACTCTCGACGGAGATTGCCATAGACCGACCTGGAAACTCGTCGGGTTTACGGAAACGAGACCTGTTTCTAAAGAGGGCCTTCATTTGAATTGATTCCTTTTACCTGATAATTCACCAAATATCCTCTAAGACAGGATTCCGACACTGATGAGTCGGACGTGGGTTTTTAGACTAGGACTTGACCAATACTACCGGGCTAAATCCGAACCGACCTTGGTTCTTCTTAAGTCACTAGTTAAGGAAAGAGTTTATGACTAAAATTTTTCCCGTACCTTCCTTCTTCTTCTAAGTGTCCATCGTGGAGACCATCGACAAGACTCCTGTAACTTTCACAATGTCTCGTAAATGTAACATAATAGATGATATGCATTAGATCTCTACTAAATATAGTCCCTTACACGGATCCAATATACGTTTATGTTTTAGTAAAATATGTTCCCTGAACTCGTAGACACCTAAAACTATGGTTTTATATCCCTTAGATAGGGGATATCTATGACACCCTTCTAGTATGTCGTCTCGAAATTCACCCCCTCAATACTAGGATTGGATCCATCGATATCAAATCTGTGGTATTTTAACTAGTCAAAATTCACAAGATAAGTTCCTAAAGATCATGTAGATATATATCGTTCTAGTAGTGGTTTTAAATTGAAATCTTGTAAAAGAAGTAGGGGGTTTCTTTTTGGATCACGTCAGTAGAAGGTAAGAATGGAAGTCAGGGTGTCTTAACTAGAAGACACAGACCGTATCATAAAAATTCAAGTAAGTACGACGTCGTGACGAGTCATGAAGTAAAGAAAAATAACGGTTTATCATAAGGTGACATACCGATATGATGTAAATCAAATAGGTAAACGGTCGACTACTCGTAATTCCGACAAAGGTGAAGAACCGATAATACTGATGATGACGATACTTAAAAAAAGTCTTCAGTCACATAAAGTGTAGTCCGGTTTCTAGGGTATACGTCCTGACCGTCAAGTTAGGAAGGTCTCTTCGTGTCTTTAATGTTTTATGGGGACTTTATCGATTTTCTCACCGGACTATAAAATCCCCTGTTAGATTGGTTCGGTAAGACGAGAAAGTTCGTTGTAGGAACCGTTGTCAACGTATTAAGACTGTAGTCTATGGTTGTAGAAAAAAAAAAAACGACGAATTGTCTTTTGTCTCAAGTTTTTAAAGAGAAATTACGATCGAGGGAGGTCGAGACTAATATTTTTTTAGTGAGTATTAAGGTTCTACATCTCTGTTAGTGATGTATTTGCGTTTTACAAGAGTTTCAAGATTACCGGAAAAACGTCTTTACCTTTTCTAGTAGAAGTTTAAATATCCTTTCACATTTCTCTGTGACTCATCGGTTCTGTTACTTTTCCTTGTTTTGACTTCCTGAGTGTGAAACGTTGACGGTTTTGAATGATGTCTCGACGTTGTTAGTTTTGTTACACCATGACCGTACTCTTGTCTATATACCTAGTTGTCTTATTTTGACTCTCAGATACATTGATTTAGATATGTAGATACCCGTTTAATAAAGGTTGTTCTCGTGGTCTTGATAAGTTACCCCTTTATTATCAATTAAGTTATTTACCAAGTGTCTTTTGACTTATAGGTGTAAGGTTTCTTCTACCTGGGAATTGAGTATAGGACTTGTTTTTAATTGAGTTTTATCTAGTTTCCAGGTTTATATAAATTTTCTGTTTTGATAGTTTAAGAATCTTCTTTTGTATTCCTATGTAGAAGTTCTGGAACCGAAATCGTTATGAAAGTACTATGGTTTCCCGTTCGTTGTCTTCTTTTTTTTTTTTTTGTCTATTTTACCTAAAATAGTTTTAATTTTGAGACATACAGTTTCCTATGATAGTTCTTTCATTGTGTGTCATTGTTGTATATCTTACCATCTTTTATAAACGTTTAGGGGATAGACTGGACCCAAACTAAGGACCCGGACCTTCTAGGGGACCTCTTCCTTTACCGTTGGGTAAGGTCATAAGAACGGACCTCCTAGGGTTCCTGTCTCCTCGGACCACCCGATATCAGTTACCCCAGTGTTCTCAGTCCGTGTTGAGTCACTGGATTTAGTGGTATAGACTATTTCCTAATTGTAGGTCTTATATATTTCTTGAGAATGTCGGAAAAAAACCACCCCCGCCCTGGAAAAAATTAGACGTGTCAAATACCGAGTATTCAAGGGACTGGTCCCCGACTTAAACCCAATGGTGTCACTTTCACGACTCAGGATTGGTGACCTGGTGGTCCCTTAACGGTTCTTCTTGGGAATGTTGAATTTTTTTTCTGTTTGTTGGATGAATTTTTACCCGTCTTCTGGATTTATGTGTAAAAGGGGTTTTTCTATGTGTTCACCGTTGTTTGTGTTCTTTTCTACGAGTTGTAGTGATTAGTAATCCCTTGACGTTTAGTCATAGTGCTAGTACTTCTACTTTATGATAAAGTGTGGGTGATGATGATGATGATTCAGTGAAGTCAGCACAGGCTGAGACACGCTGGGGTATCTGCCGTCGGGTGGTCCGAGGGGACAGGGACCCTAAGAGTTCCGTTCTTATGACCTCACCCAACGGTAAAGGAAGAGGTTACATACTTTGACTTTTCACTTTCGCTTCAGCGAGTCAGCACAGGCTGGGAGTCGCTGGGGTACCTGACGTCGGAAGGTCCGAAGAGTCAGGTACCCTAAAAGGCCCGTTCTCATGACCTCACCCCACGGTGACGGAAGAGGTAGTGTGGGTGATCACCAACAATTTGTCAAACTACCGATGATGGTTTTTTTTTCCGTCCCCCCTCCCCGCCAAACTCCCCCTTCTTTTATTTACAACCGTTCCTACACCTTTTTGACCTTGGGTATTCTGTGACAACTACCCTTACAATTGACACGTCGACGAAAGACACTTTTTTTCAAATCGTCGAGGAGTTTCTCAATTTTGTACTTTCATGATATACTGGGTTGTTAAGATGAGAACCCGTATTTGGGTTTTCTTGACTTTTGTCCGAAAGTTTGTTTTTGAACAAGGATTTATAAGTACCATAAGAATAACAGTTATCGGTTCTTTACCTCTGTTACGTTTACAGGTAACGGACTACTTATTTGTTTTGCACCGTACAGGTAAATAATAAGTCGGTATTTTTATTTACTTTATGACTATGTGTGAGATTGTGTCTACTTGGGACTTTTGTGCCATTCACTTTCTTCCGTCTGTTTTCCAGTGTATTATGTACCAAGATGAATACACTTTACAAGTCTTATCCGTGTAAGTGTCTCTATGTTTGTCTTATCACCAAAGGTCTTTGAGTTACTTTCCCCTTACCCCTTACTGACAAATTATCTATATCCCAAAGGAAGTTCCACTTCTTTTTCAAGATCTTAATCACAACCACTAACGTGAAGTGACACTTTCATGACTTTCGATGACTTAATGTACGAAATTTTACCAATTTTGTCGTTTGATAAATTTTTTATTAATTTACAGAAAGAAAGATTTAACTGTCGAATGCCATATATAGGTACTTGATAATTACGAAACCACTTACTGTTGATATAGATAAATTTAACATAAAGTTTTACAGTTCGATTTCGGTAATGAATTAGAATAGTTCAAGATGTTATAAAAATCACTTAGAACCAAGTCTTTGAAATGTCTGAAAAGTTTGAATGAAAACTTTGATTATCGGGCTACTTTTTACTATTTTACATATAAGTGTGAGTAAACGTTAGTTTGACCTGTAGATTTTTCTCATATTGGATTTTAGAAATTTATATAGTAAGTTCTTCTTATACTTCAATTTGTCTCCTGTTTATTATGCAATGGACTTCAAGATATAGGAACCTTTGGGGACTTATAGGTTTTTTTTTTTTAAGTATGGAGAGTGTCTAGGTCGGAGACATATATCTAAAAAAACTTCATAATCATTTAGGAGAAATTGGTGAGGGTCCTTTCCATTGACCCCCATCCGAAATTTAGTTCCCTGACAGAAAGAAAGTCAAGTTTTAGTTGTTTTTGTACCGTATACAGGGACCCTTTTTTCCAGAGGTGGATGTCCGGAACTTTGGAGATACCGGTATCCGTCATCGACCCTACTGGAACGGGACTGGAGGTCAAGTAAACTTCACTTGGTTCTTTCTTGAAACGGGAACCGTTACATATTACGTGGTCCGTCGTAAGGACCTTTGTGCCTCCTTGATACTGCGACCTAGGAATGAAGATTTCTCTTCTTAAGACCCGTGAGTGGGTGAACGTCATGGTTTTTAGGTCCGAACCATGTATGAGCTCACACTGGAGAAACAGTACCTAGTAATCTCAAGGGACACTTCTGTTTCTGTCTCGGTAGTTGTAATTGGGAACCTCTTCACTTCTCTGTCCTTCCGTGTTCTCTCGGAAAGGTCAGGGGGTTCGACTTTGTAAAATGTTTCTCACTCGAATAAGTACCTGTTTTCCTTTACCGACAATATTCGGTGTCAGAACCCCGTCACAGACGACCGTCTCGTTCGAATTCGAATCCCTTTCCCTTACCCTCTTCCACTCTAGCCAGAAGGTCGGAACCGAGGACACCCAACCCCCGTGACAGAAAGAAAAATATAAGGAGGTCTCCAGTATGTTAGGGTCGTTCAGGAGGTGGACCGATCCCTCGATCGTGTGACAGTTCTTCGTTTGAGGAAGGACGAGTCGTGTCTCCGTGTTCGTCGGGAGAGTTAAAGGAAGAAACGGTATCGATTGAGTTTAGGGATACCATTCCATCATTCCCGAGAAGTGAAACCACGGACTTTTGAAAGAAAAAAAAAAAACGTTATGACGACGTACCGTTTTCGTGGTTTTCTTTCTCTATGTTGTGACTTCTGTCCTTACTTTCTCCTGACACTTTCGAAGTGCCGTCCAGTGTAGGAATCTCGTCCTTTGAATCACCGACGACGACCACCACCGCCGCCGTCTTTGCCGGCACAGTGACGCCGAACTCGGGAGCCTCACTCGACCGGCACTCTTCACTCCTCGTTGTCGACCGTTCACTTGTGAAACCGTTTGAGACCGTGTCCTTGTCAACCCCTTTTCCCCAAGTTGTTCGGACGTCAATGTCTCGAGGAAACGGAGACGTAAAACCTGTTCTGTGCTTAAGAAAGTGTGGTTCTTTTTATTTAAAACAAATTATTTGTGATCTGTCGTCTATCCACAATCTCGTCTCCACTTTTTTTTTTAGAGACGGATTACTGGTCCCTGGGAGTGGGTGTGAACGTTCACTTGATTGGCTCCTACGCTGAGACCTTGATCGGGGACGCGACACAAGTAAGAGGCGGGAGATCCCAGGAGACACAGAGGAGTCTGTCCCGAGACTCAATATGTTCCGTAAAGAAACGTTAACGTGGAGTCAAAGAACGAACTTAGGTATGTAGACAGTTTATTACGAAATGGAGAGACGAAAAGTGTGGTTTTCTCAGTTCTCTTTATGTGTCTTATTTTAATAACAGAACAGTTTTGTTTTGTTTTTTTTTGGACGGGCGGATGGATCCAGAATCTTAGACCATAGACTCTTTGACAAAGCACCAAACGAGAGTTCTGGTCTCCTACTACTATTGTTTTTAAACGATTGGTTGAACTTCACGAATGAGTCTCCGTTTCTGACACAACAATAGAAGAAATTGGGGATTTACTAGGGTACTAGTAAGAGAGATGAAGTGTCTACTCCTTTGTACGAGTCTCTGTTCCTGTGGATCGAACAGTTTCCGTCTCAGTCTAATTGAAGATCCCGACATCCATTCACAGATGTCCGATGTAAACCGTTGAGGACGAGTGAGACTCCCAATCCATTCGACGGGTTCCTCGGTTATATCCTTTCTCTCTGTCGACACGTCTGTTCCTCCCAGTCCCCTAATAGTGAGACGGTGCGGGATAGTATATCCTCCAACCAGTTCTACCATAGGAAGGTAGGTCTCCGTCACACAGTAAATTCAGTAAATTCTCATACCTGAGAGTCAGTTCAAGGGATTTAAACATAGGACGGAGATGAGGTACTGGAAATCGTTCCAGGAATTGAAGAGACTCGAAGTCAAAGGAGATAAACATTTCATCCTTATTATCATACATATGGAATGTTCCACCAATAGTTCTACTTAATTAAGTAACGTTCACGAATCGTACCCTATATCAATCCGATTTATTCACATAAAGAGTGAACGAAAAGTCCCCAATTATAAAGTATGGGGTAAAGTTAGATAACTTTCTGATTCGAAAGTATTCCCGTCCCAGTGACGGACAGTCTTGGATATAAAAATAATGTCGGAAATCACAATCAAAAGTTAACGACCTGGTATAGACTAGTTCGTCCGATTTAGAACGACCAGAAAACAATAGTCATCAGTCGGGTGCTGAATCATGTCTTTTCCTTGAATTATTCGTAAATACCTTACTTTTTTTTTTTTCTGAACTTACGTAGGTTGATACGGACCTTCTGACCTCATGAGTCGTGTGTCCTCGAGACCTCTTTCCAAGACGACAGTATCACGTGGAGATATATGGGTAGGTATTTTATACACCCTACGATAGACTTGTCACTTGTCACGGAAGTCTTGTTCCGTAATGACACTTATCGTCAGACGTTTGAGACTAAAGTGGTGAACCTCCGTAGTCATCTAAGTCCTTAAGGATTCCGTTCCTCGTGTAAGATGAAGAGTCTATTGTTTATACCTACCTACAAGGTCCTCGGAGACTCCTGAAAGACGGTTCCCATCCCTTGAGGGGGACGATCCTCATGAGTATCTCCTAGTTAACCTCTAGTGGAAGTTGAGTACAATTTTTCCGGTACATATTAAAAAAAAAAAACGACGTGACGTCTCGAATATCCTAGGATCAAGGGACCGGTCCCTAATTTGGACACGGGTGACGTTACTCGTGTCTCAAGATTGGTGACCTGGTGGTCCCTTAAGGGGTACGTGGTAGAGAATAAAAAGTCCCAGGAGACAGATGTTGATTCTACCGGGAAAGAAAAGGTGGACGTGTACCGATCTATATTCCGATGGTCTCTGGTGACGATTCCTTATGTTTTGCCAACACTTTCGGTAGTGACAACTTTTTGTCGGTTAACAAACTTATTCCTATTTGTCTGTGTCTTGTTTCAGTTTACCAACTGAATACTAGACTAAGGGGTCAACGATAGTATATAGTCGACGAGTCTATATGGTTTGTGTCCGCACTGTATACGACGTGAGGGGGGTACGAACAGTCCAGAAAAGAAGTCCAAAGTATCTCAGTTCTAGGCGGTCGCAGAGGATCCCTTTGTTGGACCCCCCTCGACCCATTCCCACTAAAGTAGTGACAAACCAACAGGTGTAAAGTAACAGATTATGGATGGTAGAAGTAAGTGTGTGATCTTTAAAATAATTAGTAAACTTAATCACCCAACAAATAATTCCGAGGGCTTCGTTGGGGTACTTCTGACGTTCATACTGATTAGTGTAGACCGAGGTAGACCATGGTAGTATATAAACTTTCATTTTGGTTTCTGTGGATACGGGAAAGAGTCAACAACCTCTAATCCGAATTTAATCTAATTTTGGACGAACTTAGCAGGATTTGACTTTCGGGAATGAACTGGTTCAGTGTGTCTACGCAAGGATTCACGTAGAATTACACTTCGACGTCCCTGACTCTCTATTAGTTGGAAGACTCGTCGTTTGGCTCGGGAACGACAGGCGGAGTCCCTGGGACCCCCGGTATTAGGCACGGACTCCCGACGATTCGGGGTGTTCGTGCAAGGTAGAGGGAAGAGGAGACGACGAAAACCTCTGGACTATCGAGGCAAAACACTGGACACTTTTCTTGGACCCAGTCTCTTAACTCTGAGATGGAATTCAAGAACGTCCAAATATTGGTTCGGGTTCCTAAGAATTCCATGATCCTCCATGTCCTCTCTTACCTTTACTTTCTTGTAAAGACCGTCGTCGCGACGCCGAAACAATTTCTAGAGGATGTTCGCGTCAGTGTCAAGATGAGACATGACTCTGATGCCGACGACACTGTGTTGTCCAGTAGGGTAAGTTCTTGCCTATCTGTCCGTCCTAGTTTCCGTCCCCCTTTCGTACACTCGGAACACTTATGCTGAATGTGACTTTTTAGTCGTTCGGGAGAAACATCTAAACACGAAGAAGGTTCGTGTCCTACCCTTTTAGTCCAATGACCACCAACTTTTGACCATGATAGTCGCTATCATTAGAAATAAGTGTTTCGTTAATATCAAATGTTTCCGTAAGAAGTGCTTACAGTGGAACTAGCTAGGAACGTTTATCCCCTATATATTTTAGATAAAGGGGTACCCTTTCATACTGACTCTATGTCTCGTCAGACAAGTCCTAATATCTCGATCAATCGTTATATGTACCCTGGTTTGTCGTCCAAAAGAAAAGTGGTAGAAAGAAAAGAAACAAAAATTTGAAGGTCTCACAGTCGATTGAGAATTGTGAACTGTGTGGTGGCTCCACCGAAGACTACTTTTTCACGTATTCGATGACAGATTTCTTTAAGTGTCCGTTACCGTGGTGTCCTTAAAAATCTCTTTGACAGTGTTTCTAGGACTATCACAACGGCCAGGAGGTTTGACCGGACGAGTTCCATAAGAATTACACGAATTTCGTGGATACTAATGAAATCCACGACACAGATTCTGTTTCAACCGTCGATTGATCATGAGATATTCCTTAAAGTTATTGTCGTTAGTTTACCTGGACGTCTTTATTATTTAGTCCTCCTTGTTTTACTGTCCGAATTGTGTCTACATGTCAGTAGAGAACTATTGGTAACCTCTGACCAAGACCCTGGGGTGCCTACGGTGTTAGGGTCCTCCGACGTCAGACCGTGTCTACCACATCATCTCGACCGGAAGACACAGATGCCTACGTCTGGACACGTACTCCTCCCGACGAGCATACAGTGAGGGGCGTCGTATTTTCCCTTCGAAAAACATCTTTAGAAAACGTTTCGTCGATCTGAGTAAGAAAGACCATGTTCCTATACATTGTCGAGGTTGTAGAACATTTTGATTCATAAGAGTTTCCGGTTTTGGTTTTGCTCAGTCTTTCTCGTTTCCTGTCCTTCCTTCCTCTCCGGCTCTTAGGACTACTTTGATGTGTCTTACGAGACACTGTTGGAATCGAACCAGGTGACTGAGGTCTCATGGAAAACGAATCTTACCGGAAAGTGGACTGTCCTCGGTTGAGCGGGAGGCTCGTTCGTGCTCCACTCCAGGACTTCCCTTGAGACGATCTTTGTCTTAGCTTGAACTCCCAGGTTTATTCTGACTCCTCGTTCCTCTGTTATGGGAGACCCGTCGCTGAATGGAACTATAGAAAAGAACAGGTCTGCTTTCGTGTTGTTTGTAAAAGATTTTACGAGGAATTATTGTGATAAAATGATGGACTGGTTAAATGGATAGTAAAGGATTTTCCTTTGTTAAACATAGTGTTATTTTGATTTGGGAATAAACACAAGAGACTTCGGTATGCCGACCTGACGCGAAGCTGGTCCGAGTCGGAGTCACCTTCATTCCAGAGTTCTACTTGAGACGAGGTCCTTGTGTTGTGTCCAGGGTTGTGTCCGTAAACCACGACACTTATATTTGGCAGGTGAGGTGGTGGTGAGGGACGGTAAGAAGACACCTAAAATTTCACTCTAAGGTCAAGGAGGTCTCTTACGGAGACAGTAACAGTTTCTTTTAGTCACTAGACGTCAAAACCTCTACTACAGTATGAATTTTCTGAATCCTTCTTTAGTTGAGCAGATGGTCCTTATGTACTCTGAGAGGGTAAGATTCAGTAGACTCCGTTTTTGTTTCTCCGTTTCATATTTGTTTGTTTATTTACTTTTTAGTTTATTTAATTTACTAGTTTTGTCGGTTTTCAGAAAAGAAAGGAACAATCTTCTACTCCGAACAATGACGGTCCGTCTACCCCGTGAGTCGTTTAAGGAAGTGCTGTTTCTTTGCTAAATGTTCGAGGTCGATTGTCATGATTCTTATTAGTTGTTCATGTTTGGTGATTCTACGTTTAGCAAAAACTTCGAAAGTCAAACAATAGTAAAACGTACCAAATCTTGTTGTAAAGTCGGTTATAAATATTTCTGGAGTCAATTCTAAAGGGAACAATTAGTTAATAATTAAAGGTTTATCTCTATACTGGATCTAGAAACACCTTCTCCTATAGTCCAAGCTTGTATCGAATGACTACGAGTCTTAAGGAAAGTCTTAAGTCAGAAGGTATTGGAGGTAAAATAAGAAAGGATAAGCCTCTATTGATGACAAGATCAAGGGGACCGAGAGAGGAAGACCCTTTTCGCCTGGAATTTAAGCTGTATATGAGTTCGAAGTAACAGATCCAGAGATTTGTCTCAGTGACATCCCCCTCTTTTCCTTCAAAGATTTTATCGACACCTTTTGTAGTTCGAAGAATAAAATAAACGACTTATTGTAAGTTTGGCAAAGAGAGTAAAGAAAAAGAAAGTCTCGACTTTTGACCTCCATCGTCCTTGTCGGTTCTCTCATTCATCTATTTCGGGTGTTCAGGATTCTGTAACGTGTCCGGTGTGTCGACTCGGGTGGTGTTTTCGGCATGTTACAAGGGGTCCGTAGGGGGTTTCTTAGTCGTCGTCGATAAGAAGGCCGGAGTGGTTACTTTTCTCTAGCAAAGAGGACCGAAAAATAGAGGATGGAGGGTGGGTTCCTGGAGTCGAGAGAACTTTCGTCAGAGATAATCGGAGAGACCGAAGTTACAGGATCCGAGTCTGTAAAGTCTCTTGGGTCGACTGTGTGAAAGACGTCTTTGTCCTGGGGCTCTTCTACTTATTTTATGTGTCGACGGTCTAAAGACTTGTGTGTGACAAGTTGATGTCGTTTCGTTGGTGGGTGGTAAGAAATAAAGAATCAGTTTTTCGGTGTCTGGGGTACGGTGTGACTGTCTTCGTTGTTCTGGTTGTTACGTTCGCAGTTCAGTCTTCCAAGCGACCCTGTCCTAGGAAGTGAGAAAATCTAGATGAGGAAGAGTGTGTGTTTATTGTATCTTAATAGTTTGGAGTCGGGGATTATTATTCCCTACCGAACAGTGTTCTTCTGTACGGGTACAATTTAACCAGGTATGACTCCTTCATTGTAGACGACTCGACATTATAGTACCGACGATGGTGTCGTCTATACAGATCTCCTATTCCCTTACTAGAAACGTGTCCCGTCTTTAGGTCCTCGAACCCTCCTCTGTTTCGGTCCTTCAGAGATTGTGATAGGGTCGATCTCCATGATAGTTCACAATGTTTCCGTGTCGGAGGCCGGTAGTTCTTTGGGAGGACGAGTTTGGACATACGAGATCTTTAGATTGTGTGTGAATTGGACACCTACGAAACTTTATAAGAGTTCTGGATTCCTATGTGGTAGATCATATAATTTTCCATAGGGAAAATAAACAAACTGCTAGTGGTCTTATTGGTTCCCTTCACTAGTATATTTATTTTTAAAGACAAAAATTCTTTTTGACCCCCCCCCCGTATAATTTTTCCCCTCTTCAAACTCGTCACAGTCCTTCGTAGGACTTCAAAGGTCGTGTGTCTTATCGTCCGTACAGATCTAAAAAAATCCTATCAAGGTTGAAACACAAAACAGGACAGTTTTCCGTTACGTGTGGTCAAACTTCAAATCTTCCATCAGTTGTAATGTTGTGTCGACCGAGGAGAGGTTTTATAAAGTCAAGTCATATGACTCTAGTAAAGAAGAACACCCTTCTGAAGATCTCAAAATGTCTAATTTTTACGGAAATTGGAAAAGGGATGACGGAGGAGTAGGGTTTTTTAGGTATCGGTCTTGTCCGATACAAAAGTAATAAGTTCTCGTCGATAAAGGAGTGTCGTCTACTTTATACCCCCCAAGTCATCACTTGTTTTAGATCGTTACGAGAGTTCTAATAAAAATTACTAATAAAAAGTTTCGTGCTCTTGTTGTTTGTTCATAGCAAAATTTGTTTATTCCTCGTATATAGAACTGGACTTTAAGAATAGTCGTCTTTGTGTGTGACCTTTCATAAAAAATAATAACGGTCTTCTCTTCTCTGTTTGCCTCACTCTTTCAAATACGATTCTCCAGTTGACACACTGTGTCGACTGGTGTATATTTTGCGTGACACTCGTCGTGTACGTCACCTGTTTCGACCTATAATGGGTCTCTCCTCTCTTACTATTTGGTGTGAATGTACTCTCTCGGTCGTCATTCATTCTAGTTCTGTATATATCTATAGCTATTGTACTCGGACCGTCTTTACGATCACGGAAGTCCCTCCCTCGTAAGATAAAGACGGGAATATTTAGCATGTCAAATGTTTGTTATTCAGTACCTTGTTGAGTATGTCTTTCCGATATGGGTTTCGACGGATCAATTTTATACCAGAAATAGTACGAGATCGAAGAGATCGAAGACGTAAGTTTATAATCTGTGATTATAGTTGTCAGATACGGTGTCACAGATAAATCGATGATACAGAGATAAATCACAAATAAATCGATTATAAATCACAGATAAATCGATGATAAATCTATGATTATAGTTGTGACAGATAAGGTCACAGGTAAATCGATGATCAGGAGTCAGATACACTGTAAAATTTTTTATGTTTTTGTCTTCACATGTAAAATAATAAAATAAATATATAAAATAATAACAAATCATAAAAATAATCATCCTATTATAATAACCCTATTAATAAAATAATCATAAAATAATAAGTATTAAAAAATTAATAATCCTATTTCAAACTTTTTTATCCAAAGTATGTACTGGATTTTCTTAAACCTTAGACCAAGAATCGGACCTTTGAATGCTCTTAGTCTCATCGGAGGGTTACTGATAAACGAAGGAAAAAGAACCTTCGTTTAGGAACTAAAAATTGACCCATGTGCCGACGGACCTTATTCTTAAAAGGGTTGGAGGGACGTCAATTCACTTCGACATTGATTTAAACTTATTTGACCTGTATTCGTCTTTATCATGTACGTCTCAAGTCCTTCGTAAGTAAGAATTTCCTTACAGGTAAAAGTAGGAAAGTGGAAATGGTGACCAGCCGTTCAGTTCACTACCGGTTGTGGGTTCCACGGTGGAACCTGTTAGTCCAGCGTCGGTGTGCAACTCCTACTATCCCAATGTGTTACTTTTCTCGGGTTTAGGGACTGCTAGTATGGTGGGATTCTTGTGGACCTACCGAATCTAAAGCAAATACAATTCCTCTTTATTTAGTAGAGTTAAATTCGGTATCAATTAAGATCAAAACACTCAAAAAACCACTCAAAACAGTGAATGGTTTAGATTAGGATTGACTAGATCTACGAAAACCTCTAATAGCCACTATCCGTCTCCCTCCATAATAAGATGAGGTTTCTGATTCTGAAATTTTTTTCCACTTTTGATCAATTTATCACCTTGTTTTCTATGTTTGTCATTGTTACTTTTTTGACGTACAAATATAAGACGGTCCGTGGTCATGACTTAGAGGTAGTCATTGGATTTCTAGGACGGCAGTTGAAGTGTGAGTTGTTCGTAAAAGTGGAGAGAGAAGGGTTACGGAAGGAAAATGTCTACAAATGAAAGACAAGTTCCATGATGACAAAAAGATTGGAGACTCTCCGGAGATTTAGACGAGAGAGAACAGGGAGACAGGTTATAGGTAACAATGGTTTGCAATTTCTCAGAAGAAAGTTCGGACTGTAAAAGTAATGTATAGACGAGGGTGGGGGATCACCTTCGGTAGTAGAGGAGTGTAGAGTTAAAGACGAGGTCTAAGCTTGTCTGAAAAATGAGACGTCAAAGAGGGGAGATCAGTTCAGATATAAGATAATGTTCTTAAAGGGTTATCACAGTAAGGACACCAAGGGAACGCAAAAATTTCTGATTTACATTCCGGGAATTGTTGGATGAAACGTGAAAGGTTCGAGAAGGAAAGTGATAAAGGACCTCATGCTGTTTGTTCTACACCACTGGAGAAAATCTTGTGGTTATGATATAATGATAGACGATGGTTTGTATTATCCCATCTTTGGATTGTCTTCATGGTCTTAGACCGTCCAGTTCTCCGATGAGTTCAACCCTCCTATTCTCGGGAGATTGACACGTCTTTGATATTTCTAGTGATTTCCGAATACTTCTTCCTTATCAGTCTTTGGGGTGAAAGTCACACGTAATGGTATGTCTTTGTTTATAAATCGTGTAATACGCGACGGTCAAGTCAAGTCAGTAATTCAACACAGGTTGACACTGGGGTACCTGACGTCGTACGGTCCGAAGGGACTGGTAGTGGTTGAAGACCTCGGACGAGTTTAAGTATAGGTAGTTCAGCCACCATAGTAGGTTAGTAGAGTAGGAGACAACAGGGGAAGAGGAGGACGGAAGTTGGAAAGGGTGGTAGTCCCAGAAAAGGTTACTCAGTCAAGAAACGTACTGTATCGGTTTCATGACCTCGAAGTCGAAGTCGTAGTCAGGAAGGTTACTTGTAAGTCCTGACTAAAGGAAATCCTGACTGACCACACTAGAGGAACGTCAGGTTCCCTGAAAGTTCTCAGAAAAGGTTGTTCAAGTTTTCGTAGTTAAAAAGTCACGAGTCGGAAGACATACCAGGTTGAGAGTGTAGGTATATAACCTTTTTGGTTTCGAAACTGATCTGCCTGGAAACAACGGTTTCAGTACAGAGAGGAAAAATTATACGACAGATCCAACCAGTACGGAAAGGAAGGTTCCTCGTTCACAGAAAATTAAAGTACCGACGTCAGTGGGAGACGTCACTAAAACCTCGGGTTCTTTTATTTCAGATAGTGACAAAGGTAACAAAGGGGTAGATAAACGGTGTTTCACTACCCTGACCTACGGTGTTAGAATCAAAAGACTTACGACCCAAAATTCGGTCGAAAAAGTGAGAGGAGAAAGTGAAAGTAGTTCTCCGAGAAATCAAGGAGAAACAAAAGACGGTTATTCGCACCACAGTAGACGTTTAGACTCCAATGACTATAAAGAGGGTTGTTAGAACTAAGGCTCGAGTCATGACAGAACTTTAATGGATTCGTGTATGGACTGTTGTGTCTCAGGGTAAGTAGGGTTCATGAGTTCCCTGTGTACTCCGTGAAAGGATCCGTTCCATGGGTTTGAGTACAAGAGACTGAATTTCTTCAGGTCGATTCGAATCTTTATACTATCCTTATTTGAGTTTACAAAGATACTCGACAGAAAGAAGGTCAAGTATCACTTAAGTACGTAACCAGACCTAAGTGTCACGTGTTCTTAGTTCAATTTCTTCTTCTTTCTTTTTGTGGAAATGAGATATAGCAATTTGATTCTATGGAGTCCTTAATAATTTCTTTTTTTCTCAACTGAGACTCGTCCTCTTGGACACTCCTTACTTTTCTTCTTTTGACTGACAAGTTGACGTTAAAGACCAATGCGAGTTTTGGTTCATTGTTTCCGACTAGGTACGGGTTCCGTCGTTCACGAAGTTTTTGTTTTGTTAGGTGTCAGGTTCCCTTTTAAGTTTTTACCGTCACACTTACGGGTTCCGTAGATTCTTGACTTTGAACCAGTAACCTTGACACTCATAAGGCACAAAAGTTATGGTATAGTGAGGTTTTACCTCGGATTAGGTAATCCTCTTTCGAGAACTTTTTGTTGCTGTTGTCGTTCTTCAATATCGTAAAGGTGAGGATCTGTATATGGGTTCTCTTGACTTTAAACAAATATGTTTTTAGACATGTGTTTACAAGTAAATACTGTGTTTACTTGAATAGATACTTTGTTTTTGTCTGAGTGTGTGTATCTCTTGTCTGAACACCAACGTCCTCGCCCCCCTCCTTCCTAAATCTCATACTCTAATCGTCTACGTTTAATGAAGTATAACTTGCCTATTTGTTGTTCCAGGATGACTTGTCGTGTCCTTGAGATAAGTTATGTGGTATTGCCGTTTATTATACTTTTTTACATATATATTGTCTTAGTGAAACGATATGTTATCTTTGACTGTGTTGTGACGTTTAGTTGATATACAGGTAATGTGTTTAAAAGACTTAGACACTTATTACAATAACACCCCTTCAAATAGGATTCGGTCCTCATGAAAAACAGTACTTTGGTGTTATTAGTTAAGAAAGTAACCAGGACATACACTTAAACTTATGAACAAAATTATTTTTACGATAAACTATAAAATAAAAACTCTAATATTAGGATGTTATTAGTGACTTTGACACAATTTAAAGAGACGAAAGAAATTTTTTTCTCATCCCCCCCCTAAGAAAAAAAACTCTCTGTTAAGACCCCTTTGTGGTCCAGTATAAGTCCATCATATGAACAAAACTTGTAAAGTTTTTAAGATTATCTATAGGGTATATATAGATGGAATTCTGACACACAATCAGTGAGTCAGTACAGACTGAGAAACGCTGGGGTACCTGACATCGGATGGTCCGGGAGCCAGGTATCCTAAAAGGTCCGTTCGTATGACCTCACCCAACGGTAAAGGAAGAGGAATAAGTGGAATTCTGATCTGTCCTACTTATTCCATAGGACAACGAAAAGGTGAAGATCGACAGATACATACATAGTCCTTGGTTGTTAAATGTTTTCTTTTTTCATCATTAGTTTATATTTTTGTAAGATAAAGTGATTATTGGATTCTGTTTTAATTTAGTAAGGGAAGAAACGATGTGACCAATTGTATAAATTTTTTAATACTTTATAAGGTTTGTGTGTCTTTTCATCTATTATGTTATTGTTTATAAGTAAGTGGTGATGAGTTATGTTTATAAAACAATAATTGTCAAACGTGGGTGACCCTGTACCCTTTCTGTCCATGAGAGTTTATGACAACCATTTATTTAATTGTCATTATGAGATAAGTTACTATATCTGATAACATAGGTTTTTGTCTTTTTATTGTGTAAGAAGACTTCGAGTCTACCTTATAAGTGATTATATCTGTCGTAAGACTCGTTTTTTTTTTTTTTTTTTGTTTTTTTGTGGTATTGTGAAATTTTTGTCTTTAGTATGTTACATACAAGATTCTAGTGTTGTCTTATTTTGATCTTTAGTTATTGTCTTTCTGTCGACATTTTAGAGGTTTATAAACCTCTAATTTATTGTGTAAAGATTTATTGTTTATCCAGTTTCTTCTTTTTAGAGAGTTCTCTTGAAAAAATTTAAACTTTGATTTACTTCGACTTTGTATTGAAAAACTTTAAACACCCTACGTCTCTGTTCTTTCGTCTTCCTTTGAATATCGTGACTTACGTGTATTATCCTTTTTTACTTCTAGATTTTGAATTATTAGAGTTGAAGGTGGAAGCTTTTGATAGTTTTCTTGTTCAATTTAGGTTTGCTTCGTTTCCTTTATTTTTAGTCGCGTCTTTAGTTGTTATGATTTTTGTCTTTTAAGTATCTCTTTATAGTTACTTTGGTTGTCGACCCTAAAAATTTTATAGTGATTTTACCTTTTTATGGATTGGTCTGATTTTTATAGATTGGTCTGATTTGATAATTGTAGTTTTTACTTTATCTCCGGTAGTCATAACTAAAATACCTGTAATTTTCCTATTGTTTCTTTATAATACTTGTTAAGATACTGGTATTAAACTATTGGAACTACTTTTTCCTGGTTAAGAATCTTTTTGTGTTAAACGGTTTTGAGTGTGTTCCACTTTTTCTGTTAGACCTATCCGGATATAGATAATTTCTTTAATATTAGAAATTATTAGAAGGGTTTAACTTACGTGGTCCGAGACTACTCAAGTGATTACTTCGGATGGTTTGTAAATTCCATTAATATGATTAAAAGATATCAGAGAAGGTCTTGTCTCTTCATCTCGTTTATGGAGGATTAAGTAAGACACGTCGTCACACGACACGATTCAGGGAAGTCAGTACAGGTTGAGAAACACCGGGATACCTGACTAGGACGGTTCGAGGAGACTAGTACCCTAAGAGGTCCGTTCTTATGACTTCATCCAACGGTACGAGAGGGAGAGGAGGTCCCCTAGAAGGGTTGGGTCCCTAGCTTGGGCGTAGAGGACGTCGAGGATGTGACGTCCGTCTAAGAATTGACGACTCGGTGGTACCTTCGGGAGACACGTCGTCTATAGTGGGATGATAATTTTGGTCTGTTTCTATAATGTACCTTTCTTGGTCATAGCGGGTATTTACATCTACATTTTTGACAGTTGTTTTATGTTCGTTTAGTTTAAGTTATTACATAGTTTTCTTAATATACAACATTGGTTGACCAATGTTCATACGTTACGTTCTAACCAAGTTGACTTTTTAGTTAATTGTATTAGGTAGTATTGTCCGAATTTTTTATAAGTATAGTCGTCTACGTCTTTTTCGTAAATGTTTTAAATTGGCAGTAAGTACTATTTTTGAGAGTCTTAATCTACCCTGGGAAGAGATGAACGATTTCTTGTTGTCCCCACCTCACTCCCACCCCCTCTTGGAATGTCGACCGTTTATTTGAATACCTTTCTACAAGTGTAGGATACAGTAACCTCTTTATGTTTAATTTTACTCAATGGTGATGTGTCCCGAAAGGTCTACCGAGTCACCATTTCTTCGGCGGACGGTTACGTCCTCTACGGTCTCTACGTCCAAACTAGGGGACCTTCTCCTTTACCGTTGGGTAAGGTTATAAGAAAGGACCTTTTAGGGTACCTGTCTCCTCGGCCCCCCCGATATTAGACACCACAACGTTTCTCAACCTGTACTGACTCGCGTACGCACGTGTGTGTGTGTCTCGGTGTATCGATAATATTACCAGTTTTAGGACTTATGACTGTGGTGGTTTACGACCTCTCCTATCTTAAGAGTAAGTAACGATTACCCTTACGTTTACGATATCGGTAAGATCTTCTGTCAAACCGTCAAAGAATGTTTTGATTTTTATGAGAATGGTACTCTAGGTCCTTAATACGAGGAATCATAATGGGTTTACTCAACTTTTGAATACGGTATATTTTTGGATGGATGTGTACCTACATAAAATATCGTCGAAATAAGTATTGACAGTTTTGAATCTTCGTTAATTCAACAGGAAGTTACCCACTTACTTATTTGTTCGACACCATGTAAGTCGGTTATTTCATAATAAGTCTCGAAATTTTTTTTTCTCGATAGTTGGGTGTTTTTCTGTACCTCCCTAGAAGTTAGGTATAATGATACACTTTCTTCGGTTACACGTTTTTCGATGTATGATATACTAGGGTTCCTGTGTTGTAAGACCCTTTTTGAAACCTCTGGTTTTTTCCCTAAACATTAGATCGTTGGTAATTCCTTTCCTACTTGTCCATCTCGTTTCGTCCAAAAATCCGGTTACTTTGTTGAGACGTACTATGATATTAATGACTATGTACAACAATATGTAACTAGGTTGGAGTGTTTACATGTCGTGGTTCTCACTTGGGAGTACATTTGATACCTGAGACTCAACTATTACTACATAGTCACAACAAAGTGACTAACGTCATTTACATGGCGCCACCCACCACTCTTTCCGACACCCACGTCACCACCTCCAGCCCACGAGTTAAAAAACACACTTGGATTTTATCGAAATTTTTGTTTCAGATAAGTTTTCCTTTTTTCCTTTTTAGGTGATCGAGTAGAAATTTTTTTCTTTGTTAATTCTCTAATGACCTCTTCAATTACGAGAAGTAAATTGAACGCAAAAGATGAAGAACATGCCACTTTACTTATTGGTGGTGTGTCTTCTCACCCACTCCACCACCTCTTGATTGGATTGAACTCTTTTGTCATAAAACTGTATATGAGAGTCCGATTTCTGTTTTTTTTGGGGTTTTGTGAGATGAGTTTATAACATAAGGTGAAAAATGTCCCCATACTTAATTTTTAAGACTTTGATTAAATACATATGAGATCCTAACTCGTTTATTCAGTTATATAACACCTACTCTGGGTCCTAAAAAGAAACCGTTTTCCTTAATGTTTATTCTTACTCCATTTCAATCTTGCTTGAGACATTATGGTCTAACCTTAACCCTTTCTATTGTACTACTTTAGTACAAAAAAATTTTTTTATATATGTGTCTATCTATATTTTCACGTATATACACATATGCGGTATAAAAAATCAAGACAAGTCATTTATTTTATTTCCTATATCTTACCAAGTAGGAATCTCGTCTTAAGATTTTTTACACATTCTTTACTATCTTTATCTTTTAATGGGAATCTGTTTTAGATGTCATCGTTGAAATGTACGTACGCGATAATTACCTACGGTTTTAATTCACTTTTTCCGTACGATTCTTTATCCTATAAATATATTAGAGTTTCATATAGGAGTGTTTTCAATGATTAATATTAATTATTCAATTAATATGGAGTTTATCATTGAAATGTCACCACTTTCGACGTTTGTGGTGGAATCACCAGCAATCATAGAGATCATTATCTTGTTTTAGTGCACGATAGACTACTGTATATCCTTTTCTGTGTGTAGTGAGGACCCCATAAAAACGACTTTTACGTATTGGACTGAAATTAGTGTTCTTTTGTCTGTTTACGTTTGACTCTTTTCAGGATGTTTTATTGACAGTCATGGAAAGACTTCACAGTTCCGGTACTCTCGTTTCCTTCTGATTCCTCGACGGTGTCTCTCATTTTCCTCTGCACACTTCAACGAGTCAACACAGCCTCAGAAACGTTGGGAAATCTGACATCGGACGGTCCAAGGAGCCAGGTACCCTAAAAAGTCCGTTCTTATGACCTCATCCATCGGTAAAGGAGGAGGTCCCCTAGAAGGACAGAGTCCCAAGCTTGGGTACAGAGGACACAGAGGACGTGACGTCCTAAGAAATGGCGACTCGGTAGTCCCTTCGGGGTATTTTCCTGTATGGTGTTGAGTTATGTTGTACACTAGGACCTGACGTAGAGTTCGGTCTTTTTACTATAATCCCCTACTGACCGTTTTAGACTTTTCGAGAAATATAATCTATTATAATATAGATACGATTGTTACTAAAACTGCTGATGTGATACTTTACAACCTCACTTCTCATGACCAGAAGATGATAAAAACATGGGGGAAATTTCAGACGCTAATAAGGTTTTACTCTTCAGAACTTTTATTTTGTACGAATTTGTCGGAGGATGATGATCTGATATACCTCTGTATAGGTAAAGTAAGTAATTATCCGCATGTGGTGGATCAGGTCCCAGAATCCGTATCTTCACGAGTCATAAGTGGTGGGATTGGTTTCGATTTTACTCAACGAAGACTATATAGGTTACCCTGAGGTCTGTCTGGTTGTCAAAAGTATCGTACCATACAGGGTAAATGTTATTTTACCATAATTTTATTTCATATATGTTATATACTTAGAAAATGAAACTTTGAGAAATTGATGAAGCTGTACGACTGAGGTCCATCTTCCGAGGTACTTTGGAAAGTTTTATTTCAGTTTACTTTTCAACTAGGTTTCTGAAGGTTATAAATTATGTGATATTGGTTCTCGATACTTTTAGTCGAGAGTGTAAAATTTAATAGGGACCTTTTTACTGTCACTTTATGTTAGGTAAGTTCCTTAAGAGTTGAAAGACCAAAAAACTCATCATTGACGACGAAAAACCAGATTACGATTGATCGTATGTCAGGGAGAAACACATAGTCCGTAGGTTTACGGTCGAGAGGATGGTATATTGGGACGTTAGGGTGAGGACCCGTATATAGACCTCCTTTTGTATTAGACTTTCCTATATACGTGGGGTTACAAGTAACATCGAGACAAATGTCATCGGTTATGTGTCTTCGTTCGATGTACAGGTGACTGTCTCCTTACTTATTTCTACACCATGTATGTGTGTTACCTTATAATGAGTCGGTAATTTTCCTTATTTTATTACGGTAAACGTCGTTGTACCTACCTGGTGCTCTCAGAGGATGGTTCACTTCATTCAATCTCTTCCTTTCATGTGTACTGTAGGGAATACACACCTTAGATTTTTCTTTACTATGTTTACTTGAACGAATGTTTTGTCTTTCTCTGAGTGTCTGAATCTTTTTATTCGAATACCGAGGGGCTTCCCTTCCCTATCAATCCCTCAACCCCTTCCAGTACATGTGTAACGATATAAGTTTTACCTATTGGTTATTTCTGGATACCATATCGTGTACTTGAACCAAGTTACAATACACGGTCAAACCTACCCTACCCTCAGACCCCCTCTTACCTATGTACATATACATACCGACCCAGGGAAGCGACAAGTGGACTTTGATGGTGTTGTGACAATTAGTCGACATGGGGTTTTGTTTTATTTTTCGAATTTCAAACTTTTTTTTTTACGGTCGAGAGAGTACTCCCTTTTGTAAACAAGAAAAAGAAAACAAAAAGTTCTGGAAGTTTTTGGAATGTCACACGTCCTCACGTTCAAACTTAGACCGGGATAAAGGGTAGGAGGTTTAGATTTCGGGTTCGAGTCAGGACGGGTCGTCCCTTGGGAGAACCTTCGTGTCTGTTGTATAGAATTCGGGAATAGTGGAATGTTTCGTTATGAGTTGGGTGGTTTTGAAATGTATAATGAGAGGGGTTGGTTTCTGATGGAGATTGGTGGTTCACTCCCTCACACTGTCCTTCCAATTCAAGTCACTACGGAGAAGTTCTCTTTTCACGTTTAGTGAGTCAACCCTAAGAAACTTTCGGATATCTGACATCGGACGGTCCGAGAAGACAAGTACCTTAAGAGGTCCATTCTTGTCGCCTCACCCAACGGTACGGGAAGAGGTCCCCTAGAAGGGCTGGGTCCCTGACTTGGACCCAGAGACCGTAACACCTGTCTAAGAAATGGTAGACTCGGTGGTCCCTTTGTAATTTTTTAGATACGTAAGTTTACACCATTTTACAATTGTAAAACCCTTAGACCCATGTTTCGTGTGTCCTTAAGAAACATAATAAAAACGTTGAATAGAAATTCAGACTTTATTAAAATAAAGATTAAATTTACATAGGGACTTATCCTTAGAATTACTAATACCAACGTACTGAACTATTTAAATGATTTTTAGTGACTTAATATGTAAATTTTACCTACTTAAAATACTATGAACTTAATACTTTTATTATTCAAAAAAGGAACTTTCTTTTTTTCCTGGAGACATAAGGAGACCATGATCTCCAGTTTCTACTGTCGGTGTCACAGTTATAACGGTTTTCCTTCGGAGACTCTTTCTATATACATATATATGTCCCTCCCGTATCGGAGTGGTCACTAAGCCGAAGAGATTGGGGTGGAGTTAAAACTCGAAACCAATTGTTAAGGTCCTTTGGTTCTTTCTAGGTGTAACCATGGATGTTTCGTAGATCAATTTCCTAATAGTGGAATTTTTTTAAAAAAAAGGGTTTTCCGGAAAACCCCAAAAAAAACGTACCGAACACCCTAGAATCAAGGACCTGGTCCCTTGCTTGGACGTAGGAGTCGTCACTTTTACGGTTCAAGATTGGTGACCTGGTGATTCCTTAAGGGAAAGGGAAATAAAGACACACCTATGATTTTTTCTTACGGGTGAACTGATATAACTCACGTGTTCGGATTGTCGGTGAAGTTTACAGACGAAGTTTACACCGAACAATGGTTAAGGTAAGTAGTGGAAAGTCTGAAATTCGAATTTACAAGAAGACACCATACGTCTATCGTTATTGTTTCTTTAAGAAGTATGTAAAATTCTAGTTTCAAAATTTAGAGATCGAAAGTCTGTTTGACTGTCTGATGGAAAAAACTCCCCCCCTATTCACTTAGACATAAAATAAAATCTGGACCTAAGCAAGGATAGTCCGACCCTCGGACTTGATTAAAGGTTCGTTTCAAATTTCTGAAAAAGACTTTTGAAGTATATGGTATTTTAAGTGAAAAAGTATCATGGACCATGTTAAGTTGCTCAAAATCATATAAGTGTTCCAACCAGTTGGTAGTGGTGGTAGATTATGATCGTGGAAAAATGGTGGAGTTTTTCTCTGGGATAATGGGTAATCGTCAGTGAATGAGAAGGGAGAACGAAAGGGGGAGAAATTCACGGACCATTGGTTAATAGTGATACGGTTTCGGAAACTGAGACACCTAGTGATATTTGACACCTTTTAAGACTTTCTCTACCCTTATGGTCTGGTGGACTGGACGGAGAACTCTTTGGACATACGTTCAGTCCTTCGTTGTCAATCTTGGCCTGTACCTTGTTGTCTGACCAAGGTTTATCCTTTTCCTCATGCAGTTCCGATATATAACAGTGGGACGAATAAATTGAATATACTTCTCATGTAGTACTCTTTGCGACCCGACCTACTTCGTGTTCGACCTTAGTTCTAACGGCCCTCTTTATAGTTATTGGAGTCTATACGTCTACTGTGTTGGGAATACCGTCTTTCACTTCTCCTTGATTTTTCAGAGAACTACTTTCACTTTCTCCTCTCACTTTTTCAACCGAATTTCGAGTTGTAAGTCTTTTGCTTCTAGTACCGTAGACCAGGGTAGTGAAGTACCCTTTATCTACCCCTTTGTCACAGTCTGAAATAAAACCCCCCGAGGTTTTAGTGACGTCTACCACTAACGTCGGTACTTTAATTTTCTGTGAGGAATCTTCCTCTCAATACTGGTTGGATCTATCGTATAAGTTTTCGTCTCTGTAATGAAACGGTTGTTTCCAGGCAGATCAGTTCCGATACCAAAAAGGTCATCAGTACATACCTATATTCTCAACCTGACACTTCTTTCGACTCGCGGCTTCTTAATTACGAAAACTCGACACCACAACCTCTTCTGAGAACTCTCAGGGAACCTGACGTTCTTCTAGGTTGGGCAGGTAGGATTTCCTCTAGTCAGGGCCCACAAGTGACCTTCCTGACTACAACTTCGACTTTGAGGTTATGAAACCGGTAGAGTACGTTTCTCAACTGAGTAACCTTTTCTGGGACTACGACCCTTCCTAACCCCCGTCCTCCTCTTCCCCTACTGTCTCCTCTACTTTACCGACTTACCGTAGTGTCTGAGTTACCTGCAACTCAAACCAATCTGAGACCCTCAACCACTACCTGTCCCTCCAGACCGTACGACACTAAGTGCCCCAGCGTTTCTCAACCTGTGCTGACTCGCTGACTTGATTTGGTTAATAGACGAAAAGTACTATTATGAAGAAAAAGAAGAAATATAAAAAGAAAACTTTGTCGTAAATATGTCTGTTTTATGTTTAAAGTAAACCAGTATCTAAGATCATTTTATTTGTAACCATATGTTATAATCGTGGTGATTACAGTGGTACACTCTAATTTCTATTAATAATTGTACCTACAAATAGGTACTGATGGTTTCAGTGTAGCTATGAGAATTGTTCTTGACATATATATAATATGTATTATGTATAATTTGTCCATGTATAAATACATAGATCGAGTATATGTTTACTCGCTCTGCCGTCTTACAGTTGTGGACTTGGGAATCGGGACACCTCTTACTCTGTGTTTCTACGCATTATTGGAGGTTCCAGTTGAACTCACCTCTTCTGTGGATTATTTGTAAACTACGGTCGACGTCGGATTCATGCAGGATTTTGATGGTCGTAACGATCTAAGTCTTTATTCCCGAAGGTGACACCCTACGACCTTACCGGCACCAGGAGACGGGAGTGTACGGACACGTGAACAGGGAGTCTCCGACAGTACTGTCCACGATGGGTCGAAGAAAATGAAAGTCAGGTCTGTGGATTCAAAGTACCTTCTCTGTGACTGTTGTGGCGTGCTTGACCTACGGTGAGTTTCGTTACGGTGAAAAATCCGTAGAGACTCAGGGTCCTCCACCTAATCGTCGGTTCTTTTTCGGTCCGTTGGTTCATGTCAAGTCACAATATCTTAGTGAGACATGATGACTCATACGTGGTCCACGAAGTGTCTGTGATGTACAACTTTAGAGTGTTGACGAGACTCCATCCATGACACTAATAAGGAGGTAAAATACCTGTCCTTTGACTCGAAATCTTTAGTGTTTTGTCGATCCTTCACTACTTCAACCTTAGAATTTGGACAGACACGAGGATTGTGATACGACAAACCTGCAAATGTTTCAGTATTTGGTTTCGATATTGGTTCTGGTGTCTCTCAGACACGGAGACACATTAGGGACTTGATGCATTAATCTTAATATGTATAAGACGAAAAAAAGTCATTGACAGAAGTTAGTTCAAGGTTTTAATCGTGAAACGTGTTAGAGTAAAAATATTTTTCAGTTTGTAATTGATTTTAATGTTCGACTTGCTTTATCCTGTTACAGTTTTCATGTTCCAATTTTGTATATACGTGTAAAGGTTAAATCTTGTTTAATCCTTGATTTAATGAAGTTAGGTGTCTTTACTTGGTACTTTATACATATTCTTTTTATTAATATTTGAAGTAGTATCTTCTATGTAATCTTTAAGTGGAATTTTGACGGTTTACTATTCACAAATGAAGAGTTTAAGTTCTTGTGATTTAACTTAGGTTAAATCTCATGGAAAATGTTATTAACCTCTTTTAGACTCTATACCGTTTCGGTCCCCGATCAATAGTCTCAAATCCCAAAATTTCAGTGTCCAATCTAAAGGTAACACCGGAGTGATATGAAGTACGAGGTGCCTTCATGCAAAGAACGAGAAAGAGAGCTTTCTTGACCACTAAACTTGTAACTCCGTCATCTTTGAGGATCTCTCTAGACCTTCGTCATCCGACTTTTAGTCAGGGTCAGTTGTCCGATTTACTCTTCGTGACGACTACATTTTTATTAGGGGACCCGTGACGGGGGTTTAGGAAAAAATTGGTATATGCGGTACTTCGGTTCTGACCTCAACGACGTTGAAGTCCTGAATGTACAACGTCAGTCTACTCTTCGACAGTACAATTATTGTTTATTTGTGAGTTACAAGTGACGTACGGTCCGAGTCAAGATTGGTGGAATGTACGTAATTGAGTAAATTAGGGATCTTCCTACTGTCTTGTGATTCCGTGTCTCTACGACACAATCCGGTGAACGGGTTCAATGTGTCATCTTCCACTGTCTCGATCCTTTGTTGGGGTTCGTCAGACGGAGGTCTCAGGCACATAAATAGGTGACTCGTCCAGTCTACCTCGTTTCTCAGGCACATAAATTGATGATACTATATAGCGACCACGGGTCGGTTCTGAGTTTAGTGACCTGTCTATTGGTTTGACGTATTGATCCAGTGATCAGGAATCTTAGTAAAAGCTAAAGAAACTTATGGAGTTGAGAGGTTTCTCCCCCTTAGAAGTTATTGACAGCCAAATGTTTTCTTACTGTACTGAGTTCGGTGTTCAATATGTCAACTCGAGACCGGTCTTACGGTGTAAGAGAAGTCACTTCAGCAAATTCGTACTCCCAAATCCGTTGTAGTGTCGGAACGTCCTTAAATACTTCTGAATAAAAAAAACAATGGACCTTTCGTGTGTTAAATTCATAATTTTACAAAGTATGTTATAACGATGGTTGGTTTTTTCTAAAAGTTTTTTGACCCAAAAGCGAGTAAAAAAGGTAGTACCAGAGTCTTGTCAGAAGGGTAGGGGGTTTTGTATGCGAAAAGGATAAGTAGAGTAAAGTCCCTTGTCTAAGGTGAATTCTAAATCGAAGGAAGTTTATGGAAGTCTCTGTGGGACCGATAAGACCATAGATGTTTTCGAGTTTGAGAGAATTCAAACAACTGTGTTTTTTTGTGAGTATTTTGAAGTACATAAGATATCGGAAGTAGGGTACATGATCGTATTCGGTCACAGAATTCCTTAAAAGTACAATCTACTACTGTCGTAAGAAAAGGAACATGAAATGTTTTAATCCAACCATGACAGTACATCGGTTCAGTAGAGACCGATTTCTTCCGGTGACTTCGATCCTTTCAACTCATTTTTGAGGTCTTTATTGAAGAGGGTCTCGGGATATTCCCGTAAAATCGTTGACAAACCAACTTGTCTTTATCAGTGGTTTGTAGTTGGACGTTTAAACTCTCTTATTTTACGACGTCTGGTTTACTGTTACCAAACTCTCCCGCTCACATTGACCCGTTGGTGACTGTGTCTATAAGATGGTGTTACGAAGAATGAGTGGAGGGGTCCAGGGTCACGTTACCGTGTGTGTCACTTTCCTCCATTGTCAGTGGGAGTTAGGGGTCCCTGAACCTGTTATTTCGTTCGGCTCCCGAATACTATGACGATCTTTATGGAAAGGGCCCCCCCTACCATATTTTGCGAGGCGTGAAGTGTCACAAACGACCGAAAGGCCAAGAGGATGTCTCTACCATCCTCGACTGTCTGGAGACACCCTTCAATAAAAGGGTCTGTCTGCCGATAACCGATTCTCGATGGGACTATTCAGGGGAACCGGTGGTACCAGTCATAACGACGTCTCGTAGGACAACCAAACTGCAAAGGTAATTCCGTGACCCTTTCTCGACCTCGTCGGAGTCAGTAGTAGGACTTGTTGGAGTATACATGTGTATGTGGTGTTATGGACTCTTTCGTTCGATCGTCTTCCGAAGAAATAGGGGAAGGGGGTCTGGACATTCATAGTCAGATACTTTTCATTCTGTAAAGTGTGACTCAGTCTATCGTTTCTCAATATTTTTTAAGTCAGGTTTGGTAGAGTATCTTTGGAGGAGTCTTCGTATGTATGTCTGATGAGTCTCCACGGGACTTCTATCACTGAGTCTTAGGTATGACTAAACCAGATATGTATTTTGAGCCTTCCTTCCTCTTCTCTACTTATCTGTGGGAAGTGTTTGTGAAGGAGGAATGGGATTCCTGAAGAAGGGGGTGTAAGAATCCCGAGAGTATTCTAATACTTGACGATACAGGGACCCTCGAATGAGGTGTAGACAATGGAATTTCTTATAGGTATATACTTTAAAAAAAGGGTTTTATACCAACCTTTAATAAACTGTACTTCTTCTCCTTTTCCTCCTATTCTACTGTCAGATCAAAGTTTACGAATGATCTATGGTCTGTGATACCATTCATAAGACACATGTAATAAGTGGTTCTCAGTGATGACTTTACGGTACAATAGGAAGTTCTTCAAAGGGATTGGTGAAGTAGATTTTGATGGGAGTATACGTAAGAGAATTATGGGACGAAGTCATAGAATTATCGTAAATCGTGATGGTACATAATTTAAACAGATGAACACGTACGAGACTGAAGACATTGATTTTGTCTTCGATATACACAGAACAAATGACGTTGTGGAGGTTGTAGGTCTTTCCATGAACCATGTGTCGTCCGTGAACGCTTGCTTCTAAAGTGACTTAGACGAGGTCTCAGGGGACTCCAGGTTCATTGTCTCCCTTGACTCCGGTTCCCTCTAATTCCTTAGACGGTCTCTGTTGGGTCGATCCTTCATTGTAATTGTAGACTGGTGTCTTGGATGTGAGAAGAAAAAGAATAGTTTTACTAGACATGCGTAGACTTAGTACCACTTCACTTTTACTTTCAGTGAGTCAGGACAGACTGAAAAACGCTGGGGTACCTGATATGTTAGGTACCCTAAGAGATCCGGTCTTATGACCTCATCCATCGGAAAGGGTAGAGGTCCCCTATAAGGGTTGGGTCCCTAGTTTGGGTCAAGAGGGTATAACTTTCGTCTAAGAAATGGTTGACTCGATAGTCCCTTCGGGACTCAACACCATTTCCAATAATTTTTTTCCTATGACTAGTGTAGTACTTCAGATTCGTCAAGTCCCTCTTCTGAGATGATGTACCGTCATAATCGTCTCACTGGAGACGGGTGCTGTTCCTCTCTTATTTTTAGATCCTTTACCCCAGTAGACCTATTCTTATATCGGTACAGAATAATTCTTTATTGAGATCACTTGTGACTTTTACAATGGTCTGTCTTTAAATCTCAAACAGACTCTCCTGTGAGATACCTTAAGTATTTATGATATATTAGAGACAGTAGAAAGAATCGGACTCTAATATTCGAGAATCTTCTGTCTCCGACAGAGAATGAACAAGAGGACGTGTCTCATTGCATACCATGGGATTCGTACTCCTACCGATGGGTAATTTTGTTAGATAAAGTGTAGATTTTTTAAGACCGGAACGAGAACAAAATAAGACCACATGGTAAGTGACCCGTTCCCAGTAAGTACGTCCTAAATCCTCCGGATTGTCACAAGTTTCTTACACACCCTTTCCACCTCCCTCTCTACAGATATCCGGAGTCGGGGAACTGTGACGAATACATTCATTTACTTGTAAAAAGGTCTACACCGAGATTGTCTTTAGGTCGTATTCCTATTAGGAATAAAAATTTCTTCGGATGGGATCAAAATGTACTGTAGTGAGAAACCCTCCGACCTATAAAATCTATCTATCCTAAACCCCATCTCTATCTCCCTTCTCCGTCAATTCTGTGTTATAACAATAAAAAAGTCTAATTAGTCGATACTACTTTTCATTGTGAGGAGATCCTCTTTGTGTGTCAACCCTCTTACCGTGTTTTCTTTGCCGTTTGACGGTACCGAACGGTCAAGACAAAGATGGTGAATGTCACCGTTTCCTAAATTTTCAATGAGTGACTATTTTTGTTTTACAAATACCCAATTTACTTACAAGAGTTTAATCGTGTCTAACAGTCTTACCTTAGTTGGTATTCATATGTCTGATCCTGAAAATAAGAAGAGAGGTTTATAACCGTCCATCGTAAAAGATCGTGTATTAATCGTAGACAATTTACTGATCGAGTTATTACCTGTTTAGTTTTTCCTTGAGACAGTTTCCCTATGTCGGGATTAGGTGAATAACAGATTCCTAGATCGTCATAAATGTAATGATTGTTGTCCTTATCTATACAGTCCAAAGAAGATTAATGAAGAACTAGGGTTTTCTAAATCTCAATACAGTAGGAGTAACTGTATTCCCCTCTTATACCAGTTTCTTCCCTTTTTCACTTCACATTACTCGGTACGACTTACCTTGTTTCGACTACTCTCCCGTAATCCGATACTTTCTCTTCTCAAGAGTACGTTATGATCATACGGGACCGTCTCGGAAGAAAATTCTAAGACCCATATAACTTTAGTGTCACAATGCGTGTCCGTCACCCATATATTTTTAGTTTAATATCGTGAAGAAAGAGGGTGAAGTGTCTACCTCCTTGATTCTGTAGTGTTTCTTTTGTTGAAAGGGTTCCTTTATACTACTGTTCTTCTTAAGATAGGTAAAGTATAAAGGAGGGTTTTGATAGTCCGTCCCAAATCAATTTCTGGGTCTACTCTCAGGATACACCGTTCGATTTATAGAGATCCACAAAGTTTGTATTCCATTCATGTCTAAAGCTAAGTGGTCGAGTTTGATATTACGTCGATTCTTGAGCGCATGCCTTGAGGTTAGACATTTCTTGTCACTACTTACGTTTTCTGGGGATGTCAGTTGGCCAGAGGAAAGGGGTTGTCGACAGAACGTTTTCATCGTGTACGTCCGGCCTGGACTGACGGTGTCCTGAACGGTGACCATCAGAAGTGGGCTCCAGACCCATAATTCATGACTGGATTTTAAGGACACGGTCCTTCAAGGAACTCTAGTGTCTGTTCCTCCTAGCAAAAAAACGTAGACCTAGGGTTCGAGTCAGTGTGAGACTTCCCTTCTTGGGGTCTGGACAGTAAAAAAAGGTGGATGACAGAAACCTTATACTAGGTTACTGTTGACTTACGTAAAGATTTTATATGAGACACGGGTAATTTAAAAGATCTCTTTGAAGGAGTCGGAGAAAATTTCAAAGAGAACCAATCTTACACCTTACGAGATTTATATCTAAAGACCATGGAAAGGTTTCAAACTAGTAAACTTCGGGAGGGAGGGGTGAGTACTTTTTATATAGGAAAGTCGTAGTAAACTGGCTTCATATTTCGTTGGACCAACCGGAGGTACGTAGGCTACCGTAGAAGGTTCTCACTTTTGAGGTGCGTCTGTATCGGTATCAGCATTGGACCCCTGTCGTAAATTTATGTCTGCCCTCACCACAATCACGGAACTTTTGTGTTTTCTGTGTGAATTTAGGGGACAAAGGCTTGGGGAATTTGTGTTCGGGAGGGTTACCGGGGAGGGAGGGTTCGTCTTTTTTCATGACGATGGGGTTTGTCTTTTTTTCATGACTTCCTTTTCAGACCTACAAAGACCTAAATCTCTCAGTAAGGTTTTACCGGAAAAGATAATTGGTTCTTCTAGGAGACGGGAGAAATCGTGACTACTAGACCACTCCCATAGGGTCTTAACCCATTAGGGTGTCTTTCAAGTTTCCCCCTGGGCTTTGTAACATTGGTGTCCGACTCAGAAGACCTTTTTGTTTCAGTTGTTCTTATCCTTTCATAGACCTTTTTTTTTGTGTTACATAGGGTTTTGTCCTTCTCTTCGTTAATAGGTTTTCGATACGATTATCAGTGGTGAAAAGTTCGTCTTTGGTGGAAGTTTCTGTCTTCACGACTGTCTGACTCCGTTGATAAGACAAACCTGTGGTGTCCTTCGAAGACCAACCGTCCCCTGTCTGGTATAGTCCAGTAGAAAAAAAAAGGAACAAAGTTGAGTTCAGTATTTGGTCGATTTTAGAAATACTTTCCTTCTTCCACATTTTCGTATTTATTCATGTTTATCGACCCAGGTTTTAACACGAATACGTGTTTCGACCCCATCCGACCCCTCTCTGTCCTCAACAATCGTTAGTTGTGTACAATTTCTTAATTTGTATGGTAGTCTGATGTTTTCTGAAAAGTGGAAAAAGGATTCTTGACAGTAGCAGTTGTGAGTACTGGGTACTTTGTCCTTCAGTACCCTAAATGTTTAACTATGTGAGATTATGATTGGGTAGGATATTAAAGGAACTATGACGGTGGTATACTGATGTTGTTATGTGGACAATTACGTTACGAGGAGTTTACCGAAGGTACGAAGGAGGTGACGGAGTGTCCTATTTCTTCGAGTAGAAATCCTCACTGTGACACGTCTACCTTGTCGTTCTTTTTCTACGCTAGACAAGTCTACTCTTTATTTTGAGTCCCTTTCTCTTTGGTGTACTTTGGATTCAGTTAAGACTCGTGTTTCATATATATTATTATCCTTTGACTATAGTAACCTAGTTCCATTATTTCCGGTTTTTTTTTTTTTTTCGGTTATTTTGATCCCGTTATCTTTTATCTTGAATTTTTGTCCGGTTTAAACCACTTTACCCAACCTAAGGAACAGTGTTCTTTACTTGTCGGACTTTACAAAATAATACTTTCGTTTCGACACTGAAATCCAAACAATTTATGAAGTTCAAGTAATGTTTTACAATGTTAGGACGTTAAACTAAGAACGAAACGTAAACCCTTTATTGGTCCTTCTTTTCTTTAGATGATCTTTAGAGTCGTGGTGGTAGTCACCTGTCTCTGAAAGATGGACATAAAATGTCGAAACTAGTTGTGTTTGATCTTGAAGATTTTAGAGATAAATTTGAATGGTGTTGTTTTAGTCAAAGGAGACTAATTATTGATAAACTTATTTACTTTGATGAAATTTTTCTTTGTCATATACGTAAACAGATATAGGATAATATTGTCGTCTTTGACAAAACAATACATTAAGGAAAGTTCACCTGAAAGAACTAATTTAAGTCACTGGTAGAGTGTGTATTTTGTAAGACGAAAAATATTTCCCGAGACTTACAAGAACCCTTTGTGACGTCTTATCATCTTCGTTGAGTCCACACAAAAGAGTACTTCATAGATGACATTTGTCGGTTTACGTACGGGTGTTAGTCTTTCCCCGTCGACACCTTGTTCGTAAGCGAGTTCACACAACTAATGGAGTTGTCTTGTAATAGTTTTCTCGTAGGTCCACCCACCTTTCGTTTGGGAGAAGTATCGATGGTTTTACTTTCGTGTCTCTTGACTGTGGTTTAACCGGTTCAGGACTCAGAGGAAAGACAAGAATTTCTTCATTGATAATACCGGGTCTCCTCGTGTGTCTTTCCTAAGTACTGTTGTAAGTGTCAAACGAGTTCCTGTCTGAAACTGTTATTACAGTGACCTTCCTTTTCTATCAGATCTCCTCTGTATTCCCTGTAGATTATCACGGAGATATGTTAGGACTCTATGATGTACAACTGTTACATGAAATCTATATCATAATTTAAGTGTTCAGGTTGTGAGTTTAAGAGGACGGACTTTGAGCCCGACAATCTGTTTTTGTCTTTAAATCAAATCCCTTAAGGGACCATCAGGTCACCAATTCTAAGTCGTGAGAATGACGATCCTAGACCCAAGTCAGGGTCCAATCTCTTGGTTCTAAGACTCGGCACATCATGTCGGTTTTCTCTTTCTTCTTTTTTATAAATTATGAATTTTAAAATTTTTATTTGTTTATTTTTGAATTTTCATGGGTTAGAACTAGGTTCAGTAAAACACACAGGTTCTGATTATCAACATGATACTCCTAAAAGTATTTAACAGTTTTGGACACTACTATGGTTCATTATATGTGTGTCGGGAACAACCATGTTTCGACATAAGATTTGTAAAATGTATATGTCAATTAGGAGTGTTCTGATAGTATATTCCATTTCTAATAATTGCAGTAAAATGGGTAATTCCCCTTCGTCAGTTTCTTTCTCATTCATTAAACGAGTTTTAATAGAGTTACCATTCGTCGTTATGTTTCAAAGTTTGGGGCCGTCAGGTCTAAGTTTGTTCACGATAAGTAGTGACGTGACATAATCCAATTGGACTGAAGATTTGAGATGCCTCGGGTTAATGTCTTTCCTGGGGTGTTCAGACTCGTCTCTATTCTGATACGGATAGCAATTCTTTATGATTTTAAACTCGTGTTATCTATAAGACTTTACAGATACCGTTTTGGTAATAACATTCACCCGGACTCACACGTTCAATGTTCCGTAAGTGAGAGAACTTAACTTATATTACCGATAGTTTTAAGAAAACTTTTCTGTTTTTGGGGTTTTCAGGATAATACTTACTACTAATATTTTTAATGTTACATTCTATGAACTATATCAACACAAATTTATATCATAAAATTTTTGAATTTTTTACTTTGGTTAATATATAATATTTGACACATGTCTTTTTCCTGACCTTAATTTATGTCATTTCAACGTAGATTGAGTCTCCAATCTCTGGTTTTAGACGTATCCTCTACTTTTGGTTCGAGACAGCTATATGAGGTTGTGGACTGCCACTTCTTGTTGTATGGTAGAGAGTTATATCCAATTCAGGTCGTGACTGTCAAAAAGGAGGTCGCAGCGTTCTCTAGTGAAAAGAAAACCTACGGTGGTCTACTTCTCCAACCGAACGTACATTCCCGGTATTATATACTTTTCGTATAGTGAAATTTACTGTCTTAGTGTCGGTCGTGTCTCTTACGAGTGTGAGTCTCCTTTGACCTCTCTGGTGGACTTCGGTGTCGGTCCAGTGTGGGGGTGGAGAGTAGAGTGAGGTACTCTCCCTTCTACCCCAGGTACACCCCGTTCACTCTCCCCAACTCGTTCGTGTCCACTTATATGTGTTTAAACTTTTATTACATTACACTGTGTTGACATGTACTTTTACAAACGTCACCAACATAACAATATAACTCTATTAACCGAAAAAAAAAAGAAATCAAATGTTTACATCAAAATGTTAAGTGTCTTTTCAAGATCATCTGTTTCTACTACGAGATGAACCTCTGGATTGACAAGATTTCTAGTGATTGGTTAGAATGTAAGTCTTAACGATCCTTGGTAGACCTTAGTAGTTCTACCATTTGAGTCACAATTGTTGGGGTGTCTGTCTAAGAGTGAATCTTTTTCATTATTTTAGAGAAAATAGTGGAAAAAGAAGATGTCAGTGTACGACCCTTCTTTAGACCACCCGACTACCCAGAAACGCCGAATAAATCTACTGATAATTTTTCGCATAGAATGAGGCAAAAGATTGGATTTACATATATAAAGAGTCTTTACACTTACGAAGAATCGGAAAAAAAGTTGCGACTCTACCATTGTTTCGTTCCCTTTCTTTAGATATTTCCATTGTAATTTAGAAGTCAAGAAAGGTAGTAATAATTGGTACACTAACGGACAATGGGGTTCTTCATAGACACTATTTTCGATTGTCCACGAATCCTCTTTCGCTCTATGTCTTTTGTTTCGGGACTATTTATTATAGGTTTGGACCTTAATTAAGAAATCAGAGACGGGGATCTTTTGACTGAGTCACTACGATCGTTTGTACCGAGAACTGGTAAATTCTGTTGAGAATCAGATTTGGTTCGGGTTGAAAGTATTGTGAATATGTGGTTCTAAAACTTAATGCGTTTACTCTATTCGTCGGGATATAAGTTTGACTAGATCTTTTTGGGTTGATTTGTATTTGTTTAGGTCAACTTGACGGGTAATCCTCATGACCAACTGATCGTTTGTCGGATCTTACATGTATGGTTGGTACTTTACATTTTTTCTTAGTTCTAAAATTTCTTGTATCCGTCTCCCCCTTTATTAAAAAATTTTACAATAGACCATAGAAATTCCTTTTTCTTTTGTGTCCCTTAAGGGGGACATTTGTTCCTCATAATAAAGACACCTTTACTTCGTAATACTTATATTTTTCGTTGTACTTTTTAGAATTATCTTTAAGTTCTCCTGAATCAAAATAACCAGACAGAAAGGATTAAGGTGAGATGACCCTTATGTTCACAAATCTTCTTTTCATTTTGTAATAGTCCAATCTCTACAATGATTCGGTTTGTTTTGACTAGGTCTATAGACTTGAGGGTAGTTTCCTTCGTTACACTGTCTCTTCCGGATACACTTACAAAGATTGTCCGTGAAACGAGACAATTTTAGAGTTTAAATAAACTCATGCATGGACGTCGAAAGTAATCCTTTTATAGATTAAATATACAGTTTGATGTTAGACCCTTCTTACTTTGACCGGGTGTACTTTAGGTAGTGAAACTGTAGAATTTCGTGAAAGTTAAGAGAGGGGAAGTTGGTACGTACATTCCTAACAACCAAATATTATTTTGTGTACTTTGCTCCTTCCATACGTGACTACTAATGAACTATTTAAAAACTTTTGACGTATACCAAGTCATAAAATAGATCGAAAGGTAGATGTGGTTGACCAATAAAAACTATATATCTAAAAAAAAACCAAACATAGAAGTTCATCAAAAGTTTTAGGTTTTAGTTAGAATCCCAGTGAAGTAGGACTACTACCAAGACACCCGGGTCGAACTGTCGACAATCTTTTACTAGTGGAAATAAGTTGAGTAAAGTTAAGGTGACTGTAATTGTTATGATACACTCTTGTTTCCTCCCCGCACGGGACCAGGAGTCTCTCGACTCAGATTACTGTTCATCTATTCGTATCTAGTAGAGTTTTACGATGGATTCAGTTTTTTCCCTTGTAGATAAGAAAAAAAAAAAAATTTGATATTAACTGTTTGTTATAATGAAAACCCTATGTTGTACTACTAGACTACATACGTATATGACGTTTTTCTAAAGTCATTCAAATCAGTTGTAAGTAGTTGTGTGTATCATTGTCAAAAAAAAGAACACTACCCTTGAAATTTTTAGTTGAGAATATAACATTTCATTAATCGGAGGTTAATTTTATGTATTTAAATTTTTTTTCTAGTTGAGAATCTCGTTGGAAGTTTATGTGTTATTCCATGTCAATTGATATCAGTGTTGGGACATACAATCTAGGGGTCCTTAAAGAAAAATAGACCGTTATTGATGAGAAATATCTCGGTTACTAGATCAAGTTTAAAACGAGTGAACTTTTGTTTGTTTTTTTGGATATCTCATTGGTAGTCCTTATCCTTATTCTAGACGAGTACGGTGGTGGTGACGGTGGCGGGGCGAGGGGTTCGAATCCTGTGAGATTGGATGAGGGCGAGGTTCGATTCCTGTGAACTTGGATGAGGGCGAGGTTCGATTCCTGTGAGATTGGACCGGCTTTGCCGTTTTCCTAGTGGTCTCCCTTCGTCGTAGTTACGACTGCGTTTGACGGGTACGTCTCTACTAAGGTCTGATTCACACCTCCCAGAAAAGTGGACCGTCCGCTACCGTGAGCAGTTACGGTGTAGTGACCATTACTCATAGTAGGGGTTTCGTGTGTATTCTTTCATTAAAGATGTCAAGACATGTATTCGTCCTTTGGTATCGATTAAGTGGTAAGCGAGAGTCCGTTCTGTAAAAAGAGACTCGGACCCAATAGAGTATACGGTCCATGGTTGCTACCAATTGAGAAAAGATCCCACCAAAACCCCCACGTACTCTATTACGTACAATCATGAGGACACGAAGATAATGTTTCGTGATAACCCCTGAATGGACGACCGAGTTGACCATTTCTTAGGTGGACGTTACGTCCTCTGGGGTCAAGTTAGGGACCCAACCCTTCTAGGGGACCTCTTCCCTATTCGATGGGTGAGGTCAAAAGGACCCGAAGGGACCACCGAGTCTGTCATTGTTTAGGTGGACGTTACGCACTCTGGACCCAAGCTAGGGACCAACCCTTCTACGGGATACCTTCCTTGTCGATGGGTGAGGTCATAAGACCGGACCTCTTAAGGTACCTGTCTCCTCGGACCGTCAGGTACCCCAGCGTTTGTCATCCCTTACTGACTCGTTGAAAGTGATGAGTGATAATCCCTGATTTCTACTCTGTCAACAGGGACAACCACGAGTCAGTGATTCGACACAGGTTGAGAAACGTTGAGGTACCTGACGTCCGTGTGGTCCGAAGGGACAGGAAGTAATAGAGGGTTTCAAACGAGTTTAGGTACAGGTGACTCAGCCACTACAATAGATTGGTAGGGTGTGAGAAGAGGAAAACGGAAGTTAGAAAGGGTCGTAGTCCCAGAAAGGGTCACTCAACCGAGAAGGGTAGTCCACCGGTTTTATAACTTCGAAGTCGTTGTCAGGAAGGTTACTTGTAAGTCCCAACTAAAGTCGACGGAGACACAACGACGATTTTAAAATTTCCCTATTTAAAGGAGTGACTAAAGGTCACATATGATTTTTGTATAGACTAAAAGGGTGTCCATGTTTCCATAAAAATAAAACTGACCGGGGGTGACGGAACCAGGATCATGTTTTTCCTGTTAAGTGGTTACAGGGTTCCCCGAGACCCTTGTAAGGTGTTTCTATTACAGAAGGATCTACCTTCGACAAGTCCTACTGTCGTCTAGTGTGAGTGGGTCGGTGAGTGGATACGGTTTTCACTTGATCAATAGACCTCTTCAATAATCTGTTGACCGTACGACACTGTAAGTACGACTGGTCTTGTGCTCGGATCCAGTGGAGACTGGATATTGTCTCTTGATTACGGGTTGATTTCCGTCTTCCACGGTCGGTCTCCATCGACATCTGAAAGGTAGACACCATAGTGTCTTTCTATAACCAGAAACAAGGAAAGGACTGTGTCTCGAGGATTTGAGACCCTTAAAGGACTCACATTCTCACTACTCAGAAAACAGAATTACTCGGTTGAGAACCACCCGAAGATCTATCGAAGTCCGACCGTTGGCCAGTTATCTTTTGGTTCTGAAGTAATCTTCGCACCTTGAAAGTCGGAGTAAGCGATTGAAGGTCCCTTACCTTTTCCCTCACCGTTAACCCAGTTAGTGGTTGCCGGTTACTCAATTAGTTATTACAGATGTATTACCTTGACGGATTTTTGGAGATTTAGTATTCTAAACCTTTCGAAGGTCCAACCATTTACATAGATGTAATATCCTCCCGCCATGTGGGGTTGAAGTACCCTGTCTCCGAGAATGAGAACCTTAGGAAGGTCTGGTTTCATGGATAGATGGAGAAGTGGACGAGGAAATATTATTTGACTAATAAAGAGACTCAGGACACTCGGTAAGATCAGTTAATAGTTTGGACTTCTCCCACAGCCTAATACCCTTGGAGGCTGTCTTCATACCCATTGGACACTAACCATAGACTTCAGTTCCGTGTCAACACCCTGACTCCGGGATTTGGACCTCAGACTACGGTTGAGACCCATCATTCACAGTCTTGACCTGACTCAATGTCAATAGGTGAATCACGGTCTTGACTAACTACAATCCCTAAGGGACCGTCGAGTCAACCATTTCTTAGGTGGACATTACGTCTTCTGGGACCAATCTAAGGACCCAGTCCTTCTATGCGACCTCTTCGTTATCAGATGGGTGCGGTCAAAAGGACCCGAAGGGAACACCTAGTGGACCATTTCTTAGACGGACGTTACGTCATCTGGACTAAACTAGGATCCAACCCTTCTAGAGAACCTCTTTTCTTTCCAATGGGTGAGGTCATAAGACCGGACCTCTTAAGGTGCCCGACGTACCAGGTACCCCAGCGTTTCTCAATCTGTGTTGACTTGTGGAAAGTGTATCCTCCTCCTTTATTTTAGAGAGTAGTAGAGAGACGGACATAAGGTGACGAAAGACGACTGTAGTAAGGTCTTGTGCAATTCTGGAGGTAAAGAGTTAAATGTACTCCAAACAGGGGATACAGTTCAAGTTGACGTTTGTGGTGACATTAGTCGATTGAATGACCGTCGTGAACAGGAGGTGCGTGGGTAACATTTTATGTTCTGATGAGAATCAATTCCAAATGGTTTCGAAAAGTAGTCTAAACGAACATGTGACAGTTTGTATAAGTAACAGACTATTTGGTCCATTCGTGTAAGATCCTGAACTATAACTAGACTTTCGATTTTACTTTTAAAAATTAAAAGATTGTTTATATCTTCATGAATATGTTTACCTTGTCTTTTGAACTGAGGGAGTTGTGTTGTGGTGACGTATCAAAATCTTTGATTGCAGTTCAGACAGTCTTAAAGACTGTTTTTAAAGAACTCCTAGATGAGTAAGTCATGTAATGAAGGTCTCAATCGTGATTATGAAAGTCCAACTTCTTTGTATAGTGTTTATAATAAATTGGAGGTTAAGTGTGTATTGGAGTGTGTGACGACGGTCCTTAAAAACATCGAACCTCACACTCTATTCTATTGTCCTGATGACATTTCAATAATCGGAGGTTAATTTTATTTATTTAAATATAAAATTTTTTTCTATTATCCTGATTACAAAAGAAGAAACTAAACCTCTTTTCGTTAGTCTCCTTTATTGCACTGTATTTAAGTTAACGTTCCAATGGTCCTTTTTGGATTATCTCGAATTCGAAGTGAGTAATTTGTTACTAAAAGGATGAGACAGTGGTAGTGAGTCCATGTAAACTAAGTAAAAAATTTTACAATAGATTTGTTCCAGGATTTCCAGGATGACTTATCGTGTCCCCTGATATAAGTTATGGGATACTATTTGGTTTAACCTTTTCTTATAATTTTTTTTCTTACCGATACACATGTTGAAATGTGTAAACAGTGAAACGACCTTTCTTCCAACCGTGTTGTAACATTTAGGTGATAATGAAGTTAATTTTATTTAAAAATTTTTTACTCCCGTCCTCCTCTTCCCCCGTTGTCTCCTACTCTACCAACCTACCGTGGTTACTGAGTTACCTGTAATCAAACTCGTTTGAGGCCCTCCATCACTTTCTGTCCCTTCGGACGACACGACGTCAGGTACCCCTCCGTCAGCCTGTCCTGAATCGCTGACTTGTTGTTTCATGAGGTCTAGTAAAATTTTGAGGGACTTCCGTGCCGTCGAGAAAGAATCAGTCTTCTTTATTACCTCTGTAAAGGGGGTATGGTTTTAACTTTGTTGGTTCCGGAGGTTCCAGAGGTTTGAAATTCCGGAGGTTTCCAGAGGACATGTCTTTTGTCGAGGAGAGACCCTTAAATGTTTAAGAATGTTGGGTTTATGTAAAAGTCTCCAACTTTTATAAGAAAAATTTTTTTATACGTAACCTTACCTCCATATATTGTTCTGAAGGTCTTTTGTGTGTTTTTTCAGTCCAGATAAACATGTGTAAAAAGAGATGAAGAACAGACTAGTAAAGGATATTATGAGTACTTTTCAACTAAGTAAAGTAAAGAGACTGTGAGTCTCCTACAGTGAAATAAACTAGAGAGACTGGTTAGTAATGGCAGTTCGTAAGTGGCTTGACTTATTCCTACAAGAGAATGTATTGGCGTCATCATGGTTGAAGTCGCTTAAATTGTGACTAAGTGGTGATGATGTTAGTTATATATTTTGTCAAGGTAGTACGGGTAGTTAAGTGAGTACGAAGGTAGAATGTCAGTTGAGGAGGGGGTTATTGAACCGTGGTGATAAAAGATAAGAACAGTAAAAAGAAAAAGGTCTTGTAGTATATTTGTCCTAGTATGTCATACCTCAGAAAAAAATTTAATACTAGTTTATGTGTTTTGTATTTCACATGTTGAGTCACTGTAATTCATGTAAGTGGTACAATGCGTTGGTGGTGCTGATAGATCAAGGTCTTCTTGTAAAGGTAGTGGGGGTTTTCCTTTAGGGTATAGGTAATTCGTCAGTGCGGGGTGAAGGGAGAAGAGGTCGGAGACTGTTGATGGTTTGATAGGTTAGGTGGACGACAGAGATACCTATCCCGATAAGACCTATAAAGTGTATTTGCCTTCGTCTGTTATGACACCGGAAAACACGGAGTGAAGAAAGTGACTCACGCTTCAAAAGTTCCCAGTAGGTCCAACATCGTACATAGTGATGAAACAGAGAAAAATGACGTCATACATCGGAAAACTCGGGTTAGAGTAAATGTCCTACGGAGACTGTAGGTGGGTAGAACGATGCACGTACGTTATGGACGTACGGATCACAGTAGTAAAAATGACGACTCATCTTAAGGTGTCCTACATATATGGTCTCAAACAGACGGGTCAGTGGTTTTCTGTAAAGTAACAACTATGAAGGGGTCTTTACATTAGTATATTCAGTTCCATAAAATGTTAATTTTCCCGATGATAATATAGACGTGAACCGTTATCTTTTTAAGTTTACATGCGTTGTCCATGTCCAAGTAATAGGTAATAGACTTTAAGGTTTTAGATTTATAGGGGATTCACAGTTCAAAAAGTCATTTAAAAGACACTTCAGTAAACCTCTATGTAGAACTGGATATGATATCAGAGAAATATCAGAAAAAATTCAGAAGAATCACTCTTATAAGTAAAAGATGTCTTTATAATATAGAATATGTGTAAGATAACCCCCTATATTAAGTGTATATTCGATGACTTGGTGTAATGGAAAGATATTAGTCTTTTTAAGTATTTAAGTAGACTGGGGTTTCTAAATCTATTTTCAACATCGGGACATGAATGTGTCAAGATTTACTCTGTTTTTAATTCAACTATTAATGAGCTCAGTCACTTCTCCGTAATTCGAAAAGAGATAATGTCTGATCGAGGGGTTATGTAGTTGATGTTCCTACTTGTAATGGGGTGTTGGGGGGAGAATCCTTGTTGTAGGTTGGATGTACCAGAAACGTCCAATAGGATTGGATTTTTGAACTACCGACAAATATTTTCTGTGGTAAAGATGACTTTAAGTCTGTATTAGAAACTTGTCCATTTACAATTTCAAGAGTCTTGTAGACTGACAGAGTTCTATACAAGAAGTCGTGAGTCCTTCTCACGTGACGACATTTTGGATTTCATTGGACATCACGGTACCCCAGAGGAGTGAACTTTCCTCTGGTGTCCCCGAGAGGTTTATGTAATAAGGTATATGTGGTGTAAATAAGTAAGGTATGATCCGTCTCTCAGTTCTTGACCCCTTTGTCCTCCCTTGTTCGGTTTGTTCCGAGGATGACAGTACTTCGATTGAGAGGTTACTGTCCTTATTTTGTGTGTTTTGGCGACTCTTTTTATTCACTATTTAGGATGCTACTGTTTTTATACTATATTTTACTGACTCCTTACTAAAATCTAACCTACCACTGAGTTCCGGAGATTCTCAACTTTGACTTCGGTTCTTGATTTGGGGGTTTCTTTTACTCTTAGTCTCTCTTCTCGTCACGTTTCCGACATTGTTTCGTTATTCAGGTATACCAGTTCCTGCTCTCTTCCGAGTCCTACCGATCTTATACCAATTCTTTCCATTTCTCACATACATTACGCTAGTCTGTTTTTCGGTTCCCGTCCGAGTACGTCCTGACACAATTCAGTCTTGTTCTTCAACCCTCAAAGAAGGTTAACTCTACCTTCCCACAATTTCCCAAAATCCCTTTCCTTATTGTACTGTACTGACTATTAAAGTTTTCGAGTGAGATGAACGGTATGTCGCTATATTATATCTATTATACCCTGACCATTAGGTTAGGAAAGTTAAGAAAGTAAAATTTTTCATATATATGTACACACACACAAACACTCGAATATATTTATACCACACAGATACACACGTGTGTGCACGTACACACGTGAATATGTTTATACTACCGAAGACACTATAGAGTCTGGTCCATTTCTTAGGTGGACATTATGTCCTCTGTACACAAACTAGGGACTTAACCCTTTTAGGAGACCTCTTTCCTTACCGATGGGTGAGGTCATGAGAACGGACCTCTTAAGGTACTTGTCTCCTCGGACCGTCCGATGTCAGATACCCCAGCGTGTCAGTTGGGGTATCTGACTGTACTGACTCGTTGGTTGTGCAAGTTGTAAAAGTATATACGTATATAACACTTTCTCTAGTTAGGACCCACAAGAGACCTTGCTGACTTCGATTTCGACTTTGAGGTCACGAAACTGGTGGAGTACGCTTCTCAACTGAGTAACCTTTTCTGAGACTACGACCCTCCCTAACCCCCGTCCTCCTCTTCCCCTGCTGGGTCCTACTCTACCGACCTACCGTAGGGGCTGAGCTACCTGCACTCAGACTCACTTGAGGTCCTCAACCACTACCTGTCCCTCCGGACCGCAGGACACTAAGTACCCCAGCGTTTCTCAGCCTGTGCTGACTCGCTGACTTGACTTGACTTGACTAGTGAAGTACATAATGTTTCCGTTCTTTTCCGTCTTAAAGGACTTTTGACTAAAAAAATTTGATGACAGGACTTACTAAAGTGTAAACATAGTTACAGAGACCAGACGGTTAATACTAAAATTATCGACGGTCTCGGTCTTTTAAATTCCTGAAGGAGACACTTGGGATATCTAGTTACGTCCAAAATGAGACGATTATTTAGACTGTTATGTACATCTTTCAGTTACTCATGATTTCTTTACTTCTTAATTTTAACGGCAATAAATTCATAGCTTTGTGTAGAAAAAAGATTTACGGTTATGAATTGCTTTCATGTCAAGTACTTTATTCTAGTTTCGACTTCAATAACGGGACACTCAGTTTTTCGTTGACTTCCGATATTTAAGATAAAAATTAAAAGTTTCAATTATTATTTAGTCCTTTCAGAGATACTCTGTGTGTGGGGAGTAGGGTTTTTCTCAACACAAACTCTTGTATGGATGAGAATCAGTATAAAGGTGTTTAAATCTCGACCAATACAAAATTTGTTTCTTTATTAATCGAAAGACTCTTTATTACGAGGACTCAAGTGACAGTTTAATGTCCTTTTGTTAAAGACATGAATTGTGTTTGTGGTCTAATAAAGTTCGCGGTTTTAAAAACACCTGTCAAAATAAGACATTTTGGTTAATCTTCTTCATTAGATCAATTACGTTTTTACAATAAGGTACCACTTGACAAATTTCCATTTGATATATGAGTTTTTATACCGAACGAGAATGAAGTTCTCTAGAAATTGTACTTAATGATTTTAAGATTCTGAACACTTTTTTGATTACGAGATGAAAGAAATTAAATTTTATCTAGTGAAATTTTAATGGAAATAAACAAAGTATAAGCCCTCAGGATTTTTATGACCAGGTTATAGAACTCACAAAGTGAAAGCTGATGAAAAAGATATTATTCCAAACTTCTTTGACTGGTTTAAACCATGACATTCTATGATCCTCCTATAAGACTTTTAGGTTAGACATGTCGTCTCCAGTTTTTCTTTCCAGAAGACCTAGATAAGTACCTAAAGTTGTTTTAGGTACCACGTCCTGGGACAGGAGTCTTTTTCTGATTTTAGAGTTCTTTGATGAGTGAACATGTTAAAGAGACCGTTCAACTTTTAAGGTACGACTTCGTTACTTTGCATTTCAAAATGCATATCATTCCATTAATTTTAGAATGGGCCGAGTTTGTCTTTGTAAGGTGGTGGTACTTCTTGTAGTCGTCGTTCAAATTACTAAATTAACGTATTTTATATAAACCCCTGTTTAAGATGTTGTGAGTGAAACATAGAGTATCCGTGAGTCTTCATAACCTTTTATGTAGGAGTAGTGGGTACTCACCTGTTTATAGGTGTTTCTTGATGTCGATTCCCATATCGACCGACAACAAACTTCCGTAGTTGTCCTCCGAAGACCTTTAGAATTAACACCAAAGAATTTTTTTTAAACCTCCTTGTGTTCTACGTCTCTAGACTGTCTGAGAAGGATTGGGTTCCGACGTACGTTCAGTGCTTTGAGTGGACACAATATGAGGAAATTGACGTTCAGGAAGTGTCCGTACGGTAGTCCTCAGGTTTTCCGCAATTCTTAGACATTCTTATACCATACGTGTGATTACTGTGTGTAGTATTAGTTTATGATTGGTAATATAAAGGGGACGACGACGACGATTCAGTGAAGTCAGCACAGACTGAGACACACTGGGGTGTCTGTCGTCGGGTGGTCCGAGGGGGCAGGGACCCTAAGAGGTCCGTTCTTGTGACCTCACCCAACGGTAAAGGAAGAGGTTACGTACTTTCACTTTTCACTTTCACTTCAGCGAGTCAGAACAGACTGAGAAGTGCTGGGGTACCTGACATCGGGTGGTCCGAGGAGGCAGGTACCCTAAAAGGTCCGTTCTCATGACCTCACCCCACGGTAACGGAAGAAATATAAAGGGGATCACCAAAAATAAGATGTTTGAAACTTCGTTACTAATGAAATGTTTCCGATTTAATTCGGTTCATGTGAGGTCCGTAAGGTTTTGATAAGTTACTCATCTTGTATTAATGAGTTTTTAAGAGTTCATGTTTTTTTGCCCTCTTCTCGTATTGGAGTTCTCGAGTCCGAGACTTTACTCTGACGGTCATAAGGGTCAGAGAGGAGTACACGACACGTTGGAAAGTCGTGGGTCTGAGAGTAAAAGATTTGGATTCTAGTACGTTACTCGAGGAAGGATAGGTCCCGGTACCAGGGACTTGAGGGAGTCGGACCAGTCGAGAAAAGGGGTAAAAGTTTACCTGACAAGAGAGTGAACGTAAGTCCGGACCCGAGTTTACAGTGAAGGAGTCACTACAGAAGGGATGGATGGGTTAGATTGTGGTGAACATGGGTTCACTACGAGATTTGGGAATGAAATCAAAAGAAGTCTCGTAAGTAGCGACGAACTTATAAAAAAAAGACGAATAAGAAAAATGATAGGTACCTTCGTCACTGAAATATTACAAGTGGTGACATAGTGAGGTACGGATCTTGTGACGGACCGTATGTTTCCATGCAGTAAAAACTTACTTACTTATTTCTCATGGACAAAGTATCTTACAACACTATTTATTTACTTGAATACGAAGATTCATAGTGTGTTACGGATTGTGTCTCATTTCGAGACAAACGAGATCACTAACATATAAGACTGATTTAAGAAGGAATTCCAGTAGGTATTAAATCAATGGTTCAAGAAATTGTAACTCCTCAATCTTTCAAGGGTCAAAAATGATAATATTTGTCGTAGAAATACATTCGTGAGGTTGGGAGGAGGGAGGATGAACCTAATAGGGGAGTTCCTACTAATAGTCCAGACTCCTGTTGTTAGTGAACAGCATATATTTATGTAATGTTTGGAGTGGAGTCACTCATGAGTCATTGACCACTTTATACTTACTAGAGATACCCTAATATGATTTCGATGAAAGGACCAAATCGAAGACGAGATATCCGTGCCCTTCCGACCCACTTGCTATTGGTTCTAAGGGGACTCCTAAAGAAACATGGAAGGACACTTAGATGTTAAAGAGTTTTATTTTTCAGAAATTTTAAAAAATTAACTGGTTTTTTTTTTTTTTCTTTCCTTTTCCTTTCTCTTTTTTCTTGTTCTGGGAATGGAGAAGGAAACACCGTGAAAGTCCGTGGGGTAAATTAGCTTATTCGAACGAACCAAAGAGGAGTGAACCCGGTCAGGATATTAGAACTAGGAACTTAGGTTTCGTTTTTTTGAATAAAGTATTTTTTTATGTACAATAACATGTTTTACGTTGTTGTACTTTATGTCCATGAGTCCTATTTTTTTTAGTTTTACTAAACGTAGTATGCTTCTATATTTTTCAATATTAACAGAGAAAAAGACTCAAGGTTTTAAACTAAAAAAAAAAATTCACCCTAGAATGAAGGGGTTGGTTCCTGACTTGGACCAGGGACCGTCACTTTTCCGTCTCAGAATTCGTGATTTGGTGGTCCCTTAAGGGGGGTTTAAAATAAAGTTTAGTAATCTTATATTCACAAGATTCTGGGTACGATTAACGTCCTTAAAACTTTATCATTTCGTCTTTTACTTCTCTTTGTTGTAACTTTCCCTGAAAATGTTTGTCCCTTTTTTTTTAGTTGATCTAAAAATTTTGATCTTAAAAGAAAAGGACTTACTCTTTTGTCGTGTATTTATTTTAGTCTACAGTAAATAGTTTCTACAATGGATATTTGTTAGAAGTCTTGTTTTAGTTTTCCACAGTAGACTACTATATTGAATTGTCATGTTTTAGTCTCTTTAGACGTAAAAGGTATACGTGTCTTCAGAGTCGAGACTAAGAGGAGGTTAAGTTCAATATTTTTCCCAAATTGGAAACCCTTTTTTCAGAGGATGTTGATGAACTGGTGTGGATGACAGGTTCGTATTAATGTTTATCACAGGAGAAAATGAGAACTTTCACAGGACTGAACTTATTATTTAATATACCGGTAGATCAAGATTGTAAGAGTTTTAGGTAAAAAATTGGTTTATAGATTGGTCGAACAGAATCTTAATGACAGGTTTTATTGTCTTTGACGTTATCTCTACCCATTGTGGATAAAAATTTCCATTACAAAAGTTACAGGTTGACGTTTGTATTAAGATTCTAATATACATGTAATCCAATATATAGTCTGTATGTCTTTTAGTTGTAAATTCAGTTAATTCAATCGAAGTTATAAACGTTGTAATTGTGACGGAGGAGGATTGATCCATAAAAGATAGAGAATAGGATCTATAAGAGATTTACTAAAATTCATTCTTTTACTTGGGGTTTGTCGGTGTTCCGGACTGATGCATTCTCTGCTCTCTTGGTTGAGGGTTTCTGTTTATGAAAGATTGATTTAATAGGGTGCCGTAAATTTAATCATGGTAGTTCGCTCTATTACTTCTCTATGTGTAGTTTTTATACTAGACTTGACTCCCGGGAAAGAGATCTCTACATGTGAGGTGAACACTGATATTTAGAACGAAAAATTACCGACATATTTCATTCTGGGTCCTGATTGCCTGAGATATGTAGTAGGAAGTCTTTTCAGAATACTTCTTCGTTTTGAGTTGTTTCGTTAGGTCCCGAAGGGATCACCGAGTCACCATTTCTTAGGTGGACGGTTACGTCCTCTATACCCAAGTTAGGGACTAGACCCTTCTAGGGTGTACGGTGTCTCGTTGATTCGGGTAAGTATGTTAACGATTCAGACACGAGATCTCGGGTCGTCGGGATTGATTTCTGATCGGGGAGCGAGAGGAGTTGATCTCTTTTCAGGCGTGTTGTTGTTTCTGGGTCGTGTTGGTTAGTTATTCATTTATTTATTTTGGAATTTTCTGTTTTGTCATCTGGTGAGATAATTGTATGGACTTCCAGGGCAACCCGTAGAACCCTTCAAAACGGGAGTCCTTTTCTGAACGAGACCGGTATCGGTTTATAAACCGAAGGTCCGTCAGACACTAGGTGTAGTGTCATGAGGTACGAAGACATTAGTCACAGGACTGCCGGTTCTTTCAGGTCTGGTGGAAGAAGAAATTTGTATAGTCGTAGACTCGAGACAACAAGTGGAGGTCTTACGACACTGAACAGGACCAGAACTTCTCCTGAAACCGACAAGAGTTTCAGACCACCTCTACGTACCAGTTTCCGGTGTGGAACAAAAAGAGGAAGAGGACAAAGACTTACGAGTATAAGAGGGAAGACTTACGGTTTTCGTCCAGAAAGGCAACATACCAGTACACGTCTAAGAAGAGAGAACAAGTGTAAGTATGGTCTTACAAGAGACAAAACACACCTCCCGACTTGCATTAGGTTTTATAGACCTAGGCGTCTCCCGTAGAGGGATAGAAATTTAAGGTATGTTCCAGGAGGAAGAGACGGGGATTTTAGGACTAGTCAGGACCTAGCCACAGATGGAGACTTTAGACGTACACCATATAAGGACAGGGATTTCAGATCTAGTGATCATGGACTTGGAGCCGGAGATTTCAGGTGAACCCAAGGCAGAAACAGGGACTTCAGGTTTAGTCTATGTAGAGATAAAGATTTTAGTCTTGCCCTGACTAGAGACGGGGACTTTAGGTTCAGACTATTTAGGGAAGGGGATTTTAGACGTACCCGAGGTAGGGCGGGAGATTTTAGATTCAGTATTCACGGGGCCGGGGACTTCAGTCCTCCTCCTCGTAGGGATGGAGATTTCAGTGGTCATACTCGGAGGGACAGAGACATCAAGTACACTCTACAGAGGGACGGAGACATCAGGTCTCTTCATGGCAGAGGTGGGGCTATCAGGTATCCACCGGGAAGAGATAGGGCTTCCAGGGGTCTTACCTACAGGGATGGAGACTTCAGGTTGACACTACTTAGAGACGAGACCTTTAGTCTTCTACTTTTTAGAGGGGGGGACTTTAGTACAGGTACCGGGAGGGGAGGAGCTATCAGTGGTACGACAGGCAGAGATCGAGGTATCGACTTTCTTACGAGGAGATGTAAACGTTTCCCTCCGGGGCTTACGGGGACCTTTAGTTTCCCTTCACTTAGAGACGGTCCTTTCAACGGTCTCACAGAGAGAACTCGTACTGAGAATTCCCCTCCTCCTCCTATTAGGGACAAGGTGGGCCCTCGTTTGGAAAGAAGAACCGAGGGTGACATCTTTGTTTCTGTCACAATAAGTATAACAGGTCTCTCAAACTTTAGATGTGTGGTCGTATAAGAAGAGATTAGTGTCGTGTAAGAAGACATTTGTAAAAAAAAAAAAAAACCGTCTCAAGACATTGTTCCAGGATCTAGACGTCTTTTGTCGTTACAAAACGATAAAATTCTGCTTCACCGCCTCATTTGAAAATTCAAGGGTAAAGTCTTGTGCTCCTTTCAGTTGTGTTCCAAAAGTTGTACTGACGACGTCTTTTTCGAAAGTGGGTCAGGACGTTGTCCCTTTTAGGCGTTGTGGTCTATTCGATCGTTACCACTGTGAGATGTTTTTAAAGGTAAAGGATGTCGGTCCCTCGAATCTTAAGGTTCTAGTTGTGCTACTAAGGATATATAGTCTTTTTAGTTACGCGATATTTAAAATATGTCATCCAAAGTCCTACACAGAAGGAGTAACCACGTTTGTTCTCATTATAAGGTTTTATAGACTAACTGTCGATGTCTCACCTGTGGTGGGTTAGTCTTGTCTACGTCCGGGTTTTACTTCTTTTGTGACCGACATTCGGTGATCAACCTCATGCGACCACAAGTGGTCGACTCGTAGTGGGGACCGACGTAGATTTGGGGTCAAGGTGTCACCGAGGCGGATCTTCACGAGAGTGGACCCAGGATAATAATTGATGAGTTCCCATAGAGTCCTCCGTCGTACTTAGTGCGGTGTGTCGTACACATTCAACTGGTTTGGTTCGTTGTCGTAGGTCCTCGAATTACGATTTTCCCTGGATCTCTCTCGTAATCCGAAAGTACGAAATAGGGGTCCAGGGTTTACTTCTTCGACTAAAAAATCTAAGATTACGGAGTAGATTAAAAAGTACCATTATGTTATATAAAATTTTGTGTAATAATTTAAGTGTAAGAGTCAAATGTCTTGAGTTCTGTATTTACTCTTGACCCGCATAGAAAGTGTGATGGATCGTGGTCTGGTAAAATATACAAAACTGAAACCATTTTCTGTCCCTTAAATTTATCCGTTAATCCATGGATCCTAGAACTCGAACTTCCCCTCTCCTCCCTTATTTTTTCCTTTTGTTTTTTACTAGACTTACCAATGGACGATAAGTCGTCGTTTTGTGTTCATAACTCTCTAGTTCAAGGAGAGTCTTTTATGTCCAAGATAATATACTGGGAGACTTGAGTCTGATGTGACGATATCTTTCTGAGTTGTCTGTTGACGAAGACCCAGTGAGTCAAGTTCTAGTTGTCAATGTTACGGTTTGGGAAAGGACCTCATTATCTTTAAATTGTTATCATTGGCTTTGTCATCTTACTACGTACAAATTATCTAAAAGTCTTGTATTGAAGGTAATCGAAGTAATTGTGTTTTTATAATTGTAATAAATACACATACCCCAAGTAGTATTCTCTTCGTTCCAATTTACACGAAGTATTTATTATGTTGAATTGCGATTTTAATTCTGTGATGGTGATCAAGATCACAGTGGGTGTAAATTTTAGTGAGTTTAGGGTTATCAATCGAACATCCTTCTGAATTCGGATTCGTCTGTAAGTACCCGACTCGCGACTCGATAGATTTAGATGTACAAGAGACTGGTTTTGTGTATGTCGTGACAGAAACTTATAATGGGATTCTTAATGGAATGGTCCATTTTGACTTTAGTTTATGTAGATGTCATTAGTGATATGATCCCAAGAGTCTTGACATAAAATACATCTGATAAGTTCTTTGTCAAGATGATCAATATCTTGTCGCCACCGATACTTTTATTAAAAGTTGGTTTAAAAATTCTGTTCAACAATTTTATTTATGTTTTAGTAAAAGGACGTTTTATGGAAAAAAGTGGGTTTAATCAGGGGAGGGGTTTCAATACGATATATTTGATACGGAGAGAGACCAGTTTCTGGAATTTTTTACCGTCCATTACTGAATATAAATTTGATTTTAATTCCACCCCTTTATATTAAAATATATTATCTAAGTTTCTTTTTTTACAAGACTTTTTTTAAAAAGTCACTACGTTATCTCGACTTCAATAAAGAAATCGAGACTTCCGAGTCACATTTGTCGGAATACGTCTTTTATTAATAGGTATTTATATTCATTTTCTTATCTAAAAATTTGTAATTTCATGTTTGTGTGATTAGATCTAATCCCTAGACGTGTAAAGAAGGTACTTCTCAGTCTGTCATTAATGTAATCCGAAATCTCAAAGACAGTGTTGATAAGTTGAGACGGGGACGTTGTACTTTCGTTGATAGTTGTTAAACATTTGCTTACTAGTCCCGATACAAGGTCAGTTTGTTTTTGTTCGACGTCAGACAACTGGTGACTAGATCTGGAATTAAAAAAATTTCCTTTTTATATTGGTCGTAGTGACGACGACGATTCAACGAAGTCAGCACAGGTTGAGACACACTGGGGTGTCTGTCGTCGGGTGGTCCGAGGCGGTAGGGACCCTAAGAGGTCCGTTCTTGTGACCTCACCCAACGGTAAAGGAAGAGGTTACGTACTTTCACTTTTCACGTTCACTTTAGTGAGTCAACACAGGCTGAGAATCGCTGGGATAGCTGACGTCGGATGGTCCGAGGAGGCAGGTACCCTAAAAGGTCCGTTGTCATGACCTCACCCAACCGTGACAGAAGAGACTTGGTCGCAGTGATGGTGACGAAATTTCTAACGATTCGTCTTTCATTTCTAGGGAAATAAGTGCTTTGATCGAAATGATTCACAATGTACCTAAATGAAAATTTGAATGAAAAGATGGATTTAAAAGGTACCCTTGGGGTTTGAAGTCTTATTATTTTATTGACAACTTAAACGTGTCCTTCTAGGACGTCTGACGGTCAAGTTTTCTTTTGAATGAGCATTGTTTTCAAAGTTAATCTCGTATTTAAAAAAAAAAAAAACCGGTACGGTGTCTCTGAACATCCTAAAATCAAGGGGCTGGTCCCTGACTTGGGTCCGGGGAACCGTCACTCTCGTACCTCAAGATTGGTAAACCTGACGGTCCCTTAAGGGACCTCGTATTTATAAAAAATTACATATTGAAATTTTCATTCTAAAGAAACGGTATGTGTTTGATATCGGCATTCAGTATAAGGATATCGTAAAGTAATTGACGTTTGTGTTACGTTTTCAAAAATTTTATAGTAGTAGTCACAAATAATGTGACCGATATTTTTTAAGTGAGGGATATTTAGATACTATATTAAGTAAATGTTGATACTTACCATGGTGGAAGAGGTGAATAGTTTAGTTATTATATTAAGTGAAATAACTTAATATTTAAGTTATAAAATATATTAAAATAACATATCTTTCTTACATTAAGTAAGACGGATGTTTACATATTATATTAAGTAAATGTTGATACTTACCATGGTGCAAGAGGTCAATAGAAACATGGGTCATTGGGGATTTTAACATTACATCGAATCCTTTGACGTAATTCATTTATTTAAAAAGAAGGAGTGTTGATAAAGACCACCGACTTTATGTTACACAGTATCCTTTCTGTCCCGAGACCTAAGATCTGTATTTAATGACTTGAATTACTTTGTAAGTGTAAGTAAATATTTGTGAATATATGTAAAAATGATCGAAAGGAATAATCAACTCATGTATAATGAAAGGATTTTTTCTATGTTTTATAAAAAAATTTTTGACCCCCTAAAAAAACAATTATAAAATTTTTACGATTATGTGTTTTATGAACCGTACGATCCGTAAGTGAGACTGCTAGTGAGATCTTTACTGATCTTTTTGAAATTCATCAAAGATAAAAATTTTTAGTCTTTTTTTTTTAGTTTCCATAAAGATGTGTTTCTTTTATAGGGAGAAATATCATCCGGTATTTACAATATGTCATAGATGTAACAATATTATCTGTAAAGCTATAAGTTTAAAATTCTGAATGGCTTTTCCAGGACAAGACAATCGTCTAGCTCTTAGGGGGGTGTAGAGAAAGATACAGTTCTCCCGGGTTATTCATCTAGGAAAACGATGGTTTGAGACCAATATCGTCATGGACATGTTTTGTTTGGTGTTGTTTACTCATACACCCATGTACATCATTTCTGATTTGGTTAAAGGAGGACAAACCGAATAGTCCCTGGTGTAGTCGTTCCTATAAAAATCTTCAGTGAAAATTTGTAAATACATAATTAAATGTCGTTGTTTTTGTGTAAAATTTAAATTTAAATTTTTTCCCGTGGTAGTTAGAGAGTTTCATGATTCTTACGGAGTATTTTGTAAAGAATTTAAAGGGTCGTGGGTAAGATATAAGGAAAAACCTTTGTCGTGGAATGGTACAAATAAATGATGGGAGTCAGGTGTACCGACTAGGATGTGATAAGTCGGACCGGTCAGTCTTATCAGATAATGTGTCACTAACGAGATTTCTACTCGTACATTGGATACTGATTCTTCAGGAGTATTCTGGACGTGAGGTCGATGACTTTTTCTCCGTTTGAAAAAAAACCAGTGTGCCGTGACGGACACCGTATGGTCAAGGAGTAGACTTGGGACCGGGTCTGTCACTTCTCGGTTCAGGACTGGTGACTTGGTGGTCCCTTAAGGGTTTTCCTCCGTTTGGAAATATTGGAACCTAAACCGTTGCTAAAGAATGGTACTGTTGTTTTCTTTTTTTCCTATTTCATCTGAACTAGTTTTTACTTTTGAAAAGACGTAGTCTCATGGGATACTTCTCTCACTTTTGTGTTGGGTGCAGTCGTTTTTGTCGTCTGATACTTTAAGGTTTCGGAAGAAGGAGGTGTCTTTGCAATTTTTTATTCATCAGACTTGGTTGAAACAGGTCGGAAATCTTTTGTCAGTTTCAAAATGTTACTGGTTTACTTACGAGTTACTTCGTTTTCAGTAGGAGTTTTCTTAGTCTTTCAAAACCCACTTGGGACTGGGTGGGGAGTGGAGTCGTACCGTCACCAAAAACAGAACTTCGTCACCGTCGGGTGAAAGGGTCGAGGGAGGGAATTTGGTTTCCCTTTTCACTAAACATTTATTGATACATGAAGACAAGATCATTACAAGACAAGACATACCCCCTCTTCGATTTCCTGACTACGTTCCATGAACGGAGACAAAATGGACTGTCTTGAGACCCCCCTTTTCGCCACCCGTGACGATTATTTTGATTTTTTCGTCTGAGTGTCTATGCCCTCTTCGTCGCCGCTTTTATGACACTCTTCAGTCTGTAAAGGCTCCGTTATATGTACACTTTTTTAAATCTTACAGTGTTCGTATGAGTCCGTTCTGTGTACTTAAGTGGACCTGAACGTGGGATCGAAATGAGTGGTGTCCCGGGGAAGATGAATAACGACACGACGTAGATGACCCCCAGATCCGTCGACTCCACCGTCGGAACAGATGTCCAAGTCTAGAACCACCACTATCATTTATCCATTTGCTCCCAAAACTGCCGACTTCACTTTTCATTGAGGTGTACTTGTCACGAACTTGTCCCCAGTAAGAGATTCTCTGTTGTTCGTAGTGTAATTCGATACCTGATGTTAGGTCACTGTGGGAAGAGTACCTAAGGGAATTGAAAGTCGAAATGTTCGTGTGAGGGGGTCTTGTATTTCTTCTTCAAACCAAGGAACCTTTGGTTGGTCACCCAAACCCTTTCGGAGGGGTAACGTCCAGTCGTCGGAAATTCCAATCTTGGTACTACTGAGAAAAGCTCGAAGGAGACGGAAACTAAGAACTAATTATTTTTTAAGAACCGTTTGTGAAACTCAGGTAGGACGTGTCCAGGTTCTTTAGCTGGAGATCGTCGTATTATAGTTTTGGGCCCCGGTAGGGAGAATTTAGTACTGGATTCAAGGTTTGCGGTTGTTTCGTCTTGGCCCCCAGGGTAAGGTAATCAAAATCGACACCAGATGTCGTCCGGACAAGGACGAAATTCGTGAGATTAAAAAGGTTTCATTTACGAAACCTCGTTTGTCCTGTGAGTCGATATCGTAGTTCCCCAGTGTTGTCCGTCCCTAACCACACTCGTAGATGGGTTGATTCTAGGTTGATACTCAAAAATTTTTGTCGTCGAAATTATGCGGGAAAACCTCGATCTTGATCACCGATGACCTTCATAGGAACGGTGGATGGGGGATGTTTAAGAGTAATTTTTTTTCTTTACATAAGTAAAGTCAATGTTCCGGAACTTTTCTGACGAGGAGTCAACACTATCACCAAAAAGTCCGAAGGAGAGGTCTTGGTACGAAACGGATGGTAGTATGGTGTAAGTTTTCAATTTTAACTTTCACCTAGATGTATTTACATCTTCGATTTGATATTGCGAAGATTTTCTTTTATATCCCTTAAGGGACCACCAGGTCACCAATTCTGAACCGTGAAAGTGACTCCCTCGGGTTCCAGTTAGAGACCAACTCCTTGTTTCTACAGTTTTCGGTTTACCGGTTCGCTTTTTTTTTTTTTTTTTGGTGGTTCTACCATAGTCGTTTCTGAAGATATTTCCTTGGTCTTTCGTAATTAGTATTTCTTTTTATATTTTCAATTTTAAACAAGAAGTTTTCTGTGACTTTTTACTTATCCATTTGATGTCTTGTCCCTCATTTATAAAATTGTGTACAGACTGTTTACGAGTGATAATAATCAGTAATTCCTTTGTCTAATTTTGGTGGCTATGTGTGGGTGATCTTGTCGATTTTAATTTTTCTGAATGTTTTAGTTTATATGTTCCTAAAGGTCGTTAGTCTTGAGTATGTGATGAGTTTGCTGGCGTTATACCATGTTGGTCAAATCTTTGACCAGACTCTTTATGATGAGTACTGGGTCGTTAACTTGAAGATTCATAGACGAATTCTATGTACTTTTGTTTTCTGGTCATCTTTTAACAAGTGTTGTTGAAATAGGTATTATCGAAATTTTTTTTCTCTCTCCTGTTGGGTTTATCAGAAGTAACCCGCTACTGTATTTGCGACAAACCACAGGCTTTCCCCTAGGAGGGACCCCATCACATAAAGTGAATCTACGACGACGACGATTCAGTGAAGTCAGCACAGACTGAGACACGCTAGGGTGTCTGTCGTCAGGTGGTCCGAGGGGGCAGGGACCCTAAGAGGTCCGTTCTTGTGACCTCACCCAACGGTGACGGAAGAGGTTACGTGCTTTCACATTTCAGCGAGTCAGCACAGGCTGGGAGTCGCTGGGGTACCTGACGTCGGACGGTCCGAAGAGGTAGGTACCCTAAAAGGTCCGTTCTCATGACCTTACCCCACGGTAACGGAAGAGGCTAAAGTGAATCTATAGTTTACCTTTCCACTGAAAAACTATTTTACTCTCTTCGTAATCATTCTTTCTCTTCACTTTCAGTGAGTCAGCACAGACTGAGAAAAGTTGGGATACCTGATATATCAGACACCTTAAGAGGTCCGGTCTTATAACCTCACCCATCGGGTTGGGTCCTTAGTTTGATCCCAGAGGACGTAACGTCCACCTAAGAAATGGTTGACTCGATGGTCCCTTCGGGGGTAATTCCCCTCCACCTTTACTTCTTAGTTATTTTTGGATAAAAAATTTTTAATAAAAATTTTAAAACTTTATGTAAATTCAAATGGTAGAATGTCAATTCTCCCTAATTCATGTAAATATCACAAAACATTGAAAATAGGGGTAGGTAGGTTCGAAAAAAGTAGAACATTTTGGTTTTGAGACATCGGTAATTTGTCATTGAGGGGTGAGGAGAGAATTGGGTCAGGAACCGTTGGTGGTAAGGTGAAACAGATATATCAAAACTGATGAGATTCATAGAGAATTAAGATCGCCTTAATTTCTCATAAAGAAGAAAGTACTGACCGAAAAAATGGACCGTATTACAGAAGTTCCAAGTATGTATAATATCGTAGATGACCTTAAAGTAAAGAAAAATTCCGACTTGTTATTAAGGTGACACATGTGTATGATATAAAATGGATGAGTAGGTGACTACCTGTAAACCTAAGAGGGTAGAAAACCTATTACAATTGTTAGTCGTACGTGTATGTTTATAGACTCTAGTCAAGAAAACCTCTATATATGTGGGTCTTCGTCTTGACTACCTAGTATACCGTTAAGATCAAAATTAAAAAGTTCCTTGGTGGTATGACAAAAGGTGTCGTCGATGTAGTAAAATGGAAGGGTGGTTGTCACACGTTTACCAAGACAATACCTGACTTAACACAGGGGGTGTCGAAGTTCGGGATTGACGCTTACACTGACATAAACCTCTGCACCGGAAACTCCTCCATTAATTCCAACTGTCTCCGGTGTTCCCACCCCGGGTTTAAGTTGTCCTGACCACAGTCGTCTTCTCTGTGGTTTTTACGTACGTGTCCCTTTTCGACTACACTCCTGTACCGGTCCTCTCCCGGAAGACGTTCAGTTCCTCTCTCCGGGGTGGTTTTGGATTGGGACGAGTACGGGACTAGAATCTGCAGTTCGAGGTTTGACGTTCTTTTAGTAAAAAGCAACAAATTCGGTGGATCAGATACCATAAAACAATACCGTTGGGATTGTCTTACTATGTTCAAGGTCAAGTAGGCGTAGGAGTGGTTGTGAATGATGAGACCAAAAAAAAACATAAAATCATTGTCGGTAAGATTACCCACACTTCACCATAGAGTGACGCCAAAAGTAAACGTAAAGGAAATAGTAATTACTACGACTCGTAGAAAAGTGTATGATCGGTAAAATGTAGGAGAAACCCTCTTTACAGATGAATTCAGGAAACGGGTAAAAAACTATGTCCAATAAACAACGACAACAACTCAAATCCTCAAAAGATGTATAAGATTTATAATTAGGGAATGGTCCGTACACTAAACGTTTATAAAAGAGGGTAAAATACTCAACGGAAAATGGAACAACTGTCATAAGAAACTTGTGTTTTCAAAATTTAAAATTACTTCAGGTTAAACGGATAAAAAGGAAAACGATTGACACGGGAACCACAGTATAGGAAATTTTCTAGTAACAGTTTAGGTTGTGTATTTCGAAAGGGAAAGTCAAAAGGAGATTCTTAAAATTTCAATATCAAGAATGTAAGTCCTCGTTCTAGGTAAGAATTCTTGTCGTAAACAACTTCCGTTTCCAGACGTATAACTAAACAATTTTTTTATATGTTCAGGTGTTAGAAGGACCTTACAAAAACACATGCTTCTAATTTCTGATCAGACTTCTGAGATGGGAATGGAACAAGATAGTGATAGTAAATTAAAAAAAAAAAAAAAATTATAAACCGACGTGGTGTAGAATCAATGTCGTATCCGAGTCAACGAGACACCTTACACCCTAAAATCAAGGGATTAGTCCTTGACTTAGGTGCAGGGGCCGTAACGTTCCGTCTAAGATTTGGTGACCTGGTCGCCGTTTCAGGGAATTGAGGAAAAAAACTGGATATAATGGTGAGACGAAAACAAGCATGCGTATGAGGTCAGAGAGAGTATATTGGGGGGTGGGGTTATGTTTTGGAAATTTGTAGTCAACTGATTTATTTACTTACAGGTGGTTTATACGATTGATCCGAGACAATACAAGGGATCGTGACAAGTACTACGACAGGGACCCACGATGTCTGATATGACTTACACACAGAGAGGTCTTAAGTACAAATTCAAGATTAGAGACTGAACTACCATTGACTTCTATCCCGGAAATCCTCCATTAATCCAGTACTCCCATCTCGGGAATCCTTTGCCCAATTACGAGAAGATTCTTCCTTATACGTCCAGTTCTTCGTTGTCAATCTTGACCTGTACGTTGTTGTCTGACCAAGGTTTATCCTTTTCCTCATACAGTTCCGACATATAACAGTGGGACGAATAAATTGAATACTTCTCATGTAGTACTCTTTGCGACCCGACCTTCTTCGTGTTCGGCCTTAGTTCTAACGGTCCTCTTTATAGTTATTGGAGTCTATACGTCTACTGTGTTGGGAATACCGTCTTTCACTTCTCCTTGATTTTTCGGAGAACTACTTTCACTTTCTCCTCTCACTTTTTCAACCGAATTTCGAGTTGTAAGTCTTTTGTTTCTAGTACCGTAGACCAGGGTAGTAAAGTACCCTTTGTCTACCTCTTTGTCACCTTTGTCGCAGTCTGAAATAAAACCCCTCTAGGTTTTAGTGGCGTCTAACACTAACGTCCGTACTTTACTTTTCTGCGAATGAGGAACCTTCTTTTCAATACTGGCTGGATCTGTCGTATAATTTTTCGTCTCTGTAATGAAACGGCTGATTCCAGGCAGATCAGTTCCGATACCAAAAGGTCACCAGTACATACCTACACTCTCAACCTGACACTTCTTTCGACTCGTGGCTTCTTAACTACAAAAACTTGACACCACAACCTCTTCTGAGAATTCTCAGGGAACCTGACGTTCCTCTAGGTTGGTCAGGTAAGACTTCCTCTAGTCGGGACCCTAAAGAAATCTCCCTTACTACGACTTCGACTTTGAGGTCAGGAAACCGGTGGAGTACGCTTCTCAACTGAGTAACCTTTTCTGAGACTACGACCCTCCCTAACCCCCGTCCTCCTCTTCCCCTGCTGTCTCCTACTCTACCGACCTACCGTAGTGACTACCGTAGTGACTCACTTGAGGCCCTCAACGACTACCTGTCCCTCCGGACCGCACGACGCTAAGTACCTCAGCGTTCTTCAGCCTGTGCTGACTCGCTGACTTGACTTGACTTGACTTGACTTCTTCCTTATTTTCTCTCACGAGAGAGAGACATGGTACACTCCTATGTCGTTCTTTCGTCGACAGACGTTTGGTTTTCCTAGAGTGGTCCTTGGTTTGACAGACCGTGGAATTAGACTTTGACGGGACGGAGACCTTGACACTCTTTATTTAAACAATAATTCAGTGGGTTAGATCCCATAAAACAATATCGTCAGGTTCGATTCTGTGACCGGTCAGGACAGGTAAGGGTTAAATTAGTGATAGTGATGGTAGAGATGCTAATATTAAAGGTGTAGAGGTAGAGATCGAATCTGAAAGGATATTTCAGGTTTACAGACGGTCTTTACCGGTGAACCGGTAGGATGTCCCTAGAGTTCGAGTACGTATTTAATTCTGAAGTGATGACAACCCTCTGTAAATTTGTGAAGTAATCTCGGCGAAAAAGAATACTTCTCTTTAAAAGGTCTAAAATTTATAAGAATATAGGAGTGGGGAATGTAGTCGTTTAATATTAGTCCAAGGATCAAATTTTCACTTAAGATATTCTATCGTTTCACTCAAAATATTCTATCGGGTCACACCGTCACTTCCCTGTTCTCCCGTCAGAGACCTGGATGACACGATCACCCCAAGTGTCGAGCTGACGACCCTCCCTTTAGTACCGAACCGGTGTTCCATACAGGAATTCGTTCACTAAATTGAATTACGGAGTGAAATGAATAGACATTTTTAGACCTTATTTCTATTACAGATGAAATATCAATAGTCCTTTTTTACTGTTACGTTTAAGTGATCTCGTCACGGACTATTTATTTAACGAGTCATTTACAATCATGATAAAATTCTCAAATAAAGTTTGTAGTAACCCCGAATCTTACAAGGGTGGCTACGTCTGAGTAAACCGATTTACTGACTGTAATTTAACTAAACGGTATTTAAATTTACGTCTGTAAAAGGTATTTAATTTATTAGTCAAAGTTCTAAAACAGTTGATATATAAATTTCGTGTGTACATTATATAATACGGTCTTTTATGTAGGAAGCGTCGGTAGATACTGTCTTCACAATTCTACAGTTGAATATTTACATGTTCCACCATTTGTTAAAAAAGTTTTAAAATTCCCACTTTTTTAAAAATTAGGAAAATCTACGACGACGATTCAGTGAAGTCAGCACAGCCTGAGACACGTTAGGGTATCTGCCGTCGGGTGGTCCGAGGGGGCAGGGACCCTAAGAGGTCCGTTCTTGTGACCTCACCCAACGGTAAAGGAGGAGGTTACGTACTTTCACTTTTCACTTTCACTTCAGCGAGTCAGTATACGCTGAAAATCGCTGGGGTACCTGACGTCGGATGGTCCGAGGAGGTTGGTACCCTAAAAGGTCCGTTCTCATGACCTCAGCTCACGGTAACGGAAGAGGTTTAGGTAAATCTACCAAGTTCCCTTAAAGTTCTGGTGACCGGATTCACTTACACAAAATTTCAGTCTGACGGACCCAAACCTAAGTTTGACCGTTAAGGGTCTACCGGGTCACCAATCCTGAGGTACGAAGATTACGACTCTGATATCGAAGTTAGGGACCAGTCCATTGATTCTAAGGCGTACGGAGAGTCGTGTCAACTCCCCCCTTCCTTCTTTTTTAAATCGAAAGACACATAGAAACCATTCAATGTAAATTTAAGATATACGGAACTGCGAGAGGAGGATGTGTTGCCCTTATTATCACCATGGATGAAGTATACTAATGATATTTCTCATTTACTCTAGTACGTATTCTTCTTCATATAACTATCATTGTAATAATAATATACTTACTCGGTTTATGACTTTTCTTAGGTTTACAGGTAGTTGTCCGTCTACTTACTTGTTTACACTATATGAGTATTTTTCCTTACGTTGTACCTTCTTCGAGTTTTTTTAATATTCACTTTCTTCGGTCTATAGGGTTAACATACTTCAATGTATTTTTGTATTTTGATGTCTCCGTCTTTCGTCTAATCACCTACGATCCTGAACGTCAATCTCACCCTTCACCTCTAATTGTTGTTTGTCTTTCAACCCTTACAAAACTCCACAACCTTTGTAAGATTTAGACTTAACACCACTACTGACGTAGTTTGACTTGTCGATGTCGGACACTTAAAATACTATATATTCAGTACGGAGGTTTTTAAAAAAACTTTTTAAATTTCGTTGTTACATAATTTATAATAATAATAACGATGATACGAGTCCACAAATTTTAGTGTTAGTGTAATTCGACCTTCCCTGGAAAGACTCATACAGATGGAGACTTTGTTATTATTTCCGTTCTTATCAACTCATGACTGAGACGGTGTCAATACATAAAATGTACCCAAGAGAGTAAATTAGTAGTGTCCAGGAGGTACTCCATTTAAGACAATGTTAGGGGTGAAGTGTCTGAGACTTTTACTCTGAGTTTATCAAACTCTCCGAACAGGGTTTTGTTATATTGATTATACTCCTTTTCGTTTGAGTTCTGGTAGACTAAGGTTTCGGGTAAGATTTTAAGGATACTTTAAAGTGTCCAGAGACTTATCGGAACTTTTTCTTGTATTGACCTCCTATGAGTGAAGGGTTAAAGTTTGAATGATATTTAAATGTCATTAGTTTTGTCACACCATGACCATATTCCTGTATGTCTTGTTACTTGATCTCTAGAGTCTTTATTTGAGAGTGTATGTACCAGTTCAATAAAAGTTGTTCCCAGGGTTCTGGTAAGTTTCCTTTTTTCTGTCAGAAAAGTTGTTGACTAGTGTCCCTTTGACCTTTAGGTGTACGTTTTCTTACTTCACGCTGAGAACGTGTCGATACGGTTTTTCCCAAATTTCTGGATTTGGATTTTAAATTTTGAGATTTTGAGTCTTCTTTTGTTTGGTCTTCGAAGTCCGTAACCTAAACCGTCACTAGAGAACCTATACTGTAGTTTTCGTCTCAGTTGTTTTTTTTTATGTGTTTGACCTTAAGTAGTTTTAATCTTACAGACACAATGTTTGTTGTAGTCATCTCTTATTTTTCTGTTGAGTACTTACCCTCTTTTATAAACGTTTGGTGCATAGACTATTCCCTAATTATAGGTCTTAATGTCTTTTGATTTTGAGTTGTTGCTTTCTGTTGGACTAAGTTTTTACTCGTTTCCTGAACTTATTTGTAAAGAAGTTTCTGTGTGTTTACCGGTTATTTGTGTATTTTTCTGAGAGTTGTAGTAATTGTTAATCTCTTTATATTTAGTTTTAATGTTCTATTGGTGAAATATGGGTAATTCTACCGATAATTTTGTTTTGGTTTGCTTTGATTGTCTTCGATCACTCCCACACTTCTTTACACTTGGGACACGTAACGACAATCCGTGCATGTTACATACGTCGGTGGCGTATTTTGTATGTCGTCAAGGAGTTTTTAAATCTTGTCTTAATAGTATGCTAGGTTGTTAAGGTTAAGAAAACCCATATTTGGGTTTTCTTTACTCTCGTCTCTGAGTTCATCTATACACGTGGGGAGGTTCAAGTAACGACGTAATAAGTGTTGTCGAGTTTCCACCTTCCACCTTTGTTGGGTCACGGATAGTTGTCTACTCTTCTATTTCTATTACATTATATATGTATGTTACTTTATGATAAGTCGGAGTCTTTCCTTACGTTAAGGCTATCTATATTGTACCTACTTGGAACCTCTATAAGATTCATTTTATTCGGTCAATACTTTTCTGTTTATAACATATTAAATACCAAGATACCTCATGAAGTCAGGTCAAGTCAGTGAGTCAGAACAGGCTGAGAAACGCTGGGGTACTTAGCGTTGTGCGATCCGGAGGGATAGGTAGTGGTTGAGGGCCTCAAGTGAGTTTGAGTGCGGGTAGCTTAGTCACTACGGTAGGTCGGTAGAGTAGAAGACAGCAGGGGAAGAGGAGGACGGGGGTTAGGGAGGGTCGTAGTCTCAGAAAAGGTTACTCAGTTGAGAAGCGTACTCCACCGGTTTCATGACCTCAAAGTCGAAATCGTAGTAAGAAAGGTTTCTCCTGACCAGAGGAAACCTTACCTGACCCACCTAGAGAAACGTCAGGTTCCCTGAGAGTTCTCTGAAGAGGTTGTGGTGTCAAGTTTTCGTAGTTAAGAAGTCACGAGTCGAAAGAAGTGTCAGGTTGAGAGTGTAGGTATGTACTGATGACCTTTTTGGTATCGGAACTGATCTGCCTGGAAACAACCGTTTTGTTACAGAGACGGAAACTTACACGATAGATCCAACCAGTATTGAAAAGGAGATTCCTCATTCACAGAAAATTAAAGTACCGACGTTAGTGGTAGACGTCACTAAACCCTCGGGTTTTTTTAATTCAAACTATGACAAAGGTGACAAAGGGGTAGATAAAGGGTACTTCGCTACCCTGGTCTACGGTACTAGAAGTAAAAGACTTACAACTCGAAATTCGGTTGAAAAAGTGAGAGGAGAAAGTGAAAGTAGTTCTCCGAAAAATCAAGGAGAAGTGAAAGACGGTATTCCCAACACAGTAGACGTATAGACTCCAATAACTATAAAGAGGACCGTTAGAACTAAGGTCGAACACGAAGTAGGTCGGGTCGCAAAGAGTACTACATGAGAAGTACATTCAATTTATTCGTCCCACTGTTATATGTCGGAACTGTATGAGGAAAAGGATAAACCTTGGTCAGACAACAAGGTACAGGTCAAGATTGAGAACGAAGGACTAGACGTATATCCAAAGAGTTCTCCGTCCAGTCCACCAGACCATAAGGGTAGAGAAAGTCTTAAGAAATGTCAAATAACACTAGGTGTGTCAGTTTCCGAAACCGTATCAGTTATTTCGTCTTTATCTACAAAAAGACCTTGAGAACGAAAAAGGTACTAGGTCGTCTACAACCGTTAAAATAGAGACCATGGAGACGGAAAAGATTTTGGTCGAACTTGTAGACGTTCAAGTGTTAAGTGCATAACGACTTCGGACCGACCCTCTTAAAACTCGTAATGAAATGATCGTACACTCTACTCACGTTAACACGTCATCAAACTCGTAAGAAACGGTAACGGAAAGAAACCCTAACCTTACTTTTAACTGGAAAAGGTCAGGACACCGGTGACTACTTAAAAGGTTTAAACGACCGTATAACTCACGACGTGAAAGTGTCGTAGTAGAAAGTCCTAAACTTTATCGAGTTGACCTTAAGGTAGTGGAGGTGATCGAAACAAGTAACACTACAAAAGATTCCGGGTGAACTGAAGTGTAAGGTCCTACAGACCGAGATCGACTCACTAATGTGGTAGCACTAATAGACCCAGCACTTCTAGAAAAAACATGTCAAGAAGACACATAAGAACGGTGGAGAAGAATTATAGAGGACGAAGACAATCCAGGTATGGTAAAGACAGGAAATAGCTCGGGTAGAAACGTACTTTACAAGAGAACCGTAGAAATTAAAAGAACTTCTCTAGAGATCAGAAAGGGTAAGACAACAAAAGGAGACAAAGAAACGTAACTAGCGACTCCTTCCGAAAGAATAGAGAGGAACGATAAGAAACTTTGAGACTTAAGTCTACGAACATAGAAAGGAAAAGAGGAAACGAAAAGCGAAGAATCCTGTCCGTTTTAAGTCTCTCTACCTTTCATCCTACCACCAACGGTCCCCTTCTCCACCCCTCTTACCCTTCGATAACAAATTACCCGTGTCTCCAAGTCAGACTCTTCTACTTTTACAAGACTTCGACCTACCATTACTACCAACGTGGCTGTACATGTAAAATTTTGCCAGTTTTATCGATTCTTTTTCCCTCCGTCTTCCTTCTCTACCTCCCTGATGAAGTGTGGGTAAGTTTACCAATGACATGTTTTTTTGAGTCTTTCATTGTTCACAACCCTACACCTCTTTAGCCTGGGGAACGCATAATGACCGCCCTTGTATTTGACTACGTTGACGACACCTTATGTCATACCACCCATAAGTCTTTCGATAGGTGTCTTAATAGTATACTGGGTTAAGACCCGTATATACGTTTCTATAACTTTCGTCCCCGTACTTCTCTATAAACATATGGGTGCAAGTGTCGTCGTAATAAATGTTAGCGGTTTCCACCTTTGGGTTGACAGGTCGTTCACTTGTCCATTCATTTTACATCGGATATGTATCGTTGACTCATAACAAGTCGGAATTTTCCCTTACATCTACAGTTAATGTAGAGTTGAAAAAAAAAATAATTTTTTTTTTCCTTACTTCAAACCTATATGCGATGCTGTACTTACTTGGAATTTTTTGTAAGAAAATGGACTTTTTTCAGTCTGTACTTCCCTATTAATAACATACTATGGTGAATGTGTCCCATGGATCTTGTCCGTTTAAGTCTGTCTGTCTTATGTCTAGTCTCCAATGGTCCCTGATCTCCCTTCTCCGTTCCATCAATGGACGAATTACCAATCTCAAAGACAAATTCCACTTCTTTTTCAAAATCTTTATCTACATCACTACCAAAGTAATGTAACACTTACATTAAGTACGTGACTTAACATACACTTAAAATGTATATCTTTACCTAATTTACCGTTTAAAGTAATGTTATATACGTTGTTTTGTAAATAGTGTTGAAACATTTTTTTTTTCATGACATGATGTACTTTTTTGTAGCTTAAAAATCTGTGGAATTTACCCACTTTACATACTACACACTTAAAATAGAGTTGTTTTATAAAAAAAGAAAAATTAAAAAACCGACGTGGTGTACCGTACACCTGAGAATCAAGGGTGTGGTCCCTACCTTGGACGTGGGGGACGTGACCTTCGTATCTCAGGATTGGTGAATTGACGGTCCCTTCACTGTTTTTAAAAAAATTTTCCATTGTCACCGTCGATTGTGAATCACTTGTGAAAGGAGTGTGGTCCGTGGTAGGATTTTCCTAATGCATTTGGAGTGTTGTTGGAAGTTTCACCGACGTAAAGAATTGGAGTAAAGTGTGTACTCCTTGGACTTCAATCCATTGAACAAGTTACAACGAGTCAATCATCTCCTCAGTTGTCAAGTTTGGGATAGTTAAAGATCTCGAGGATGTCAGGATAGTCACACTATCCTTCCAATATTTTCCATGGGTTATCTACGGGGCATTCTCTTACTTTACTTGTTGATGACACCTTCAGATCGTCTTTTCAGATAAGGTTCGTTCGACTGAGGTACTAAATACTAGAAATTTTTAAAGTCTTAAAAGGTTGTCAAAAAATTAGAATTATGTTAAAACTCAATCTGATAATTGTGTAATAAAATACATAAATTTGTGACCGTCTTTTCATATTGGAACGGGTACAATAGAAGTTATTGTGTCCTCGTAAGTGAAACATTGGAGAGGTAACTGTTAAGAGGATACTTTCCGATGTTTTTTTGATCCGAGGGTTTCCGTTGTTTTCATTTGGGTTAAGACCATTGTCTTAATTTACTTCTCCTTACGATGTCTACAGGTTTTTATCGGATAGGATTTGTCGGATAGGATACCCGATCCATGGACCAATCTATGATTAATTGGTCCGTTCCAAGTCCACGTTAAAAACACACAAAGTGATTTTACCATTGTATGGTAATCTGTGATGAACAGGATGGGAGTGAATAGTCAAGAACTTTGGAGAGGGACGTCTGGAGTGTTCAGACGACTACAACTGTAATAATTTGGTAAGTGTCACCGCCGTGATGAGTTGTCCTTCAACTTTCGATTGTTTGACTCCCGTGTTAGGTCTCAAGTCTTTTTGCTTGGTCCACTGGCCCGCGTAGTCTCAGATGATTTGAGGTAGATCTAGGGCGTCGAGACTATAAGTGTTCGTTTGGACCTTACACGTTTTTTATGTTAATGGAAATGTCAAATGGGATGTTTTATTCTGGAAAAGGAAATAATTTTTTTTTTTTACGTGCGGGTCTCAATTCGGGTCATCGTGTTCTAGTTAAGATTTCAATTCTCTTTTTGTCTGAATGACTATATGGTGATTTTCCTTAGATTTCTCACGTATTATGCTCCTTTATTGGGACAGGAGGGTGTAAGCGGGTTGACCGTGTCCTGGGTGGTCTGGTGAGGGGCCCTAGGTCCAAGATGTCGGGCCGCGCGACCCGAGGCTCGAGAGCGCGGGACAACAGGCCGGCTCGGGTGAGGCCAGACAGGTCCAGACTCCCGCTTCGATGCCCGATTGGTGTTCTTTTCGAGGGAGAGCTCGCTACGGAGTGTTCACCTAGTCTAAGGACGTTTACGTCCCCTTTTTTCCTCCTTCTTTCCCGGCGGACGGACGTCGGGGAGCCTGGTTCTCGTGGGTTGGCGTTGGTGCGCGTTCGGTGCCTGGGGGCTTCGGCCGGCGGGGCTCTGCCCTGGCCATTAAGGTGGCGGTCCGGCCCGGGGCGGGGCCCGGGCGCTGGCAAGACCCCGCAAGGAGGGCACCCGCCGCGGAGGGAGTGGTGTGGCGGTGAACTGAGAGAAGAAGGACTCCCTCCGGCGCCGACGGGGCGCTGTGGCTTCGGCGTCGAAGGTCCGGCGCGCTCGGGCGATGCAGGTTTCGCCGGCCCGTCCGGCCGAGGAAGGGGCGACCGAGGGCGTGCGGGAGAGATGGTGGGGTTCGGGAATGGCTCCGTCGCGCCGGAGGCGCCGGGCGAGGAGGATTAGGAGTCGGCGGCGGTGGCTGGGTCGCGGCGCCTCTGGCCTTGAAGGAGGCGCGGCCCGGCGACGGAGGTGTTTTCACGGCGGCGGAAATCGCGAGCCGGGCGGCCCTCTACCTCATATGTCGCCACCCAGCGCCGCTGAGGTGAGGGCCGCATGGGACGCGCCCCCGGCCCCCGTCCCGCCCCCACACACGAACGGACGCCCCCGCCCCGCACTCCCCGTGCGATAACGGGTGCAGGTTACCCTCCCACGCGAAGGAACGGGGCCAGGCGACCCGGACGACCCCCAACACCAAACCGTGAATCGGGTGGTGGCGAGCAGAAGAAAGCGAGAAAGCTCATACTCGTTTCGCACGTCAGATACCCACCGAACCCAAAGAGCTCTAAACGAGGGACGGTCTCACGCCTGTCCTGGGACCGGACGGATCGAATTTTTCCTGAATAAGAGGCAATTACACTTCCTTTACCTTCCCTCGGAAGAGGTGGATTCGGAAGGCCCCGCCCTCAAACACCGGATGTATTCTCGGACCGAGGGTTGGGAGGGTATCCTACGACGATTCAGTGAAGTCAGCACAGGCTGAGACACGCTGGGGTATCTGCCGTCGGGTGGTCCGAGGAAGCAGGGACCCTAAGAGGTCCGTTCTTGTGACCTCACCTATCACCTCGTCATTAGTGTGCGAGCAGGAGAAAAGAAAGACTACCTAAAAGTTTAATCGGTAAGGGTCGAGTTCTTATAGTGACCACCCATCATCATGAAACAGGAAGTTTCTCCATTTGTATACTTCCTTGATTAATAAAAACGGAATACGGGTGAGAGAAACCCGTTATTATTAACGTTGGGAAGTAGTGTTGAGACGAGGACCGGAACACGACTGGGAAGTAATAGAGGAAATTAGAAGTCACGATAAGTGTCTATGTGACACCCATAGTAGACAGAATTTCCAAATCATCGGGATGGGATGGATATTTCCTTTAAGGTGAGTCAAAGGTGCTCCGGAACGATCGAGTACCCGGTATTTAGACCGGTTCTCACTGAACACGCTCCAGTGTCTCCTTGACCTTCAATAGACGTCTAGTTGTTAGATCACCTTTTGTCCCGTCGTGTCGAAAAGTGCAGGTCTTAGAAGAGTGTCGATTACAAGAAGTTTACCGGTCGAGGTTCGAAGGTTCACCTAACATGTAACCACTTTACGAACGACTAAGGTCGATGGGTCATAGGAGTCTGACACAGGGGAGTCCCTTCCATTGGAGTAATGTCTCGGACTTAAGTTGTAGTACCCTAGTTTCTTCAGACGACGTTCTTTTCGGATATTTAATAAGATTTTATTTCATTATGAGTAGACATCTCTTTTCTCTAACAACCCAATTCATCAGAAGTTCCAACGAAAAGGTGAAGAGTCCGTAGAACAGACCTTCAGTAAGTAAGTTCTTGAAGTACTTCGTGGACGACACACGGTCCGTGACCTAGTCCACGACCGCAATGTCCTTGAACTTATTCCGACTATTCCGAACTTATTCGTCGTGAAACGACGAGACCACCGCTACCCTCACCCCCACCGATAACTTCTGTCCACTGTTTGATTTGTTCTATGTGTCAGAGACGAGTTTCCTCAAACCAAAGGCATTCTTCCCTCTACCTTTCGACAACCCCCCGAGATTTGTCTTATTATAACACTAAAGGTCCATTTATCCTAGGGAGACCGAAGACACACCTCTTATCCGACTTCTACTTTTCCCGTCTTCGTCCGGTCGACCAATCCTCTGACGGACCTTTCTACCTTCTTACACCCTTCTCGTTGATACCATCTTTCTCCTCCTCGAGTCAAAAGCCATCCAACAAAAACTACGGATCATCTTTTCTAAACCTCAACCGTTAACCGATGTAAACGGATCTCAAGTTTAATTTCCAGTCCCAATCTCGACGTTTAGACTCTCCATAGTTGTATAGTGACCACGACCATAGATTTCGGAACCCGGACCTACTCTACCGAAACGCTTCCTTCCTCACTCAATATCTGACCTCTCGTCTCAAGGTCGGGACTCGGGACCCCGTGTGGTCGTGATTCTCCAAAGTCCCTTCTTCTTATTGTGGATGTGTCTTGACACCCATGAAACGAAGGGTTTGACCATGTAATAACCACCTAGAGAGGGAATAGTGTATCATGAAACAGGAAGGTTCTCCATTTGTACTTCCTTGATTAATAAAGACGGAATACGGGTGAGAGGAACCCGTTATTATTAATGTTGGGAAATAGTGTTGAGACGAGGACCGGAACACGACTGGGAAGTAATAAATTAAATTAGAAGTGTCATTGGTGCACTATAGGGGAAAACATCAATACCTTTGGTTTCGGGTCTTTCTAATTGAACGACGTCGACCTTTCATCTTCCATCCCCCTAAGGTTGGGTCCAGTCAGGATGAGGTCCCGAGTACGAGAACTGTTGAAAGGGGAAGAGGAATCCCACTATTACCTCCCAAAAGTCTCCTTCGTAGACCTAAAAAAAAAAAATTGAATGTGACCGGGTATCATGAACATTCCGACAAATATGATGGATTCTGGTTTTTCATACTTAACAAATCTTCTCGACTAGGTCTTGTCACGGGAGTGGGTCTTACCCCTCATGTTGTAGGTCAACGTCTCCACCCAACCGAATGAAAGCCGGGGATTTTAAGAGTGTGTCTACTTGGGTCGTTTCTCCTTCCGACGAGACGACGGACACCAAGTAACGACGGAACTAGTGTGAACCCCGGTACTAAGAAGTCGTTACTTTCATCTCTGAACTAGTTTACAATTTTACTCTCTGTCCTTGGTCCTCTCTATGTCCACTATGTTCCTGGTGGCTACTTTAAAAGGTCGTCTAATCCTTTCTGTCAACGAAATGGTCCTTGACGTTTTCGTTATTTCCGTCCTTCCTTTTGGAGAAACTTTAAAGGTCCTTTCCTGATAAAAATAATAATCAAGTCTTATGAAGCATAATATATTAGAACATAAACATCCTCCCCCTTTGACGACTTCTACGACTTTCTCAGTAATTTCTTAACCGGGACTCAGTGTGGTCGTTTTGTCGTTGTCCCGACCTTGTCTAGGGTGGGAGACCTATGTTAGTCCGGAAAATGAAGTCGAATGTTGGAGAAGTGTCGTAGAGTCCAAGACTTTACCGGTGAGGTCAATACCTTATTTTTTTCCTCTTTAGACACCTTCTTGTCTCCAGAAAATGGAAACGTGAAGGAGGACCACCGAGGTTACCAATTCTTAGACGGACGTTACGTCCTCTCGGTCCAAACTGGGGACCCAACCCTTCTAGGGGACCTCTCTCCTTACCGTTGGGTGAGGTCACAAGAACAGAACACTTAAGGTACCTGTTTCCTCTGACCACCCGACACCAGGTATCCCAGTGTTTCTCAGTCTGTATTGACTCGATCATTGTGAATGAATGTTGATCAAGAGTAATGACGACGATATCTCTACTGTGTGACGATGACGATGACGACGATTCAGTGAAGTCAGCACAGGCTGAGACACACTGGGGTATCTGCCGTTGGGTGGTCCGAGGCGGTAGGGACCCTAAGAGGTCCGTTCTTGGGACCTCACCCAACGGTAAAGGAAGAGGTTACGCACTTTCACTTTCCACTTTCACTTCAGCGAGTCAGCACAGGCTGAGAATGGCTGGGGTACCTGACGTCGGATGGTCCGAGGAGGCAGGTACCCTAAAAGGTCCGTTCTCATGACCTCACCCCACGGAATCGGAAGAGGTCTCTACTGTGTGACCTAGGTACGTTTAGTACCCGAATCTGTTTTGTCTTTCGACTCTAAAACTCCTCGGGGACTGGACCTCCACGTCCAATCGAACCACAAACACCGTTTCTGGTTCCGAATTTCCTCACAGTATGTCACGGTGTCTCGGTAGTGTCTCAACTGTTCACGATAATAGGGTTTCACTTTCACTTTCACTTCAGTGAGTCGGCACAGGCTGAGAAACGCTGGGGTACCTGACATCGGATTGTTCGAGGAGACAGGTACCCTAAGAGGTCCGGTTTCTGGATCTAAATAAAGAAACATTAAGATATTCGTTTTCACTGTAAATCCTACCCAACAGGGTTATAAGTTTACATCTAGTTATCCATCTAATTTTGTCTCCCCAAAAAAAATCTCTCTTAATACGAAAATTATAAATAAACAAAATAAATAAACTGAGACGGTCCAGAATCAGCGCCGTGTACCTAGAAGCTAGAAACAACGTCGTACGTCCTAGAAATCAAAATCGTATACCCTAGATCAAGGGATTTGTCCATAACTTGGACCCGGGGGATGTAACCCTCGTGTCTTAGAATCGGTGACCTGGCGATCCCTTCAGGTATCTCACTTCCTGCGAATTCGCAATCAATCTTCGAGTACCCGATATACCAGTGAACGAACCGATTCCTCTACGTTATGAAGGTTCACTGTCTCCACGATAGACTATCTCGACTACACGAACTTTCGTTCTTACTCTGAGTTTCTTTGGGACTCCAGTGGACCTCTGACAACACCAACCAACCCATACAATCTTTAGAAATTTAGACAGAAGAAACCCCTAGTTAAGATACCCGACGTCGAAGACCAATTACCTTACATCAGTCGTATAAAGACAAGTTTAGTCTCTTATACTCTAGAAGAACCGAATATGAGAACATTATACCGTCCTGATCACTCTCATTTTGGCATAGTTACTATAAATGAGATTCCCTCCTTCGGACAGGAGGACTCGGTTACTGCTCTTTTTAATGACTCACTGGACACTTTTGAACCTCTCTGAGGAGAGAGATTCCTATCGATTCCTTAACCCGTAAAAGAGTGTATAAGAATTGATTTTCCCTCCTCTTTCGAAGGGAATTTGATACACGTACTTAAATTATCGGGACTCGTTTCGGTAGAGAGTATTTTCCGGTGTCGAAAGAGTGTCACAGTCAGTGTCAGGTCAAACACGTGCACCCGAGGTTCACCGTCAACAGACTCTGACATTCTTTTCGGGGCCCCCGTCCCAAGGGGGTCAAGGCCATATCCTGACTCTACCTCTGTCCTGTAGCGTAACCCCACGAACCTCGTTGTCCCTATTAGTCTCCTCACTGAAGCCTGAAAAAGGAAGTAGGGATTTGACAACCCACTTAATTGGTACTCCGATAATTCATTAAATTAACGAAGTCTCTGTGTACTCGTCATAACAACAATTAGGGATTGAACTAAAGAAATTTCATGAGAGGTTTTTATTTTGACAACCCTTTCGAAATACAACAGGACAAACAAAAAATTTAGTGCAACGTAGGTCCTTTAATGTTTACAAGTATCCTCTCAAAGGAACGGGACCGTTTAGTGGACCCTTCCAAATTTTTTCTATACCTACGCACTTGGGTAGGGTCAGGTTAATTTAGTTTTCAAGTCCGTAAACACACAAAATTCAAGAGGTCCAGTAAGATACACGTCTTAACTCTTGATAGCAAGATCTCTGAGTATATAAGTTTGCACTAACTTTTCTACAGGAAAATCGTAGTTCGGCACACGGATGTAGGAAATGTCGGTCACACCGGCCCGAGTGAATACTGTAAATAGGTCGGGCCTTTGAACGTGACAGGAAGGCGTTAATTACCCCCTTTGACCCGATCCCTCCTTTCTTACAGACAAAAGGAGTTTCATTTGGAGAACAAGCGACCCCGTCTCCCAGACCCCTCAAACCCGGACTCTAGGTGGACCGCGATACCCAAACCCCTTCACAGACTGGAACCGAACCTGGGACGTTTTCCGTCTCGTCCTACGCCGGTGGGGACCGGACCCAGTCCGGGTCGGAGCCCGAGACGGGTCTGGGCGCTGGGAGGGGCGGGGCGCCGCCGGCACGTGACGCCTGATGTAAAGGGTATTACGTGTGGTCCCCGCCCGTCCCGGTCCGGGTCGCTGACCTCGGCCCGGAGGCGGCGCTCTCCGGCCGCTTACGACAGAAGGACTTGGCCGTTAGCCGTTCCCCGCCACCCTCCCTCACCACCGGACGCGGCACCGGTACAGACGCAGGCGTCCCCCGGCACCAGGACGCTTGGACTCGGTAGTCAGACCCGGGCCGGCCTATGGGTACGGGAGGGCCCCCAGGCCGTCTCCCGTCACTGGCCGTTAGAGACACAAGAGAGGGATGGGGGAAGGGGCTCTTTGTCCACTCAGGCTGACGGTTGGGTGCACCGGACCCCCGCGGCTCTCTGACCTCTCGACAGTAGAAACCTCCCTCCCCGAACTTCTGCCCCGGGGATGGCAGATGCAACGATAAACGCCATCCTCCTGACCCAGAGAGATCCCAGGGAATCGGCCAAGGGTCGACCCCTTATGTTTTCGCTCCGGACCTCGAGAAGGAAACCGACCTTCCCGTTTCAGGATATCGGCCGTCACGGGTTCCTCATGGACGGGTGTGAATTGCGTGTGTCTAAGCCGGCCCGTCTCATGAGAGTTTCTAACCGTCTCCAACTGACACCCCACTCGTCCGTCGAGGACTTCCACAGAACGCCGAACCCTGAAACGAGAGTTTCCACGGGACCGAGTCTATTGGTTCGACGGAGAACATGGACCACTCGGTGGGGAAAGACCTGAACTCAAACGACGCCCTCCCACTCGTCGGAAACAGTCTCTCCCCTCACCGGTGGTGGTCACCGTTCATGGTCCGATATGAGAGTGGTGTCTCATCGATAGGACGACTTCGTCAATGTCGTCTTGGACTGGACCTGGGACAGACGGTGTGTAGGTTCGTGGGACCATGGTAGCAGGGTCTGTCGGGTGAAGGGTTCGTAGTTCCGTCTAATCCCGTGATAGATTCGTCCTTCTCCCTCGTTCTCACGATCCCTCGGTTATCCCTCCCCAAGAACGGTCCGGGAGGGTGAGAGGTCTGGTCCGTGGATCTTCTCCCTCCGTATGGCCTTCCCGAGTAACTCGATTGAACAAACCACTGTAACGAGTTTCCGTGTCGTCTCGTGAAGACCCCTTTTATCGGTCGGGACCCCCGAAGACCTCTCCGGCGGTCTCTTCCCCGGGGTGCCCTCTGAGACCCTGACCAAGGTTCTCTGGAGAGAACAAATTGACGAAGTCGGTGGGTCCTCGAAGACGGTGTGTCCAATACCTAGGTCATCCCAAACCCCACCCCAAACGACACTCAGTAAGTGGGAGAGACGGATCAAAAAAGGGCACAATTCACAGGTCTCTTGACAAACAAAGAAGTCCCGAAAAAGGACCTAGGGGTCTAACCGGAACCTCTAGAACTCCATGACGTACTAGAGTTCAACAGCCCCTTGACAAGTCTTACTCCACGTGTGATCGGGGTCGGTCGACTGGGACGGGACTGGGGTACGTCCATGGTACAACTCATCATGAGTCAATACGACCATAAGTCGAGTCAATGGACGTCAGGTCACCCCAGTCACCCTTCACCCCGGCGTCATGTAACCTATTCACGACACCGGGAACAAACTCAGAAACTCAGTCTCCGTGTTCCGATGTCTCTCCCTCGTACACCGTCTTTCCTCAAGTTGAACCCTCTCTAAAGACCCTCGTCGTCTCTTGGTCACCAGACAGGACGGTGAAGTCCTACCTCTTGGTCACTCGGACCTCCTTGAGGGTTGGGATCCGGGTTTCCGTAGAGAAACAGGGTCGTAGTGTCTACCCAGTAAAGTCCAGTCTCGGGTGGATCGAAGTACTCCAGTCTTCCTGTAAAGGGGTCCGGACAAGTGACTTCCGGACCGAGTCCTACTTGTTAGAGATTCCTGATTAAATATAAGGTCTCTGGTGACCTGGACATATATTCATGTCCACGTGTACC